>WOVY01003683.1:0-602216 GCA_013436015.1 Rhipicephalus annulatus | reverse complement strand
CCTTGTAAGTTAACATGACAGTACCAAATGGAGAAGCCACACGAGAGAACAATTCATCGTGGGCTAAAGAATGTGTTTTAAATATTATACACAGCTTTGCAAGATAATATCGACGAGTTTTACTCGTCTAGGTGTGGAGGTGTAGGCCTGATAAAATGCGATGTTGCTTCAGAGCCTTCCTTTCGTAATATGCAATTTTATTCAACTCTTTCAAACGCGGCACCGTAAATTTCTACTGGGTGCTCGAACACGGCAAGCAGGTCGCGGGGCAAAATCTTTGTAACATTTTATTCCGAAACAGCGATACTAGCAATGCTTGAGCTGCACTAGCTGTTTTCTAAATTGTAACCTCCTCAATCTCATCACTGTGATCAGAAACGGAGAGAAAAGTACAGCAGTAGTACGTAGAGAATATTCATTTCAAGCCCTTTAGCAATATCATCTAAACAAATTGCCAGTTCACTGTTGAATTCTCGATGGAAACAAACAGCTGATCAGGGGCGCAAGCTTGGCTTGGCACTGGCTTGGCCGTTCATACAGAGCCAAAAGCCGCTGCAGGAAACTGGATTGCGGATCGTATTGAGACAAAATATTTTATACATTTTGTTTCTTTGTTTCATTTCTCTAATTGTTCTTGTAATGGCGTGGACCGCGCTTCGTGATCTCATGTACCGGCGCACTGTTTTTAAGTTTAGTATGGCGCACGATAATACATGATTGCGTGCTTTAATTTAAAAAGGTTCGCGAGTATGGCAGCAACACTGCAATGTCGGGAAGAGGATAGAACCAGTAGCAGTTGCATGCCCGGTGGAGCGACTGATGCCCAGATGGAGGAATGTCAACCCGATGCCTTTTGTGTTGGCCGTTCTGGCATTCCGCCGCCGACTTTATAGAAAGAGACGACCCCGTCGCTTGTCCTCTTCTCTTTTCCTTCGGGCATCAGCGACAACATTGACGGACGACGTGTTCGACTTCACCGTGCACGTGAGTATAGGTTGGTTTTTCATTCGAGTGAATTCTTGTTCAGATTTTCAACTTGTCGACTTCATCCTGATCACCTGTCACCGGCAATAAGTCACATACGTGTGATATTTAGGTGAAATAAATGATAATGCACATTTTCTGCTCCATTTGCGTGACTTAGCTACACCAGGACATGAGGTAAAGCCTTTGTCGCCTAGCCACTAGCAGGCAAGATCGATCACTCGCATCCTTCAGTTCACGAATCAACGCGCCTGCCTTAAAATTAGTAAGCTGCTCGCAAAGAAATCTTACCGAGGCAATTTTGTTTTCTGTGAACAATGCACCGTAGATTTGTCTTGAATAACAAAAAAAAAACTCGAAAAATGAATGTCGCGACCTTTTAGAAAACGCCGTGTCTAAGAGCTAGACGCGGCATTTTGTAAAAGGCTCATTAAATTCAGTATTTTGTTCGTAGTTTCTGCTTGAAATTATTATGTTATGAATTTCATGGCCCAATCTTTTGCTTTGGCTGAAAATCTCGGCGGCAAAAACTTTGTTCAGTGTCCCTTTAAGGGCAGGTGTAGATGCCATCATTTTCAGTCGCAAATCTTTTTGCTAGTCGGTCGGCTGGTTAACAATAAGGGTACTAACTAGAGTTCCAGATTTCATCAGCAACACATCATCATGGCTTCATCAGATGCTGCATTATATACATTCTATCCTTGTTTTAAATAGGTGTACCGTATGGTCCACTGTTACAGGAAACAAGCGAGCTCATGGACAGTGAGCCATGTGGCTGCTAACTGGCAGCGAGGCTTGTGAATGGGACGCATGCGCATAGAATCGGGGTGCGCCCAGTTTGTCTGCCATTTCTCCGCCTGTACGCATGACAGCATTGGAAAGCGCATCCGTATTTTAGCTGCGCAATTTATCTAGCCCAGTGCCTCCTGCTTCAGGGATTTCCTGTGAGCACAAAAAATGCATGATTTTAATCGTTGCTGGCAGTGTTTTGCAAGTTGTCACCGTAAAGCACATCATATTTTTCGCATAATGCTCGCTGCAACTAGCAAGTTTCGATGACTCAAAATGCTGTTCAGGTCTGATGTAGCAAACATTTTAAGCTCGTCCTCGTGACCATGAAATATTGGTTTAATAAATAATGGAAGGCAGAGTTGGTATCAGTTGATTACAGTGTGAAAATGAAAAGTGCGAAGGACCGTGCCTCGCAAGTAAGCTCCGAGAGCATGAGCAGAGAAGTAGCAGATCAGGATGCTCATGCGCT
This sequence comes from Rhipicephalus annulatus, assembly GCA_013436015.1. Taxonomy (NCBI): domain Eukaryota; kingdom Metazoa; phylum Arthropoda; class Arachnida; order Ixodida; family Ixodidae; genus Rhipicephalus; species Rhipicephalus annulatus. The sequence goes on along the minus strand of WOVY01003683.1, from coordinate 599,971 downwards.
GCATTTCCAAATCTCACCAGCACTAATGCTTGATGGACTGCTGGCCACGCACTAGCGTGTTCTTTCTGAAACAGGACTTTGGCCCTGTAAGCAAGTTCTTGAAGGGCATAAGTAAAACGTCAAATGGGCCCCCTAAATGCACCCATCCTTGAACCATTGGGCTTATGAATTAGTGCCCTTTTCAAATACAACTATTCTTTTCAAATACAACTATTCAAAATACATCTATTCTAAATACAACAGTGCACGAAGTTTAAAAATGGGAAAAAAGTATTTAAATGTCCCCTTTGTACCTAGTGTTCTTGTGATGTCACTTCTGCCGTTGTCTCCCTCTCTCGCCATGCCCAAGTAACTCCCTGGGTACCTACGGCAGTTCATGTGCTGCAGTGCGGTTTGTTGGGGGCTCGTCATCTGTTGCTGTGAACGATGTGGAAGCATTGTGGTTTTTTGTTGTCTTACTTTAACGAGCTCATTGGATTAGGAAGGCCTCGCTCGTTCACTCGATACAAGACCAGATAATCATGATGTGCAACACATACACCAGCCACGGCGTACACCGGCTGCCCGCCACAACCTATGAGGGCCTATTATCTTGCTTTCACTACGAATTGCCTGGCCCAAAAACAAGTGAAAGCTCAAAATCTCTCGAGCCGCAATTTTAAGAGTGGATGTGCGAAGCGCAGCTGCTCCCATCGAAAACTAGTCGTGCAGAGCTAGGCAAGTTTACACGAGATATAATATTATAAATATATTGTCACGGCCTACGCCACCAAAGTAGCAATGGCTCCCCCCCCCAAGTGTTTTAAACAATGCTGATGTTGAGCTTGGGCCTCTTTGATTGCAATTTGTGGAAATAGTCGAGGAAAATATTATACAAGGCAGATAGCGACTTTGCGTGGTGTGTGCCGCGGTAATGCCAGTCATCACTTTATTTTTCGCGTATGCTTTGACACACTTTTCACTTTGTATTTTGCTTTTGTTGTACGCTATTGTACAGTGGAGTCACTGAACATGATAGAGACCGTGTATAGAATTAATTGACTAATTAAAAAAAATCCTGACGCCCAAATTGAACCGATCGGCTATACTTCAAAGTGAACTAATATTGTTTCTCATTCTTTATAGTTTGTTTCAATGCAATACCAAATCTCCGCGATCGCCATCACGATTTTAACCGCCTTCCTCGCCATCATGGTTTTAACTGCAGACAAGTTTGTATGTACAGTATCTTGGTAAGCTATATCTGTTTGCAGGTAAATACTTGGCTATGGCACTTACCCGTAATGAAGTTGCACCTGAAGATGCAAATATTGCAAAGTTTCTTCAAGTAGCTTTTGTTAATCTGCACCAGCCAAATACGCTGGTACTTTTAGGAAAATCGGAATATGCGTCCTCAATTTCAGGTTATAACTTTCAGCGAAGAAACACCCTAAGCTCTGCTCCCTCTGCGTGGACTACTAAATCAACTTGCCTCACTAGCAGCTCATAATTCCTCAAACTTGCATCGTGAGGCAAAACTAAACGGGTGCAAGCACGAGGAGACAACATGGCAGTTGTAGGCGATAGATTCGGTTGGTGCCCGGGCATGGTGGTGGCGCATTTCGGAAGTGACGAAAAGGTGCTGCGAGATGCACGTGCACACTTTGTATAGTTGCTGTATTGGACAGCAAACTTTTTTTCTTATCTGGGCAGTTTTACCAAAGGAAGCTTCATCATATGGCGTGATAAATGAAGCGAATCCACAGGTTGAACCACATCATAGCCTCGCTGTGCTTTTGTACTTTTTTGCTCAAAATTTATTTGTACATATAAGTGACAACTTGCCAGTAATAAGGCAGCACTCGTTTCTTTACCATATGATCATCTCCGGTGTGCTGCTGCCTCAATATTTCAAATTCTAAGCATTTACACCATTGTATGTTAACTTTTGCTTTAAAGTGAGACAAGCCACATGTGTATCGTAGATCAAGAAGCATGCCAGTTTTACGTAAACATCAGAAATGCACAGTTGATCAAAAATACTAGTTTAATGGTGCATCTACATAGCAGAGCACCTGTGGCACCTCGGGAACAAGATAATGCCACATATGTTACAACAGATAATTAAAAAAGACAGGGGACGTGCCGTGAACAAGTAGAAACAAAAATAAAATGGCATGTGGCAGCGAGCAAAGGCGGCAAGGGGGGGGGGAGCCCGTGGGACTGCAGCGGATGAACGTAGGGTGTGTGTTTAATATGTGGAAGAAAAAAAAATTCAAAATTTTGGCGACTGAAATGAGGGTGACTTAGTGAGTGCGCTCATGACAAGAGTAAACACGGTTATTATTTTTTTTTCAAATCTCTTTTGAAAGCCACGAAAAATCTGTATGTGGTGCAGCCTAACAGAAGGTCCGTGAAGGCAAATTATGAATTCGTCGTTGTACAAAGGCCTTTTTTTTTTCATGCGCACCATCCCCGCCGCGGTGGTCTAGTGGCTAAGGTACTCGGCTGCTGACCCACAGGGGGCGGGTTCGAATCCCGGCTGCGGCGGCTGCATTTCCAATGGAAGCGGAAATGTTGTAGGCCCGTGTGCTCAGATTTAGGTGCACGTTAAAGAACCCTAGGTGGTCTAAATTTCCGGAGCCCTCCATTACGGCGTCTCTCATAATCATATAGTGGTTTTGGGACGTTAAACCCCACATATCAATCAATCATGCGCACCATAAATAGTGCTCAAAATTTAATTGCATATGTTGTTTTCATCCTCGCTGTATTCCGTGCTGTTTATGATGTAAAAAAAAGCACGCTGAAGTGGTGCTGCTTTTGGGCAACAGTTGAAAATGGCGGGGTGCATGAATGCGGAATACTGCCGCTTACACTCAAATCACTCTTGTGGTCACCTCCCACTGTTTGCAGCATGTGTTGTGTATACACAGCTGCATATTTCCTAGCTAGAAAAATTTGATTTTAGGTGTTTCACGCCATTTTCCATGTAACTATTGCACAATTGCACACACTGATCAGCAGGCTTTCAATTGCGCTGAAGGACACAGGTGCCATAAAATTCATAGTCGATTCTTTCAATAAACCGTATGTAAAGGCCGAAGCTTCATGCGTACATACATACACACACACCATATTGTTTTTTGTACTTCATGAAAGCTGCGAAGGTCTCATGTGCCTCCAAGCGTAACCTGTCTTATTTATTCTCCATCACTGCAAAAGTTTTGTGAGTTTCAAATAAAAGTACTTTGCGCATGGCCACGTTTGGGTAATTTTTTGTGTAGGTGTTATTTGAGCAGCCTACAGTGTTTACTTTATAAGCCTGTATGTATATGTTGCATTATAAGGATGCAGAATGTGTGTGGCTGTACAATATAGATGAAGTGTAAAAATTGTGTCTATTGTAGTGTTCTTGCAACCAATCTTACCCCCGTATTCTAGAACGTCCCTCCACTCAACGCTTCACCTTCACTTGAGATGGCTGGTGGGAGCGCCGTCTCTAAGCAGAGAAAGTCGCTGCATGTCAGCAATAATCTGCTGTGATTCTCAAGTAGCGCAGCGTCGCTTTCAAACGAGCAGCGGCACAGTGCTCAACTCTGTCAAGTGAAGGGTGAAAGTCGAGTCGGGGAGTGTTTATGAATATGGGGGTTAGTTTTGTTGTCTTGTTAACCTGCCATTAACACTGGATTGATGCTACTTTGCTCTAGCTGTACAGTGCTCTCCAAGGCTCAAGGAGGCACCGCACGGGGAATGCTCGGAGCAAACCATGAGTGAGTTTCCTTTCATTGTTACACTATGCATGTATTAAGTGATAGACTTTAATGTATGCTATTTGTATTGTGCAAGTTTTTGGGGACATACAACTTCCAACACTTATATGTTCTGACGAAAATCACGCAAGAATGAGAGAAGCTTGTGCAAAAATTATGCAAGAGTGTAAGAAGCTTTTGCAGAAGTCTGTGAAATGAAGTTTTGAAAATTTGTGGCAATGTGTCATTGTACAGTGGTCAACAGTCTTGCTCAGCATGCTTGACTGCAGGGCTCCCGTCTGCACAGGCGCATCTACGGAGTGCCTGATGCATGATGGGCCAACTGTCAGCCTGCACACTGGTGCCTCTTATCCCCGTTTGTCTGTTACATCAGTGTCTCTTGTAAAGGGGATCAACTGTGCTACCTTTTTTTTTTCGAATGTAATGAGTTCTTTTTCCAGATTATTGTTGTTTTAAGGTAGAGCCTCACATTTCTATCAAATACTGAAGATTCTATTTTTCCTTCTAGATGTTATGAAGTCACTCCTTGTGTTACAATAGAGTGAACACTGTTATGAGAAAAGCTACTTTATGGAGTTAACTCACTCCATATTGACTTAACACACAGAGTTGGTGAAAACTACACTCCATTCCAGCTGCATTAGGAATAATATTCATTTGCATATTTCTGTTTCTTTTGTTTGTTTGTTGGCTGGAGGTTTGGAGTATAGGGTGGCCAGAGGGCACTGTGTAGTCTTTCTTCATCTTCCCAATTTTGTGAACATCAATTGATAGCCGTATGGGAAGCAGCCAGCATGCTGAAACAGCGGTGCAAGCATGCAAGATGTTCACCATTGCATGCAGTCAGTTGCTGTGAGCAACCCACTGCATACAATTAACTGCGAGTGGTGAACTAACGCTGCACTATGTGTGCCTCCTGGAAAGCTGCAATGGTAAAGTGCCACAATCGTATAGTAACATGGATAAAATCGCAATTTGTTTGTTGAATAATTTTGCAATTGAATCAATGGAGCTTTGGATAAATTTGTGTATCTGCCTGGTTCATCAAAGCTACAGAGTCAAATGCGGTATGTACTCGCGTATTATGTGTACTTTTTTTGTCGATCCGGTTATGTGCGAAGCTAGTAGGAATCGCTGGCCTAAAAGCCCAACTGGGAATGGGAATATATGTTGCAGGCGCTGTCACAGCTGTCTCAAAGCGGATTGTCATTTGTTTGCGAAGCCTGTTCAAATGCCCCCATTTTCTTGAAGTTCTTCCGAACATTGCTCACAAAAACCAGTTCCCACGACAAGGTTATACCAGAGAACATAAGTACTCTCCAATAATTGTCGGGAACCCAACGCAAAGTAAGATGCAGACAAGGAAGCGCGATGCCAACACAGTGCTCTGTGTGTCGCCCTTCATGTGTGTGTGTCCCCATTCCTTGTCCCAGTCTTCTATTGCGTTGTGTTCCCTCCGATATCTAACAAACACACCCAAGCTTCTATGCTGTCTTATTCAACGCACTCTTCTGCTGGCTCCCATACTGAATATTGCATGTCGAAGAACTCCACGCTGATGTGCTTAGGGGTAGCACGGTTTCAGTTTTCTTCGGTAAGCTTTATAACAGCAATCTGCCTCGTATATAATTATTGTAGCCTATTACAAGGAACGGTAAAAACGCAATGGCCAGATGGCGAAACCAAAAAAAAAGAAAATGAGTGCGAAAACCTGCCTCATCTAGTTGATGTGACAGGTCCTTGCACGCGTTCAACATCTGTGCTGTGTCTCGGGAATACATTCTTGCCGTGGAAAAGGTGGGAAGATAGGAGGCAAACCTTTAGGCATTTCGGACTACACATAAACAGGTTTCGGTTTTCAAGTTCGATATTCTAGGGAAAGCATAAAAGTTCATGGAAGAAGGAACCTTGGACTCAGCCCATTTTGTGTAAGACTGCACTCGCCTGCTCGACAAGAGATGTGCCTGACCAGAGCATCATGAAGTCAAATGTGTCTGTGTGTGTGCTGGCAAGGTGGCTCGGGCTGGTTGGGGAGGGCAAAGTATGCGAGCAAAAAGTTTCTTGTAGTAAAGCAGGCTGGCTAATTATACTGGTGAGCAAATTATGTGAGGATGCAAATTGTGCGAGTAAATATAGTATGTACTCTTGTATGTTTCAGCTCTCTTGCTACGGATCCTGCGGATCGAACTTGGCATCCGGCAGCAACAAAGAGAGGTTCTGCAGGAGGTGCGACAGCTGAAGCTCGAGGTACGGCTCTTGTCCGTGCTTCAGCACGCCCAGCCAGCACAGCCCCCTTCTGACCTTCCCCGGCTGCCTGCTGGTACAATTGGAGACGTGGAGGCAGCAGAGGCAGCTGTGCAGAGTGAAGCTGTGGCTGCGGCTTTGGTGTGTATTTCTTGATTTTTAATATGCCTATGTAACATGCAGAAATTTAGTACTGCTTTAAGATACTGTGTTTCGTGAAACAAGCTAGCCAGGTAATCTCATGAGCCACTGTATTACAGTCGAATATGAATAATTCGTACTCAAAGAGGCCAGAAAATTTGTTCAAATTAAAAGAAGTTCAAAATAATGAAAGTTACCGTAATTACTTGAATCTAACACGCACCTTTTTTCCGGTTAAGAGAGTTCATGAATCGCATGCGCGTTAGAATCGAGTACGAAAAAAAATGAATATGGTCATTCGATTGCCATCGCCACTTACAAAATGGCCGCCCCTACGTGCGTCGGCATGGCGCGTCGGTCATTTCTGCCTATGTGTTTCCCATGTGCGGTACTTCATACGTGTGCTGAGGAGTTCGTCATCTTGTAGTACATTAGCATCGACAGCATGGTAGGGCCGACTCCAAAAATTCGACGAGTGCACCACAAAGCCGCTTCTAAAAGAAAAGTCATCGCGTGTGCCGGAACGGACAGAAATCGGGCCGCATCGCGGTCATTCGAAGTTCCCGAAACGTGCGTGCGGGACTGGCGGAAACAAAAGCAGGATATTGTCGACAGCAAAGATTCACGCAAAGGCTTCAGTGGACCACAGCAGGGTCGGTTTCCACAAATTGAAGAGCTGCTCGGTGAGTATGTGATTAAGCAGTGAGCGGCACAGCGGCCCGTGACGACAGAACTGCTCCAAGTGCAGGCTATGCAGTTAGCCTTAGAAAAAGGGCTAATGCAGAGCCATTTTAAAGCCAGCAGGTGCTGGCTAATGAACTTTATGACGAGAAAAGGCTTTTCCCTCCGAAGGCGAACGGGCATATGCCGGAAGTTGCCGGAGGAGTACGAAGAAAAGCTTCAGAGTCTTCAGCGGTTCCTCCTAAACTTGCGGCACAACAACGGCTACCTGCTTGGGCAAATCGGGAATGCCGATCACACGCCTCTTTACTTCAACATGCCTGGCACCACAACCGTCTAGGAGAAAGGGGCGAAGCAAGTTTGTGTACTGACATCGGGCGACGGTAAAACTAGAGTGACAGCAATGCTCCGTTGCACGTCAGATAGGCATAAGCTTCCCCCGTACTTCATATTTAAACGGAAGACGCTCTCAAAAATTGTCGTTTTCCTGAGTGGTGTGATCAAGCGGGCCAACGTGAAAAAAGGGTGCGCGTTGCAACCGATGTCTTGTTTTTTTTTTTTTTTGTCGTGGAAACCGGGCGCGCATTACAATCGAGGGCGCGGTAGAATAGAGTAAACACGGTAATTGAGCGGAGGGCTCACCATGCAGTGATGCATGTGCATGGAGAAGTTTTTTTCACAAATTACAGGACATCCGTCATTAATTAAAGTAGTCAATACATGTCTGTACACGTTGGCCTTGCAACGAGTCAACAAGTTTTGCGTGCAGTTTGCAAAGCATTTGTACTTTGGCTTCAGTATTCTCCTGGCAATAGAAGTTGCGCGCGGCAATTTCCAGTGCTGACACTCTTTGAAGACAACTGTGTTTCCACTGTTACCATCTGCGCTGCAGCCGGAGCGTGGCCAGCACATGATGAGAAAGGAGGAGCGTCTTCACCTGGAGAAAAGCAGATGGGCATTCGAGAGAGAAACACTCCGCGGCAGCTTTTTTTTTTCTCTTCATGCGCGGTGTTGAAAGGAGAAGAGTCTCTACATAGCAGGAACGAAAAACAGGGAAGCGTGACACCGGCGCGTTGCAGATCGGCATGAGAGAGAGCCCACTCTCTGCGACAGCTTTTTTTCCCCTCTTTCTCTTCGTGCGCAGTGTTAAGAGGAGAAGGGTCTCTACGTGGCAGGGACGGAAAAAGCCGAAGCGTGGCACAGGAATGTCGCAGATTGGCATTTGGCAAACATTCCACCGCAGTCTTTTCTTTCCTTTTCTTCATTTTCTTCTTTAAGAACAGCGATGAGGTGTCTGAAGTGCCACCGCAGGATTGGGCGGGGTGCTGAGAGCATTTTCGGAGCGCGGTATAGCTTTGATAGGACCACAGCGTCAGTTCGAATTAAGTGTGTTGGAATTAATGAGATTCAACTGTATTTACTATAGTCTGTGAAGTCCGAGTGAACTGTCCTAAGCTAGCAGACGATGTAGGCGGCATCGTGTGTTTGATGGGCAGTGACTAGCAATAGTCTGCTTGAAACAGACATTCAGTAATTTTGTTCATTTATCACCCTATTTCGTGTCCGCTGCGGCTCTCTCTACTTTGAGCTACAGTTCACCCTGCCTTGTGTTAGCCGATTTCTTACTTTTTTAAAAATCTAACATGCACCCCATTTCGCAGGGTGAAGAAAAATGCACCTTTGTTTATTGTGATGAGATTTCTAAAGCGACATGCCTCTTTGTTGGCTATCACAGAAAAATATAAACAGCAAATGGTGCGACCATCTAGTGCGACCTTTATTTTTCTATCAGTTTCATCTATGACCAAGATTTGGTCGCTCTAAGGTTGCCTCTTAGTACGCCTTGATCATGTTCATTTATCTTGTTGTGCTCTGCTTACAATGCATCGATTAAAAACATGTCCTAGCTTCTTTTTGAATTCGACATATTTTATCGTTTTTCACCTGTAGAAGCTACTCCTGGTCAACATTCAGGCAAAGACATTGTAACCTCAAAGAAACGTGTATTGGAATTTGAGCACTATACAAAGTAATTATACTATTTCATAGCTAGAATCAATATTTATTAAGGGTTATAACAGTGTTGTATTTGATTTCATAACAGCAAAACTGCATTCAGAGAAGGACTCTGAAAGGTTCTCACACTGAGTGTGAGAGGGCTGATGTGGAAACCATTTTAGGTCAAGTGGGTTGAAGTTAGCGTAAAAAAAACAATGAAATGTTGTGATGCCCGAAAATTCAAGTTGTTGTTTTCAGTGTCCTCTTCTTGCAGATTTTTATCATGAAAACATTTCGATGTGCTGTTGCGTTTACCCCATCTATGCTTCTTGCATTTTTTTACAGCGCAAGCACCTCCTGCAGATTGGGGGACGTGGCCTCCGAGAAATTGGTGTGAATGCCATGAAGGCTGTATTGGCACATGACGTGCAAGTGCTGTACAGCCTTCATGGCAGAAAAGGGAAAAGGGCCTTTGTGAACCTGAGGCTCTGTAGATTAGTGACAGGTTTAACTTGTTCATTGTTTTATGTGTGTGTACCCATGTGTATTCTCTGTACTGCAGTGCTTCATGTGTACTATGGTATTTCTGTTCTTGTATGCAGATGTCATCTGCCAAAAAGCAGGGTGCGACCAGGCGGAGGCCCTCAACTTTATTAAGAGGTGGCTGCCAGGGTCTGGTGATCGCTGTGGGGGCAGGAAGCGGCGCTTCAGAGAAGCATTTGTTGTGGAGCAGCCCGATGATCCCTACTCTCAGAGTGCAGATTATCGGCTGCTCGCGGCAGCTGGCTTCCTGCCCAGCCACAGCAGCCAGGGCCTTGACAGCACCACTGCCACTGTGCCCCCAACGCAACCTGACCTGCAGTAGAGCGGGCCTTTTTTAGTTGTGTATATATATTTTTCAATGTATACATTTTTTGTTGTACCAAATAAATAAAAAAAACAAAGAATAAATGGTCTGCAGACTGTCGGTGGTGCACTGTTCGGCTAGCTTATGCTGATTCGGAAGCACCATCACCATGTTTTAGTTACAAAAAAATGCTCTAAACTGTATGAATGTTCTCAATTATCATGTGGGGGACATATGTGGGGATTGCAAGTGGGGGACACACGCTTTCAGCATTTACTTCCTAACGACTTTTTTCGATCTGCTGTACCAAATACCAGTACCAAATAAAGCACTCCCTATTGCAAAAAATAAATTGGTAAAAAAAATAAACTACACTTCTAGTGTTAGCAAAGGGAATGACGTATAAAAGATGAAATAGATCGAGTAACTGTTTTCAGTTCTCAGCGTTCAATTTTCTGTTGCCCCAAGTATACAGGGCTGCAAAACTACAAGAGCGGGTCATCGAGGCATATTGTTTAAATCTTCCGGTAAGAAAAATTCTCTACTAATAATGGTTACATAATGGCAAGCCAATCAGTAGCCAATATTCGTCGTGCAGGAAACATCGGTGTAATAACGGCCTTTCATTGGCTGCAATGTGGCCCTGGATTGGTCCAATGTCGGCCGTACATCCGTAGCCAATATTCGTCGTGCAGCGAACATCGGCGTAAAAATGGCATGTGATTGGCTGAAATATGGCCCAATGTTGGCCGAACATTGGCAGCTTTGTCGGCAATACGATGGGCCTTCGTCGGCCCAATGTTGGTTGCATACTGGCTAAAACATCGGCAAAACGTCGGCCCATCATTGGCTTGAACGTCGGCCCGACATTGGAAGAAGTTGCACTTCCGACGTCGGCCCGACGTTGGTGCCGATGTTAGCCGATGTTGGTCCAAGATTGGTCCAACGGCGGCGTGCTGCCTGGGAAGGCAGTACCTACTGAACAGCCAGGTTTAAGACGTCGATCCCGCTCTCCTTCTCCCGCGCATTTGCTTTCGTCACACCGAAGTACCTCCGCGTGCTTTAGAGAGATTAACTGCTGGGTACCCAAGGTCGAACGTGCTCGCAGCGTCATAGCGTCTTGTCACGTAAATGTTGTTTAGTTATTTCTACAATTTAAAATGTTGAATTAACATACATAAGGACATGAAGCAAACTACTTTCAATAATTTATTTTGAAATATTATGACAGCTATCAACACACAAAAACAGTTTTTTGTATGCGCCACACTTGCGGCTGCAGCCGGCACCGTTGATGCCAAGCAATCCATACGGCCGGTCATAGTCCGACAAGCGCGACAACACAGCAATGGTGTAACGTGTTACTCCGTGTAACTTTTAGCTTGTACTATACTTCTTTACGTTATCGTGTTACCGCATACCGGTTTGCGTTTACCGTATTACCGGAACGCGTGTCTTCCAACGTTTTGAACTCCTCATACGTAAACGTTCATGTACGTACGTAAACATGTATGGTTAACGTTTTTGCAAACCATGAATGCTGATGTCAAGTGCATTTAAACTGCATTTACCTTAAATAGGATATAATCACCATTGTGGCAAAATCACGAGAATTGTTTTAACGTGTACATTATCCTGCTATACGCAAAAAAATGCAAAATGAAGGGTTACTGTAGCGGTAGTGTCGACATCTTGTGACTTTTCGTGCAACCAGTCATGAACATGTTGGCTTACGCGTAATGTTTTTGAGGTGAAAATTAATAAATAGGTAACTCATTTGTAATAAAGCCGCTGCGCGGTTTTCGCACCACACGTACAATGCACAATGTTTCTGCAATAACAATGTTGTGATTGTCTGGTTAACTCTGCCCGCGCTAGATAGCGCCACCTATTTAACTGGTCAGGGGCTGGCATATTTTTGGTTTCTATGTTCCAGGCCATTCGAGCTTTGGTCTGGCTGAAACAATGTATTCGCTATTGGTGCTCAGACGTTTGCTTATTTCAGCTCGACGCCTATAGCATCCGCAGTGCAGGTATCCTGAGTTCCTGTGACGGTCGACCTTACAAGGAGGCCGATTCATGCTGTCCGAAATTTGGCGCATTTGTGCCATGATATTTGTATAGTGGCTAGCCACTATAGTATTGGGGCCTAAAACTTGAAAATCAAGGTGGCAGCTCTGACCAGTCTCGGCTTTGCTCGCCGTGAAGGTGGGTGACGTCACGGGCAACATGTTGCGCCAGCATGTGCGCCAGGGCAGCTTATCTCCGCTAGAGGGCCAGTGGTGGCAGCGTTGTTTATGACCGCGTGGACGAGGGCCCCATCGCCCCAGCGATCTTGCGATGCATCTGTTTGAGATTTCGCGCATGCACAATACCGCCACCCCAACGTCCTGGGTACGCAAGCCACTTAGGTACCCAGCACTAGACCTCCCTTTTAACGCAAGAAGGTCACCCAGCCCATGCCGCAGAAACTGAGGGCGGTGAACTCCGGGGGTAAGGTTGCAGGTCATAAAGATGACGATAAAAAGCCCCCATTACACGAAGCTGTAAAGCCGACAAGACGTGAGAGTGACAAAATTGTGACCACCGACCTTGGTGTTTTTCTTGACAACCACAAATTGACAGCCTTATTCTAAACAGGTGCAGACTTTTCTCTTATCAGTCAGGACCTCGCCGTCCGCCTCAAGAAAGTGAATACGCTTTGGACAAGCCCTTATTTAAGGGCAGCAGGTGAACAGTTATTGATGCCCTCTGGGAGATGCACAGCGAATGTTCTCGCCGCATGCTGCAAGGACCCAATTATTCGTATTGACGTATTACGAGAATACGGTGCTGTCATCAATATATCAGACAGTTCTATTACGTTCTGCAACAGTCTCGGCACACTCATTGTCCACAGGCGCGACCAAACCAATCGCGTCTAACTGATGACAATGTGGTTCTCCCTCCTTTATGATGCACGAATAATTCTGTGGCAGCCGCTGTCCAGTTTGACAGTTAAGGAGTTGCAGACCGAATAAGCTAGCTTCTTCTTACACACGGCATTTCCGTCGCAAGAGGTATCGTCAGTGTTGCCCCTGGACGCACGGACTTGCTTCTGACAAGTTTTAGCGCTGAGCGCTGGCACCTTCCCTATGGCATGGCAGTCGCTTACTTCGACGATATCACAGACGTGGATGGCTTCTTGGCAGTAGTCGACGAGGCCCCAAAACTTCATTCAACATCAGTTCTCGACGTTAGCACTACTTTGCCTAAGCATGAGCGAAAGAGGCTTCTTGAGCTACTGGCCGAATTCAAAGACTGCTTTTCGACAACTTCAGGAGTTGGCCACACGCCTTTACTCAAGCATCGGATAATTACCGAGGACATGGCGAGACCAATTCACCAAAATCCTTATCGCGTGCTTCAAAGGAACGTGAAATGATACAAGAGCAAGTCAACAAAATGCTGGAAGATGAGGTGATTCAGCCTTAAAAAGCCCCTGGGCGTTACCTGTATAGCGCTATTTAAAAAGTGACAGGTAGCGTGCGCTTCTGTGTAGATTACAGAAAGCTCAATCAACTGACACAGAGAAATCTGTATCCACTTTCTCGCATAAATGACTCTCTCGACAGACTTCGACATGCTCGTTATTTTCCATCGATGGACTTGAGGAGTGGATGTTGGCAAATTGAGGATTACCCGAGAGACCGCGAGAAGACTGCTTTTGTTACACCAGATGGCTTATATGAATTTAAAGTCTTGTCATTTGGTTTATGCTCAGTGCCTGCTACCTTTCAAAGACTCATGGATACCGCGCTTTCTGGGTTGAAGTGGAAAACCTGCTTGGTCTATTTTGATAATCTATTACTTTTCGCCGTTATGTTTGACGAGCACCTTAGAAGGTTTGAGGTTCTTTTACAAGCCATACGGTCGACGAGCTTGACGTTGAAGCCTGAAAACTGCCACTTTTGCTATCAAGAACTGCAATTTTTCGGCCACGTTGTCAGTCTCATAGGCGTTCGTCTTGACCCTGAAAAAATCGCGCCCGTTGCACAGTTCCCGGAGCCGACTAATAAGAAGGATGTGCGATGTTTCCACGACCTACGTGCGTATTATAGGCGATTCATCGCGGACTTCGCATGCATCGCATCACCGTCAACCCGCCTCACGAGAGAAGACGTTGCCTTCCAATGGTACAACGAAGAGGAAGCTGCTTTCAAAAACCTGCGCCAGCGACTACAGGCGCCTCCACTGCTTGCCCATTTTGATGAGAAAGCCCCAACAATGCTTCACACTGATGCAAGCAATGTTGGTTTGGAAGCTGTGCTTGTACAACTGCAAGAAGGCACAGAAAGAGTAATCGCCTATGCAAGCCGAACGCTAACACGAGGTTGGGCTAATTACTCCTCGACTGCAAAAAAAATGCCTCGGAGTAGTATGGGCAGTCACAAAATTTCGCCCGTATTTATACAGCCGCCCTGTCAAAGTCATGAGCTACCACCATTCACTGTGCTGGTTGACGAATCTTAAAGATTCTACCAGGGGACTAGCGCGTTCGAGTCTCAGACTGCAGGAGTACGACACGATGGTCGTATACACAAGTCTCGGAACCGCCATATGGACGCTGACTGTTTGCCCCACTAACCCAATGAATCGGCAACTCTACTCAATGATTAGGAAACAACATTACTCGGTGTGCTCGACACTACCGCCATTGAGCAGCAACGACGCGGCGACCCTGAATTGATTGCCCTAATTATTTACCCCGACAGCAGGTCTCAGAAGGTACCAACTGTTTTCGTAAGAGCGCTGTCACCATTTGCTTATGGGGTGGAGTATTACAAAAAAGAAACTTATCTTCGACAGGATCCGCCTATTTGTTCGTCATCCCAGTAGCCCTTCACTCCAAAGTACTTGAAGCATGCCACAACGAGATGACTTCATGCCACTTAGGTTAAACGAGAACGTTGGCCAGAATATGGCAACGGTGTGGCTGGCCAAGACTGACCATAGCCGTAAAGCACCACGTTCATAATTGCCTCGACTGCCAGCGACGAAAGACACCGCCGACTAAATAAGCTGGCCTCCTTCAGTCTGTGCCGGTCCCAAGAACACCATTCGACCAGATTGGCATGAATATTTGGGGCCCACTTCCTGCTTCTACTGCCGGGAACCGCTGGGTTATCGTCGCGACTGAATACCTTACCCGTTCTTCTGAAACAACAGCTACCCAGCGAGGTACAGCAACTGAGGTAGCACAATTTTTCATTGGAGAATGTTGTACTGAGGCATGGTGCACCAAGGGTCTTATTCACAGACAGAGGAACCACATTTATGGCTGCTCATTTTGATGAAGCCTGATGCGCAGTGGAACAACCCATCGTAAAACCACCGCCTACCAACCGCAAATGAACGGGCTCACAGAGTGTCTGAACAAAACAATTGTAGACATGCTTTCAATGTACGTAGACGTCGAATACCAAATCTGGGATGAAATCTTAGGTATATCACGTTTGCACACAACACGGCCCACCCGATCGACCCCGTTCAGCCTAATAAACGGACGGGAAGTACGAATCTTGTTACATGCCATGCTAGAGCATGAATGTGACGACATTGACCCCGACACCGAGATGTTTACAGAATGATCAGAAGAAGCAAAGTAACTAGTTCACTTACGAATCCAGCAGCAGCAAGTCTACGGTGCAGGCCGCTACAATGCTCTCCGCAGAACAGTCGTTTATCAGAACGGTGACAGATGAAGTGTTTCGACGCCCATACGGAAGCGAGGACTCTCCAAATCTGTTAAGGAGTTACTTTGGGCAATACCAAGTACTTCGACGACCGAGTGATATTACTACGAGATGGTTCCGGAGAGTGCGTGTAGTACAAGGCGTCTCCATCACCGTCCTGAACTTGTTTGCGTAGTGCGCATGAAGCCTTAAGTCACGTAGTGACTGCGCAAGACCTTTCTTGAAAGAAAAAAAACTGAACTACTGATCTAGCATCGGGGTGATGCTCTTTAAGAGGGGGACAAATGACGCGTGTGTACTGGTGGACAAAATAGACCATAAAAGGTTTTGGCGGACACCAGGTAGAAGGAGCTCTGGCTGGTTGAGGACAAAGAAGGTGATCTTGCTGTTCGGCTGCGGAGACATCGCTGTGTCAACATTTATTTGCCTTTTGTTCACTTTGTACTGCAATATATATATATATATATATATATATATATATATATATATATATATATGAGATCTAACAGACAGTAATGCCAAGGAATGTACAGGGGAAGTTATTAGAACCAATGGAATGTAAATAAGAAGAAAGAAAAGTGGATGAAAACTAACTAGCCGTGGGCAGGAATCGAACCTACGACCTTCGAATAACGCGTTCGATGCTCTAACTAGTGAGCTATCACAGCGGCCTTCCCTCCGTCCACTTTTACGGGTTTATATGTGAATTTAGAAGTAGGAGTGACAGTCAGCGCCATCTATAAGCCAAACGACGAGTGTGAAAACACTCTTATGCGCATGTTTGGCGTCACGTAGCACGTGAGCTTATTATGAGCGGGCAGCTGATTAATTGTCCCTCTTATACAACCTAAACACACCAAGTCTGCCAGTACGAGACCCTTGTTCAATGAAATAAGGGAAAGAAGTGTACACCTAAGGGCTCGTTTTTCCGTGTTTTAACACAATAATAATGAAATCTAACAGACAGTAATGCCAAGGAATGTACAGGGGTAGTCATTAGAACCAATGGAATGGAAATAAGAAAGAAAAGTGAATGAAAAAATAACCAGCCTTGGGCAGGAATCGAACCTACGATCTTCGAATAACGCGTTCGAGGCTCTAACCACTGAGCTACCACAACGGCCTTCCCTTCATGTACTTTTTTTGGGTTTATATGTGAATTTAGAAGTAGGAGTGACAGCGCCATCTATAAGCCAAACGACGAGTGTGAAAACATTCTTATGCGCATGTTTGGCGTCACGTAGCACGTAAACTTATTATGAGCGGGCAGCTGATTAATTGTCCCTCCTATACAACCTAAACACACCAAGTCTGCCAGTACGAGACCCTCGTTCAATGAAATAAGGAAAAGAAGTGTATACCAAAGGGCCCGTTCTTCCGTGTTTTAACACAATATTAATAAGATCTAACAGACAGTAATGCCAAGGAATATATATATATATATATATATATATATATATATATATATATATATATATATATATATATATATATAATGAAGTGAGGCGTTTTAGAGCGGCACTCTTTTATAAAACAGAAGAGTGGTCACGACACGTCAAGTGGTAATGGCAGAACCAGCCTGTGTGTGTACTTAGCCAACCTAACGACGTCTTCTTCACAGACTGAGTGATACCCCCTGCATATCTGAGTGGCACTCATCTTCTTCACTACATTTTCCTCCCCTTCGGAAAAGAACCATCCTGGCGACTCATGGGCAAGAGACAATACGGTTTTAGGCGGTCGATGTGGGTGGTCTCACGTCCACAGCGTCGTTGATTATGGGGTTGCTCAAGCGGCTCCACGATGTAATTGACGGGTTATGTTTGTTTAACCACATGGTAAGGGCAGTTATACTTGCACATCAGTTTCATTCAGAGACCAGGGCTGGTTGAAGGATGCGAAGCCAGACAAGGTCATCCGATGCATAAGAAGTCGGAGGCGTCGGGCTATCGTGGTGGTGTTTCTGGCGTTGCTGTTCAGCACCTGTGAGGGAGCGGGCAAGCTGACGACACTCTTGCACGTATTCAGCAGCTAGTGACATCGTCGTCGACTCAGCAACATCCGGGCGGTGAGGAAAGATGGTGTCTAGCGTACAAGAGGGCTCGCGACGATAAAGGAGGCAGTATGGGGAGAAACCAGTGGTTGTCTGGACAGCAGTATTATGCGCGTATGTTACAAAATGGAGAATACTGTCCTAGTTTGAGTGATTGGTTGCGACGTACATTGACAGCATATCTCCTAATGTACGGTTGAATCGTTCTGTAATGCCATTTGTTTGAGGATGATACGCGGTGGTGGTGCAATGAATGACTTGGCATTCCTTGAGAAGCGATTCGACGGCGTCCTACAAAAACACACGCCCTCGGTCACTTAGGAGTTCACGTGGTGCACCGTGACGTAAAACGAGCTGATGCAATATGAAACGACCGAGGTCACTCGCTGACGCAGAAGAGAGTGTTGAAGTTTCTGCGTAGCGCGTAAAGCGATTGATAGTGACGCTTACCCAGCGATTTGCAGTCGGTGTAAGCGGAAGAGGTCCACACAGATCGATACCAACACGGTCAAACGGTCGGGCAGGACAAGGTATGGGTTGTAGTGGAGCTGGAGAACTTGGAGTGGGATTCTTCCGGTGCTGGCAAGTGAGACAAGAACGTACGTAGTGACGAACGAAGCGATACATTCCCCGCCAGTAATAGCGGTGGGACAGGCGGGTGTAGGTTTTTAACACTCCAACAAGGGCGCATTGTGGGTCGGCGTCAAAGGAGGCGCATATGTCAGGGCGCAGACGTCTGGGAATAACTAGGAGCCATTAGTGTCCTTCGGAGAGGTAATTCTGCCTGTATAGCAAACCATCTTTGATAAGAAAGTGCTGTGTTTGACGGCGCGTACCTCTAGGGATATTTTGCAGGGAAGTTCAACTCAACAAGTTCATGAGTGAAGTGATCCAAGGATATTTTCGTGGATCCTATAGCATGTCGCTGACACTAAGCGCAGATATGTCGGGGCCCGACGAAGACGGCGACTTGTCACTACATCGTAGAGCTGATCGGGACAAAGCGTCTGCGTCGGAATGTTTTCACCCAGATCAGTAAACGACGTGAATGTCGTACTCTTGTAGCCGAGGCGCCCAACGGTCGAGCCGACCGGAGGGATCTTTTAACGAAGAGAGCCAACAGAATGCATGATGACCTGCAACCACGCTGAATGGGTGCCCGTAAAGTTAGGGCCGAAATTTGCCTATGGCCCATATGATCGCTAGACACTCTTTTTCTGTGACTGAATAGTTGGCTTATGCTTTTGTGAGTGCGCGGCTGGCTCAAGCGACGGCGTACTCATCGAATCCGGGTTTACACTGGGCTAGCACAGCACCGAGACCAACTCCGCTAGCATCCGTGTGTATTTCCGTCAGAAATACACACGGATGTATAGGAGGTGACGTAAGGAGATGGCGGAGTGTGGCGAATGCATTATCACAAGCTGACGACCAACTAGAAAGGTCGCTGTTGCCGGCAAGAAGGTCAGTCAAGGGCGATATGATGAAGGCAAAATTGCGAATAAAATGATGAAAATATTGCTACATGCATGTATACTGATATTCTAGGGGGCGACGCGCGTGTGTGCCTGACGAGGAAGACGAAGGGTTGTCTCCGCTCAATCGCTGGTGAACCGGGCACGCCATTACCGCTGGTTTGGAATATATCTAATCCCCAGCCTCGTCGTTACGGCGTCTCTTCTTTTCCGTAACATATTTGGTGGAGGTGGAACGTTCCCCGTCTTCACCACGAAGCTTCGCAGTGGCCGCACCATTCAGTCTCCGGCCATGACTACCAATGACAACAGCCTGTCAGCGTCTCCATCTGTAGCTCCAGCCACTACATACCTGACGATGTCCACCCCCCGTGATCCAGGTACATTCTCCGCACAACCTGGGCTCGACGTCGACTACTGGCTCCGTATGTACGAGCGTGTTAGCCACACACACCGATGGGACCCTACCATGATGCTCGCCAACGTAATATTTTACTTGGACGGCACCCCACGGGTCTGTTCGACGCCCATGAGACCGAGCTCACCAGCTGGGATACCTTCAAGGAGCGACTACGCGACATCTTTGGGGACCCGTCCGGTCGCCATATAGAAGCGCGAAAAGAACTCGCCACTCGTGTGCAGTCGTCAACAGAGTCGTATGTCTCGTACATACAGGTTGTGCTCGCGTTGTGCCGAAACGTCGACGAGCAAATGACAGAGAGTGACAAGGTGGGCCACATACTTGAGGGCATCGTGGACGACGCCTTCAATTTGCTCGTCTACAATAACGTCACGACCGTAGATACGACTATCAAGGAATGCCGTCGCTTCGAAAAGGCCAAAAGCCACCGTGTTCTGCCTCAATTTACGTGGCTACCAAACACGGCTGTTACATCCACTTGCACCGATCTCGGTGCCGCACCACCCATGCAGGACAGCGTGACACGAATAGTTCGACGGGAGCTTGAGGCGTCAAGTCCGGCACCACTTCCTCCACATCCGCTCGATCATGGCGCCGCAGAAACGCCTCCGCCGGTCTCCGTTATTCAAGCCGTCGTGAGGCAGAAAATTGCAAAGCTTGGTTTTCCTGTGGCCTGCTCTGTGTCCCGACCCGTCTCCATACCAATGACAACAAATGCACCACGCCATGACTTACATTTTATTCCGCGATCCCGCCATCCGGCGGAAGGGAGAACTGCAGACGACAGGCCGATCTGCTTCCGCTGCCACCGAGTTGGCCATATCTCCCGCTACTGCCGCAGCACTTGGACGCCCTCAAACTGGAGTCAATTTTCCTCTAATCGACCATACGAGGACTCCCGTCGGTATTCGCCCAGTCGTGTGTACCTTTCTTCCGACATCCCCAACAGCCGCTCCACTGCTTGTTCGCCGCCACCTCAACGTCGCCGTTCCCCATCGCCCCAACCACGCCGCTATCCGTCACCAGTCAACTGTGGATCCTCTCGGACGGAAAACTAGATCATGCAGCTCCGGGAGGTAGGGCTGCATCGCTTGCGAATGATCCAAATCCTCCATTGACGCTCCCCACTGATACGAACTTGATTGAGGTGCATGTGGACGGTATTTCCTTGACGGCGTTAGTCGATACCGGAGCTCAAGTGTCTATAATGAGTGCTCATCTGTGTCGCCTGCTCAAAAAAGTCCTCACGCCTGCAGCAACTAAAGCCCTCCGTGTCGCTGATGGTGGAACTGTGGCCATCACTGGAATGTGTACCGCTCGTGTTAGTATTGCCGGCCGCCATGTTCCCGTTTTATTTACGGTGCTTGAAAATTGCCCCCACGACCTAATCTTCGGCATGGACCTTCCTATCGACGCATTCTGCCCTCATCGATTGTGCCGCCGGTACTCTCTGCCTAGAACTTTTTCTTCTCCCGGATTCTGACCCTGAACTCCCGAACAGCTTGTGCACCACTGACTTCTTCCGGATACAGCCTAAAGCTCTCACATTCATCGAATTGACAACACTCTCTCCCGTGCTTGATGGTGATTATATTTTGACGCCGATTACTGATGTTCTCCTAGCGCGTGACATTACTGTCCCACACTCTGTCGTAAGCATGGCCTCTAACCGAACATATTTACCTGTTATCAATTTCGGTTTCATAAAACAAGCGCTACCCCAAGGAATTTCGGTCGCCACACTAAGGCCCTTAATTGACGACCACGTCACCTGTTTTACGGCAGACGTATGTCCCGAGCACCCACATCACTCGCAGGATGTCACGTGCCTCGATGCGACCTTACGCTCCATGATCGCCCCGGACCTCAAACCTGAGAAGTCTACCGCGCTATGCCGCCTACTGGCTTCATACCGCGACATATTCGACGTCGACCACCGACCACTCGGCCAGATTTCACTCGTCAAGCACCGCATTAACACAGGTGATTCTCATCCCATTCATCGGTGACCATACCGGGTGTCTGCCACCGAGCGTAAAATAATTCAACAAGAAGTCACCAAGATGTTAGCCAAAGAAATTATTGAACCCTCTTCGAGCCCGTGGGCGTCCCCCGTTGTGCTCGTTAAAAAGAAAGATGGCACGTGGCGCTTCTGCGTGGATTACCGTCATCTGAATAGAATCACGAAAAAGGACGTTTACCCTTTACCCCGCATCGATGACGCTCTCGATTGTCTCCACGGCGCCCGATACTTTTCCCCAATAGACCTACGTTCCGGCTACTGGCAGATTGCTGTCGACGAAAAAGACCAAGAGAAGACTGCATTTGTAACTCCGGACGGCCTATATCAGTTCAAGGTTATGCCATTTGGGCTATGCAACGCCCCAGCCACGTTTGAACGCATGATGGACTCTCTGCTACAAGGGTTCAAATGGTCAACATGTCTTTGTTATCTTGACGATGTCGTTGTATATTCCCCAAAATTTGAGACCCACCTTCAGCGTTTGTCAGCTATTCTCGACATATTCCGCACTGCACGCCTCCAATTGAACTCGTCGAAATGCCGCTTCGGACGCCGGCAAATTACAGTGTTGGGCCACCTTGTCGACGCCTCTGGTGTGCAGCCGGACCCCGAGAAAATTCGTTCAGTCACCAGTTTTCCTGTACCCCAGTCAGCCAAAGACGTCCGGAGTTATGTAGGACTTTGCTCCTATTTTAGAAGGTTTGTGAAAGATTTCGCAACCATCGCTCGACCCCTCACAGAGCTTCTAAAGAAAGACGTCACATTTACATGGGGTACCGACCAAGCTGCTGCTTTTTCTCACCTAATCACGCTACTGACGACTCCACCCATATTGGCTCACTTTGACCCATTCGCTCCGACGGAAGTTCGAACCGATGCTAGTGGTCACGGAATCGGAGCCGTGTTAGCCCAGCGCCAACGGGGACACGACCGAGTTATCGCCTACGCTAGCCGCCTCCTCACAGCTGCTGAGCGCAACTATTCTATTACGGAGCATGAATGTCTTGCTCTTGTTTGGGCAGTCTCAAAGTTCCGCCCATATTTATATGGCACTAATTTCACTGTGATAATTGACCATCATGCGCTATGTTGGCTTACATCACTGAAGGATCCTACTGGCCGGCTCGGGCGCTGGGCTCTGCGACTCCAAGAGTATACATTTACGGTGACGTACAAGTCCGGACGCCTACATCAGGACGCAGACTGCCTGTCGCGCTACCCGGTCGCTGAGTCGAGCACTATGCATGACACCGACACCGAGCCTTGCGTCTTTTCCCTTTCGCAAGTGACATGCATCAGTGACGAGCAGCGCTATGATGCGTCCTTGCGTGATATCATTGAGAGCCTCGAATCACCATCTTCCAGTCAGTCCTATCGCTCGTTCGTGCTCCACGATGGTGTATTATACCGCCAAAGTTTTGAGCCGGATGGACCGACTCTCTGCTTGTCATTCCGAAACACCTTCGCTCGGAAGTTCTACATGAACTTCATCACCTTCCGACTGCTGGTCACCTTGGTGTGTCACGCACTTACGACCGAATACGCCGACGCTTCTACTGGCCAGGGCTTGCACGCTCAGTCAGAAGGTACGTTGCGGCTTGTGAGAAATGTCAACGCCGCAAAACGCCATCGACACTTCCCGCCGGACGCCTTCAACCACTCGATATTCCGTCAGAACCGTTCCTCCGCGTTGGCTTGGACCTACTTGGCCCTTTTTCCTTGTCTTCCTCGGGTAACAAGTGGATAGCCGTGGCCACCGACTACGCCACGCATTATGCCATCACACGAGCTCTCCCAACAAGCTGCGCCACAGATGTCGCCGACTTCCTCCCCAGGAACGTGATTTTGCAACACAGAGCCCCACGGCAGCTGCTTACAGACCGTGGCCGCACCTTTTTGTCAAAGGTCATAGCCGACATCTTGCAGTCCTGTAAAACGAGACACAAGCTGACTACGTCATACCACCCGCAAACCAATGGACTCACGGAGCGCCTAAATCGAACTCTTACAGACATGCTCGCTAAGTATGTTTCTACCAACCACACCGACTGGGATCTCGCGTTGCCGTACGTCACATTTGCCTACAATTCTTCACGCCATGACACTGCCGGTTACTCTCCATTTTTTCTGCTGTTTGGCCGAGAACCAACATTGCCTCTAGACACCGTCATACCGTCTCCTGGAGTACCGACCAGTGAATATGCCATGGACGCTATCACTCGGGCCGCTCACGCACGCGAAATCACCCGTACTCGCCTTCTGACCTCTCAAGAGAAGCAACGGCGCTTGTATGACCAACGACACCGCGACGTACACTTTCCACCCGGTTCTTTGGTACTGCTCTGGTCTCCGACCCGTCAAGTTGGCTTGTCAGAAAAACTGCTTACTCGCTACACAGGCCCATACCGTGTCCTCCGTGTGGTTACGCCTGTAACATATGAAATTGGTCCTGCCACCCCGTTGCCTTCATGTGCCCAACAGGCTACCGATATTGTACATGTTGCGCGCTTGAAGCCCTACAACTCTCCTAGTGACGTTGACATCTAAATGCGCCGAGACGGCGCTTGCGCCGCCGGGGGTTATGCTACATGCATGTATACTGATATTCTAGGGGGTGACGCGCGTGTGTGCCTGACGAGGAAGACGAAGGGTTGTCTCCGCTCGATCGCTGGTGAATCGGGCCCGCCATTAGCGCTGGTTTGGAATATATCTAATCCCCAGCCTCGTCGTTACGGCGTCTCTTCTTTTCCGTAACAATATGAACATAAACTGAGGAAGCTGCGAAGCTCTTTGAAGGTGTTCGGTTTGGGAAATTCGGCAATAGCACGGAGTTTCGTCCCATCCGGAATCTCTAGATACAACATGGCCCAAATTTAGAAGTATTCGAGCGCCGAAGCAGCACTTTTTCAAGTTGAGCTGTAGACCGGCGGAGGGGAGAAAAGTAAGCTCTGTCTCGAGGCGCTGAAGATGCGTTGAAAAGTCACTTGAAAATATGACGACATCGTCAAAATAACGCAGACGTGTCTGCCATTTCAGGCCAAGGAGGATGTTGTCGATCATGCACTCGAAAGTGGCAGGCGCATTGAAGAGCCCGAATGGCATGACGTTCAATTCGTATAAGCCGTCGGGAGTAACGAAGGGCGTTTTGGGGCGATCAGCCTCAGCCATGGAAACATGCCAATAACCTGAGCGCAGATCTAGTCACGAGAAGACCTTCACGCCTTGTAAGCAGTCAAGGGCATCGTCTATGCGAGGGAGCGGGTAAACATCTTTGCGCGTGATCTTATTCAACCGGCGGTAGTCGACACAGAATCTTATTGAGACATCCTTTTTCTTGACTATAACAACTGGAGAGGCCCACGGGCTGTTAGAGGGCTAAATAGCGCCACGCTTCAACATGTCGTCAACTTGTTCCACGATTATACGACACTCAGATGCCGATACCCGATACGGACGCTGACGTAAAGGAGCGTGAAGGCCAGTGTCGATTGGGTGAGATACTGTGGAAGCACGGCCCAAAGTCAGTTGCTGGTGATCAAAGCTGGCGCGGAAGCGCTCGAGGAGGGCGATGATGTCGGCGCACTGCTGGGCCGTAAGGTTGGTGTCGATGCAGCGCGAAATTGCGTCGGTGAATGATGGGAAAAAGCGTGACACGCAGCAATCAACAGCGTCAAAAGGTAGCGTAGTTGAGTGGTCAGAAACTACATGTGCAATCGAGGGATCCATGTCATCGGCAAAGCCTAGGCATCCTCCGCACAGTGACTTGGAAGGCGAGGGAAACGGATTTGAAACATAAATTGCACTTGATCAATTGTTAATGTTCAGAACGGCGAAAAGGATCAGGAAGCACTTGTGGGGAACAGCGGTTTCAGAAGGCGTAAAAAGAACCATTGAGCCACTAGAGACGTCACAGGAAAGCGGTACTAGGGTGGATGAGAACGGGGGTATCGAAGTGTCGGCGGCAACGAAAACTTTTGCACGTGAAAGGGGCGAGTCGAGTGAAGCAGCGTGGCATAACGGCGCGAAATCCACTTCGGCGCAAGCACAGTCGATGACGGCATGATGAGTGCAGAGAAAGTCCCAGTCTAATATAATGTCATGGGAGTACTGCGGGAGCACTACGAACTCGACGACATAAATATCGTGAGCAATAGCGACACGTGCTGTGCATGCAGCAAAAAGGCGAATTCATTGCTCGCTCGCAGTGCTCAAAACGAAGTCGTGAAGAGGCATTGTGACTTTTTTTAGTTATGGCAAAGCTTTTCAGTCATTACAGACACTGCGGTCCCAGTATCGACCAATGCAAAAACAGGTATACCTTCAACGGAGACAGCAATGATGTTGGATGGCAAAAAACAAGGTCTTGTGGAGTTCTAAAGATCCACAGTTCTTGCCCCCGAAACTGCGGCTCCTAGTTTTTCTTTGAGACAGGACGAGGTCGGCGTAGCGTAGGGGAAAAACGGCGTTGAGGTGAAGGCGACCAGTGTCTGTTGAAGTTCCGGCGAGGTGAAAATGTGTCCATGGTGGCAGGCTCTCCAGATACAGCAGGCTCAGCTCGTGGTGAGAAATCATAAATGTTGGGCCAGACGGCGTCACGCAGGAAAAACTCACGCCGTCGACAAAATCGCGCCACGTGACCCGCGTGACAGGCGAAGCATATGGGGCGGTTGTCTTGAGTGCGACAAGGGTTCTGAAAGCGTGGTGGTGGTGGTCGGGAGAAAGGATGGGCAGCCTGGTACATAGGCTTAGTCAGTACGACAAAGGGGCGCGTGGACGTAGGCGTTCGCGACAAAGAAACGTGGGCGTTCGCGACAGGCGGACGTCGGATTCCCTTCAGTGCTTCGGCATAGGTCAGTGGAGCAGCCACAAGTGATGCGTGAGCTTTTGGTTCCGCCTCAGACACTTGCTCCTGAACTACTCACTGTATTGATGGCGCTAAAGCAGATAGGGCACCTTCGGAGGTATGAGGCACGAGGAACAACTGGCGTGCGACCTCCTCTCGTACAAATTGCTTGACCTCGAGAAGTAAAGTGGCGTGGTCAATAGCAGTGCCAGCCGACGTTAACGCGGAGATTGTTGCACATGGCGTGCAGGCACGACCAGTGGTGTCACACTGTTTTCAGAGCTCGTCGTAGCTCTGACAAAGTTGGATCACTTGCGCTACCGTTTGCGGGCTCTTGGCAACAAGCATCTGAAATGCGTCGTCAGTCACGCCTTTCAAGATGAGTTTGATCTTCTCGGCTTATGTCATGGCTGAGTTGACACGCCGGCAAAGGTCGACCACATCTCCGATATAACTGGTGTAATTCTCACTATTCTGCTGAGCCCTAGTACAAAAGCTCTGTGCGGCCCGTAGTTTGCGAAGCGCTGGACGGCCAAACAAGTCCGCAAACGCCGTTCAAAACGCTGACCAGGTGGGGAGGCCTCTCTCGTGATTACGGTACCACAAACTGGCGACGTCAAATAAAAATGGACCACAGTAAGCTTGTGCGTATCGTCCCACTTGTTGTGCTTGCTCACCCAGTCGTATTCGTCGAGCCAGTCTTCCACGTCCTTGTCATCGGTTCCACTAAAGGTAGGCGGATCGCGTTGCCGAAAGGAGCCGAGACAGACAGGAGCTGTGCTAGTTGGAGCCGAGGCGGCCGCCTACTGATCGTCATCCGTGGACATCGTAGCAACTGGAGGCAACGTACGGTTTCGCAATTCCAGGATTAAGCATTACCCAGCACCTCCACCAATGAAAATCAGGTGTTTTAGAGTGGCACTCTTTTTTAATACAGAAGAGCGGTCACAACAAGTGGTAATGGCGGAACCACTGAGTGATATCCCCTGCCTATCTGAGTAGCACTCATCTTCTTCAATACAATATATATATATATATATATATATATATATATATATATATATATAGTAATAATAGACTTTTATTCAGCCAAATTTACAGGCCGAGCGTTTCGACCGCCTGTGCGATCAGTCGACGCTGTTCTTCTTCCCCTTTGGCGCCGATCAATTTGAGCCAGGAGGTCATGGAAAGGGATGGGGGAGGGTAATAGCTGGATTGCTGAGCAGTTGGGCAGTAAAACAGGCAGTGTGACAGGTCAGCGTATGGGGAGGAACAATTAGGACAGCAGGGGTTAGACCTATATTTATAAAGGAAAAGGCGAGAGGGGGTCATCAAGCAGTTCATTTGGATGTGCCGTAAAGTTCGAGCCTCGAGCGCCGAGAGTGATGAATGAGGGGGAGGGTAAAGACCCTTGTCGAGCCGGAGCTGGAGATATACCTCCTTGATAGTGTGACGCAAGGAGATCTGCCCATCGTTATTCGCGAAGCTCTCACTGGCTTCCGAAGGTGTGGGCCAGGGAATGAACGGTGCCCGGTGCAATATATCGCGGGCAAGCTGATGAGCTAGCTCGATGCCGTTAATGCCCGAATGCCCAGGAACCCAGCGGAGGAAGACAGTGGAGGGTTGAAGAGCAGAGGCCACTCGCTCGACCTCCTGTTGAAGAGCAGGGGGCAACGTGTTGTTCTGTATGGGACGGATGGCGGCGTGAGAGTCGGAGTAAATCACGTACTCGGGGAGAGAAGGGATGGAGGAAAATGACTGCATGGCGTGGACCATGGAAAGGACCTCGAGCGAAAGTACATTTGGCGGGTGTAAGTATGGCCCGCTGGTGTGCGTGTCAGGTGCCGAAAGGTGTGGATGGTAGATAACGTAGCCACACGAGCCCCGAGGAGCCATGTATGAGGCATCCGTGTAGGCAACTCCTGTGTAGAGAGAGGAGGAGAATGATGCTGTGCTGCCGCATGACGCCGGCCGGCGTGAAGAACGGGAGACATACTAGATGGGAGGGGAAGGATGCGAAGTATAGAAGCAGCGGTGCTAGCGGCAGAAGGCAAGGTGGGAACGGAAACGGGAATGTGAGGGATACCAGCTTGGGCTAATAGCCATTGGCCTTGACGAGTGAGAGAAAGACGGGCAATCTGAGAGTCGTGGGGCAGAGAAATAAGAGAACGTAATGGATGGAAGAGGCCTGTGGCAAAGAGCTTAGTGGTAGAGGTAGTGAGATGGAGGTTTAGAGCTGCCTTGTAGAGGCCTAATAGAGCTCTCTCGAGTGTGTTGAGTTGCGTTTCGGTGAAATGAACGTAAGGTACCAAGTACAAGAACTTGTTAAGGGCAAGCGCATGTGCAACCCGGCACGCATGAGCCTCGTGGAGCCCCGACTGCCGAGTGACAACGCGTCGCAGGAGGTGGGTCACTGAGTGGCAAGTCCTCACAGCGTGATATAGGGCCTGCGCGTTCTTTGTCGCGTGCAAAGGGAAGCCAAAAACTTTGCATTGCTGGACAGTGAGGATGAGAGAGCTAGAAAGAAGTAGGGAGATGAGGGTATTGTGGGAGCGCTGGTACGCAGACCGGTTTAGCAAAAGTAGTTCACATTTCTCTGGTGCAGGGGACAGGCCAGCAGTAGCGAGAAAGGAAGCGATAAGGTCGAGGCCACGTTGCAAGGTATCCTGCACGTAGCCGGGACATCCAGACATACACCAGAGAGTGATGTCGTCTGCATAAGAAATATGGTGGAGGTCAGGTATTTGGTACAGTTGGGAGGCAAGGGGGGCCATAGCCGTATTAAATAGAGTAGGAGATAGTACGGCACCCTGAGGAGTGCCGCGGGTGAGGGAGTGTGGGTTAGACAAATGAGTATCGACTCTAAAGCGAGCAACTCGATTGAAAAGAAATGATCGGATGTAAGAATACATGCGGGAGCCACATGACAGGGAGGAGAGCTGAGCGAGTATGTGGTCATGACTCACGCCATCGAATGCCTTCCGTACATCGACGGTTACAAGCGCATGGATCTGACTACGAGAAGGTGAAAGAAAAGTATGCTGAAGAATAAGGAACATGTCCTGTGCACAAACGTGGCGTCGGAAGCCAATAAGAGAAGGAGGGAAAAACTCTTTCGCCTCAATAAAATCAGACAGTCGAGTCAAGGCCATTCGCTCAAGAGTCTTGCCAACGCATGACGTCAAAGAGATAGGGCGAAGGTGAGAGAGAGATGGAGGTTTGCCCGGCTTTGGAATCATGCAAATTAGAGATTATGTCCAAGAGCTTGGTAGACAGCCGCTGTTCCATGCTTCGTTGAATGTGTGTAAGAGAAATTTCTTCGCGTTGTCGGGAAGATTACGTAATGTAGTATAGGTTATCTCATCCTCACCGGGTGCCGAGCGGGTAGATTGAGTGGCTAAGGCAGCTTCCAGCTCCCTGAGCATGAATGGGCGGTTCAGGTCTGGGTTAGCTTCGCCACAGTAATCTGGGTAGGAAGGTGCGAGGGGGGGTGGGAGATACAGAGATTTTAAATTTTCAAACACATCAGATGGAGTCCCTTGAGTGAGAGCTTTAGCTAGGGTGGGAGCAACGGCAGGCTTGGTACCTAAGAGAGACCTAAACAAAGACCATGTAGAGCGCGAGTGCAGTGCAGAGTCAAGGCCGTCACACAGCGTGTTCCAACGAGAGTGCTCGAGAGAAGTGCCGTAAGCGATAATTTCAGCCCGCAGAGCATCAATTCGGAAGGAAAGTTGGATGTTGTGTGGCTGGGAGCGGAGAGCGCGTTTCAAACGTTGATGACGTCGCCATAAGTGGAGGAAGTGAGGATCAGGGTCAGGAATGGCGAGTTAAAAACGAGCGCGGCGACTACAGGATGTCATTGCTGTGGAGATCCGCGACGTCCAGTCGTCGTAAGTTTTAAATGAGTCAGATAAAAGGTTATTACGGAATGCTTTCCAGTCAGTGTGA
The DNA here is from genome assembly GCA_013436015.1 of Rhipicephalus annulatus. Classification (NCBI taxonomy): domain Eukaryota; kingdom Metazoa; phylum Arthropoda; class Arachnida; order Ixodida; family Ixodidae; genus Rhipicephalus; species Rhipicephalus annulatus. The sequence continues at coordinate 569,810 of WOVY01003683.1, read as the reverse complement.
GCGACTCGTTGTTTCCGCCTACTGTGGGAAAGAGGGGTGGTGATGTGTATGAGAAAGTGATCACTGAAAAAATTTTCAGCGGACACCTGCCAGTGAAAAGGAAGGGAACTCCGAGAGAACGTGAGATCGGGTGTAGTGGAACGCTGTGAAACAGTGCCCGCTCGAGTATTCAGTGTATTCAGTGCCCGCTCGAGTGTCAGGAGTATTAGGAAGGGTGAGATGGCGTTCCTGGGCGAGGAAGTGTAGAAGGCGACCTGGTTTGAGTGTTTGGGGGTAACCCCAGAGCCTATGAGGAGCATTAAAGTCACCCCCAAGGAGGATATGGGTGGTCGATGGAAGGGAGTGCAGGAATTTGCCAAGAGCACTAAACAAAGAGGACGTGACAGGAGGGTTGTAAAATGACATCAGAGCGAGAGCAATACGGGTAGATAGTTGGTAATAGACCACACCAACTAAATGTTTCCGGAGGGGGGAGGGTACATCTAGTGGTTCACGAGAACGTCATTGCGTACATAAATGGACTCAAGTGACTTTCCCGTCGTAGCGTGATGTACACGATAGCCCGGGACGGCAAGGGCCGCCCGAGTCTCCTGTATAAGGAGAAAATGTGGTAATGTTTGGCGGATGAGAAGATATTGGTGGAGAGGGGTCCTATTATGACAAAAGTTGCGGCAGTTCCACTGCAAAATATCGAGGTCCTTTTCACGCGCCATCTAGGTCTTTGAAGTAGAGGAAGCGCCTACGAGTGCGCGTTCCTTCTTTTTTGCCGCGGGAAGCGAGTCTTGCAGGGAGTTAAGCATATAAGTGAAAGATTCAAGTTGATTAGATTGGGTTTCGAGGGTCTTAAGAATCCGGACAATTGAATTTTCCAGCTGGACCAAACGAGTGTGATGCGCAGTGGTGGTGGTTTCGACCATGTCGGCCAATTTGGTTACAAGGGAGCTGGAGGTCGGGGCGGTGAGTGTGGTGAGTTGCTTATTTAGCTCCGTGAGTTGAGAGGTAAGAGAGGATGTGGTAGTTGCGAGTGTCTGCGTCAGTGCGAGTATTTTCTGTTGTAACTCATCTGAGACGCGTTGTTGCTCGCGCTGGTTGCGCTCCAACATAGCCAGTCGCAGATTGAAGGAGCGGCTCTCGTTACTTAAAGATGGTGAAGGTGTGTTTGATGAAGAAGTGCACATGGGAGGTGTCCCCTTAACCTTAGCGGCGTAAGAGCCCGGGGGGGATGTTGCGGGAGGTGATGGGAGCTCATGCGTTGAAGAGGAGGGCGGCGAAGGCTGAGTGGCTCGGCGCATGGCTGTGCGACGGAGAAAAGCTGCTTTGGCGCAGTCGCGTTGCTTAGCTAGAAGGTAGGGGCAGGTGGAGTCGAGAGATGAGTGGGTGTTGACTTGGCAATGGATGCACCAGGGTTGGGCGCAAACGTGAGCATCGGGATCTGCTGGCAGATGAGACGCACAGCGGCGGCACTTGGCCGGAACGCTGTGTTGGGGGCATTGATGAGCACGGTGCCCTATAGCAAGGCACCGAGTGCAAGCAGGGGGCTTGGGTTTATGTGGACGGCATCGGAAAGAGACGCGTTTGAAGTACACAAAGCGAGGGATGATGGTTCCAGCAAATGTTATGAGGACGGATTCAGTGTAGCCCATCATACGTGCAGCGAGTATATCTGAAGTAAAAGATTCGAGGTCATGCAAGAGCTGAGATGTTGTGAAGTGACCACCGACGTTGTGTATGACGCCGAGACATGATATTGCAGGACTGGGGGCATAGGGCTTAATGGTGATCGGCTTACCATTAAGTTCCAGACTTGTGAGGAAGAGTAGGAGGTGGGCAGTAAGAGGTGAGTGCGTTTTCAGAAACACAAGGCTCTGAGCAGGTTCGGCTTGAAGGGTGACCTTCGCACTGGTCTTGGGAGAGATTTGCGGCGGCTATGATGGTAGAAAGCAGGTCATAGAGAGGCACTTTCGGCGTGAGTGTTCCGGGTGGAAGTTGGATTCCGATGCTGATGAGCTCGGAGCGGGGGCGGGCGGTCGAGGCAGGTTTTCGATTGGCACTAACGGTGTTCCAGCTGCCTTTAGGGGATAGCGTATTGTCTTCGTTGACTTGCGATGCCGTGAAGTCCATTTCCGTCGATAAGTCGTCAGCTGAAGTGATGGAAGGCAAAACTTTGGCGATGGAAGGAACGACGCTCGTCGAAACGCGCTTGTCGACAGACTCGGAATTTCCAATGGGTAGGCCAGACGCAGATAAGGTGGGGAGAGCAGTAGGCGTGCTTGATTGCAATTCCAACGCTGCATTGCGGCTCTCGGGCTCCGGCGTTTGCATGGCTATCAAGCTGAGAGTAGCAGAGACGCCACCAGCGTTGCACGTTGCTGGACCGTGCGTGCTGTTAAGGAACGCTGCCTGTTGCTGTATTGTTGTCGGCGCGGGGCTGGTGACATTGCCAGATGTTGACAGCAGAGGCACGGCTGTATCAGCGGTACGACCGGAGGAGGCTGGGCTTACCGACAGGGCGTCAGTTGTCGTTGGTGTCGAGTGCTGGGCGGGACTCTGCATCGTGGAGGTGCAGGCGCGGCGCGTTAGGGTTAGCGCGGCGCCGCGCCGCTTCGTACTTCTGAAGGGGCCTGGGGGGCCAGCCTGGGGTTGGTCTGGGGCCCGGATGGTGTCGGCGTGTCCCGGAAGTCTTCTATAAGGAATAGTGAGCTTGTCCAGACACGGGTGGGGCCCGGTAACGGGCCAAGAACACGTGAAAGTGGAGCACTGTATGCGGCCAGCCAAACAAAACGGCGCCACCTGGCGGTCTCCTATACATACATACATACATACATATATATATATATATCACCCGATGAATTGAACGAGCAAACGAAAGACGATGCTTTATTGCCAACATTACGGCCGGGGACCGGCCAGGGCATACGTGCATATTGCACTAACACGCACTTCTTAAAGACATAGCATGGGGGCCCCCAATTGTGAATAATCACTCTTAGCAATATTGACATACATGTCAACAAAAATATATTCAGACATACGCAGCATTTTGTTGATAGCGGAGCAGCAGTGCGCTATACAGAATATGGTAGGGCAAGGTGACTTGAAAACACAGATACAAATGATATGACGGACACTTGTGATATCGCAACATTTGTCAATGAAGAGAACATTAAAAGAAGGCAATGCCAAGTTAAGTTACGTTCCTTGTCAATGAAATATACATGAGCATAATATCACCATTGATGTCATGATGTGGTAACAGAGTGTGCATGCGTTCTCGTCAACTAACTAATGTGTCACAATGACACCGCAACGTAATCACGGCATTGAACAAACGTGTATATGGGCTATGGTGGTTGATTTATCTGTTTTGCCGGAAACACGTACACCTCCCTGGGTTCTCGTTTATTCCAGACGCTATGACGTTAAATTTATGAATAAGAAAAGATTCACGAACTTCCCTTTCGTAGTGCGATTTAAAACCAGATTCGAGTATTGTGGCAGTTATGTTGTCGAAAGAATGGCCTGGGGTAGCGAGGTGTTTGGACATGGGAAGGCTAGGTAGGCACAAGACGTATGACCTGTGATTCTTGAAGCGCAACCGGAAAGCTGTCTCCGTTTGACTAATATATTGGAGGTCACACAATGAGCATTGAAGCAAGTAGATTGCATTGTTCGTGTCGCAGTCGAAATTGCCTTTTATCCAGAGAGTGAAGTTTGACGCAGAGCTCTTAACAATACGCGACGTGGTGATGTGGGGGCACACCTTGCAGCGTGCCTTGTTACATGGGTGACACCCCACATGGGCTGGCGTTGATATTTTGGATGACGTAAGCATGTCTCGTAAGTTTCTCGATCAGCGGTAAACTGCTCGTGGAGGCTCCGGGAAGACGTATTTGAGGCGATTGCTCTGCATTAGTATGTTATAGTGCTTTTTGAGGATCGCGTTAGCATTGGGAATTGACGTAGAATGTGTCAGAATTAAATTGTTGCCGTGACGTTGGCAATAAAGCATCGTTTTTTCGTTTGTTCGTTCGATTCATCTGGTGACTTATAACTCGACCCGAATCCTGGAAGACTTTCAAGAAATACCAAATACCTATGGATTCTGGCAGGACGGCAACAAAAACGATCAAATGGAAATTTCCGAAGACGACAGTTTTTAAGGCAGTCGTTGGCGACTCCCAAACGAAGTATATGTTTCAGCATTTCGACCCTCTTCGAGAGGGCACTCCTGCGTTTATCACACAGTTTGGCGCTGTGATACGTGACGTACTTGGCCTTTTGGACTTCGTGCCATCTTCAACGACAACTCTGATTCTGCATGTTGGAACAAATGATTTGGTTCACAACACTGGGTGTGTAACGTTCCACAAGTAGAAGGCCCTGCTACAACTCATTCTGTCGAAACGCCCCATGATAAGCCTGATTTATGCAACTTTATTACTACCCCGTGCTTTAAACCGCCGTCATGACAAGCACAATGAAGCAATTGTCCACCATTGTAATCGCGAAGCCTGTGATTTCAACGACCGCCTACGGAGCTTCTGCTGTCCCTCTGACCGGGTGTTCTTTCTGGACCATGCCTTGGAATGGTTTCCGTCGCTGCGCGTCCTTGCGACAGACGGCCTTCGCCCAAACTTCGAGGGCGTTGCACTGATAGCTGGCCACATCAAGCAGCTGTGTTTCCGGAACGCAACGGACGCCTCGTCTTCCTCTTGGCTAGACCACATTCCCAGTGGTCCCATGAAGAAATCCTCTAACGCCTACCAACCTATTTTTGTGGAATTTGCGTCCTCGCCCCGCCCATCTTCACCCCAACGCCTCTAAGTGCCCGAAGTCTACACCGAGCCACTTGCGCAAGAAAAATCTACCTACGCCACAGTTGCTGCGAAAGCAAAGAACCAAGGACTCTCCACTCGTGAAAGGTCTGGAAACATTTCTTTGTCTCACCGGTACCCTTTAAGAAAATGCAATTGTGAGAAAAGCACTGTATCTTCAAAGAATTGACTAATACCGACCTCATTCGACAGCCCTATTCAGAGTCATGACTTTCTCAGAATTAGAAAAATTGTGGAAAAACGTGTGAAATACAAACTTCACGCATCTACGCTAAACACCTATTTAAACGCCTTTACTGTACCAAAAGGACTTGTGATTTCGCTCAAACCAGCAACTTCCCAAATGTCACAACTCAACGTCGAGAAATGGAACAAAACGTTAAAGAACGCGTCCCTAGTTCTCATGCGCATCATCATCGACCATTATAATTCTGCTGTCAAAGCGTTGCTAAACAGTGAACGACAGTTGCGCAAGGCTCGTATGTTGGATCCCTCTGAATCGGCTTCGCTGATAATTACGAACAGAGAAAACAATTAGAAATTGAACAGAAGAAAGCAAAAACGTTTTTGCGTGACCACATTACCCTTCCAGAACCACTGACCAACGAAGATTCCCTTCCCGTCGAATCATCCTCTTCTAGACGAGACAAATTATCAGCTAGACCTAACGTAGTAAACGTTCCAAACGTGGTTTGATCTGACTCAGAAATGAGTGTGCTTGCTCGGGGCTTGAATTTCTGTCCAACTACTGGCGGCTACAATGAATTTTACTTGATAAAAGACTTAGATGAATTCGCGCGCAGTATGAGGCTAAGCGAATTCTTCCATAAACGTTCATCATACAAGAGTAACATGTCTTCCCATCAACACTGGACGCCGCCAACACAACGCGATAAATTCCTCGATATGTACATTTCTGCAGTTCAGCGTGACATCCTGCAGGCTTAGGGGAACAGCATTTCATTCAAAGGAAACCTGACATTCAAAGAACGGAATGCAGTTAAATGTTTACAAGAACGCACAGATATTGTAATAAAACCCGCTGATAAAGGAGGCGCAATCGTGATAATGAACACAATGGACTACGTTTGTGAAGCTCAGAGACAGTTAGATAATGACACGTTTTACAAGCGACTCAGTGAAAACCCCACCGAAAAATTGAAAGACATCGTTACTGATACAATCAAGCATTTAATACTGGATGAAAAACTTCCCGATAAAGCAAACCACTCATTAGTTCCACTGAGCCCTGTTCCAGGAAGGTATTACCTATTTCCTAAAATACATAAGCCCAATAACCCTGGTTGTCCTATAGTGTCAGGCATTGGCACTGTCACCGAACTACTTTCAAGCTATGTTGATGGCCTGATTAGTATACTACTTCCAACTTTTCCATCCTACCTTAAGGACACTTCTCATTTCTTCACTGACATCATCGACCTCTATATACCTACTGACTCATTTCTGGTAACATTAGATGTTGCGTCACTATATACTAATATTCCCCACAAAGACGGCATTCGTGCAGTAGTGAATGCTTATAACGACTCATCATGTGATAAATCTGTTGATAGCTGCACATTAGCCACATTATTAAAACTCATCCTTGTTATGCCACAGACATTTTCCTCGTTTGGGAGCACGTCTCACGAGATCGAGCGCTGTTTTGACGAACTGTCTCCCCCCTCCCAGCGCCGCCTTCCGTGCAGGAGAACCGTGTAGTTCCGGGGATAACGTCGCTTCCTCCACCGAACCACCTTGCAGTTCCGGGTATGGCTGCGTCTCCTCAGCCGAGCAACTGTGCCGTTCCGGGGAACTGGTCTCGCAGAAGAGTCCAAAAACGCTATTTAAGGCCGTGTCGGCCCCATGTTTAGAGGACTTTCGCCCCAGCCGACGTTGTCGTGCTGGCCGGCTCTGTAAAAAACGACAACCTGCTACAGTAAACGATCCGTGTTGTTGCTGTTTTCAAAACGGATTGCCTCCCTGCTTCGCCTTCAGGCAAAGGCTTCAGCGAAGTCCGTTCGACTGTTCACCGCTCGTTGCCACCGCTACCATTACGACACAGCAAATTCTTAACAGTGGTTGGCAGCTACGGGATACAATATCCTACGCTTCGCAAGTCTGATCGGATCTCTGAGCACGAGGACGACCGCCGTGATAGCGTTTGGCTACGCTGTGATACGCTACCCTACGTTTGGCACGCCGGATCGGACCCCTGGAAGCTCGAGCACGATCGACCTGATATTAGCGTTTGAATACGCTGGGATACGCTACCGTTGTTCTCATCGTTCGGCAAGCTGAGACAAGCTACCCCGGATCTCAACATTGGCAAGTTGGACAGGATTCCTGCAGGTCTGAGGACACCCACGGCACTGTTCGAAGGCAGCCACGAGTTGAACCATCGTCGGCTACTTTGGTTGGATGAGTGCCCAACGTTTACTGTTCATTTCTCCAGACCACTCTAGCCCAGGCAGATGATAGGAGAGTGTTTTGTTTTGTTTTGTTGGTTATAATTTACTATTCACGTGCTTTAAACCATGAGATTAGTTTTAGACTACGGTGAATATCAGTAGCAGAGCATCATGAGGGACGAGATCGCGATGTAGCAATACCTTGTGGAGGACCTCCTCGAAATTTGTGGAGCCATCGGTATTTCCGCCGGGTCCGCTAAAACATAGGAAGCGATTCTCGAGATGATGCGGCCAGAAAATGTGACTGCCGATGAGGCTGACAAGTTTTGAGAGCTTATTTGTGAGCAAAAGTAGAAGGCCGAGCAAAGCCGCGAAGAGCTCGAAGCTCAAAGGCACGAAAAATGGAAGGCTCAGGATAGTCGCAAAAGGAGAGAGCATGCTCTCAAAATTAGAGAGCTTGATCTTAAAATTCAAGCACTTAAGTGAGAGCCAGCCAAACAGCAGCTGCACAACTTTCAGACAGGCGAAAACATCGCGCATTTTCTTGATGATTTTGAAGTTGTTTGCAGTATTGTGGGTGTTAGCCACGACCTTTTGGTGGAGAAGCTCGCCACGTTGTTGCCGCGCAAGATCGCACATGTATTGAATTGTTTACCCTCCGAGGAAGCAGGAGATTTTAGTCAGGCTAGATATGAGTTGATTAAATATTTTTTTTCATTTCAAGTCCTGCTGGAAGTCAGAGCGATAGTAACAGCGCTAGAGCACGTGATAAGGCGCTAAAGGTAGACGCCCGCCGAAAAGAACGAGAGGACGAGGTGCGTCGTAGAGCGCTGGAGGACGACGCGCGGAGTAAAGCGATGGGGGCCCATCGCGCAGCGTTTCAGGATGAGGAAAGTCACGAGGCATCTGACGTTGAGGCACGTCACAAGGTGCAAGACACCAAAGTGCGTCGGAGAGAGCCAGACGCTGAGGTGCATCGCGAGGAGTTAGGAGCCGAGGCCCATCGCATAGCTAAGGACGCGGAGGTGCACCGTAAAGCGCTGGAGACGGAGCCGCTTCGCAGCGCACATGTTCTAGATGAATCGTGTCGAAAAGAGCTTGACGACAAGTCACATCGCAAGGCGCTAGAGATTGACGCCTCTCGACAAAAGCTTGAGCAGGATGCCCGATATAAAGCGCTACAGAATAAAGCTCGTGAAAAAGCGCACGAGGCCGACTTCGAAGGCCAAAGAAAAGGGGCTTTCCACGACAGCTATAGACCCCCACCGATCGAAAGCTCTGTAAGCGCGCTCGTTAGCTTCAAACTTATTGGGTGTTATGACCGGCCCCAGCATAGGGATTCTCCGAAGGTTTGCGAACCCCTCTGGGAGATCGTCGACGCATTCCCGGGATAGCCTGCACCTGAGACGGCCTTGCAGCCAAGCGAGAACAAAGTGACTGTTACGACCAGCCCCAGCATTGAGATTCTCCGAAGGTTTCCGAACCCCTCTGGGAGATCGTCGACGCATTCCCGGGATAGCCTGCACCTGAGACGGCCTTGCAGCCAAGCGAGAGCAAAGGTCAACGCACTGGTTTTGCGCTAGGGAACCAAGCAAGAGGAGTTGCGGGGAGAACTGGTTCCTGACCGACTGTGTCGTCGACCCCACCTCCCCATTCAGGCTCTTCTCCCTCGCCGGGAGAATTCCGGAATCTGCTGTGCGTTCATGATCATGTTTAGGCATCTTTAGGGCGTCGTGACCATATTTAGGCATCGTGTTAGGTTGTGCCCCTCCATGTATTGTGAGGTGTATTTCCCCTCCCTCGTGGCCGAGGTGCCGGGGCCACCGTATTGGCTGACGATGCGGACAATGCGCCCAGTGTTGGCAACGCGGAGCTATAAAATGCCTAAGACGTTTTGTATGTCTCTCTCTCTTCTCTCTTTGGATCCGTTGATCACTTCTCAACATGTAAATAAATCTCTGTCGTTCGTTCGGGCGCTTCTTCTCGCTGAATTGTCGGACGATGGATCCTGCGACGGGGCCAGCTACTGAAAACGAGACTGGCAGGACCCGGAGTCCCAACAACTGGATGGCAGCGGCGGGATGCTGATAACCCCGAAAGCGACCACTGGACGGAGTTAGCCCGAAGTCCAACAACAGGACGACAGGAGAAGGATGGCACGAGCTCATCGACTTCCAGAGGGAACCGAACGGCACTTCTGAGAGGCACGACGCTGGAGGCATGACTGCGAACTGGGTGAGTGCCGGCCTTCTCTGTTAAATTTTACCAGGCAATTACTCTATGTGTTAAGTAAAAGCTGGTAGAGAGTGGCTGTCTTGGTCATTGGGTTAACAGGTAACTTGCGTAAGGCAGAAATTGTGTGAAAGCTTGGTTAAGCTCTTTATGTCAGTGGTGTCAAGGTTAACAGTGACAGGGCAGGATTCCGTGTAAGAGCTTTTGAAGCTTTATTTGTAGACTAAGTTACCGGAAAACTTGAGGCAAGGTAGGAATCTAGAGCTGTCGTTGCCGTCAAGGTTAATGAGTTGCAGGACAGGATCGAATCTTTGATGAACAGAGACAGCGGTACTGGAGGCAGCCATGAATCTGAAATCCCTGCGAAAGTCCATGTTGTTGCTACTTGCAAGGGAGTTGAATCTGGAAAAGGCAGAGCTGATAGAGGCGATTCTCGCATTGGGGGCGGATGATGACGAGCTGTCAGAATGTGTCGAGGAGATTCAGGAGAGGCAAGCGGCAGAGGCCGAAAGAAAGGTGGCGGAGGCCAAAAGGACAGCGGCAGAAGCCGAGGCAGATAAGATACGAAAGCACGAGCTTGAAATGAAGCACCTCGAGCTAGAGATTAGCCACAATAGTAGAGCAGGAGGCAGCGAGGTATCCGGTACCGCAGAGCGGGTCCGGTTCAAATTGACGGACCTAATGAGATCATACAAGCTAGGGCAGGACATTGGGCTGTTCCTCGTCAACTTTGAGAGAACTTGAGAAAGGCAAGGTTTTGACCAGGAGATATGGCCCCAACGCTTGTTGTCCCTACTTCCGGGGAAGGCATCAGAAGTAATCGCGCGCCTGACAAAAGAAGAGGCCGACGAATATAGCAAAGTAAAATCGAGCCTTCTTAAGAAATATAGGTTGTCGGCTGAAGGCTTCTGGCAAAAGTTCCGAGATGCCGTAAAAGAGAAAAGTCAGTCGTACCCGCAATTCGCCTACAAGTTGATGGCCAACATGGCGGAATGGCTTATTAAGGAGGCGAAGGCGTATGGGGTTCATGACAAGGTGCTTGAGTGTGTTGGTCTTGAACAATTCTACCAAAGATTGCCAGAAAATGTGAGGTTCTGGGTACAGGACAGACCAGACTTGAACACTGTGGCGAAAGCCACCGACCTCGCGGAAAAATCCGTTACGCGCCGCGCTCTCGGGGCAAGCGTAGAGCCTAGAGGAGAACTGAAGGGAAGATTTCAACGGCCCAAGGCGGCGTCATTCAGAGAGGAGCCGACCAGTGTCGCGGAAACTTCTAAGAACGAGGGTAACAGGGTACCTCACCATTGGGCGTCGGCAGAAGCCAAGAAGAGGTTTGAGGCAAGGAAATCGGGAGCTTGCTTCAATTGCTAGGAAACAGGGCACTTTGCGGTACATTGCACGAAGCCAAAAGTGGTTTTCTTCTCCTTAAATGAAGGCGACGAGAACATGAAACTGTTGGAGCCCTATATGTACGACCTCACCATGAACGGCAAACAGTGTCGGGTTCTTAGAGGCTCCGCAGCCACTATGGACGTCATTTATCTGTCATTTGTGCAGCCCGGACAGTTTTCCGGAGACTGTGCCTGGATTAGGCAAGCCGTGGAGGCAAACAGTCAGTGCCTTCTCGTAGCTAAAGTGGTCCTTACAGGCGCATTTGACACGTTGGAGACGGAAGCCGCGGTGTCACCCAATTTCCAACCTCAGTATCCTTACTTGTTCTCAAATAAGTCGGAACAAATGCTTAAAGAGAAAGGCCTCACCTTAGGAGAGGGCATAGTTTAGGTACTAACCAGATCAAAGGCGAGAGAACTGGCCGCGAAAACCACAGTCACGGAGGCAACCGAGCCTCACACCGACAATGAACCCAGTCTAGAGTTAGACGTGAGGTTGACACCCCGATGATAGAGCAACTAGAGATCACCGTGGCAACTGAGCCATTTCCTAGTAGCACAGAGGATAGCACAGAGGGTGACCCCTTACAGGTGGAAGAAAATACAAAGGAGTTGTGTGTCACGCCAATATCGGATAACTTAAATCGGCTGCTGGGCGTGAGCACTTCCTCCTTAATAACGGAACAAAAGGGTGACCTAACTCTAAAGAATTTCCAAGACAGTTCGAAAGAAGGGGTCGCTAAACCGAACGTGAAATTCCAAGAAAGGGGTGGCATACTCTATCGTAAATATCTGGACAGGAGAGGAGTGGAGTTTGATCCGCTGGTTGTACCTTAGACGTATCGCCCGGACTTAATTTATTTGGTGCATGGAGGATCATGGTCAGGCCACTTAAGAGTAAAGAAGACGAAAAGTCGTCTCTTGCAGGAGTACTATTGGCCCGGATGTTTTAAGGATGTAGAAAGATTTGTAAAATCTTGTGATGCTTGTCAGCGAGTGGGTAAGCCAGGGGATAAGGCGAAGTTTCCAATGAAGCTGTTGCCCGTAATCGCGGAGCCCTTTCGTCGGCTAGTTATTGACGCCGTAGGTCCCTTGCCCAAAACAATCTCGGGCTACCGTCATATCCTGACAGTAATCTGCCCAGCTACTAAATTTCCGGAGGCGGTCCCGCTAAAAGAGCTAAGTTCCGCAAAAATAGTGAACGCACGTCTGTCCATGTTTGCCCGTGTAGGCTTTCCTGCAGAGATATAGTCGGACCAGGGCACCGTTTTCCCTAGTGCCATAACTACAACCTTCCTAGAGAAGTGTGGTATAAAGTTAATACACAGTTCAGTCTACTATCCACAATCAAACTCGGTAGAGAAGCTTCACTCCGTGATGAGACGAGTGCTGAGAGCCTTATGTTTTGAACGAAAAACTGACTGGGAAATGTGCTTACCTGCAACGATGTTTGCACTAAGAACTGCACCACATGAGACAACAGGGTTTACACCAGCGAAACTTGTTTACGGCCGCAGACTGCGATCTCCTCTTCGTATGCTGAGAGAGTCGTGGGAAAGTCAGAGTGATGATCCTGTAGTAGTGGAATATGTCCTCACCTTGTTGGATCGTCTAACAATAGCCCAAGAACTGACCGAGAGTGCGATGACCAAGGCACAGCAGAAGGCTAAGTTTTACTACGATCGAACAGCTAAAGCGCGACACTTTGCTGTAGGAGACAGGGTCATGTTGTTGAGGCCCTCCCAAAAGAATAAGCTAGAAGTTCAATAGGTCGGCCTGGCCAAAATTACTCAAACGTTGTCTGACACCAACTATGTAGTAAACTTACCAGGAAGTCGTAAGGTGCACCATGTGTATCACAGCAATTTGCTCAAGCCGAATAAAGAATGGGAGGCAATCGTGAACATGATGTTGAATGTTCCGGAAGAAGTTCCACTAGAATTTCCTGAATTGGCTTCAGAATATGGTGAAGTCAGGGTCGAGCAAAAGATCGATGACTTAGTACTGAAGGTGCAGCTGACGACGGAGCAAAAACAGGAATTGCATGCTCTCTTGACCGAGTTTCAGGACAGATTTGTAAGCGAGCCAGGCCAGACATCAGTGCTCACTCATGACATAGAGCTTACCTCGTCGGAACCGGTAAGATCTAAGACGTATCGGGTGTCACCTCGCCGGCTTGAGCTAATAAAAGCAGAGGTTAACAAGATGCTGGAATTGGGCGTGATTGAGCCGTGTGAAAGTGATTACACTTCCCCGTTAATTCTTGTGGACGTACCCGGCAAAGATCCGCGTCCTTGCGTAGACTATCGTAAGTTAAACCTTATCACCAATGATCAGACATACCCAATTCCCCACATTGAGGAACGTGTCGAGAGGGTAAGCAGCGCGGAATTTATCTCAACGCTAGACCCAGTGAGAGGTTACTGGCAGGTGCCGCTCACCAAGAGGGCGAGCCGGTACGCTGCATTCATTTCACCGTTGGGGACATTCCGCCCTAATGTGTTGAGTTTCGGCCTAAAGAACGAGCCTTACTGTTTTTCAAACTTATTGAATAAGGTTTTGCGGGGTCAAGAGGACTTCGCATTGCCTTACTTGGACGACGTCGCCGTGCTTTCCTCGTCCTGGCCAGAACACTTGGCGCATTTGAGAGCAGTACTGACACGCCTACGCAAAGCAGGTTTAACGCTAAAGGCGCCCAAGTGTCAGCTAGCACAAGCAGAGGTACTCTATCTCGGGCATGTTATCGGTCGAGGGCATCGCCGTTACTCTGAAATGAAAGTGGCAGCTATCCGAGACTTTCCCCAGCCCCGAACGAAAACCGATATTTGGGCTTTCCTCGGAATAGCTGGTTACTATCGTAGGTACATCTCGAGATATTCGGACATTGCCAGCGCTTTTACTGACGCGTTGCGCAAGACCGAGCCCCAAATGGTCGACTGGGAGGAGGAGAAAGAAAAGGCTTTCCGCGTTTTGATAGCGGCCTTGTCGAGCCAACCTTTGCTTAGTTCACCGAACTACTCGAGGCCATTCATAGTCCAATGCGACGCTAGTGATAGAGGCATAGGGGCAGCTCTTAGTCAAAGGGATGATGGGGATGAAGAGCATCCCGTCCTCTATGTTAGACGGAAACTTACCCTTCGTGAGAAGGTTTAAAGCACTAGCGAAAAGGAATAAGCGTGCTGGGTTTGGGCAGTCCAGAAACTGGCTTGTTATATTGCCGAAAGCAAGTTCATTGTGGAAGTGGACCATTGTCCTCTCACCTGGCTACATACCATGTCCTCTAACAACGGCCGCTTGCTGCGTTATAGCCTCGTTTTGCAACAATATACGTTTGACATACGCTACAAAAAGGGTGTATTTCATGGCAACGCTGATGGCTTGAGTCGATGCCCCTGACGCGAGAGGATGTCTCGAGAACTCTGGCATATTTTTTTCCTGACCTAGACAAGGGCTAGTGATTGTTTTTTTTTTTACTCTTTTAGGTGTACTTGTTCGAAAACGTTGAAGACACGGCTATCCAGGGTTTCAGGTTCTGTGTGCTTCCAGTGTTGTTGTTTTGTGTCACCTTAACGTATAAGTAACATTTTGAATAAATTGTGTTTTTCCTTTATTATCAGTTAAAGGGAAAAATTGCCTGGTGGAGTTTGGCGGAATTGTCCGGCGCTCACCAGCTGAGTAGTTGTGTTCTCATGTGCGTATGTGATGTCTGTTGAGCCCACAATGAAGTAGGTGGTGCACTCTACTTTATCAAAGACGGTCGCCACCAAACCGACTGCCGGCGCTGATCTCTCCGGACTGTGGCTGCAAACCTCAGCCCATCGAGATCTTTACCCCCCCCGCGCGAGAGACTGTTACGACCGGCCCCAGCATTGGGATTCTCCGGAAGGTTTGCGAACCCCACTGGGAGATCGTCGACGCATTCCCGGGATAGCCTGCACCTGAGACGGCCTTGCAGCCAAGCGAGAACAAAGGTCAACTCACTGGTTTTGCGCTAGGGAACCAAGCAAGAGGAGTTGCGGGGAGAACTGGTTCCTGACCGACTGTGTCATCGACCCCCACCTCCCCATACAAACTCTTCCACCTCGCCGTGAGAATTCCGGAATCTGCTGTGCGTTCATGACCATGTTTGGGCATCTTTAGGGCGTCGTGACCATATTTGGGCATCGTGTTAGGTTGTGCCCCTCCATGTGTTGTGAGGTGTATTTCCCCTCCCTCGTGGCCGAGGTGCCGGGGCCACCATATTGGCTGACGATGCGGACAATGCGCCCAGTGTTGGCAACGCGGCGCTAGAAATTGCAGAAGACGTTTTGTATGTCTCTTTCTCTTCTCTTTTTGGATCCGTTGATCACTTCTCAACATGTAAATAAATCTCTGTCGTTCGTTTAGGCGCTTTTTGCTGAATTGTCGGACGATGGATCCTGCGACGGGGCCAGCTACCAAAAACGAGACCGGCAGGACCCGAAGTTCCAACACGGGACTCCCGTTCTGTCACAGCCATAGACAGCTAGGAACGGGCCCGAGGGAACGCTAGCTAACAAATCGGGAGCTTCAACTCCACACAAAGGAGGAAGCACACTTGTGGGTAAGTGTGCTGAGACTTCCAGTATTGGGAGAAGTTCCGACAGAAAGAGGCGCCGGCATAAGCGTAGCACGGTAAAGACGACTGACGCCAAGCACGCTAAAGCCGCCGTTAAATGCTGTGACGTCTTCATTCGAGGCGCCGGGTTTAGTAATAGGCGTAGGATTGCGAAAACGCTCTGTGGGAAATGTTTGAAGCTCAGACCATCACTGAGATTGAGATCAGGCGGAAAGTCCGTCAAGAAAAACCGAGTTTCAGTGAAATTCAGATGCCGAGATCATCACCTGGTCTCATCTTTTTCGCTGCCGCGTAGAGGCGATCACGTGGAGAAGCATCGCGTACGCCTGAGCAGTAACAAAGGCTGTCATTCCCCACCGTGGCGAGAGGGTCACTGGTCGAACAGAAGGGGTAAACGACGCACTGCAGATGCCCTTTTCTTCGAGTTAAGTGACTGTACGTCAAAAGTCGATGCTACTAAGTTCAGCGAACAAGTTGGTCTTTCCTTTGTCCAGACCGCAACCCTCGAAAGCTGTGGAGTGCGCAACTCCCCAGAGTTCGCCTGAGAGAGTGCCGCCTTGCTAATAGCGAGAGTGTATTTTTGTGTTTAGTTTCCAGAATGACTTTTTTTAGTTTTGTCGTGAGCCATGAAGGAGTCTAGATTTTTTGTAAGTTTTATTTCCCTTGTCAGCAAAGAAGCAGATATTCATATGCTTGTTTGATTAATTTTTGTTTTCATAATATTTCGAAAGGTAACAGTTCGTGTATTTTATTTAAATAGAGAACGTTGCGTAACAGTGCATGTTTAAAATACCATCTGTGTGTTTCATTACGTGTTAGTGCGTCAAGTTCAGGTTCCAATGGTGGCCTGAAATTGGCAACGTTTAACGCTAGAACCTTATCAAGTGAGGGAAGTCTAGCTGTAATACTCGAGGAGCTAGAGGGTGTTAAATGGGATATAATAGGGCTCAGTGAGGTTGGGAAGACTGATGAGGCCTATACTGTGCTACAGAATGGACACGTCCTTTGCTATCGGGGCTTGGCAGACAGAAGAGAACTGGGAGTGGGGTTCCTAATTCACAGAAACATAGCTGACAACATAGAGGAATACTATAGCATTATTGAAAGGGTGGTAGGTATCGTAATTAAATTGAATAAAAAATACAAGATGAAGGTAGTACAGGCTTACGCGCCTACATCCAGCCATGATGACGCTTCAGTTGAAAGCTTCTATGAAGACGTGGAATCGGCAATGAGTAAGGTAAAAACTTAGTATACTATAGTGATGGGCGACTTTAATGCAAAGGTAGGGAAGAAGGCAGTAGAAGATTATGGCATCGGCACTAGAAACGCCAGAGGAGAGCTACTAGTAGAATTCGCTGAACGCAATAATCTGCGGATTTTGAGTACCTTCTACCGAAAACGAGAAAACCACAAGTGGACATGGAGGAGCTCTAATGGCGAAAATAAGAACGAAATAGACTTTATAATGACTGCACACCCAGGAATCGTGCAGGATGTGGAAGTGGTTGGCAAGGTACGATGCAGTGACCATAGAATGGTACGGTCTCGATTTTGCCTAGACTTGAAGAAGGAACGACAGAAACTTATACGCAAGAAGCCAATTAATGAGCTAGCACTGAGAGGGAAAGTACAAGAATTCAGAGTGTCGCTGCAGAACAGGTACTCGGCTCTTAGTGAGGGAACTAACCTTAGCGTAAATACAATGAACGATAATCTAACGAGTATCATTACGGAGTGTGCAGTGGAAGTTGGAGGCAGGACAGTTAGATAGGACACTGGCAATCTTTCCCAGGAAACGAAGAACCTTATTAAGAAGCGTCAAATCATGAAAGTGTCAAGTACAACAGACAAAATAGAACTGGCAGAGCTTTCGAAGTTGATTAATAGACGTAATGTATGCGATGTAAGAAGGTATAACATGGAGAGAATTGAACACGCTCTGAAAAACGGAGGAAGCGTCAAAGCAGTGAAGAGGAAACTTGGGATAGGCAAAAGTCGGATGTATGCACTAAGGGACAAAGAAGGCAAAATAACTACCAATATAGATAGGATAGTTAAAATAGCAGAGGCGTTTTACAGAGATCTGTACAGTAGCCGAGACAACCACGACCTTAATACTATAAGAACTAGCAGTAACCCAGATGACACCCCACCAGTAATAATAGAACAAGTCAGAAAAGCTTTGGAGAGCATGCGAAAAGGCAAAGCTGCTGGTGAGGATTAGGTAATATCAGATCTGCTGAAAGATGGAGGACAGATTGTGTTAGAAAAACTAGCCACCCTGTTTACGAGGTGTCTCCTGACGGGAAAAGTACCAGAGTCTTGGAAGAACGCTAACATCATCTTAATACATAAGGAAGGAGATGACAAGGACTTGAAGAATTACAGGCCGATCAGCTTGCTCTCTGTAGTATACAAGCTATTTACAAAGGTAATTGCTAACAGAGTAAAGAAAACATTAGAAATAAACCAACCAAAGGAACAAGCCGGATTTCGAACAGGCTACTCAACAACTGACCACATTCATACTATAAATCAGGTAATAGAGAAATGCTCAGAGTATAACCAACCAATATACATAGCCTTCATAGATTACGAGAAGGCGTTTGATTCAGTAGAAATATCAGCCGTCATGCAGACACTGCGGAATCAGGGCGTAGATGAAGTATATAAAAACATTATGGAAGAAATCTACAGGGGATCAACTGCTACCATAGTGCGTCATAAAGCAAGCAACAGAATATCAATCAAGAAGGGTGTAACGCAGGGGGACACAATCTCCCCAATGCTATTTATCGCGTGCTTACAGGAGATTTTCAGAAGCCTAGAATGGGAACAGTTAGGGATAAGAGGTAATGGACAGTACCTTAGTAACCTGCGCTTCGCCGATGACATTGCATTGCTGAGTAACTCAGGGGACGAATCGCAACTCATGATTACGGAGTTAGACAAGGAGAGCAGAAAGGTGGGTCTTAATATGAATCTGCAGAAAACGAAAGTAATGTACAACAACCTCGAAAAGGAGCAGCGCTTCGAGATAGATAATAGTGCACTTGAAGTTGTAAAAGACTATGTCTACTTAGGGCAGGTAATAACCGCAGAACCTAACCACGAGATTGAAGTAACTAGAAGAATAAGAATGGGGTGGAGCACATTCGGCAAGCACTCTCAAATTACGACAGGTAGATTGCCACTATCCCTCAAGAGGAAGGTATATAACAGCTGTATCTTGCCGGTACTTGGCTACGGAGCAGAAACCTGGAGACTTACAAAGAAGGTTTAGCTTAAATTGAGAACGACGCAGCGAGCAATGGAAAGAAAAATGGTAGTAGTAACCTTAAGAGACAAGAGAGCAGAGTGGATTAGGGGACAAACGGGGGTTAAGGATATTGCCGCATGTTGTTAGGCACCTGCCGAAGTCCTGTGCCGCTTCCTGCTGCTTTGAATTCTGCCACACCAACGGACAAGCCAAACGCGCCAAGCTATAAAGACGCCATGCAACGCTGGCTGCACGTGCCACCACATCACGCACTGGACAAGGAACGCTGGCGGTTTTTCGAGGAGCAGCTCGAGGCGAGACGCAAGAGAATTTGACGAGATTTTGACCAGTGAGCTCACAAGCTTTGTGTATTTAGTTGACGGGCACAAGTTGGTCATTATTAAATAGCTGTTTTAGCTTCCGGCACTGTATTTGTTCGTTACAAACTGGTGGAGGTGCGGGGTATGATTCCAAGCCCATCTCAGCATAGGGAACATAGCCCAGAACCCCGAAGGTTGGAGCCAGCACTGTTGACTCCCGTACACCAACGAACGAGTCGTCGCCTACGAGGTGAGCAGCCCGAGTTTGGTGCCCTCTTCGATTCTTCGAGACCAGCGGAGGACGTAAGTTCCGTAGCCCCTGCACTGGCCACCCAAGCGACTTCATTTCCATCGCATATCGTCATGAACCCGCCCCGCATACCAGAGGTATTTCACAGTGATATTTTGGAGGATTCTGAGAACTGGCTCAATGGTTCGAACGCGTTGCCAGACTGAACGGTTGGAACGAAGACTGGAAACTTCGCTACGTCTACGTGTCACTGCAAGATTCTGCACGTACGTGGTTCGAAAACCACGAAGCGTCCTTATTATCGTGGGACGACTTTCGAAGAGAGTTTCTTGCTACGTACCCAAACACGGACCGCAAAGAAAAGGCAGAAGCTGCTCTTCAGACGCGAAACCAACGGAACAACGAGAGCGTCGCCATGTACATTGAAGACATGTCTCGACTGTTCCGCCGGGCCGACCAGAACATGGCTGAGGAAAAGAAGTTGCGGCACCTGATGCGTGGAGTGAAGGAGGAGCTTTTTGCAGGCCTGGTGCGTAATCCACCGCGCTCTCTTGCTGAGTTCAGATCAGAGGCGACCATAATAGAAAAGACCCTGCAGCGGCGCGTGCGCCAATACAACAGGGACGTAAGCGTCTCATCTGTTAGCGCGGCGTCGACAACCCTCACGAGTAACATTGATCTCTTGCGTGAAATGGTGAGGGCTGTCGTAAGGGAAGAACTGCAGAAAATACAGATGACTCAAGCTCATCCAGTGATGTCCTCACTTGCCGACGTTGTGCGCGAAGAAGTGCGGCAAGCGTTTCTACAACCACAACCTCAGGTACTACAGCGCGCACAACCGGAGCCCCCGCCTCAGTTGTCGTACGCGCAAGCTCTACGACAGGACCTCGGACGCATGAATCGGACGGCTGCGACTGCTGTGATGCCTCCGACGTTTTCTCCGAGTACGCCGCTACCAATGCCGGAAGCAAGACTACGTAAGAGCGATGTATGGCGCACTGTAGACCGGCGGCCCCTTTGCTACCACTGCGGAGAAGCAGGTCACCTTTACCGGGCGTGCCAGTATCGTCAAGCGGGACTGCGTGGTTTTCCAGTCAATGCATCATGCCCACAGAACGGTAAACGGCTCTACGAAATCGAAGAGTACTTCTCTTCACGCTATTCACCTCAAGACGCGCAACAACGGGAGTCCCGTTTGACAGCACCGATGCGCTATCGGTCGCCGAGTCCTCGTCCGTCATCAAATCTCCGAAGATCACGTTCACCTAGCCCGCGGCGGGAAAACTAGAGCCAGCGACCTCTGAAGGTGAGGCCACTGATATACGGACAACTGAAGACCCTCCATTGTTAGCCCTACAGGACGGTGGCAGTTACACAACGACGGTCAAGTGCAGTAGTAGCGACGTTACCTCCGAGATATTAGTCACGATCGACGACGTTGAGGCCGTTGCGCTAATAGACACTGGTGCAGACTATTCCGTTGTCAGTAATGCTCTCGCAAAGAAGCTTCAGAAGGTGATGACTGAGTGGACCGGACCTCAGATACGTACCGCTGGAGGGCACTTAGTTAGTCCCATGGGGTTATGCACCGCAAGGATAGGAATAACAGGATTTGTGTATGTCGGCAGTGTGGTATTGCGGCGTGGCGAGCCGCTATCACGGAAGAGACAAACTCGTACACATGACTGCCGCCATGGGCTACCGACGACTGCCGGTGTTTATTGTACGGTGGACTTATATACACGACAAACAGGTACATAGATCACAGCGCCATCTCTGGTGGCGTCGCAGAACCAACACGAATACACAACATATTCCCTCTCTTACTTTTTTTAGTTGATTAGTAATTGTTAGTACGTGTTAGTGGAGAGGCATTTCATCTATATACAATAAGCATGGAATATTTACACAACTATTCACTCAAAATGCCAAAAACTTTACACCAAAATATACACTCAAGTGCAGAAAGCACACGCGTTCATGTCACTGAATTCACTCTAAACGTAATCCATAAATCTTCAAGGCGGTCGTCTTGTCCTCGCGGGTAGCTCCCGACGAGAAGGCGGTTGTGGAGAGGGTGGAGAAGAGACAGCCTGTTGTGTCTCTTGCGATGCTACACAAGGGCTGCACAGAACACTAGGCACTGCACTGAGGGGGGTACCGAGTGGCACTGCTGATTGCCCACTGTCACAAGGCACAGGTGACGGGCTTGAAGGCTGTGCTGGGTGAGCGTGAACATCTGACGTTTGGATGACTGGGTGAGGCTGGACAGCCTGTGCAGGAACCTTGCTCAACTTCGAGGAGTTCCATGTTCGCCCATCGTCTAGGCAGAAAGAGGCTGGCCCTCGTTGTTCCACCACCTTCCGAGAACGACTGAACGAGAGGTCTCCTTTAAAAGAGACTGCCGGCTTCTTCACACGGACCATGTCTTCAACTGCTATGTTTGGTTTCTTGGCTGCACGGCGGAAGTCTGTGTACATCTTGCTGTAGTTTTGCTTCTGTGCGACTCTCTTCCGAAGCTGGCCAAGTTCTTTGGCAGGGTCTGTGAAGAATGATGAGGATGGGTGCCCAATGATGTCCAGTCGTGTTCGGGGCAGTCGTCCATGTAGGAGCAAGGCTGGTGCTACTCCCGTGGTTGCGTGAGGTGTGCACCGGTAAACACCCAAGTACTCCAGTGCCGCTTGTCGAAGAGGGCCATGTTCTAACGCAGCAACCTGTACAAAATCCTTAAAATTACGATTAAACCTTTCGACAAGTCCGTTGGCTTGAGGGTAATACACCGACGATTGTGTCAGTTGGATACCACGCTCATCCAAGAATTGCAAAAATTCTCGTGAAGAGAATTGGGGCCCGGTGTAAGTGACTATCTCGTCAGGGTATCCCTCTCGAGAAAAAATTGACAGCAAGAAGTTGGCGATCGTTCTTGTAGATACCTCGTTGGAGAATTGTACTTCGGGCCACTTAGAAAAATAGTCAACCAGTGTAATGGCGAACCTACAATCTTGAGGAGCTCTTTCCAGAGGGCCAACAATGTCTATGGCGACTTTTTGCCATGGACGCTCTGGAAATGGAACAGGTTGCAGTGGAGCAGGCGCCGTTTTCGCACTCTTGTCGGCCTTCTGACAGACGCTGCAGTTTTGTATTGCGACTTCTGTTTGCCGGTCCATACCCGGCCACCAAAACCGTTCTCGAAGTCGCGCTTTCGTCCTGACGATGCCGGGATGAGTTTCATGCGCTGTGGAGATTACCTGATGCGCAAGGGACTGTGGAACTACAAGTCGCTCCCCACGAAGAAGTGAGTTGTTTACCACTGACAACTCGTTGCGTAGCATGAAGTACGGCAGCAGATGGCTTGGGACGAGCTTGCGCGGAGGCCATGACGAAGTAACGTATTCCTTGACTTTTGCCAGAGTGGCGTCGTCACTGGTGGACTGCTCGAACTGGTCCTTAGCGATGCACAGCGGCTCGACTAGGAACACAACTTCTGTAGAATCGTCTTTAGGTTGAGGTGTGCATTCCGGCTTACCTTTCGCTGGAAGACGTGACAGCGCGTCTGCTACCTTGTTCTCCGAGCCCTTGCGGTATTCGATGGTGTAGTTGTAGCGTAGATGTCGCTCAGCCCACCTTGCAATGCGAAAAGGACGTCGCCCTGTTCCCTTGTTAGACAGCAACGCTACCAATGCCTGGTGATCCGTCTGAAAAGTGAAAGGCCGTCCCCACAAATAACATGCCACTTTTCGCATGCCCACACGCAAGCCAATACTTCACGCTCGCTGGTGAAGTACTTCCTTTCTGCATTGGTTAGAGTGCGCGAAGCAAACGCAATGGTCAGGGTTTTCTGACCGTCCACTTGCTGCAAAACGGCACCTAGCCCGTATGCAGAAGCATCAGTTGCGACAGTCACTGGAAGAGCTGGGTCCAACATGTGCAACACCTTGTGGGAGGCCAGAAGAGTCTTCACTCTCTCAAAACTTGCTTGGGCGGCTGTTTCCCACTCAAAAGGTATGTCTTTGCGCAGCAGTCGACGCATAGGCTCGACTTCCTCGGCTAGCCTAGGAATGAACTTTGAGTAGTATTCGACAAGTCCTAAAAATGCCCGCAGCTTCCCTCGGGGGAACACTGAGGAGGATGCGGAGCATATAATTGGTTAACGGGGTGTTAAAGTGCGACTTACTTGGGTCGATGGCTAAATTGGTTAACGTGGTTGTGAAATGGGGTGTTAAATTGCGACTTACTTGGGTCGATGGCTAAATTGGTTAACGTGGTTGTAGGAGGGGGTGTTAAATGAGTGAACACGTACACACGTATGCGAAAGGGCGGCGCTGGTCGAAGGGACGTCGATCATTGTGTTTGTGGATTCGTTGGAATTCATTTCACCGCGACCTTGGACGTCGACGCGCCGTACAAACCAACCGACGAGCAGCAACTGAGCGAGCGAGCGCCGACCTTGAGTATATATACAGCGCGACGGCGCATGCACTGTCAGCTGTTGAATGTTCTCGAAGGAGAAGCGCGCGCGCGGCACAGATGGCGACGGCGCGACGGCGCATGCGCTGTCAGCTGTCGAATGTTCTCGAAGGAGAAGCGCGCGCGGCACAGATGGTGGGCGACGGCGCGACGGCGCATGCACGCGCGTCAGCTGTCGAATGTTCGAGAAGCGGTGCGGACGGCGTGGACGGCGCACTACAAGGCGCGAGTATAGGATGCTTCCGCATCTAAAATGAACGGAGTGTGCCGGGTTCTGCTGGTGTGGGGGCGTGGACGATTGCATCGACTTTGGCTTGAAGGGGTGCTATGCCTTCCGCACTGACACGATGTCCAAGGAAAGAGAGTTCTGTTGCATTGAAAACACATTCTTCGTTAAGTTTCAGACCTGCTTTCGCAATGCGATGCAGAATTTCTTCCATGTTCTTCGCATGTTCTTTCTCAGTCTTCCCCAAGACGATGATGTCGTCTATGTAACAAAGAACACCATGACAGCCTTGCAGGATTCTTGTCATGAGCTGCTGAAAGGCTGCTGGGGCCAACGCCAATCCAAAGCAGACCCTTTTAAACCGAAAAAGACCCTCGTGTGTAACAAACGCTGTGAGATCCCTGCTGTCCGGATGCAGCAGGACTTGGTGGTACGCAGAGGCGAGGTCTAGCTTTGAGAAGTGGCGGGCTCCGTTTAAGGCATGCAGCAGTTCCTCAGTGTGAGGCAGCGGGAAGTTGTCGACCACAATGGCTTTGTTTGGCTCCCTTAGGTCAACACAAAGACGGATGCTTCCATCTTCCTTCTGGACTGCGACGATGGGAGAAACCCATTCGGAGGCATCGATCCTTTTGATGATGTCGGCAGAGAGCAGGGTCTGTAGTTGGTCGCTTACTGGTTGGCGTACTGAGAATTGGAGGCGCCTCAACTTTTGGGCGACTGGGGAGACTGCCTGTTTCATCTTCACCTTGTGCTGAAAATTTCTGACAAGGCTCAAACCTGGGGTAAACAGGTGAGAAAACCTGGCCCACAGCAATGCAGGCATGCCAAACTTTGGCTCACTCTGCGGTTGCTCTACGATAGCGCCTTGCAGTGGAACGCGCCCTTGTGCGTCTGAGCTCGTTGCAGGCAATGTTGAGGTTGCGGAGGCAGACGTTTGCTGAACGACCGTGTGCAGGCAACGTAGCTCCTTCCCTGAAATTTGAAAATTCAGGGCTTTCACAGCATCTAATCCCAAAAGGGAGGTCCCACTGCGCGTTACGTAAAGCGGTACGACGGCTGTTCGTGCCTTGTACGACAGCGTTGCTTCAAACAGGCCAAGCACAGGGATCTTCTGGCGTGAAAAGTCGAACAGAGTAATGCTGGGGGTCCTGAGTTGTACACTATCTTGAAAAAGGTTTCGAAAGTGACCTTCCCCAATTATTGACACTGCAGAGCCTGTGTCGATGAGAAACGAGACTTTGCGCGTGAGCGGCTTCGGGTTATTCACCGACACGCCGACGTCAACATACAGGCCTCTGCGTTTGTTTGTGCAGATGGTCAAAATACTGTGACCGCTCTCAGCGTCATCGTCGCAGAGGAGTTCGCGGACTGGTGCAGGCCTTCGTGGTTGGCCGCGACGTGAGCTCCGACAAACGCTCTGGAAGTGTCCGTGGCGTCCGCAACCATAACAGGTGCGGCCGCGGGCGGGACAGCGCGACCGTTCGCATCTTGTTGCGCCGCAGTTATCGCAGTTATCACGAGATACGGCGTGCAGGGGGTCGGAAGTGGCAGTTTCTGGCCTGGGCTTGTAGTTTTGGCGAGTGGGCGACGAGCTACGACGATGCTGACTAGGGGGGCGGGACCCGTTGAAGCGAAATTGGGGGCTATCATGCCTAGCCGGGTTGCGTCCGCGTTGGCGCTGCGTGATGCGTTGAATCGGGTTCGCGAAGTCTTCAGCTTCTTGGCAAGTTTGTTCGCGAAGTTTGGCAATATCTACCGCTCGGTCGAATGTCAATGCGTCGCCTTCGAGGAGCAGTCGTTCTCTGAGTTGCGAGCAAGTTACTCTGGCAACGAACTGTTCGCACAAGTTATCATCCACGGTAGCGGCGAAATTACACGGGGCTGCCAGTTCCCGGAGCGCCAAAGCAAATTCGGCAACCGACTCACCGGAAAGCTGTCGATGTTCACGAAAATGGTGACGTTCCACTCGAACGTTGATGGTGGCGGTGAAGTAGTGTACCAGTGTGTCGACGGCAACGTCGTATGGGTCCGGAGGGCTTGCGGCAGCGGTGTGCGCGGACGTCTGTTTTTCCGTCGATTCGCTGACCGTGGCTTCAATTGAAAGTGGTGGCTGGGGTGGGGGCTGTGCCGGCAAGGCGTCGAAAATCCATTGGCCCTCGGGGCCCAGGCAGTGAAGCAGGAGCGCGCGACGGCGGGTTGCTGGCCACTCGTCGGCGCCGGTTGCGAGCACGAAGTTCTGGAACAACCGGAACCAGCGGTGCCAAGGAATCGCTGGCGTGCCCGGAGTCTCGAGGAACGGTGGCGGGGGAGATATACCGGTGGCCATCCTCGTCGCCAATGTGGTATTGCGGCGTGGTGAGCCGCTATCACGGAAGAGAGGAACTCGTACACAAGACTGCCGCCATGGGCTACCGACGACTGCCGGTGTTTATTGTACGGTGGACTTATATACACGACAAACAGGTACATAGATCACAGCGCCATCTCTGGTGGTGTCGCAGAACCAATACGAATACACAACAGGCAGCTTTATTGTGCTTCCTGAGTGATCCCGGGAACTGATTATAGGCATGGACTTTTTGCAAACAAACAATGCAGTCATTGACTTGCAAGAGTCCCAGGTTTCGGTTTCTACGGAGAATGCCATCACTTTCTGTCATGCGGAGAAACCAACCGTTCTACCTCTCCGCATTGTGGACGAAGATGTAACCGTGCCGCCACGTTCCAAAGTGACCGTTCTTGTGAGGACTGAAGTTCTTCGTGACTGTGACGGATTAGTTGATCGAAACATCGGACTGCTACTAGAAAAAGGACTATGCGTGGCAAGAGGCCTGGTGAGCCTTCGTGATGGATGTGCGTATGTCCTATTAACTAACTTAAAAAATAGCTGCAGCATGTTGCGAAGGGAACATCCGTAGCATCGCTGTATGAGTACGTGCAAGTCTCAGATGTTTGCACTCTTGATAAAGCTTCAGAGACAGTAGATAACGTACTCCAGTCAGTAGACATTGACAGAGAGCTCTCATCTCAGAAGCAACAGATTGCTGACCTTATCAGAGAGTTCGCCGAGTGCTTCTCCACCTCGTCGACGTACTCCCGTCGCAAAGCACCGTATCGTGGTCGAAGAACACGTGAGACCTGTGCATCAGCGCCCATACCGAGTAGCGCCAAAAGAAAGGGAAGCCATCAAGAACCAAGTGCAGGAAATGCTCAACGATTATGTAATCCAGCCATCCAACAGTCCGTAGGCATGAGCAGTAGTGCTAGTCAAAAAGAAGGACAACACTCTGCGGTTTTGCGTTGACTACAAAGAGCTGAACCAAGTCACAAAGCGTGATGTTTACCCACTTCCACGGATCGATGATGCCTTGGTTAAGTTACGCAATGCTCACTTCTTTTCATCATTGGACTTAAAAAGTGGATATTGGCAGATCGAGGTGGACGAACGAGATCGCGAGAAGACGGCGTTTGTGATCCCAGACGGACTATACGAGTTCAAAGTGCTTCCTTTCGGTTTGTGCTCTGCTCCCGGTACTTTCCAGAGGATGATGGACACTGTGCTCTCCGGACTCAAGTGGCAATCGTGTTTAGTCTACCTCGACGATGTAGTGGTTTTTTTCTTATACCTTCAAGCAGCACATCTACCGACTGAGAATGGTACTGGATGCCATTCGCGTGGCAGCACTGACTGTCAAACCGCAAAAGTGTCACTTTGGATTTCGTCAGCTTCGGTTCCTCGGGCACACAGTTAGTGCGGAAGGCGTCCGCTCAGACCCGGAAAAGATTGCATCAGTTGAAAATTTTCCGAAACCGCAAGACAAAAAGGCCATCAGACGATTCCTGGGACTATGTGCCTACTACAGACGCTTTGTTGAAAACTTTGCTAAGGTCGCTGAGCCTTTGACACGGCTAACGAAAGAAAGTGTATCATTCTCTTGGCGGGAGGAACAAGAAGCGGCTTTCTCAGAGTATCGACGCCGTTTGCAGTCTCCTCCAATACTTGCCCATTTTGACGAAGAGGCCGATACAGACATACATACCGATGCGAGTAACCTTGGCCTCGGTGCCATCCTCGTTCAGTGGCCGAATGGAGAAGAAAAGGTCATTGCTTACGCGAGCCGCTCTCTATCAAATGCTGAGTCTAATTACTCAGCGACAGAGAAAGAGTGTCTCGCCGTTATATGGGCCATCAGCAAGTTTCGCCCATACCTCTATGGCAGACCGTTTCGAGCAATCAGTAATCATCATTCATTGTGTTGGCTGGCAAACATCAAGGATTCTTCAGAAAGACTTGCTTGATGAAGCCTGCGTCTGCAGGAACACGACATCACTGTGGTCTACAAGTCCGGTCTCAAGCACAATGACGCCGATTACCTGTCTCGCGCACCAGTTGAGTCTCCATCATCTGACAAAGAACAAGACATCCCATTTCTTGGAGTTCTAAATGTGTCGGGATGGCTCGTCTTCAGCGAAAGGACCCGGAACTACGCCCGCTTATCCAATACTTGGAGGGTCACCAAATTTAGGTACCACGATGTTTCGTTCGTGGTTTGACATCCTATGTCCTCCGGAACGACGTCCTATACAAGCGCAACTTCGTAAACACCGGTGAGACGTTTCTGCTTCGTGTACCATCATCACTGCGAGCAGAAATCTTAGAAGCGTGTCATGACGACCCATCGGCTGGCCATATGGGTAGTAGCCGCACTTTGGCCAGAATTCGCCGGAAGTATTATTGGCCGAAATTAAGGGATTCGGTGCACCATTATGATAAGTCATCCCGCGATTGCCAGAGACGTAAAATACCACCATCGAAACCAGCGGGTCTGTTGCAACCAATAGAGCCACCAAAAGGGCCATTTCAGCAAGTGGGAATGGATTTGTTTGGTTCATTTCCTCTCTCTTCTTAGGGAAAGCGCTGTATTGTTGTAGCAACAGACAACATGACTCGATATGCTGACACATCACCTCTCGCGAAAGGAACGCCGAACGAAGTAGCTCAGTTTTTCGTCACTCAGATTGTACTACGACATGGCGCACCACAGGTTGTCATTACAGACAAAGGAACAGCATTTACTGCCCGTTTGATGCAGTCTGTTATGAAGCTCACCCACACCGATCATAGAAGGACTACAGCATACCATCCGCAAACAATGGTTTAACCGAAAGGCTCAATAGAACGCTCGCCGACATGATCTCGATGTATGTGGACGTTGAGCACCAGACATGGGACAGTATTTTGCCTTATGCAACATTTGCGTATAATACCGCAGTACAAGAAACGACACACTTCACGCCATTTCAACTTGTTTATGGTTTGACGGTGACAACGACCTTAGACGCGATGTTACCTGTCAACGATTCATATGAGGGTGGCCCACACATCAGCGACTACTTTGAAAGGGCAGAAGAGGCACGGCAATTGGCAAGACATCGTATCATTTTGCAACAAGGCTCCGATGCAAGTCGCTATCATCTGAAGCGGAGAGCCGTACAGTACAACCCCGGAGACAAAGTGTGGGTGTGGACGCCTATACGCGCACCTGGCCTGTCGGAAAAACTGATGCGGCGCTATTTCGGCCCTTACAAAGTACTTCGCCAGTTAGGCACGCTAAACTACGAAGTAATTCCTGAAGGGCAAGTGTGCTCAACCCGACGCAGGAATCGCCCAGAAGTCGTACATGTAGTACGAATGAAACCGTACTACGAAAGGCACTGAACGAGACAAGTGATAAATGTGCTCAAACATCAGATAAATACTCCTTTACAAAACTGTTCGACGTCAGCGTATGCATCGGGACGACGCGTTTAAGGAGGGGGACTAATGCCGCATGTTGTTAGGCACCTGCCAAAGTCCTGCGCCTCTTCCTGCTGCTTTGAATTCTGCCACACCAACGGACAAGCCAAACGCGCCCAGCTATAAACGCGCCATGAAACGCTGGCTGCACGTGTCACCACATCACGCGCTGGACAAGGAACGCTGGTGGTTTTTCGAGTAGCAGCTCGAGGCGAGACGCAAGAGAACTTGACGAGGTTTTGACCAGTGAGCTCACAACCTTTGTGTATTTAGTTGACGGGCACAAGTTGGCCATTAATAAATAGCTGTTTTAGCTTCCAGCACTGTATTTGTTCGTTACAATGTGATAGTTGAAATAAAGAATGGGAAATGGACATGGGCCGGGCATGTAGCGCGTAGACAGGATAACCGCTGGTCATTAAGGGTAGCTAACTGGATCCCCAGTGAAGGGAAGCGGGCTAGGGGGAGACAGAAGGTTAGGTGAGCAGATGAGATTAAGAAGTTCGCGGGTATAAACTGGCAGCAGCAAGCACAGGACCGGGTTAACTGGCGGAACATGGGAGAGGCCTTTGTCCTGCAGTGGACGTAGTCAGGCTGATGATGATGATGATGATGATGATGATGATGATGTTAGTGCGCATGTCAGTGTAGGTTAACTTCGTTTTGTATAGCGCACGCAAGTTTCATTCTTTCATTCTTATTTCATTTTTACTTCATAATTTTGATTCTTATTGTCTTACTTTTCAAGCGTGTTTCATCTTGTTTTGATCCTCATTGGCTGCGCGCATTGAAGAGAGAGCTTGTAGGAAGACGAGCTTTGTTAAGTTGACAATATGACGCTTGCAGGCGATGCCAACGTGCGTGATTCAGGATTGCTAGGCGAACCTAATTGTAGTTTCGGTGCTAAATTGAGCAATCCTCAGAAGCTTCGATCGTCCAGAATCTGCCTAAATTACAATTGAGAATCGCTTGAAAACAAAAAAAAAATCTGTTTGGTTCAGCGGTGTAATGCACTGACACTCAGCTAAAGGTGTGTCCGCATTGTGTATTCCTCCCGAGATTCGTTGCTCGTGATGCTATTTGTTAGCCCAGCGCAATCTCGAGGAAACATTTGGTTTCTGCTGGTCTGGCGATTTGATCATCACTTCAAGGGTGCTTGCTTTGGCCAGAGTGGTTGGGCTTTGTGTTCGACTCCGTCGTTCCAGTGAACCTCCGCAGGCCTATGACCGTCTCAACGGGCAGAGAGAGCGGAACGACTACCCACGGTCAACCAGCATCCCTCCTTCCGAACCGCGCTGACGGCTCAATACTCCGAATGCATTGTCTGGCGGCGGGGGTGCTGTTATGCCACAGACATTTTCCTCGTTCGGGAGCACGTCTCACGATATCTAGTGCTGTAGCGACGAACTGTCTCCCCCCTTCCAGCGCCGCCTTCCCTGCAGGAGAACCGTGCAGTTCCGGGGATAACGTCGCTTCCTCCGCCGAACCACCTTGCAGTTCCGGGTATGGCTGCGTCTCCTAAGCTGCGCCACTGTGCCGTTCCAGGGAACTGGTCTCGCAGAAAAGACCAAAACGTTATTTAAGGCCATGCCGGCCTCATTTTTAGGGGATTCGCCCCAGCCGACGTTGTCGTGCTGCCCGGCTCTGTACAAACGACAACCTGCTTCAGTAAACGCTCCTTCTTGTTGCGGTTTTCAAAACGGATTGCCTCCCTGCTTCGCCTTCGGGCAAAGGCTTCAGCGAAGTCCGCTCGACTGCTCGCCGCTCTTCGCCACCACTACCGTCGCAACACAGCAAATTCCTAACATCCTGGAGCTTAACGATTTCAGTTCGGCGATATTCACTACGTACAAGTTAGTGGCACTTCAATGGGCGCCAAAATTGGTCCAAATTACGCGAATATATTTATGGGACCATTAGAAAATTATTTTCTTTCAACGTGTAGACTACAACCATACTACTACAAACGTTTTATAGACGACATTTTTTTATCTGGCATCACGGTGAAGCCGAACTCATTACTTTCATTGCAGACTTTAACAAGGCTCATCCATTCATTTCATTGTCACAATCGTACTCGAAGGCATCCATCTGTTTTCTGGATGTAACAGTATTCCTTTGCGGCGCAAAATTATCTACTAAAGTATACAGAAAACGCACCGACGCTCACCGATACCTTCATTTCAAAAGCGGCCATGTAAAACATTGTAAGACGAGTATACCCTACAGTCAAGCACTTCGTTTCAAAAGGCTGTGCTCTGAAAATTCAGATTTTGTTCAAAACTGTGATAAGCTTCGTGATGCCTTATAACTGTACAACAGTACCCGCCTCAAATTGTCGACAACGCGATTATGCGCGCCGATGCAATGGACCGAAGAGCGCTTCTAAAATCAAATAAAGAACCTGCGCACCGAAAGCACATCAATTTAATTCTGACACATTCTCCGTCTATTCCAAATGCTAACGCGATCCTCAAAAAGCACTACAACATACTAATGCAGAGCAATTGTCTCAAAGACGTCTTCCCGGAGCCTCCACGAGCAGTTTACCGCCGATCGAGAAACTTACGAGACATACCTTCGTCATCCAAAATATCAACGCCAGCCCATGTAGGGGTCACCCATGTAACAAGGCACGCTGCAAGGTGTGTCCCCACATGACCACGTCGCGTATTGTTAAGAGCTCTGCGTCAAACTTCACTCTCTGGATAAAAGGCAATTTCGACTGCGTCACGAACAATGCAATCTACTTGCTTCAATGCTCATTGTGTGACCTCCAATATATTAGTCAAACGGAGACAGCTTTCCGGTTGCGCTTCAAGAATCACTGGTCACATGTCTTGTGCCTGCCTAGCCTTTCCCTGTCCAAACAACTCGCTACCCCAGGCCATTCTTTCGACAACATAACTGCCACAATACTCGAATATGGTTTTAAATCGCACTACGAAAGGGAAGTTCGTGAATCTTTTCTTATTCATAAATTTAGCGTCACAACGTCTGGAATAAACGAGAACCCAGGGAGGCTTACATTTTTACCGGCAAAACACATAAATCAACCGCAGTAGCCCACATACATGTTTGTCCAATGCCGTGATTACGTTGCAGTGTCATTAGTGACACATTAGTTAGTTGACCAGAACGCAAGCACACTCTGTTACCACACTATGACATCAATGGTGATATGCTCATGTATATTTCATTGACAAGGAACGTAACTTAACTTGGCATTGCCTTTTTTCAATGTTCTCTTCATTGACAAATGTTGCGATATCACAAGTGTCCGTCATAATATTTGTATCTATGTTTTCAAGTCACCTTGCCCTACCATAATCTGTATAGCGCACTGCTGCTCCACTATCAACAAAATACTGCGTATGTCTGAATATCTTTTTGTTGACATGTATGTCAATATTGCTAAGAGTGATTATTCACAATTGGGGGCCCCCATGCTGTCTTTAAGAAGTGCGTGTTAGTGCAATATGCACGTATGCCCTGACGAAGGCCGGTCCCCGGCCGTAACGTTGGCAACAAAGCATCGTTTTTTGTTTGCTCGTTCAATTCATCTGATGACTTATAACTCAACCCGTATCTTCGAAGACTTTCAAAAAAAATATATATATATACATCCTGATGAAGGCCAGACTCTAGGCCGAAACGTCGAAATAAACCACGTTGTGACCGCTCACGGAGGACCTACTGGACTATATGCAACGCTACGGCTACTCAACCACCGTGCCTGCCTATATATATATATATATATATATATATATATATATATATATATATATATATATATATATATATATTTATTTATTTATTTATTTATTTACAGTACCTCAAAGGCCCCAATGAAGGGGTTTTACATATATATATATATATATATATATATATATATATATATATATATATATATATATATATATATGCCAATGGACGCGCGTGTAACCTCGATGAGACACGAGGCAACCAAGCACAGCGCAAGCGTCTTACACGCGTCTTGTTTTTCGCGTGTCTCTGCGTTTCAAACAAACGTTTAGTCTAAGAAAATCTACATCGAGTTTCGCTTCAAACTACTCATCCAGCACCCGCGTCGACGCTCGTTTCTACCGGGTGCACCCCATGCGCACCGCTGCTGCTTCGCATCTCATTAGAGTTCTTTTCGGCGAAATGGTCAATAGTTTTGGTCTCGTCGGTCCTCATCGCCGGTTTCTCCACCTCAATGACGTTAATCAGTTCGTCGTGTTTGTCGTATTTACGGGTGCTGTCCTCGTGTGCATAACGCCGGCACTTCGTACTCCGGTGCACCCTGCATTTTCGGTGCTGTCGCGCCCTTTCACTATTTCCCCACACGTGCCATCGTGGAGGCCATAGGTGAGCGGTGCACAGTGCATCACTCAAGCGTCGCTGAGCTCCGCGGGGGGAGGGAGGGGGGGCTGATGGCATCACCTAACAGATGCTCAGAAGCTTGGATATGGTAGCCAGCTTTCGAAACTCCTCGTTGCCTTCAACGCCATCTGGCGCACAGGGGCGCTACCATCATCATGGAGTGAAGTGTTGGTGATTCCCGCTCACAAGAAGGGGAAGCCAGAGTCCGAGCCGGCATCTTACCGGCCCGTTTCGCTTACTTTAGCCACGGGGAAACCTTTGAGGATATGGCGCTCCGACGCCTGCAGTGAATTGCTGCTGCACTGGATTTCCTTGCGGCTGAACAGTGCAGCTTCAGAGCCCATTGAGCGACGGCGGACTGAGTTTTCGACGTCGTAAGTCTTCCTGAGGAGGGCCAGCACCGCGGGGAGGCGGTTTACCTCGTCCTCTTTGACGTGAGGAGTTCCTTCGCCTTGCTCCCACACCACACAATCATGGACGCCCTCCGCGAGATGCGTGTGTGCGGGAACATGCTCCAATACGTTGAGGCATTCCTCAATGGCCGATCACTCCTTCTGCGCGTGTCAGCGGGTGTGCCACAGGGCAGTGTGTTGAGCCCTTTCTTGTTCAACGCAGCCCTCGCACGCATCACCGACCACATCTCGCGCAGCACAGCCTACGAGGTGCGTGTTGCTCTCTACGCGGACAACGTTGCGCTCTTCACAAGTGGTCTGACCCTTCGTGGTCGCCAGGTGCGTGAGGCACTCCAGGCTGCCATCAATGGAGCGTAGGCCTTCATCGCGGACATGGGGTTCGAGCTCTCAGCAGCCAAAACAGAGGCCCGGCTCATCCATGCGAAGCACTCGGGGTGACTCGAAGTCCCGAAGCTCGTCCTTCGCGGCTACTAGGGGCCATGGATGCGCAGCGTGCGCTCTTTGGTCTCACCATCTACCACCGGCTCAGCTAGAAGCCCGCGATTGCGTCAATTCGCAGACTCGCAAACGGGCTTCCTGTATTCTCGCTGGTGGCAGGGGCTGCTCCCCGGTAGTCGCGCTCCGGTTATTTAACGTGGTTGCCACTGCCAGACTTCTCTACGTGGTCCCGCTCGTTGCGGTAAAACCCGCGCAATGGAACACGCTGGATGCCCTTCACCATGGCGTTGTTCACCGCTTTACGGCCTGCCACGCTCATCGCCGATCGGCCTCACCCTAGTGGAGGGCGGCCAAACGTTCCTTACGTTTCGTGCCAGAGGTGGTGCGCTGCGTCACGTTCATCGAATGAACCTTACACCCGAGGGACGATGTCTGACCCGTCGACTCCTCCATTGCCCGCATTCGGGCATGAGCCGGTGCGCCTTGGAGTATACTGTGCTCGTGCCCGAACCACCCTACTGCGGCTGGCTACCCCTGCCGCTGCACCAGGATCGCGGACTAGTGATCACAACCACAGTTCCCGGCATTCGGGCGAAAAGAAACACGCCCCAGTGTGCCCTGCAACAACAAACTGCCGCGATGATTGAGGAGCGGCTCGCCGACTGAGTCTGAGCTTTACACCGTACAACGACGGCTCGGACAGCGTATCCAGGTCGGCGGCAGCCGCTGGCTTCGTTCCATCGCTCGGCCTTTGCGGGAAGTGCGACCTCCCTATCAGTGCTTCCTTCCTCCCCTGCTGCTGAGCTTGCCGCGATCGACCTTGCAGCCAATCAAGTCGCCCATTTGCTACCGCGGTCGGCGGCAGTGTCGTTTGATTCGCGCGCCGCTCTTCTCCCACTTGCGCGGGGAAAGCGCGGCTCCCCCATTGCGCAATGGCTTACGCGGAAGTTCGCGGTGATCGCCTGGAGTGGATGTGACGTCTTTTAGTGAGTGGCGTCTCACGTGGGATTACACGGCAACGAAGCAGCGTACGCCCTCGCCAAGGAGGCTCACCACCCCAGCCCACCCATCTCGGCGTTCATCCACGCGGGTGACGTTGCGCAGCTCCGTATTGCGCGCCATGCATGCGCATTACATACCGACTCACGCGTGGCTGCGGCCGATTCCGAGCACCGGCATCGATTCCGAGCATCGATTCGATTCCGAGACCGATTCCGAGCACCGGCATCGGCAGGCATGCCCGGGCCGTCCTGCTTCAGCTCAACACCGACTGTGCCCGCACCACGGAGAGGCATTTTCGCTTCACCAACAGAGCTCGAGCCCTTCGTGTGTCGAATTCCAGGCGTTGGCGACGGCTAAGCACATTCTCCTGCAGTGCACTGGCTACGCCGATCCATGCCGGTGACTCTGACGCCTATGGTCGTCTGCACTGCAACAGGTGAGTCTCGACCACCTGCAGTTTCCCCAGGCCCAAAGCTGAAAGCTTGTGCAGGTCTTCCATGCCCTGCCTGACTTTTTTGGCGACGACTAACTCATCAAGCGCCTCAAGCGGGGGGGGGGGGGGGGTTGTGATTTTTAAATGAGTGAAAAAAAGATAAAAGTGAGCCCCGTACCTGTCTTTTAGGGGGACACACCTTAACAGTAGGTCACGAGGGTTGAGCGTAAGGAGGGATTAAAAGGATAGAAAGGAATTAAAGGTATAGAGTAGAGCGAGGCGCAGAGACAGAGACCTTATACGGAAATAAGGGGAAGATAGGAAGGATGGACACGGTCGCATGAATCCGAGGACGGTGCCCACTTAGTGAGGGCTCTTTTCGGCGTCAGGATATGGCGTAGGGTGAGCTAGTCGGCCAGAGCTGCGCTGTCGTCGCATATCGCTGGCGTACAACTGGTCGGGACGAAATCCAGTGAGGCCCGTACCCACGTGTGCGGGTTTGTTTACATCTGTGGCCCGGTGCGCTCCCCCTGAGTCTCGTCACTTGGTGTTCCCAGTCACCGCACCCTGCTTGCTAGCCTGACAGCTTTTCTCTTCTCGGTTGCAGCTTGGCCTCGTGCGCGCGCGACAGTTTCGAATGCATTCTTCTTTCTCCCATTCTTTTCTCCTCCTTCTTTCATTCCCCCTCTCCCATTCACAACGTGGAGCCGTGTGGGTAACTTCTTTGTAAAAGACAGCAACAGTTCCGTGCTTATTTCTTAGTTTTTCCTTTCAAGGACCTCAACCACAGTCTCAGCGCATGTGACCCGTGTCATGGCAGCAGGCACTGCTTCGCTCTCCCTGGCACCGCCACGAGGGCCAGCTCACCGGTAACCCGAACCTCGTAGGGCAGGTCGTCCACCTTGACTGCTGGCTTCAATTTCAGCAGCACGGTCCTCGTGGTTGAGCTTTTTTAACGCATGGTATGCACTCGCCAGCGCTTCCGCGTCATCTTGGTCATGGTGCAAAACACTGCGAAAGCGGTCCGAATGTCCTCATCTTGAACGCCGTGAAGCATTCAATGCAAACGACGTTTGCCCTGCTTGTTTTCGGGATCGAGCACAAGATACCAGTGGCCTTTGTTCTGTACCTCTTTCACCGCGGCCAGTTCATTCGTCGCTTCTCCGCTGGTGAGGGTGACGGCTGGAACATGGTCAATCTGATACACACCTAAAGTGACGTCGTCAGCAGCCGACCAGCCATCGACAAGGCGTCTCTGAAGTCCTCGACCTTGTACGGTCACTCACGCACAACTCCATGCAAAAATAACGAAATAACGTGCTGTGAGCAACTCTGCCAGTCGGCAGAATAGGCAGCACAATCTCGTAATCACTGTCACGATTGGCAGTCATTCTGTTTCCGCGGCTAGCACGGGCCGCTGTTACCGCTCCATCAGAGCACATGATTTCTCGACCGTCGACTTGCGCTGCTGGAAGAAGAATGGCTCCTTAAGCACGCAACAAGCAAGAGTGTAGGCTGAGTCGTTGCACAGTCACTTTGAGCTAGACCGTGGTTACTGTGAACGCTTAAAAGAATGAGATATTGCGTCAAATGTGCTGAAAAGCTTTTTATTCGTACGGACTGTAAGAGCTAGAGAGCTATTTAAAATGGCCTCCTGTTTTGTGTATTAAAAGCGAATAATTATTCGACTGTTTCGAAGAAATCACAGACGTGTACGTCATTACTTGATGTGATTATTCTAGAGGTTCTGAGAAGATGTTCTTACACTCGCAAGAAAATAATGGCCAAAGATCACTTAGTAAGCTAATGATGTGGACAAACGCGTCCACATCGTCCGCAAAAGGAATCGCACCTGGGACCTTCCGCGGGCGAAGCGGACGTGATAACCACCACATCACAGGCCCCCTCTCCTTCCTTTAATGCATGAATTTATCACCTGTGATCCAGTGAAGTACGCACGTGCTTCGTCAGAAGTCAGGCAAACGCACACAAGCGTCACGAATGGGAAGCCAGTCCAAAACGGGGTCAAAAGTCTCAAAAACGCTGTGCACTTGAGCAGCTGCTTCTCCGAACACGGCTTCCGTCGACACCACAGGTACCTTTGGTGAAGAGGTATTGGTGCAGTCGTTGTGTGTGATGGATTATTCTGAACAGTGCTGTGAACCATGTTGTGAACATCAAAAAACTAGCACCCAAAAAAGAAATGATGGCGACGGTTATAACTTTGTTGATAACCGGAAACCCTGCCTCTTCACCACCTCGCAGGCTTGCTGGATGGCCCAAAGTTGATCCTGGAGGTTGGAGCTGCGCAGCCGTCCACCGCACACAGCCTGATCTGATGAGACTGCATTTTCTTTTGCTAAAGCAGCACATTCCCAGAGAATGTGCCAAGGTGATGCTTCAGTCCAGCTGCACGATTTGCAAGTATTATCTGGAAAGACATGTGTGTATATCCTATTAAAATGAATTGGGTTGAGAAGGTCTGGGTTTGTATTGCCTCCAATCTACCACTTCGGATCTGTTGAGTTTGGGGCTTGGTAGTGGATAAATATGCCTAGATTTTATTTGTAAAAGTTTATGATTTCACAGTATTTGGCCAATCTGTTCCTCTCTGTCTAGCCATCCACGGGACGCCCACCTCCTGAACAAGACCTCTCTACGTGGGCGCAGAACGCGAGACATCACGCTACGCTATGGATCTCCCCTTTGAGGATGGGCACGGGGGGGGACACGTGTGAGCTGAAAATTATATAATATGTCGTTCTTTGGACTCTTCGGAGGTGATATACTTTCCATTTGCTTTAAAGATAGCCGCAGCGTCTGGCGAAATTTTGCCTTGTGCCTAATTGACCATTTGCAGAAAAGGGAGCGCCCCCTTTCGTCTAAACTGGAAAGCTTCGTTCGTTCTTTTGGTTAAACTCCTTCGCCAACTAACATGCTCAAGGCAGTGTTTAGCAGTTCAGGTGCAGCTGTTTTGTTGCTTTAGGGCTAAAATTTCGTTATCATTGAAAGAACAATGTAAAGGAGGAAAACATTTTGTTTACGTTTGCATAAACAGTGTAGAACTTAAGATTTCTCACGTTTCAGCCTGAGCAACAACGAATTGAGGCGATAGCTGCACTACGTCACCTCGACAGTATGCTAGGCTCATCACACCTGCTACTTCAAGGAAAAACATTATATTTTACACTTGAAGTTGACCCTTGAAAAGTCTGACGATAACCTAGGTTCGGTGAGGGTGACTTGCACATGGTCTGTGAGGTGTGGTGTTTGCGTGAAAGCGGCAGTGTTCGCTCTATGGGTCACATTGTTGGAACCCGCTGCGACTGTGTTACCGGCCGAGATATTTTTATATATAGGTAGAGCGTTTTATAGGCATTTCTAGTACACTCTAATACAAGCGCCGCTAGTTGAAATTACCAAAGTGTCATATGATTTAAATCAATATGCACATTCCTAATATGCTACAATCGATTTTTTTTTTTCATGTAACACGAGCTCATTTCAAAAGAACACAGATGCAGCTGCCACGATTATGATTATCACTGTGCTTCTATCAATCATAGTTCGCGCAGATACTAGAGAGCTCATCCTTGCGTATTAGCGGAAGTATTGTGCAGTCTCTTAGAAACGCTGATATACGGGAGACTTGCTTTGCCGTGGTGCACTAAAGAGATCCGAGAGGGATAGTATAGTGGTTAGAAAACTTTTTAGCCACTATAGTTTAAGTTCGGCCAGTGCTGGTTCGGCGCCAACGGTGAGCCGCGTGTGCCACACTCCTCTCTTTCAACAAAGGCTCCTCCTCCGCCAACATTTCACATGCTGTAAATCGAACATCTCTCTTTTCAGCAGGTAGCCTTGCGAACGAGAGCCTGTGAAAGTTAGCGCTCATTCTCGGTTTTGCTTCGAGAAAAAAGTAGCGAAAACTGACTAGAACGACATTGAAGGCACAAACAATCACACGCAGTCACCGGTAGTTCTCGTAGGTTTTTCTCGCACGTAAACATGAACTATCAGTACCAGCTCTTCACGCCTCAATCTCGGTAAAATATTTCACGCAGTGTGCTGGCATATTTGTCTTATTTACGAAAGCAAGGCCACTCAACCACGGTGCACAAATATATGACCGGCGGCCAGCCGGACTGATGTTTTTCAACCAAAGCCAAAATGCCTGCAGAGATACCTGTTACTTTACTGCTCATGTGCAGTAATTTTTCCGGAAATGGTAAATTTCTGACCACTGTGAGCAAATCACTTAGGATATATCGACCATTGGGGCAAGTATGGCAAGGGCTATCGCCACTTCTTCCGCTACCTCAGGGTGTCAACTGCGTACACTATATGAGCTGAGCAATTGTTTTTCAAAAATTATTGTAGACAACCGCTGCGAACGCACGTTGATCCGCGAATTCCACCGCGTCTACGAACAGCGCTTTTTGTTTCTACCGGAGGCTTGTAGTAGAGACCGGGATCTGCTCACTCTTCGACCCTGGTTCATTTTGGTGCGCATACTTTTGGGTATGTTAGCCACGCGTAGCTTTTCTCTGACCAAGCTGGGGAGAGATTTCTTACCGCCATGCTGGTTGTGATGGGCTATTCCAAGATTGTCAAGGATGCCTCTACCCGTTCGTGTCCTGGTTAGTCTGTCTAGTTGCGAACTTTGGTGTGCCTCTATCAGCTCTTCGAACGTATTGTGCATGCCCAGCTGTAGTAAAAGTTTCGTGCTTATGCTGGCTGAAAGTCCCAGTGCCATCTTGTGTGTTCTTTTAATGAATGTGTTCAGCTTAGTCTTTTCAGCAGGGTACCAACTGTGGTAGTTGGTCACGTATGTCGCCAGCGCTTTTTATTACAAATAAATCGCAAATACCAAACAAGACTGAACGCACTTCCACATATCTCTACGCATGAAATGCCGAAAAATAGGTGTATGTTAGTGCATACTATTCTGTCAGCATATATATATGTACATATATATATATATATATATATATAGATATATATATATATATATATATATATATATATATATATATATATATATATATATATATACATATATATATATATATATATATATATATATATATATATATATATAGTGGGAGTAATAATTCAATGGGCCAGTTAGTCTTCGTGAAGGTATGGGATATGGCACAACGGGAGCGTTGTCAACAAGGATAAATATATTTATTTCCCAACAGTTTCGGGAGGGGACCTCCCTTCATCAGGGGATGAGTTATACTGACATGAGCTTCCAAACTTCCTTGCTGCCGCGTCCTTCTCACCTTGAAACACGTTTGCGAGAGTGAGAGGGAACTGGAAGAAGGAAAAAAAAGGGGGGGGAGAAAAAAAGACGACAAAAGAAAGAAAGGAAAGAAAGTAAAAAAGAGGAAGAACCACTGGCAGCACTGAGAACGAAGCCAACTGTCCGTCTACATCCACCTACGGTTCATATCACGTGCTGTTCAGTTCTTGGCGTGTGTCGGGCCACCCAAGATTGTCGCCGCGGTGCCGGGAGGGTCCGGGACGGCGTGCCCAAAGAAAGGGGTTTCCCCGTAATTGGTCGTTCGGCGGGCGGTGTGTGTAAAGCAAAGGTTTCTCGTTAATGGGTCGGTCGGCTATTTACCTTTAATCTTCGTCCGTTTCCCTTCAACGGTCATGAAGTGGTAGGCGAACGTAAACACTTTGTATGTGCATGTGAAAAAAAAGGAAAGGAAAGGACAGTGTACACGTACGAGTCAGTCAGAAAAAAGCATGGTCTCCAGCTATCAATCTTTGTCACCAATTTTCTCCTGGCTTACTTCTCGGAGGCAGTTGAGTTTTCCGGGGTCCTCGTTGATACCGGCTGCTAATGTACGAAATTTGAAAATAAAATATGCCTCACGCTGTTCGCGCTCGCGTCTGTTTGAAAAACCGGACTGCAAAAGAGTTACGCTAATATTTTCAAAACTGTGGTTTGGCAGGCGCAGATGTCTAGATAAAGGTAGCTTCGGCAGTGAAGTGGCGTGGTACCGGTGATTATTGAACCGCAGCCGAAATGGCGTGTCTGTTTGGCCGATATATTCTTGTCCGCAGATGTTGCAATGTAGCATGTATATTACGTTACTGGAGTCACAATTAAGGCTTTCAGTTATGCAGAATTTGAAATCCGAAAAGTTCGCTTTGGATTCACGTGTTGTGAGCATCTGTGGGCATACCTTGCATCGAGATTTTCCGCAGGGATGGCACCCTGATTGAATTTTGGGGGTGTTTGTTTTTGCTCTGACAAGAATGTCCTTCAGATTTTTATCCCGGCGGTACACCACGTGAGGTGGCTTCGCGAAAATAGAAGTTAGTCGTTTGCTTTGCCTGATTATGTTGAAATGGCGGGAAAGTATGTTGTTGATTCGTGGCGCTGATGAGGAGTAAGTTAGTACAAGGTTCGTTTGGGAAGTCGTTTTAGGTACTCTGTTTGGTCCCTTAATTATATCATTCCTGTTCACGTTGCGAGCACGTAGTATGGCATCGTCAATAATGTTTTCCGGATAATTTTGTTTCAATAAGGAATGCTTTAGGTGTTCCGCGTGTTTTAACATTTTGCCGGTAATTTTCTCGTCCCGGCGGAGATTGTTTAGGGTTACTTTTATCTCCCTTTCAAATTCGGGAGTCGGGTTCGTTGGAAGTTCTTTGTAGAATTTTGTGTAAGCAATGTTACCGGCCCACTCTGTTTCCGGTCGATTCTATTTGCTCCCCAAAATACACAAGGCAGGTAATCCGGGACGTCCGATAGTATCCAGTAACAGCACATCAACAGAAAATATATCAGAATTCATCAATTTCTTAATAAAAAACATCCCCCCAAATTTTCCCTATTACCTAAAGGACACAAACCACTTCATCTGCGAAACTTCAAGTCTCGACATCCCAGGCGGCAGTTTTCTGGTGACCATGGACGTCTGCTCACTGTACACCAACATACCCCACCATGACGGAATAGCGGCTATGGTTTCTGAATATGTAAAATCTGACTCATCAACTAGTGTAAGTGGCGAGGTACTGTTTACACTTCTTGAACTTGTACTAAATTATAACCATTTTGAGTTCAATGGCAAGCATTTCCTTCAGGTCAGTGGCACTGCAATGGGCACGAAAATGGCCCCAAACTTCGCGAGCACCTTTATGGCTTCACTTGAAATCCCATTCATTGAGGGACGCACCTTGAAACCTTTCTACTACAGAAGATACTTAGACGATATTTTTATGATATGGAACCATGATGAGGGAAGTCTTTTCCGCTTCATAGAGGATTTTAACAAATGCCACCCGTCAATAAAATTCACGCACAAAATTTCCAAAACTAGCATTAACTTTTTGGACGTTACTGTCACGGTCGAAAATGACCACTTGTCAACAAACCTTTACAAAAAGCCTACAGACCGTCAAATGTACCTACATTTCAACAGCAGCCACCCAAAGCATTGCAAAACGGGTATTCCATATTCTCAGGCCTACCGGTACCGAAGAATATGCACCGATATGCGGGAATTTGACAAACACGCGGAACACCTAAAGCATTCCTTATTGAAACAAAATTATCCGGAAAACATTATTGACGATGCCATACTACGTGCTCGCAACGTGAACAGGAATGATATAATTAAGGGAGCAAACAGAGTACCTAAAACGACTTCCCAAACGAACCTTGTACTAACTTACTCCTCATCAGCGCCACGAATCAACAACATACTTTCCCGCCATTTCAACATAATCAGGCAAAGCAAACGACTAACTTCAATTTCGCGAAGCCACCTCACGTGGTGTACCGCCGGGATAAAAATCTGAAGGACATTCTTGTCAGAGCAAAAACAAACACCCCCAAA
This sequence comes from Rhipicephalus annulatus, assembly GCA_013436015.1. NCBI lineage: Eukaryota > Metazoa > Arthropoda > Arachnida > Ixodida > Ixodidae > Rhipicephalus > Rhipicephalus annulatus. The sequence goes on along the minus strand of WOVY01003683.1, from coordinate 525,491 downwards.
ATTCAATCAGGGTGCCATCCCTGCGGAAAATCTCGATGCAAGGTATGCCCACAGATGCTCACAACACGTGAATCCAAAGCGAACTTTTCGGATTTCAAATTCTGCATAACTGAAAGCCTTAATTGTGACTCCAGTAACGTAATATACATGCTACATTGCAACATCTGCGGACAAGAATATATCGGCCAAACAGACACGCCATTTCGGCTGCGGTTCAATAATCACCGGTACCACGCCACTTCACTGCCGAAGCTACCTTTATCTAGACATCTGCGCCTGCCAAACCACAGTTTTGAAAATATTAGCGTAACTCTTTTGCAGTCCGGTTTTTCAAACAGACGCGAGCGCGAACAGCGTGAGGCATATTTTATTTTCAAATTTCGTACATTAGCAGCCGGTATCAACGAGGACCCCGGAAAACTCAACTGCCTCCGAGAAGTAAGCCAGGAGAAAATTGGTGACAAAGATTGATAGCTGGAGACCATGCTTTTTTCTGACTGACTCGTACGTGTACACTGTCCTTTCCTTTCCTTTTTTTTTCACATGCACATACAAAGTGTTTACGTTCGCCTACCACTTCATGACCGTTGAAGGGAAACGGACGAAGATTAAAGGTAAATAGCCGACCGACCCATTAACGAGAAACCTTTGCTTTACACACACCGCCCGCCGAACGACCAATTACGGGGAAACCCCTTTCTTTGGGCACGCCGTCCCGGACCCTCCCGGCACCGCGGCGACAATCTTGGGTGGCCCGACACACGCCAAGAACTGAACAGCACGTGATATGAACCGTAGGTGGATGTAGACGGACAGTTGGCTTCGTTCTCAGTGCTGCCAGTGGTTCTTCCTCTTTTTTACTTTCTTTCCTTTCTTTCTTTTGTCGTCTTTTTTTCTCCCCCCCCTTTTTTTTCCTTCTTCCAGTTCCCTCTCACTCTCGCAAACGTGTTTCAAGGTGAGAGGGACGCGGCAGCAAGGAAGTTTGGAAGCTCATGTCAGTATAACTCATCCCCTGATGAAGGGAGGTCCCCTCCCGAAACTGTTGGGAAATAAATATATTTATCCTTGTTGACAACGCTCCCGTTGTGCCATATCCCATACCTATATATATATATATATATATATATATATATATATATATATATATATATATATATATATATATATATATATATATATGAGGGTACTTCTATGGCATGTTGCACTTAGTTATAGACGCAACAAACAATTTGATAATCACAGTTTATTGAAGAAAACAAAATAAACAATATGTCCGCAAAAGCAAAAGTTTTATTTCCAAGCACACCCCGAAAAGAACACCCCAAATTTATGAAAACGGTTCAAACGCCATGCAATCCTTCGGGGTTACCACTTTGCGCAAGATTCGTGTTACGGTGCAACAAGTACGCGCACAAACACAAAGTCATAACCACGTGCATAACTTGTGGTAGTCTGATCTGTGGCTGTGTTACTAGTATAGTATGCAAATAGGTGATAGAAAACAGCAACAGCAACGAAGCTTGCAATATTCACGCTGCATACACGAGAGGCATTCGTCGGCTGCCACATGTCACTCTTCATTCTTGCTATCAATAAGAGTTTTCTTTTAGGGTCGCTTAGGCAGGAAAACACCTTCCATACATTTCCATAATGATTCGTACCCTGTGCGGCACGCAGCATGCAATGATCTTGCGGAATTTGCGACGAATGAGACTGTCTACAAGGCAGCAGGTGCCGCGTACACGTTTAAACAAGCACAGCATGGGACAAACCATGGCAGACGAGCACGGCGAGGTGGCATGGTTTCAAAGTGTGGCCTTTCAAAGTGTGGCCACACTCTGAATGGGGGTGCTGGCATCGAAATTTTAGGCGCTTTAGGCTCTCTAACCCAAGAATGCAGAGATGTTACTTGACTCGTACTTAACTCGTTATTGACTCAAGACAGTTTTGCCGCTCGCCATAAATCGTTCTAGAACTTGCGGACGACTTGAAAGTGACTTGGCTCGTCGAAGTCAGGAGAAGTTTCAAGTCAGCTGCTGGGCTATCTTTAACGCGACTTCGTGCGTTAATCCAACATGGCCACCTCTCGAATGAACGTCATGCGGAGGTTGGCCTCTTTTGAGTTTGCTTGAGTCGCCCATAAGCATAGCATTTTCTGAGGCGCACTGTCTGCCGAATATTCCTCGACCTGCTTTGCGGGACCGAGAAATTTCGATAGAGTTGTGCGATGAGCAACAACTCCACGCTCGATACAGATTCACGAAGAAGGCCGTCGGGCAGCTGCTGGCTATGTATCCGCTCCGTGAACGTGGGGACAACCGAAGACAGCCTGTGCCTCAACTGTTACAGCTACAAATGGCGCTCAAGTCTCACGGCACTGGCACATTTCAAACAGTCATCGGGAATCTCGCCCACATTCCGTAGTCGACAGTGATCCGTACAGTCGGAAAATTTACGGTACCCACCGCAAAGCACCTGTGCACGATGCTGGTGCGCTTTCCGCAGCCGGCGCCACTTCCTATTGTTATGCGGGACTTTTGCAAAGTGGCTTAGTTTCCTGGCGTTACAGAATGTGTCAACTACATAAACACGCTTATTGATAGCCAAGTTGTGACGACGCCGAAGTGTTCCGTAACCGCAAAGGCTATTTCTGTTTTTTTTTAAACGCGACGACATTTTTCGTCATTTCCGTCTCTTTCGGTGCAAAAATTACTCAATGCTGTGTGTGTGTGCCTCATCTATCTTTTCGTCCGGTATAGGGGGCTGTTTTTCGCTCGGACAGGCATCGTTTGCCGCACAGCGCTACGAAAACTTTCAGAGACACACAAAAAAGACGCCCATATCACGGGTTTTCTGACCATATGCCTCGTCCTTCACCTTCATACAGCGAGAATACCTGCCCCCCCCCCCCCGAGACGAAATTCTGTGAGGGGAACGTCCTGACTCTCGCTTTTTCTCTTGCTTACCAAGCTCCACAAAAGAAAACGAATCACTTTTGTTCCCGGAGCTAGTTTTTCATTTTTTGATATATAGGTGCGACCTAGCCTGCTAGGCGTAGAGAACGGCGAATATCTTGAAACTCGCGTTACCTCGCGAGCCAGGTCAGCACAAATACACGCCGTGGTGTTCGATTGAAAAAAAAAACGACGGAAGAAACCAACGCGATGTTTATTTCTCCCCCAAACAAACAAGCGTGGAGAAACGCACCGCATTAGGGTGGACACTAAAACCAGTGGGCAACGGACACTTTACACAAGCAACACTGCGCATCACTGCGGCGATGGGCACCATTGGTACAGTGTACTAGAAGTGGGCAGTGGAGTGAACGAGGCGGCCTCGCCGCATCTTGGATGATTCTCCGCCGGGTGACAGTAGCGGCGGTGCTGTAGTCCCATGGTACTGAAGACCCCAGAAGCGTCTGCATTGGGAGCGCGCGTGCTTGCGATAATTGTGTAATTGCTCGTTTTCAGCGCGTTTAATGCGTTTTAAGACTTTATCAGTGGACGCACCTCCTACGCGCCATGGTGCACGAGTGAATATGCTGGCACGCCGAAATTTTCTCGATACATTCACTCTTTCAAGAGCCTACCGACCAACAAAAAAAAATGGCAATCGGAATTCGCATGGATCCGCCTAACTTCCTAATAAATCAGTGCTTTGAGCTGCGTTACATCATCAGTGGCTACTATAGTGAACTACAAAGAGGGGAGAGGTATCAAAACCGTAATTAAATTATACGCTCACTTTTTCACCAGTCTCTACGATATTCAGAGCACAGTGTTTCTTATATGAGCCTTCATAGGGCACAGTGTTTTTTATATGAGTTTTCATGCACTCGATTGTTTCACGAGAAACCCGAGTATAAGGTTGTCACAACAATTATCAGTGACGACTCTGCTTCATCATGCCAGTTTTGCTGAATAAATAATTACTGCTTTCTGAAAGGCTTAGTACATAGTAAACTTAATCAAACAACACACAAACATATTAAAAAGTGCAAATTGTATATATTGCCCATCTGTTAATCTGCGTAAAATGATTGCAACCGGTTCTCATTTTGTATCGACAGCTTAAATTGTGCTGCTTTTTAAATATTCTATTGGCGTAACCATTGCAGGCGAGCAAATTTATGAGGATGTTTTGTAATATAAGCGTAGTTCTATTATTACGTGTTCTATAATAGGTATATATTGTTACGAGGCAGTGCGCATACCTCTACCGTCATAGACGAATCGATGAAGAAGAAGCGGACTTGCCGTGCGAGATGCTGGCAGCCCTGGGGTGTGACACCTACTTGTAAATATTGGAAATACACTCTTTTTTACCATTTCGTACACATTTCGTAATCGTTCAAAGAGCTTCCTTTGATCATCAGGCTTGTTTTTCTTCGCTTTCTTTTGCTTTGCATATGCCTTCGTTACAGCTCGTATCTCCTACGGGGGATTAGTCAATAAACCAGCGGTGGAAATTATCAGCATAAAAAAATTCAAAATCAATCAAGGCGAATGAATTATTCAATTATTCAGATATCAAGTCATTCCCCAATCATAAAGTCACGTACAATTGAAGTAGGTATTGAAATATAAATTGAGTGAATGAAGTACTTAGGGAAATTATTTTCTTTTGTAATAGCCTAACAAGAAAACATTCTTGTCTCTATAATATAATTTGCAAACTGCTATGAAGACGCTCTCGTTGCTGTGGCCAGAGAAGAAGCCTCACGGAAAAGAATGTTTTCTTGATTGAGAGCAATGTCTATTTTTGTAAGTAAAAATTCTTCTTTTCTGTGGCTTTTTGAAATGTCGGCAAGAAAGTAAGAATTTCTCCACATTTTCAGGCTTTTCACAGTAAAAACAAAAGCGATATGGCATCCACCCTGACTGGTAGAAATAAAAACTAGGAGCCACAATGCGGCAGAGACATTTTGTGAAGCACACATTCAATTAGCGAGTGGTGCATCCTTTATTTCCATAAAGAAAAGGAAGGCTACCGTAAAATCTCGGACAAGTATCTTATTTTCATAAAATCAGGAAGTAAGGAATATTTAAGAAATGGTGATTAAGTAACAGAAGCTGTATCAAGTAAAATAGACATTACAGGACCATCTTGGCACCATCACGCGAGTGCGTCAGATACTTCGTTTTTTTTCATATGCTTCGACGACGTGCCACTCATAATAACCGCACAGTGTTTGGTAATTAAGGTAACCAAAACATTTCGAACGTGAGACTTGAAAGAAACAGCTGAAGTTAAGGATTGACATATAGAGAAAGAGACAGAAACTGTAACGTTTGACAAATATTTTCCTTAAAGTTTTTTTAGGGCTCAAATAGTCATTAAAATTCTGCTTCAATTACGGGAGTGTAATCATTTAGGCGTACTGAGAATGACCAAGCCAAAGCCGCATGAATATACCTATACCCCGTTTTTCTTCGCACACAGATACATCAGTTGCAGTTACATCAATTCGTAATTGTAGCAGATGGTCAACCTTTTATGTGTATAAAGGTAGCAGTTTGCAAATATATGGGATTATATAATCAAATTGATTTTCGTTTCTGCCAATGACTCAATTTAAATGACGCTGCCTATATGTGAACGTTTAAATGCGCTAGCAGCCCTTGAACCAACACATCTTGAGTCCTTTGCGGTCAAGATCAACAGGCATTAAAAAGTTCCTGGTTCAGAAAAGAATACAAACTGTATTCGTCTAAATCAAGCAGCGTAAGTTCTAGGTATGATTTTACGGTCAGTCTGGTTCTTTTATTATCTAGGATGGAGATTCTGGATTCTTGACATGACACACAGTTTGCAGTAAATTTCGGATCCACTAAAATACTTTGAAAAGCATGTCGCTCTACAAAATTCAGCGGATTATTCTTGTATGCTGCCCCGATGAGCATAAAACGCACCCAAATTCGGGAATCGAGTGAACTATACATACCGTAAAGAATAATAAGACTTTCCCTGCGTAGGCTACTGGGGTGCCGACCAAGTTTGTGAATCGATCCAATACCCCGAGTTTCTTTGGAATTGATATGTTCGATGAGGTTTTACCGAGTTAGGTTTTCTTCAAAAAGTAATATGAAACAAAATAATTTTCCGCAATCACCTTTTGCTGGTATTGAAGCAAAATGCCGTCCGAAGAATTCAAAGCATAAAAAGAATCACTGATTTTTTGTTAACATTCAGGTTCATTCGAATATGTTGAAACCATATTACTAATGATTCAAAATATGATTTTCATGTTGCGTGCAAAGAATGAACATTGAAGGCAGCGGCAAAGAATGCAGTTTCATTTCCTTATACGTACAATTGGACGTTTCTGTGAAGTACAACTGAGCCAAAAATTATCTTTCGAAACCAAAAAAGGGGTGGAACCATAAGGAGCCCCTATGTACCATTTTTACTTTGGAGAAGATGAACCTCGTTCATAACAATAGAATTTGCTATCTGCAAGAAATTCCTACACCTAAGTTATAAAATATCTCGAGAATTTAAATCTTTCTAACGATTTGAGCAGCTGGTGTGTTTATCGGCGGGTTGATGAACCCCCGAACGAGAAAAAAGGGCTCTCACCGAAAGAGACAACGCAATGCGTTACAATATTACAAAATCAGTGTCGCCATAATACACTGGCACCGCCAACGCAGTCTTCAGCAATTAAGGTACTTCAAAGACTTTATTAGGCGCGCTATAGCAAGACACAGTGCAGCTTAAGAAAATGCGCACTTCACTAAAGGAGTTCTACGCAGCCTCTTAATAATCCGAAGGACTGACGATAGTCGGTCTATGTGTTTGAACAAAACTCATGGAACCCTAGCGGTATTCTTTTAGTGGACCTGCCCCAACAGTCGTATGACGTGTCCTAAATATATATCTTTTCATGCTTGTTCCGATGTATACCCATTGTTTGGATTAGTGAACGAAGCATACCACTGAATTTGCGGCCATCCAGGCATATCAGATATATAAATAGGTGACGGACGAATGGATGGACAGGCGGATGGATGAATGGATGGATGGATGGACGGATGAATGGATGGATGGATGGATGGATGGATGGATGGATGGATGGATGGATGGATGGATGGATGGATGGATGGATGGATGGATGGATGGATGGATGGATGGATGGATGGATGGATGGATGGATGGATGGATGACTTGATGGATGGACGAATGGATGGGTTTATGGATGGAAGACTGGATGAATGAACGGACGGACGGGTGGACGGATAGATGGATGGATGGATGGATGGATGGATGGATGGATGGATGGATGGATGGATGGATGGATGGATGGATGGATGGATGGATGGATGGATGGATGGATGAATGGATGGATGGATGGATGGATGGTGACTTCTTCAGAGCAGAAAGTGTCTCCTACTAATACTACGGAACTTCTGGCGCGTTTGGGCAACGACAAACAAGTGTGTCTTTCTGATTACAATGGTGATTGCTGCAACGTTTGCATGCAAAATAAAATTTTGTCTTACCTAACGACTCACACGGCCAAAAGCTCCAAGTGTCCGGTGGTGTTTTTCGTTCATTGCGCCGAGAATGCCGGCCTCGTGAGCCCCTTGCGCGAGAGGAGTGTGCGACCTTCAAGCCGCTTTTTTAACTCTGGGTTTGGCTAGTTTGATCAATCATAAATTTATAAAACCTAGAGGTAATTGTCTTATACGAACCATAAAACAATTTAAACGTACGTATCATAACAAATCGAAACGCTTCCATTATTCTTCTTGAGTAATTTAGGTGTGGTAGCTTTTCTCCGCTCTGAAAATCTGGCGCTGATGGCAAAGAAGAAGTTCTTCAGTTAGCTCGTGCTCTCAGTCATATAAAAATTTAGATCTTAAGATAGAATTTGAGAATATTTATCTCTCTAACGCAAAGCAAATGCCATTTCAATATTTAAATGATCGGCTGCAGGATTTCATGGCACATGTGAACATGAACAACATAATTGCGACTGATGCATCCGTATCAAATGAAAAGGCTGGGGCAGGTATCTTCTCACGTTCCCTTGACTGGTCCTTTTCGGATAGACTCCTAGATTACACACCAATATTCATAGCAGAATTATTTGCTATTGTACTGGCACTGCGGAAACTTCCTTTAGGCGAATCGGAAGCAGTCGTAATTACAGATTCTTTTTCAGTATGTGCAGCTCTGTCTTAAGGAGCCAACTTAACACTTATGCACATGTTTCGACAACTCATACCGACAAACTTGAAAAAACTGCAGCTCTTACGGGTACCAGGCCATCGTGGCATATATCTCAATGAGATGGCGGATGCACTAGCCACAGTATCTCTAAGCGGTCCCCTTATCCCGATTTTGCCTGATACGGCTTACGCGACAGCAATAAGCTTTAGAAACCTCTGTTTGCATAATACGACTGCTACTCATTGGATAAATATCGAGATTTCGCACATCTAAGATGCCGCTGGAATAGACAGTGGTGTGCAACACGGCACTTGGAAGTTACTTTTACAAGATTGCGTTGCAGAATTCCTCATCGGAAATATTATTTGCATAAAGTTGGTCTAAAGGCATCACCTTTATGTCAGACTTGCGAAGAAATGGAAACAATAGATCACTTCTTTTTGTTCTGTCGCCGATATTCTCATCAGCGGAAAAGATACCTGGTAGCTCCACTTGAAAAATTTGGTATAGAATTAAATGTGGCAGTAATTTTGTCGTTTGGCAGCATTAAATTCGGTTATAGCCACAGGGACGTCTGCTCTGCGGTATTTGAATACATAATTGAAACAAAGCGATTGCCATGTTAATCTGCCTATATATATATATATATATATATATATATATATATATATATATATATATATATATATCATTTCAGACCCAGCATTACCTCTGTCTCAAATTGCATCTGATAGCCTGCATCGCTCCCTGCTCAGATATTCTCCTTTTTCAATTTTCGGCTTTTCTTTCTATACTTTTTTCAGCCCAAAATTACGTTTTTGTTGAAAAACCATTAGTCTTTTAGTTAAGATCCTGCCACCCGATTCTTGGCCGATCCCCCTTTGTGGGTGTGCGCCAGAGTGTCAAGGCTCATCATCATCATCATATGAATTTACGAGCCATCAAGCTCTTTCATCAAACGTCACGGTTTCCGCGAGTGTCTCTCTTGTGCTCGTCAACGACGTTCGCCGCTCGCACCCAGCCAGTAAAGAAAGAGTGCCAGGCAACGACTGCGCCGATCTCGACCGCACTAGAAGTGAGGTTGGGCGATTTCTTCGACTTGCCATCAAGCTTCACTGGTTGGGTGAGATCAACGAATAAACCGCACCTCTTGTGACAACTGGCTGCCGGGAACTCTGGTTCATACTGCGCCACAGAGGAAGCAGCCATGGGCGCTTCCAATACTGTTTGTGGCCTCAGTGAGCGTGCGACATTGTTACATTTCCTCAGATGCCCACTTCAGATGGTGTCTCTGTGCACCACTGCGCACCGCTGCGCTGCTTCCAACATCAGGGATACGTCGCACGATTGGTGGATACACAACTCGCGGAAGAAGTCACGTCGTTACCCAAGCCATCAACCCCACATTCAGAGCCCCCGAACTCCATCAGGTTCAAGAGGGTGTCCTTCAGCAATCAACAGCAACCTCGAGTGGGTAGCCACAAGCCTGTCTTGTTGCGGTGAACCAGTTGGAGCTACAGCGACCGTGATGATTACCCATGGTTTATTCGAACAATACATTTCGTCCGGGTCTGGTAAAAAGACACAAGCAGTTGCTCACGATTCGAGCATATTTACTGAGAGCCATTTCTCCTGTGACGACGAGAGACTGCTGAGTCTCGACGGGGTACACGAACATGAGGTGGTGAAGGATTATTTAATTATTCTGTTACAGCTCGCTTTACTACCCCATCGGACCACCCGGAAGTTTGCCGACGTCCACCAATGTAGTCTTCGAGAGAATAAGTGCTGCTGTGCGTCTCCTGCAACGATGACTTTGAACCTAAATGTCTGATGGGTTATATTAACTTCCGGATACCTACTTTGATACCATAGCGCAGGTTATTTTTCAGTCGATTATGCTTCCCTGCATGGAGTATAAAGTTCAAACAACTCCAATGTCGTTCTTTCTAGTAATAATGCAGTGCTTATGAAGCACTATGTAAATAAATATTTAGCATTACGCTTTAATTTTCTAGACAGGGTCTGCTATCCTGGGCCGTATGTTTATCGTATATTATGCGTAGAAGTGATTATCGTCATTTTTCATTGTAGCCTGTTTCCTGATTTATTTGTTGTTTTGGTTTCTGTGAATGAATGGCGTGTAATTTCAACGGCTTGTCGTAGTTTTTTTTCTCATATTGTCCTGCAGACGAGCTTCTAAATGGTCATCGACAAAACCATCAATTTACATTCAGGGCCTCGTGAGCCCCCTGCGCGAGAGGCGTGTAGAACCTTCGAGCCACTTTTTTTTAACTGTGGCTTTGGCTCATTTAAACAACCGAAAGTCTATAAAACCTTGAAGTAATTGTCCTATAGGAATCATAAAGCACTGTAAACGTGAATATTATAACTAATCCACAATGGTACCATAACTCTTCTTGAGTAATTTAGGTGTGGTGGCTTTTGTCCACTCTGGAAATCTGGCGGTGATGGCAAAGAAGTCCTTGAGTTAGTTCGTGCTGTCATCATATGACTTTACGAGCCCCCAAGCTCTTTCATCAAACGTCACGTTTTCGGCGAGTAGCTGCTTTGTGCTCGTCCGCTTGCACCCAGGCAGTATGAAAGAAATGCCTGTCAGAAATAAAATTAGGGCCATTGATCTTTCGAGTAGAGCCCCTCGCTTCCCATCCGATTCATTGCAAAATATGCTGGAAATTCGGCCATAGTACGGGAGGATGTAAATCTAACGTTCGTTGTAGCACCTACGGAGAGAGCCATACTTCATGCAAGTGTACTGAAACAGCGGAAGCGTTGTCTCTGTGGAGAGAGTCACTGCACCGACAACTCTGACTGTTCCGCTCGTTCCTAGGAGGTTGAAATTCTAGAAGTTATTGACCACCGCCGCTGTTCTCGAAGGGAAGCCATTTACATAGTTAGAGATAGGGCTTTTGGATACTCTGGCGTTACAGCGCGCTACACTTCCAGTATGGACTCAAACATATCGCAGGCTGTTGAAATGCTGTGGAAAAAGCAGTCTGTGAGGCAATGGATAAACTCATATCTAACCTTTCCGACTGTTTGGTGCAAACTATTTCAAGTCAGATTGGACAAACAGTACAGACTAGTACAGAACCTGCAGTATTGAGATTATCAGCGATGCCACACAGCTACGCAATGTAGTGATGGACGAACTTTCTGCATCTGCAGGCAAGGCTAAGCAGTCAGGAACACAGGTGCACTTGGACCGCCATACGCCTCAGACGAGCACAAGTGCTGCTACAGATATGAAACTCAATACACGAACTTATAAACGTATCAGATCCCCTATCTTCACCAATCTCAAGTCCAAATCTTAACGGAATGAATCGGCTATTTCGCGTGAAGACGCTAACAAGAGCGCGACATGCGCCTCTGCGGTGTGCCCAACACCATAGGTCAGTTGAGGGTACTACAGTGGAGCTGCCGTTTTATATTCTCAGCCTCAACCGCCTTACATTACTTTTGCAATTGTTTTAATCTTGATATTATGATTCTCCAAAAAACTTGGCTCACACCACATAAAAATTTCCATCTTGCAGGTTTTCGTTGTTTTCGAATAAATCGCCCATCACGTGGTGGTGGTTTAATGGTCCTTGTATCAAGTAAATTATGCCATAGGGTGAAAATTTCTTTCAGAACGTTTGACTAGGATTGTGAAATATTAGCATTAGACTTGTGTCTCCCCGGATACCACCCTTTTTATTTGTAAATTGTTACTTCCACTCTTGTGTGCAAAGTACGCGTTATCTTGACAGCGGTTTGGTAGCATGTAGAAAGGAAATTGTACGCACAGGAGACTTCAATTCACATCCTTTGTCTTGGGGTATAAGGACAGATTTTTGTGGTAGGCGACTGTGGGAATGGACTATTGATCACAACCTCTCCTGTCTGAATAAAGATCATGTAACAATTGTTCGAGGTCAAACTAGTTCAGTATTGGATTGAACGTTTTGCTCCAATGCAATCAAGGTTTCGTCATGGGCTGTTCTGGATTCGGCAACTAAGAGCGATCATCTTCCTGTAGTTTTTGACATTACTTTTTCAACAATAACTTAAGATCAGCCAAAATGCACATACATCAATCATAGTTAATTTCAAGCCGGCCTCCGTTCTGCCATTTCCAAGCTTTGAAATGCCAGTACTAAGGAGGTTGCATCTACGATTGGTTCAATGCTGGAGGGATCTAGAAAAATTCCGAATTTTCTATTTCATCGAAAAAACAATCCTCCTCCCGTTGGTGGAACGATGAGTGTACGTGCGATTATAAAAGCCGAAAAGCCGCTTAGAAAAAAACTTCTTCATAATCAGAGCCCAACAAACTGGAAGAACAATCAATTCCTTGCTGGCGTATTTAGGCGTACAGTGAACCGCGCGAAAGAAGAATACGACAGTATACATTTTGATTATCTTTCTAAATCAAAAAATAAGCGTGCTTTGTTAGCTTATCTTCGGACAAGAAACGTACTGTCAGCACCTTTAACGTTGCAGTCATGTGCCTTGACGCCAGAAGAAATGAACACCTCTCTTGAAGACATAGCGCAAGGTTTGAAACGCCGCTTCACTGCTAATTTCTTGGCTATTCAGTTCATTCGGTAAACCTGCATGAATTTCCAGAAGTCTCTTTAGCTGAATTGAGTCTGATAGTATTATGCTTACCGAGGACGGCTCCCGGACAAGATGGGATAACGAACTCTATGTTGAAATGTTTACTCCAGGAATCGCCTAATCTTTTGCTAGAACTAGTGAATTATTCGTTAGGGAACGCATGGATACCTCCAGAATGGAAACTTGCCAAAATCGTATTGTTGCTAAAAAATGAAAATGATGCATACACGTTGGATAACATAAGGCCGATCACACTGAGATCAAACTTGGTGAAATTGGTTGAGAGAATCTTCAATGTACGAATTAATGAACTTATTACCATGAGGTCAATTCTAAGTCCCTGTCAAATTGGGTTCAGGGCTGGTTGTTCAATTTGGGACGCCCACGTCGATTTAGAAAGTCGGCTTGAATTAGCTCGGCTGCATAAAAAATATGCGGCTTTAGTTGCCTTAGACATCGCTAAAGCATATGATATCGCGGAGCACTGTAATTTGATAGATCGATTAGAATACATTGACTTTTTATCATAGATAATAGCGTGGGTTCACAATTTTCTTGCAGACAGGAAATTTTATTGTTTTAAAGATGGGTTTTCATCATCTACTCATACACAAACGAGGGGAGTACCGCAACGGTCTGTGCTTTCCCCGGTGCCATTTATATTACTAATGAGCACCATTCCAGGTAAACAGGATATAACAACCTATGTTTATGCAGCCGATATCACATTTTTGCAATGGCAGATAACATTCAGACCTTATATGAACGGCTTCAGACTTACCTTAATATATTGGAGAGCTGGCTCGATGGCAACTGCTTTTTACTTAATCCAAGTGAATGTACCCTCCTTGTTTTCCCGCTGCAATACCCTGTGAACATCCCTCTGTCTTACCACCATGAGGATATACCACAGGTGGAATCTGTTAAATACCTAGGAGTAATTTATCACACATCGCTTAACTGGCGACCTCATACCAAATGTATCGCCAGAAAAGGTGTGCCGGCCATTGGCATATTACGTAGGCTAAGCAACTACTGCATTGGTATGAGAAGAGACACATTGGTAATGATATATCGCATGTACGTTCATCCCATTTTGGAATTTGGTTGTGTACTTTCTCTGTAGTTCCAGCTTACAAGTTGCGGCCTCTAATTCTTCTGGAAAGAGAAGATTTTTGCTTATGCCTTGGCCTTCCCAAAACAGTTGCCAACAATGTGTTGTATCTCGAATTGAGGCTCCCTCCGCTTTCTTGTAGAATTCACCTTCTGGCTGTTCAGACATTCCTAAGAATTTATGAATCACCAATACCACATTCAGAAACAGCCTTGTTTCACCCCGGAATCATTTTCCCTGCTATACATGGCCACAATTTCACACCCAACAAATTTTATATTTTTACAAAACTTACTGGAACCTCTGAACGTACGTACATGAGACATCATGCCAAGCCGGGATAATTCAGCCCCGGTGGAAGTTAAATTCGACGGCATTTTCCCTAATAATGCCAAATTACTTCCCCATAATATTTTCGATGGTTTACTACCAGATCACCGGCACCATATTACAACGAACGTTATTATTGCTACAGACGCATCGCAATATAACAAAAAGTCAGGTGTTGGTATTTTCAGCCCGATTTTAAATTGGATTTATTCCCTTCGACTACCCGATTTCATACCTGTTTTTGTGGCTGAGTTTCTGGCAGTGGTGCTCGCCTTACGCAAGTTAGATACAGCAATTACATCAGCTGTCATGGTAACAGATTCCCTATCTTTCTGCGCTGCACTTTCTGTTGGTGCTGATAATCATGTAAGCGAAGAGTTTCGTGCACGAGTACCTGCGCATTTCAGAAATGTACGATTTGTTTGGGTGCCTGGACATTAAGGTTTGTTTCTAAACGAAATAGCCGATTCCTTAGCTAAGTCGTCAATCAGCAAACCAATTCTACCACACTGTCCATCATCCGCTTATGTGACTGCTGCTAGATTTTGCAGACGTAAGCTTATGCATGTCTTTAGGGGTTAAGCACTAACAAACTCTACAAAATATCGCCATTTATTATATCCCTGGCGAAGAGACTTTTGCCGCACTCGAAGACAAGAAGTAGCTATCACAAGGCTGCGTTGCCGGGTACCAAATCTAAATTTCTATAAACACAGGTCTGCTCAGGCACCTTCGCCACTGCACGCATTCTGTGATGAACTGGAAACAATAGACCATTTCTTTTTGACCTGCAGGCGGTTTAACACATTACGAAAAACTCTATTAGAAATACCTTTACGTGGTATTGGTATGGACTTATCTCTGCCTGTCATTTTGTCTTTCGGAGTTTTCATTTTTGGTTTCTCTAATGCGACAGTATGCGCGGCCGTCCAGGAATATATTGATGAATAGGTTGACTAATTAACCAGTTTCATTAGCCTAACATGTCCACATAATTATATACGTATAATATCAGATTATTGCTCTATTCTAAGAACAAATTTGTGTATGTAAATATTTGTATGCATTACATTAAGCACCACAATTTTTTAGGCTATCGCTAATCTTTCTGTTATACCTCCTTCATTCCAAATATGAAGAGTAAATTTTAAAACCACTCGATTCTTGGCTGATCCCCCATAGTGGGTATGTGCCGCTAACAATATGAGAACAACAACAACAACAACAACAAGCGCGAGGCAATGACTGCGCCGATTTCGACCACATTACAAGTTTTGTTGGGCGATTTCTCTGAATTGCCATCAAGCTTCACTGGTTGTGTGACATGTGACGAATCCTAAAACACTGTAAACGTGCGTCTCATAACAAATCCACAACGCTTCCATTACTCTTCTTGAGTTATTTAGGTGTGGTAGATTTTCTCCGCTGTGAAAATCTGGCGCTGATGGCAAAGAAGAAGTTCATCAGTTAGCTCGTGCTCTCAGTCATACGAATTTACGAGCCACCAAGCTCTTTCATCGAACGTCACGGTTTCGGTGACTGTCTGCCTTGTGCTCGTCCACGTCGTTCGCCGCTCGCACCCAGCCAGTACGGAAGGAGTGCGAGGCAACGACTGTGCCGATCTGGACCACACTACAAGTAAGGTTCGGTGATTGCCACGACTTGCCACCAAGCTTCACTGGTTGGGTGAGATGAACAAATACACCGCGTCTCTTGAGACAATGGGCGGCCGGCAACACTGGTTCATGCTGCGCCACAAAGGAAGGAGCCATGGGCCCTTGAAATCTTGTTTGTGGCCTCAGTGTGTGTATGGCGTCTTCAAGTTTCCTAGGATGCCCACTTCAGATGGTGTCTCTGCGCACCGCTGCACTGCTTGCAACATCAGGGATATCGACGCGCCACCACTCGAGAACAAAGTCGCGTTGTTACCCAAGCCATCAACCCCACATCCAGAGCCCCCAAACTCCATCAGGTTCAAGATGGTGTCCTTCAGCGATAAACAGCAACCTCAAGTGGGTATCCACAAGCCTGTCTTGTTGCGGTCAACCATTTGGAGCTACAGCGACCGCGATGGTTTGCTCGAACAATACGTTCTGGTAAAATGACACAAGCAGCTGCTCACTATTCGAGCATATTTTCTGACGGCCACTTCTCCTGTGGCGACGAAGGACTGCTGAGTCTCGACGGGGTACACGGACTTCAAGTGGTGATGCATCATTGATTCAAGCCATTACAGCTCGCTCTATTACCCCATCCGACCACCTGGGAGTTTGCCAAAGTTTACCAATGTAGTCTTCGAGAACATATGTGCTGGCTGCTTTTCCTGCGACGATGACTGTAAATATGTATGTCTAATCTAAACTTTCGGACACATACATTGATATCTTAGCACAGTTTATTTTTCAGTCGATTATTCTTCGCAGCATGGAGTGTGAAGTTTAAACTACTCCAGGATCGCTCTTCGTAGTAAATATGCAGTGCTTATGAAGCATTATGTATTTAAATAAATAGCATTATGGTTTCGTTATCTATGCGGGGCTCGAGATCTTGTGTCGTAAGTTTATCCTATATTATGTGTAGGAGTGATTATCGTCATTTTTATTGTAGCCATAGTATTGAGTGTTTTGTTGTTTTGGTTTCTATGAATGAATGGAGTGTAAATTCTACAGCTTGTCGAAGTTTTTTTTTCCACAATGTATTACAGAGCAGCTTCAAAACGGCCATCGACCTATCAATCAGGTTAAATTCAGCCACCGATAATATCACACTCTGCATGGTTATCCTCTAGCCCTTCTATGCATCCTAAAATGAGATCATGTGGTTGCACTTGACAATTTTTCTAGTTGCATTTCATACTCGCAGATAGCTGAATGGAAAGCGCTTTCGTGGATCCAACTCATGCGGCATTCCATATAGACGCATTTACGAGTGTTTTAGTAGATCAGTTCTGAATGTAGCTTTATTGCAAAAAGATCGAAGCTCAGGCTTCTTTGGCATGGTTCTGCAAAGGCTTACCTTTTGGTTATTATTTATGTGCGTCTTTGCTCAATCATGTAAAAGTACTACTGTTTGTGGAAAATTTGTTTATTGTAGTTAATGAACGATGAGACAAAAGCCGATTTTGGGAAAACCCCGGCATAAACGAAGAAATTATCATATACTGGCATGCACCCAAATGGTTCTACGTTAACATCTCCAGTTACTATACCTCAAGTGGACGCAAAATCTGGTTCATCCCAGTTTTACCTTATATAACTGATAAAGGAAAACGCTAATAATTTTCTAACTTTGTCAAATACAGGATTATCTGGAAGTTGTGCTTTAACGCTAATAACAAAATATATAGGCACATAGCTACAGCCATATCTCTATTCTGACGAGGCTGAAATCCTCACCCAACGCCCATGCACGCAAGAATTGGCTTAATTGCAATAACGTATACGTACGTTAGGTGGTCTCAGGACATGAAAACTTTCACTTCTGAGCTTTATTGAAGGCCTCATATATTGGTCACCCTCCCGGATTTTTACCACAACCTTGCCCTGGTTTAGGGAAAATATAACACTGAATTGTGAAGTTAATAAATATTAGCTTCAAAAAAATTACCAAGAATCTTTAGGAACAAATAAAAGTCGGTGTCATTTTTTAATAGTGAAGGATTGCTTCTGCACGAGTATGTTCGTCCTGGTCGAACGTTAAACCGGACAATTTGCATACGGATCAGGAAGCGCTTGCAAGACAAACGCAGAGGCCGTTATGCTAAATTGTTGCTTTCCTTGGTGGTGCCCCTCCATTCGTGTTTCATTTTGTTAATTCAATAGTGTGATGGGTGAACACCTGTGCCTATTGAGACGGAGTTGGTTACAGATGAACGAGATGCACGCGTCTCACTTCCTGTATGATTGTCCCCGCTGGGGACAGCGATGCTAGGAAGCAAAGCGCGATCACTTAGAGCCCAAGGCAAGGCGCCACTGACGCGACCGGGGTCCGTTGCCACGTCGCGGTGGCCATTTACCATTTCATGAACATTTCGTAATCGTCCAAAGAGCTTCCTTCCATCATCAGGCTTATTTTGCTTCGCTTTCCATTGCTTTGCATGTGCCTTTGAACCGCTCGTATCCCCTACGGGCGATTAGTCAATAAACCTGCGGTAGAAATGGTCAGCTCGAAAAAATTCGAAATTCATCAAAGCGAATGAATTATTCAGATATCAAACAATTCCTCAATCATAATGTCACGTACATTTAAAGTCGGTACAGAATTATAAGTTCAAATAATAAAGTACTTAGGGAAAATATTTTTTTGTAATAGCCTAACAAAAAAAAACATTCTTGTCTCTCTAATGAATTCGCAAACTGCTATGAAGACGTTCTCGTTGCTGTGGCCAGAGAAGAATCCTCAATGAAAAGAATGTTTTCTTAATTAAGAGCAATGCCTATTTTTATAAAAAAAATTCTTAATCTCTTTTTCTGTGGCTATTTGAAATGTCGGCAAGTAAGTAAGAAGTGTTCCACATTTTCAGGCTTTAGACAGTAAAAAAAAGCAATATGGCATCCACCATGACTGGTATAAATAAAAATTAGGAACCGGAATGCAGCAGAGACACTTTGTGAAGCACACATTCAATTAGCGAGTGGGGCATCATTTATTTTCATAAAGAAAAAGAAGACTGCCGTAAAATCTCGAACTGGTATCTTATTTTCATAAAATCAGGAAGTAAGGAATATTTAGGAAATTGTGATTAAGTAACAGAAGCTGTATCAATTAAAATAGACATTACAGGACCATCTTGGCACCATCACGCGAGTGCATCAGATACTTCGTTTTTTTTTTCATATGCTTCGACGACGTGCCACTCATAATAACCGCACAGTGCTTGGTGTTTAAGGAAACTGAATCATTCCGAAGGTAACCCTTGAAAGAAACAGCTGAAATTACGAATCCACATATTAAGAGTGAGTCAGAAACTGTAACATTTTCAAAATAATTTCCTGAAGGTTTTCTTAGGGCTAAAATGGTCAATAAAATTTCTGCTTCAATGATGGGAGTGAAATCTTGGAGGCGTACTGAGAATGACCAAGACAAAGTCGCTTGAATATTCCTATACCCTGTTTTTCTTCGCCCATAGATACATCAGTTGCAGTTACATCAACAATTCCTAATATTAGCAGATGATCAACCTTTTATGAGTATATACAGTAGCAGTATGGAAATACATGGAACTATATAATCAAATTGATTTTCGTTTCTGCCTAAGACTCACTGTAAATGACGCTACCTATATGTGAACGTTTAAATGTGCTAGCAGCACTTGAACCAGCAAACCTTGAGGCCTTTGCAGCCTAGATCAAGAGGCATTAAAAATTTCCTAGTTCAGAAAAGAATACAAACTGTATTCGTCCAAATGTAGCAGCGTAAGTTTCAGTTATGCTTTTACGGTCAGTCTGGTTATTTTACATTCTAGGTTGGGAATTCTGGATTCTTGACTTGAAACACAATTTGCAGTAAGATTGAGATCCCCCCTAAAATGCTTTGAAGAGCATGTCGCTCTAAATAGTTCAGCGGAATACTCTTGTATGCTGCCCCTATGAGTATAAAACGCACCCAAATTCGCGAATCTGGTGAACATGCATACAGTAAAGAATAATAAGACTTTCCCTGCGTAGGCTACTGGGGTGCCGACCAAGTGTGCGAATCAATCCAATAGCCCGAGTTGCTTTAGAATTCATATGTTCGGTGAGGTTTCACCAAGTGAGCTTTTCGTCAAAAATTAATATGGAACAAAATTATTTTCCGCCTTCGCCTCTTGGTGGTATTGAAGGAAAATGCCGTCCGAAGAATTCAAAGCAGAAAAAGAATCACTGATTATTTGCTAACATTCATGTTCATTCGAATATGTTGAAACCATATTACTAATGATTCAAAATATGATCTTTATGTTGCGTGCAAAGAGTGAATTTAAAAGGCACCAGCACAGAATGCAGTTTCATTGCTATATACGTACACTTGGACGTTACTGTGAAGTACAACTGAACCAAAAATTATCTTTAAAAACCAAAAAAGGGGCTGGAACCATGAGGAGCCCCTACACACCATTTTTACTTTGGGTAAGATATACCTCGTTCTCAACAATAAAACTCGCTTTATGTAATAAATTCATATACCCAAGCGATAAAATGGCTCGGAACGTTCACCCTTTCTAGCGAATTGAGCTGCCGCGTGTTTATCGACGGGTTTATGAACCTTCTTTTAGATGCGGAAGCATCTTATACTCGCGCCTTGTAGTGCGCCGTCCGCGCCGTCCGCACCGCTTCTCGAACATTCGACAGCTGACGCACGCGCATGCGCCGTCGCGCCGTCGCCCACCATCTGTGCCGCGCGCGCTTCTCCTTCGAGAACATTCGACAGCTGACAGCGCATGCGCCGTCGCGCTGTATATATACTCAAGGTCGGCGCTCGCTCGCTCAGTTGCCGCTCGTCGGTTGGTTTGTACAGCGCGTCGACGTCCAAGGTTGCGGTGAAATGAATTCCCACGAATCCACAAAGACAATGATCGACGTCCCTTCGACCAGCGCCGCCCTTCTGCATACGTGTGTACGTGTTCACTCATTTAACACCCCCTCCTACAACCACGTTAACCAATTTAGCCATCGACTCAAGTAAGTCGCAATTTAACACCCCATTTCACAACCACGTTAACCAATTTAGCCATCGACCCAAGTAAGTCGCACTTTAACACCCCGTTAACCAATTATATGCTCCGCATCCTCCTCAGTGTCCCCCCGAGGGAAGCTGCGGGCAATTTTTTTTGACATATTTGGTGGCGCTTTAACCTTCCAAGTGATATCAAAATACTTTTGCGCAGTGACCACCTGTCTTCAAAGTTTGCCGTTCTACAATCTACACCTTCATCCACACCCCCCGAACAAGAAAAAAGAGCTCCCACCGAAAGAGACATCGCTATGCTTTAAAATATCGCAAAATCAGTGTCGTCAGAATACACTGCCACCGCCAACGCAGTCTTCAGCAACTTAGGTACTTCAAAGACTTTATTAAGCGGTGCTATAGGAAGACACAATAGCGGAGGAGTTAAAATAGCGGAGGAGTTTTACAGAGATCTGTACAGTAGCCGAGACAACCACGACCTTAATACTATAAGAACTAGCAGTAACCCAGACGACACCCCACCGGTAATGATAGAAGAAGTCAGAAAAGCTTTGGAGAGCATGCACAGAGGCAAAGCTGCTGGTGAGGATCGGGTAACATCAGATCTGCTGAAAGATGGAGGACAGATTGTGTTAGAAAAAATAGCCACTCTATTTACGAGGTGTCTCCTGACGGGAAAAGTACCAGAGTCTTGGAAGAACGCTAACATCATCTTAATACATAAGAAAGGAGATGACAAGGACTTGAAGAATTACAGGCCGATCAGCTTGCTCTCTGTAGTATACAAGCTATTTACAAAGGTAATTGCTAGCAGAGTAAAGAAAACATTAGAATTCAATCATCCAAAGGAACAAGCAGGATTTAGAACAGGCTACTCAACAATTGACCACATTCATACTATCAATCAGGTAATAGAGAAATGCTCAGAGTATAACCAACCACTATACATAGCCTTCATAGATTACGAGAAGGCGTTTGATTCAGTAGAAATATCAGCCGTCATGCAGACACTGCGGAATCAGGGCGTAGATGAAATATATATAAACATTCTGGAAGAAATCTACAGGGGATCAACTGCTACCATAGTGCTTCATAAAGAAAGCAACAGAATACCAATAAAGAAGGGTGTAAGAAGGCAGGGGGACACAATCTCCCCAATGCTATTCACTGCGTGCTTACAGGACGTTTTCAGAAGCCTAGAATGGGAACAGTTTGGGATAAGAGTTAATGGAGAGTACCTCAGTAACCTGCGCTTCGCCGATGACATTGCATTGCTGAGTAACTCAGGGGACGAATTGCAACTCATGATTACGGAGTTAGACAAGGAAAGCAGAAAGGTGGGTCTTAAAATTATTCTGCAGAAAACGAAAGTAATGTACAACAACCTCGGAAAGGAGCAGCGCTTTGCGATAGGTAATAGTGCACTTGAAGTTGTAAAAGACTATGTCTACTTAGGGCAGGTAATAACCGCAGAGCCTAACCACGAGATTGAAGTAGCTAGAAGAATAAGAATGGGGTGGAGCACATTCGGCAGGCACTCTCAAATTATGACAAGTAGATTACCACTGTCCCTCAAGAGGAAGGTATATAACAGCTGTATCTTGCCGGTACTTAGCTACGGAGCAGAAACCTGGAGACTCACAAAGAGGGTTCAACTTAAATTGAGGACGACGCAGCGAGCAATGGAAAGAACAATGGTAGGTGTAACCTTAAGAGACAAGAAGAGAGCAGAGTGGATTAGGGGACAAACGGGAGTTAAGGATATCATAGCAGCAATAAAGAAGAGGAAATGGACATGGGCAGGGCATGTAGCACGTAGACAGGATAACCGCTGGTCATTAAGGGCCACCAACTGGATTCCCAGAGAAGGGAAGCGGGGTAGGGGGAGACAGAAGGTTAGGTGGGAAGATGAGATTAAGAAATTTGTGGGTATAAATTGGCAACAGCAAGCACAGGACCGGGTTAACTGGCGGAACATGGGAGAGGCCTTTGTCCTGCAGTGGACGTAGACAGGCTGATGATGATGATGAAGATGATGATGATGATAGGAAGACACACATCACCCTAATAAAATGCGCACTTCACTAAAAGAGCTCAACGTAGCCTCTTAATAATTCGAAAGACTTACGGTAGTCGGTCTATGCGTTTGAACACAACTCACGAAATCATAGCGGCATCATTTTAATGGATCTACCACAACAGCCTTGTGACGTGTCCTAAATATATATCTTTTTATGCCCGTTCCCATATATACCCATTATTTGCATTAGCGAGCGAAGCATACCACTGAATTTACGGCCATCCAGGAAGGTCAGATAGACGAAAACGTAGACGAACGGAAGGATGGATGGGTGGATGGAATAACGAATGAATAGATGGATATATGGGTAGATGGATGGATGGTGACTTCTTCAGAGCAAAAAGTGTCTCTTCCTGACACGTCGGAACTTCCGGCGCACTTCGACAACGACAGACAAATGGGATTTTTTGATGATAATGGTGATGACTGCAACATTTCTATGTAAAATAAAATTTTCTCATACCTAACGACTCACATGGTCGAAAGCTCCCGGGTGCCAGTGGTGTTTTTGTTTCATTGCACCGACAATGTGGGCCTCTTGAGCCCCTTGCGTGAGAGGCGTGTGGAACCTTCGAGCACTTTTTTTACTGTGGCTTTTTCTGATTTAAGCATCCGAAAATCTATAAAACCTTGAAGTAATTGTCCTATAGGAATCATCAAGCACTGTAAACGTGAATATCATAACTAATCCACAATGGTTTCATTACTCTTCTTGAGTAATTTAGATTTAGTATCTTTTGTCCACTCTGAAAATCTGGCGGTGCTGGTAAAGAAGTCCTTGAGTTAGTTCGTGCTGTTAATCATGTGATTTTACGAGCCCCCAAGTTCTTTCATCAAACGTCACGTTTTCGGTGAGTAGCTGATTGTGCTCGTGCACGTCGTTCGCCGCTCGCACCCAGGCAGTACGAAAGAAATGCCCGTCAGAAATAAAATTTTGGCCATTGATCTTTCGAGTAGAGCCCCTCGCTTCCCGTCCGATTAAGTGCAAAAACTGCTGCAAATTCGGCCATAGTGCGGGAGGTTGTAAATCTAACGTTCGTTGTAGCACCTACGGAGAGAGCCATCCTTCAAGCAAGTGTACTGCAAAAGCGAAGTGTTGCCTCTGTGGGGGGAGTCACTGCGCCGACAACTCTGACTGTTCCGCTCGTTTACAGGAGGTTCAAAATCTACAAGTTATCGACCACCGCCGCTGTTCTCGAAGGGAAGCCATTGACATAGTTAGAGACAGGGCTTTTGGATACTCTGGCATTACAGCGCGCTACACTTCCAGTATGGACTCAAACATATAGCAGGCTATTGAAACTGCTGTTGAAAAGGCAGTGAGTGAGGCAATAGATAAACTCATATCTAACCTTTCCGACTGTTTGGTGCAAATTCTCTCAAGTCAGATTAGACAAACAGTACAGACTAGTACAGAATCTGCAGTATTGGACATTATCAGCGATGCCACACAGCTACGCGATGTAGTGTTGGACGAACTTTCTTCATCTGCAGGCAAGGCTAAGCAGTCAGGAACACAGATGCACTTGGACCGCCGTATACGCCTCAGCCGTGCACAAGTGCTGCTACAGATATGGAACTCAATATACGAACTTATAAACGTACCAGATCCCCTAACTTCACCAATCTTAAGTCCAAATCTAAACGGAATGAATCGGTTATTTCGCGTGAAGACGCTAACAAGGACGCGACATGCGCCTCTGTAGGGTGCCCAACACCATAGGTCAGTTGAGGGTACTACAGTGGAGCTGCCGTTCTATATTATCAACCTCAACCGACTTACATTACTTTTGCAATAAATTTAATCTTGATATTATGATTCTCTAAGAAACTTGGCTCACACCAGGTAAAAATTTTCATCTTGCAGGTTTTTGTTCTTTTCGATCACATCGCCCATCACGTGGTGGTGGTTTAATGGTCCTTGTATCAAGTAAAGTATGCCATAGGGCGAAAATTTCTTTCAGAATGTTAAACTCGGATTGTGAAATATTAGCATTAGACTTGTGTCTCCCCGGATACCACCATTTTCAATTGTAAACTGTTACTTCCCTTCCGGTGTGCAAAGTACGCGTTATCTTGACAGCGTTTTGGTATCATGTAGATAGGAAATTGCACTCACAGGGGACTTTAATTCACATCATTTGTCTTGGGGTATAAGGACATAATTTCGTGGTAGGCGACTGTGGGTATGGACTATTGATCACAACCTCTCATGTCTGAATAAAGATAATGTAACCTTTGTCCGACGTCAAACTACTTCAGTATTGAATTTAACGTTTTGCTCCAATGCAATCAAGGTTTTGTCATGGGCTGTTCTGGATTCGGCCACTAACAGCGACCATCTTCCTGTAGTGTTTGACATTACTTGTCCAACAATAGGTTAAGATCAGCCAAAATCCACACATCAACCGTAGCAAATTTCAAGCCTGCCTCCGTTCTGCCATTTCCAAGCTTCGAAATGCCAGTACTAAGGAGATTGCATCCACGATTGGTTCAATGCTGGAGGTATCTAGAAAAAATTCTGAATTTTCTATTTCATCGAATAAACGATCTTTCTCTCGTTGGTGGAACGGTGAGTGTACGCGCGAATATAGAAGCCGAAAAGCCGAAAAGCCGCTTGGAAAAAACTTCATAATGAGAGCCCAACAAGCTGGAAGAACTATCAATTCCTTGCTGGCGTATTTAAGCGTACAGTGAATCACGCGAAAGAAGAATACTGCAGTAGATATTTTGATTATCTTTCTAAAACAAAAAATAAGCGTGCTTTGTTCGCTTATCTCCGGACAAAAAAGTACTGCCAGCACCTTTAACGTTGCAGTCATGTGTCTTGATGCCGGAAGAAATGAACACCTCTCTTGAAGACATAGCGCAAGGTTTAAAACGCCGCTTCACTGCAAATTTCTTGGCTATTCAGTACATTCGGTAACCTTGCATGGATTTCCAGAAGTTTCTTTAGCTGAATCGAGTCTGATAGTATTATGCTTACCGAGGACGGCTCCCGGACTAGGTGGGATAACGAGCTCTATGTTGAAATGATTACTCCAGGAATCGCCTAATCTTTTGCTAGAACTAGTGAATTATTCGTTAGGGAACGCATGGATACCTCCAGAATGGCAACTTGCCAAAAATGTATTGTTGCTAAAAAATGAAAATGATGCATACACGTTGGATAACATAAGGCCGATCGCATTGACATCAAACTTAGTGAAATTGGTTGAGAGAATCTTCAATATACGAATAATTGAACTTATTACCAAGAGGTCGATTCTAAGTCCCTGTCAAATTGGGTTCAGGGCTGGTTGTTCAATTTGGGACGCCCACGTTGATTTAGAAAGTCGGCTTGAATTAGCTCGGCTACATAAAAAATATGCAGCTTTAGTTGCCTTAGACATCGCTAAAGCATATGATATCGCGGAGCACTGTAATTTGATAGATCGATTAGAATACCTTGATTTTTTATCATAGATAATAGCGTGGGTTCACAATTTTCTTGCAGACAAAAAATTTTATTGTTTTAAAGATGGGTTTTCATCATCTACTCATACCCAAACGAGGGGAGTACCGCAACGGTGTGTGCTTTCCCCGGTGCCATTTATATAACTAATGAGCACCATTCTACGTAAACAGGATATAACAACTTATGTTTATGCAGCCGATATTACATTTTGGCAATGGCAGATAACATTCAGACCTTATATGAACGGATTCAGACTTACCTTAATATATTGGAGAGCTGGCTCGATGGCAACTGCTTTTTACTTTATCCGAGTGAATGTACCCTCCTTGTTTTCCCGCTACACTACCCTGTGAACATCTCTCTGTCTTACCACCATGAGGGTATACCACAGGTGGAATCTGTTAAATACCTTGGAGTAATTTATCACACATCGCTTAACTGGCGACCTCATATCGAATATATCACCAGAAAAGGTGTGCCGGCCATCGGCATATTACGTAGGCTATGCAACTACCGCATAGGTATGAGAAGAGACACATTGGTAATGATATATCGCATGTACGTTCATCCCATTTTGGAATTTGGTTGTGTATTTTCTCTGTAGTTCCAGCTTACAAGTAGCGGCCTCTAATTCTTCTGGAAAGAGAAGATTTTTGCTTATGCCTTGGCCTTCCCAAAACAGTTGCCAACAATGTGTTGTATCTCGAATCGAGGCTCCCTCCGCTTTCTTGTAGAATTCACCTTCTGGCTGTTCAGACATTCCTAAGCATTTATGAATCACCAATACGACATTCAGAAACAGCCTTTTTTCACCCCGGAATCATTTTCGCTGCTATAGATGGCCGCGATTTCACACCCAACAAATTTTATATTTGTTCAAAATTTACTGGAACTTCTGAACGTACGTACATGAGACATCATGCCAAGTCGTGATAATTCAGCCCCGGTGGAACTTCAATTCGACGACACTTTCCCTAATAATGCCAAAATACTTCCCCATAATATTTTGTATGGTTTACTACAAGATCACCTGCGCCGTAATACAACGAACGTTATTATTGCTACAGACACATCACATTATGACGAAAAGTCAGGGGTTGGTATTTTCAGCCCGTTTTTAAATTGGATTTATTCCCTTCGACTACCCGATTTCATACCCGTTTTTGTGGCTGAGTTTCTGGCAGTGGTGCTCGCCTTACGCAAGTTAGATACAGCAATTACATCAACTGTCATAATAACAGATTCCCTATCTCTCTGTGCTGCACTTTCTGTTGGTGCTGATAATCACGTAAGCAAGGAGTTTCCTGCACTAGTACCTGCGCATTTCAGAAAAGTACGATTAGTTTGGGTGCCTGGACATTAAGGTTTGTTTCTAAACAAAATACCCGATTCCTTAGCTAAGTCGTCAATCAGCAAACCAATTCTAATACTCTGTCCATCATCCGCTTATGTGACTGCTGCTCGATTTCGCAGACGTAAGCTTATGCATGTCTTTAGGGGTTCAGCACTAACAAACTCTACAGAATATGGCCATTTATTATATCCCTGGCGAAGAGACTTTTGCCGCACTCGAAGACAAGAAGTAGCTATCACAAGGCTGCGTTGCCGTGTACCAAATCTAAATTTCTATAAGCACAGGTCTGCTCAGGCACCTTCGCCACTGCGCGCATTCTGTGATGAACTGGAAACAATAGACCATTTCTTTTTGACCTGCAGGCGGTTTAAGACATTACGAAAAACTCTATTAAAAATACCTTTACGTGGTATTGGTATGGACTTATCTCTGCCTGTCATTTTGTCTTTCGGAGTTTTCATTTCTGGTTTTCCTAATGCGACAGTATGCGCGTCCGTCCAGGAATATATTGAAGAATATAATAGGTTGACTAATTAACCAGTTTCATTAGCCTATCCTGTACACGTAATTATATACGTATAATATCAGATTATTGCTCTATTCTAAGAACAAATTTGTGTATGTAAATATTTGTATGCATTGCATAAAGCACCACAATTTTCTAGGCTATCGGTAATCTTTCTGTTATACCTCCTTTATTCCAAACATGAAAAGTAAATTTTAAAAGCACTCGATTCTTGGCTGATCCACCATAGTGGGTATGCGCCGCTAACAATATGAGAACAACAACAACAACAAGCGCGAGGCAATGACTGCGCCGATCTCGACCACACTACAAGCTTTGTTGGGCGATTTCTCTGAATTGCCATCAAGCTTCACTGGTTGTGTGACATGTGACGAATGCTAAAACACTGTAAACGTGCGTCTCATACCAAATCCACAACGCTTCCATTACTCTTCTTGAGTAATTTAGGTGTGGTAGATTTTCTCCGCTGTGAAAATCTGGCGCCGATGGCAAAGAAGAAGTTCATCAGTTAGCTCGTGCTCTCAGTCATATGAATTTACGAGCCACCAAGCTCTTTCACCGAACGTCACGGTTTCGGCGATTGTCTGCCTTGTGCTCGTCCACGTCGTTCGCCGTTCGTACCCAGCCAGTACGAAAGGAGTGCGAGGCAGCGACTGTGCCGATCAGGACCACACTACAAGTAAGGTTCGGTGATTGCCACGACTTGCCACCAAGCTTCACTGGTTGGGTGAGATGAACAAATAAACCGCGTCTCTTGAGACATCGGGTGGCCGGAAACTCTGGTTCATGCTGCGCCACAAAGGAAGGAGCCATGGGCACTTGAAATCCTGTTTGTGGCCTCAGTGTGTGTATGGCGTCTTCAAGTTTCCTAGGATGCCCACTTCAGATGGTGTCTCTGCGCACCGCTGCACTGCTTGCAACATCAGGGATATCGACGCGCCACCACTCGAGAACAAAGTCGCGTCGTTACCCAAGCCATCAACCCCACATCCAGAGCCCCCAAACTCCATCAGGTTCAAGAGGGTGTCCTTCAGCAATGAACAGCAACCGGAGCCCCCGAACTCCATCAGGTTCAAAGGGTGTCCTTCAGCAATGAACAGCAACCTCAAGTGGGTATCCACAAGCCTGTCGTGTTGCGGTCAACCAGTTGCTACAGCGACCGCGATGATTACCCCATGGTTTGCTCGAAGAATACGTTCTAGTAAAATGACACAAGCAGCTGCTTACGATTCGAGCATATTTTCTGACGGCCACTTCTCTTGTGGCGACGAAGGACTGCTGAGTCTCGACGGGGTACACGGACTTCAAGTGGTGAAGCATCATTGATTCAAGCCATTACAGCTCGCTGTATTACCCCATCAGACCACCTGGGATTTTGCCAAAGTCTACCAATGTAGTCTTCGAGAACATACGTGCTGGCTGCTTTTCCTGCGACGATGACTGTAAATATGTATGTCTAATCTTAACTTTCGGAAACGTACATTGATATCATAGAACAGTTTATTTTTCAGTCGATTATTCTTCGCAGCATGGAGTGTGAAGTTTAAACTACTCCAGGATCGTTCTTCGTAGTAAATATGCAGTGCTTATGAAGCATTATGTATTTAAATAAATAGCACTATGGTTTCATTATCTATGAGGGGTTCGACATCTTCTGTCGTAAGTTTATCCTATATAATGTGCAGGAGTGATTTTCGTCATTTTTATTGTAGCCAGTGTTTTGAGTTTTTTGTTCTTTTGGTTTCTATGAATGAATGGAGTGTAAATTCTAGAGCTAGTCGCAGTTTTTTTTTCCACATTGTATTACAGAGCAGCTTCAAAACGGCCGTCGACCTATCAATCAGGTTAAATTCAGCTACCGATAATATCACACTCTGCATGGTTATCCTCTAGCCCTTATATGCATCCTAAAATGAGATCATGTCGTTGCACTTGCTCGCACAATTTTTCTAGTTGCATTTCATACTCGCAGATAGTTGAATGGAAAGCGCTTTCGTGGATCCAACTCGTGCGGCATTCCATATAGACGCATTTACGAGTGTTTTAGCAGATCATTTCTGAATGTAGCTTTATTGCAAAAAGATCGAAGCTCAGGCTTCTTTGGCATGGTTCTGCAAAGGCTTGCCTTTTGGTTATTATTTATGTGCGTCTTTGCTCAATCATGTAAAAGTACTACTGTTTGTGGAAAATTTGTTTATTGTAGTTACTTAACAATGAGACAAAAGCCGATTTTGTGAAAACCCTGATTTAAACGAAGAAATTCTCATATACTTGCATGGATCCAAATGGTTCTACGTTAATATCTCGAGTAACTATAACTCAAGTGGCCGCTAAATCCGATTCATCGCAGTTTTATCTGATATACCTGATAAAGAAAAACGCTAATAATTTTCTAACTTTGTTTAATACAGGATAATCTGGAAGTTGTGCTTTAACGCTTATTGGATAAAAATATAAAGCCACATATCCACAGCCGTGTCTATATTCTGACGAGGATGAAATCCTCACCCAACGCCGATGCACGCAAGAAGGGGCTTAATCGCAATAACGATTGCGTACACTAGGTGGTCTCAGGACATGGAACCTTTCAATTCTGAGCGTCATGGAAGGCCTCATATATATTGGTCGCCCTCGCGGATTTTTACCACAACCTTGCCCTGGTTTCGGGAAAATTTAACGCTGAATGGGGGAGTAATAAAATATAGGCCTCGCGAAAATTACCCAGAATCTTTCAGAGCAAAGAAAAGTCGGTATCATTCTTAAATAGTGAAGGGTTGGTTCAATACGAGTGTATTCGTCCAGGTCGAACCGGACATTTTGCATACGAATCATGAAACGCTTGCAAGATGAATGCAGAGGCCGCTACGCTAAATTGTTGCTTTCCTCGAGGGTGACCCTCCATCCGTGTTTCATTGTGTTAATTCAATAGTGTGATAGGTGAACACCTGTGCCTATTGAGACGGGGTTGGTTACAGATGAACGAGATGCGCGCGTTTCACTTCCTGTATGATTGTCCACGCTGGGCACAGCGATGCTAGGAAGCAAAGCGCGATCACTTAGAGCCCAAGGCAAGGCGCCACTGACGCGACCGAGGTCCGTTGCCACGTCGCGGTGGCCATTTACTATTTCATGAACATTTTGTAATCGTCCAAAGAGCTTCCTTTCATCATCAGGCTTGTTTTTCTTCGCTTTCTTTTGCTTTGCATGTGCCTTCGTTACGGCTCGTATCTCCTACGGGGAAATAGTCAATAAACCAGCGGTTGAAATGATCAGCATAAAAAAATTCAAAATACATCAAGGCGAATGAATTATTCCGATATCAAGTAATTTCCCAATCATAAAGTCACGTACAAGTGAAGTAGGTACTGAGTTATAAATAGAATTATTAAAGTACTTAGAGAATTATTTTCTTTTGTAATAGCCCAACAAGAAAACATTCTTGTCTCTTAAATATAATTCGCAAACTGCTATGAAAATGTTCTCGTTGCTGTGGCCAGTGAAGAAGCCTCAAGAAAAAGAATGTTTTCTTGATTGAGAACACTGCCTATCTTTATAAATAAAAATTTTTATTCTTTAATTCTGTAGCTTTTTGAAATGTCGCCATGTGTAGGCCCGTGTACTCAGATTTGGGTGCACGTTAAAGAACCCCAGGTGGTCTAAATTTCAGGAGCCCTCCACTACGGCGTCTCTCATAATCATATAGTGGTTTTAGGACGTTAAACCCCACATATTAATCAAATGTCGGCATGTAAGTAAGAAATTCTCTACATTTTCAGGCTTTTGACAGTAAAAAAAAAGTGATATGGCATCCAACCTGACTGGTATAAATAAAAATTAGGAGCCGGAATGCAGCAGAGGCATTTTGTGAAGCACACATTCAATTAGCGAGTGGGGCATCATTTATTTTCATTAAGAAAAGGAAGACTGCCATAAAATCTCGAACTGGTATCTTATTTTCATAAAATCAGGAAGTAAGGAATATTTAGGAATTGTGATTAAGTAACAGAAGCTGTATCAAGTAAAATAGACATTACAGGACCATCTTGGCACCATCACGCGAGTGCATCAGATACTTCGTTTTTTTTCATATGCTTCGACGACGTGCCACTCATAATAACCGCACAGTGTTTGGTAATTAAGGAAACCAAACCATTCCGAACGTGAGATTTGAAAGAAACAGCTCAAGTTACGGATTGACATATAGAGAAAGAGTCAGAAACTGTAACATTTGACGAATAATTTTCTTAAAGTCTTTTAGGGCTAAAATAGTTATTAAAATTCTGCTTCAATTACGGGAGTGTAAACTTGGAGGCGTACTGAGAATGACCAGGCCAAAGTCGCATGAATATACCTATACTCTGTTTTTCTTCGCACACAGATACATCAGTTGCAGTTACATCAATTCCTAATTGTAGCAGATGGTCAAGCTTTTATGTGTATATAGTAGCAGTTTGGAAATACATGAAAATATATAATCAAATTGATTTTCGTTTCTGCGTATGACTCAATATAAATGACGCTCCCTATATGTGAACGTTTATATGTGCTAGCAGCACTGGAACGAACAAATTTTGAGGCCTTTGCAGCCTAGATCAAGAGGCATTGAAAAGTTCCTGGTTCAGTAAAGAATACGAACTGCATTCCACTAAATCAAGCAACGTAAGTTTTAGGTATGCTTTTAAGGTCAGTCTGGGTATTTTACAATCTAGGTTGGGGATTCAGGATTCTTGACATGACAGACAGCTTGCAGTAAGTTTCGGATCCCCTAAAATACTCTGAAGAGCATGTTGCTCTGAAAAATTCAACGGATTATTCCTGTATGCTGCCCCTATGAGTATAGAACGCACCCAAATTCGGAAATCGGGTGAACATACATACAGTAAAGAATAATAAGACTTTCCCTGCGTAGGCTACTGGGGTGCCGACCAAGTTTGCAAATCGATCCAATAGCCAGAGTTTCTTTAGATTTGATACGTTCGATTAGGTTTCGCTGAGTTAGGTTTTCGTCAAAAAGTAATATGGAACAAATATATTTTCCGCAATTGCCTCTTGGTGGTATATAAGGAAAATGCCATTCGAAGAATTCAAAGCAGAAAAAGAATCACTGAATTTTTGCTAACACTCAGGTTCATTTGAATGTGTTGAAACCATATTACTTATGATTCAAAATATGATTTCACTGTTGCGTGCAAAAAGTGAACATAGAAGGCAGCTGCATAGAATGCAGTTTCATTTCCATATACGTACACTTGGACGTTTCTGTGAAGTACAACTGAGCCAAAAACTATCATTCGAAACCAAAAGAGAGGGTGGAACCATTTTTACTTCGGGGAAGATAGACTTTCTTCACAACGATAGAATTTGATATCTGCGAGAAATTGTTACACCCAAGTTATAAAATATATCGAGAATTTAAATCTTTCCAACAATTTGAGCAGCTGGTGTGTTATTGGCGGGTTTATGAACCTCCTAATTCGACCAATTCGGTGATGCTCTAACCTTCCCAGTGATATCAAAATACTTTTGCGCAGTCACCACCTGTCTTCAAAGTTAGCCGTTCTACAATCTTCACCTTCATCCACACCCCCCGAACGAGAAGAAAGGGCTCCCACCGAAAGAGGCATCGCTATGCGTTACAATATTGCAAAATCAGTGTCACCTGAATACACTGGCACCGCCAACGCAGTCTTCAGCAATTAAGGTACTTCAAAGACTTTATTTAGCGGTGCTATAGCAAGACACAGTGCAGCTTAAGAAAATGCGCACTTCATTTAAAGAGTTCAACGCAGCCTCTTAATAATCCGAAGGACTTACGATAGTCGGTCTATGCGTTTGAACACAACTCACGAAACCCTAGCGCTATCCTTTTAGTGGACCTGCCATAACAGTCGTATGACGTGTCCTAAATATATATCTTTTCATGCCTGTTCCGATGTATACCCATTATTTGGATTAGTGAACGAAGCATACCACTGAATTTGAGGCCATCCAGGCATTTCAGATATATAATTAGGTGACGGAAGAACGGTTGGATGGATGGATGGATGGATGGATGGATGGATGGATGGATGGATGGATGGATTAACGAATGGATGGATTAAGGAATGGATGCATTAACGAATGGATCGATGGATATATGGATGGATGGATGGATGGATGGATGGATGGATGGATGGATGGATGGATGGATGGATGGATGGATGGATGGATGGATGGATGGATGGATGGATGGATGGATGATGGATGGATGGATGGATGGATGGATGGATGGATGGATGGATGGATGGATGGATGGATGGATGGATGGATGGATGGATGGATGGATGGATGGATTAACGAATGGATGGATTAAGAAATGAATGCCTTAACGAATAGATCGATGAATATATGGATGAATCGATGGATGGATGGATGAATGGATGGATGGATGGATGGATGGATGGATGGATGGATGGATGGATGGATGGATGGGTGGACGGATGGATGGATGGATGGATGGATGGATGGAATAACGAATGGATGGATGAATATATGGGTAGATGGATGGATGGTGACTTCTTCAGAGCAAAAAGTATCTCCTCCTGACACGCCGGAACTTCCGGCGCGCTTCGACAACAACAGACAAATGTGATTTTTTGATGATAATGGTGATGACTGCAACATTTTCATGTAAAATAAAATTTTCTCATACCTAACGACTCACATGGTCGAAAGCTCCCGGGTGCCAGCGGTGTTTTTGTTTCATTGCATCGACAATGTGGGCCTCTTGAGCCCCTTGCGTGAGAGGCGTGTGGAACATTCGAGCCACTTTTTTTAACTGTGGCTTTGGCTGATTTAAGCATCCGAAAATCTATAAAACCTTGAAGTAATTGTCCTATAGGAATCACCAAGCACGTTAAACTTGAATATCATAACTAATCCACAACGGTTCCATTACTCTTCTCGAGTAATTTAGATTTAGTATCTTTTGTCGCTCTGAAAATCTGGCGGTGATGGTAAAGAAGTCTTTGAGTTAGTTCGTGCTGTTAATTATGTGATTTTACGAGCCCCTAAGTTCATTCATCAAACGTCACGTTTTCGGCGAGTAGCTGCTTTGTGCTCGTGCACGTCGTTCTCCGCTCGCACCCAGGCAGTACGAAAGAAATGCCCGTCAGAAATAAAATTATGGTCATTGATCTTTCGAGTAGAGCCCCTCGCTTCCCGTCCGATTAAGTGCAAAAACTTCTGCAAATTCGGCCATAGTGCGGGAGGTTGTAAATCTAACGTTCGTTGTAGCACCTACGGAGAGAGCCATCCTTCAAGCAAGTGTACTGCAACAGCGAAGTGTTGCCTCTGTGGGGGGAGTCACTGCGCCGACAACTCTGAATGTTCCGCTCGTTTACAGGAGGTTCAAATTCTACAAGTTATCAACCACCGCCACTGTTCTCGAAGGGAAGCCATTGACATAGTTAGAGACAGGGCTTTTGGATACTCTGGCATTACAGCGCGCTACACTTCCAGTATGGACTCAAACATATAGCAGGCTATTGAAACTGCTGTGGAAAAGGCAGTGAGTGAAGCAATAGATAAACTCATATCTAACCTTTCCGACTGTTTGGTGCAAATTCTCTCAAGTCAGATTAGGCAAACAGTACAGACTAGTACAGAACCTGCAGTATTGGACATTATCAGCGATGCCACACAGCTACGCAATGTAGTGTTGGACGAACTTTCTTCATCTGCAGGCAAGGCTAAGCAGTCAGGAACACAGATGCACTTGGACCGCCGTATACGCCTCAGCCGTTCACAAGTGCTGCTACAGATATGGAACTCAATATACGAACTTATAAACGTACCAGATCCCCTAACTTCACCAATCTTAAGTCCAAATCTAAACGGAATGAATCGGTTATTTCGCGTGAAGACGCTAACAAGGACGCGACATGCGCCTCTGTAGTGTGCCCAACACCATAGGTCAGTTGAGGGTACTACAGTGGAGCTGCCATTCTATATTATCAGCCTCAACCGACTTACAATACTTTTGCAATAATTTTAATCTTGATATTATGATTCTCTAAAAAACTTGGCTCACACCAGGTAAAAATTTCCATCTTGCAGGTTTTTGTTCTTTTCGATCACATCGCCCATCATGTGGTGGTGTTTTAATGGTCCTTGTATCAAGTAAAGTATGTCATAGGGCGAAAATTTCTTTCAGAATGTTAGACTCGGATTGTGAAATATTAGCATTAGACTTGTGTCTCCCCGGATACCACCATTTCAATTGTAAATTGTTACTTCCCCTCCGGTGTGCAAAGTACGCGTTATCTTGACAGCGTTTTGGTATCATGTAGAGAGGAAATTGCACTCACAGGGGACTTTAATTCACATCATTTGTCTTGGGGTATAAGGACAGATTTTCGTGGTAGGCGACTGTGGGTATGGATTATTGATCACAACCTCTCCTGTCTGAATAAAGATCATGTAACCTTTGTCGGACGTCAAACTATTTCAGTATTGAATTTAACGTTTTGCTCCAATGCAATCAAGGTTTTGTCATGGGCTGTTCTGGATTCGGCCACTAACAGCGACCATCTTCCTGTAGTTTTTGACATTACTTGTCCAACAATAACTTAACATTAGCCAAAATGCACACATCAACCGTAGCAAATTTTAAGCCTGCCTCCGTTCTGCCATTTCCAAGCTTCGAAATGCCAGTACTAAGTAGATTGCATCTACGATTGGTTCAATGCTGTTGGGATCTAGCAAAAATTCTGAATTTTCTATTTCATCAAATAAACGATCCTCCTCTCGTTGGTGGAACGATGAGTGTACGCGCAATTATATAAGCCGAAAAGCCGCTTGGAAAAAACTTCATAATGAGAGCCCAACAAGCTGGAAGAACTATCAATTCTTTGCTGGCGTATTTAAGCGTACAGTGAACCACGCGAAAGAAGAATACTTCAGTAGACATTTTGATTATCTTTCTAAAACAAAATAATAAGCGTGCTTTGTTCGCTTATCTTCAGACAAGAAAAGTACTGCCAGCACCTTTAACGTTGCAGTCATGTGTCTTGACGCCGGAAGAAATGAACACCTCTCTTGAAGACATAGCGCAAGGTTTAAAACGCCTCTTCACTGCAAATTTTTTTGGCTATTCAGTTCATTCTGGTAAGCTTGCATGAATTTCCAGTGGTTTGTTTAGCTGAATTGAGTCTTATAGTATTATGCTTACCGAGGACGGCTCCCGGACTAGATGGGATAACGAACTCTATGTTGAAATGTTTACTCCAGGAATCGCCTAATCGTTTGCTGGAACAAGTGAATTATTTGTTAGGGAACGCATGGATACCTCCAGAATGGAAACTTACCAAAATTGTATTGTTGCTAAAAATAAAAATGATGCATACACGTTGGATAACATAAGGCAGATCGCACTGACAACAAACTTAGTGAAATCGATTGAGAGAATCTTCAATATACGAATTATTGAACTTATTACCATGAGATCAATTCTAAGTCCACAAGAGTGAAACACGCTCGCTTAAAATTCCTTTTTCCAGCTAGTAAAAAATAACTACAAGATATATTCATCCAAATACTTTTCATTTTCACAGGCTCGGCAAACTCGTAATAAACATGCGCGCACGTTGTCAGAATACGCATGTAGGAATGACACGTTTAAGTACTGATTCTTCCCGCGCGCGATAGCGGAATGGAACCAACTTGATGCCACTATCACAAACTCCCAATCACTATCAGAATTTATTGCACAGATAGAAAAAACTGGGCGCACATAACAGTTTATACGCATGCAGGCGCACCGGTCCAGATCTGCTGTTTGTTAGTTAAAGCAGCACCTTTTTCAATGTTCCTTTCACGGTAGTATAGCTATTTTTGAAGTATGCTTGCAGTGCTTGCTATTCCTGTCACAACTGTTCCATTTATGTTTTCCCTCACGATACCAATGATAACAAAAGTTCCTTTCTTCAATCATGTATTTTATTTCTATCGCCTTTCAACATGGTTTCAGCTCTGTATAATGGCTATAACTTGCTTTGTATCTTGTGAATATTGCATACATTGTGTATTAATAACATAATTAACCTTTGACTTCAGTACTGCTCAATGGTTATATGATCCTCATGTTCTGTTGTTATGCTTGCATGTTTTTACGTCTGCGTCCTTTTTTTTGTGTGTGAAAAATTACTGTATTGCCCAACTGCCACGCTCTCGAAGAAGAGTAGCAGTATTGTAAATAAATAAAAATAAAAAAAATAAAAGTCTCTGTCAATCTGGGTTCAGGGCTGTTCGTTCAATTTGGGATACCCACGTCGATTTAGAAAGTCGGCTTGAATTAGCTCGGCTGCATAAAAAATATGCAGCTTTAGTTGCCTTAGACATCGCTAAAGCATATGATATCGCGGAGCACTGTAATTTGATAGATCGATTAGAATTCATTGATTTTTTATCATAGATAATAGCGTGGGTTCACAATTTTCTTGCAGACAGGAAATTTTATTGTTTTAAAGATGGGTTTTCATCATCTACTCATACCCAAACGAGGGGAGTACCGCAACGGTCTGTGCTTTCCCCGGTGCCAATTATATAACTAATGAGCACCATTCTACGTAAACAGTATATAACAACTTATGTTTATGCAGCCGATATCGCATTTTTCGCAATAACAGATAACATTCAGACCTTATATGAACGGCTTCAGACTTACCTTAATATATTGGAGAGCTGGCTCTATGGCAACTGCTTTTTACATAATGAGTGAATGTACCCTCCTTGTTTTCCCGCTGCAATACCCTGTGAACATCTCTCTGTCTTACCACCATGAGGATATACCACAGGTGGAATCTGTTAAATACCTTGGAGTAATTTATCACACATCGCTTAACTGGCGACCTCATATCGAATATATCGCCAGAAAAGGTGTGCCGGCCATTGGCATATTACGTAGGCTAAGCAACTACCGCATAGGTATGAAAAGAGACACATTGGTAATGATATATCGCATATACGTTCGTCCAATTTCCGAATTTTGTTGTGTATTTTTATCTGGAGTTCCAGCTTACAAGTTGCGGCTTCTAATTCTTCTGGAAAGAGAAGCTTTTCGCTTATGCCTTGGCCTTCCCAAAACAGTTGCCAACAATGTGTTGCATCTCGAATCGAGGCTCCCTCCACTTTCTTGTGGATTTCACCTCCTGACTGTTCAGACATTCCTAAGAATTTATGAATCGCCATTACGACATTCAGAAACAGCCTTTTTCTACCCCGGAATCATTTTTCGCTGCTATATATGGCCGCGATTTCACACCCCACAAATTTTATATTTGTGCAAAATTTACTGGAGCCTCTAAACGTACGTATATGAGACTTCATTCCAAGTCGTGATAATTCCGGCCCGGTGGAAATTCAATTCAACGACACTTTTCTTAATAATGCCAAATCACTTCCTCATTATATTTTGGATGGTTTACTACAAGATCACCTGCACCGTTTTACAACGAACATTATTGCTACAGACGCATCGCAATATGACGAAAAGTCAGGGCTTGGTATTTTCAGCAAGATTTTAAATTATATTTATTCCCTTCGACTACCCGATTTCATACCCGTTTTGTAGCTGAGTTTCTGGCAGTAGTGCTCGCCTTACGCAGGTTAGATAGCAATTACACCAGCTGTCATATTAACAGATTCCCTATCTCTTTGTGCTTCACTTTCTGTTGGTGCTGATAATCATGTAAGAAAGGCGTTTCGTGCACTAGTACCTGCGCATTTAAGAAAAGTACGATTAGTTTGGGTGCCTGGACATTAACATTTGTTTCTAATTAAAATAGCCGATTCCTTGGCTATATCGTCAATCAGCAAACCAATTCTACCGCTCTGTCCATCATCCGCTTATGTGACTGCTGCTTGATTCCGCAGACGTACGCTTATGCAAGTCTTTAAAGGTTCAGCACTAACAAACTCTACAGAATATCGCCATTTATTATATCCTTGGCGAAGAGACTTTTGCCGCACTCGAGAACAAGAGGTAGCTATCACAAGGCTGCGTTGCCAGGTACCAAATCTAAATTTCTATAAACACAGGTCTGCTCAGGCACCTTTGCCACTGGGCGCATTCTGTGATGAACTGGAAACATTAGACCATTTCTTTTTGGCCTGCAGGCGGTTTAAAACAATACGAAAAAGCCTATTAGAAATACCTTTACGTGGCATTAGTATGGACTTATCACTGCCAGTCATTTTGTCTTTCGGAGGTTCCATTTCTGGTTTCTTTAATGTGACAGTAAGGGCGGCCGTCCGAGACTATATTGATGAAACTAATAGGTTGACTAATTAACCAGTTTCATTATCCTAACATTTCCACATAATTATATACGTATAAAACCAGATTATTGCTCTATTCTAAGAATGAATTCGTTCATGTAAATATTTGTATGCATTACATTAAGCACCACACATTTCTAGGCTATCGGTAATCTTTCTGTTATACCTCCATCATTCCAAGTCTGAACAGTAAATTTTAAAACCACTCAATTCTTGGCCGATCCTCCATAGTGGGTATGCGCCACTAACAATAGGAGAACAAACACAACAAACACAAGTGCGAGGCAATGACTGCGCCGATCTCGACCACACTATAAGTTTTATTGGGCGATTTCTCTGAATTGCCATCAAGCTTCACTGGTTGTGTGACAATTGACGAATCATAAAACACTGTAGACGTGCGTATCATAACAAATCCACAACGCTTCCATTACTCTTCATGAGTAATTTAGGTGTGGTAGCTTTTCTCCGCTCTGAAAATCTGGCGGTGATGGCAATCTTCAGTTAGCTCATGCTCTTAGTCATATGAATTTACGAACCACCAAGCTCTTTCAAAGAACGTCATGGTTTCGGCGAGTATCTGCCTTGTGCTCGTCCGCGCCGTTCACCGCTCGCACCCAGCCAGTACGGAAGGAGTGCGAGGCAACGACTGTGCCCATCTCGACCGCATTGCAAGTGAGGTTGGGTGATTTCTCCGACTTGCAACCGAGCTTCACTGGTTGGGTGAGATCAACAAATAAACCGCACCTCTTGTGACAACTGGCTATCAGGAACTCTGGTTCATGCTGCGCCACAAAGTAAGGAGCCATGGGTGCTTCGAATACTCTTTGTGGCCTCAGTGAGTGTATGGCGTCTTCAAGTTACCTAGAATGCCCACTTCAGATGGTGGCTCTGCGCACCGCTGCACTGCTTGCAACATCAGGGATATCGACGCGGCAACACTCGAGAAGAAAGTCGCGTCGTTACCCAGGCCATCAACCCCACATCCAGAGCCCCCGAACTCCGTCAGGTTCAAGAGGGTGTCCTTCAGCAATCAACAGCAACCTCGAGTGAGTATCTACAAGCCTGTCTTGTTGCGGTGAACCAGTTTGAGCAACAGCGATCGTTATGATCACCCTCTAGTTTCTTCTAACAATACGTTTTGTCCAGGTCTGGTAAAATGACACAAGCAGCTGCTCACGATTCGAGCATAATTTCTGAGAGCCACTTCTCCTGTGGCGAAGAAAGACTGCTGAGTCTCGGCAGGCATAATTTAATTATGCCATTACAGCTCGCTGTGCTACCTCATAGGACCACCTGGGAGTTTGCCAAAGTCCACCAATGTAGTCTTCGAGAACATATGTGCTGCTCTGCTTCTCTTGCGACGATGACTTTGAACTTATAAGTCTGATGGGTTATCCTAAATTCAGGACACCTACTTTGATACTATAGCGCAGATTTTTTTCAGTCAGTTATCCTTCGCTGTACGGAGCATGAAGTTTAAACTACTCCATGATCATTCTTTATTGTAATAGTACCGTGCTTATTGGGCATTATGTATTTTAATTCACAGCATTACGCTTTCATTTTCTTGGTGGGGTCCACCATATTGTGCCGTCTGTTTATTTTATATTATGTGTAGGAGTGATTATCGTCAATTTTTATTGTAGCCAGTGTTTAAAATTTTTGTTATTTTGGTTTGTATAAATAAATGGCGTGTAAATTCAACTGCTTGTCGTAGTTTTTTCCCACAATGTCCTGCAAACCAGCTTCTAATTGGTCACCGACCAACCAATCAGGTTACATTCAGCCACCGATCTTATCACACTCTGCATGGATATCCTCTCACTCTTCCAGGCATCTTAAAATGAGACGATGTGATTGTGCTTCCTCGCACATTTTTTCGCAGTTGCATTTA
This sequence comes from Rhipicephalus annulatus, assembly GCA_013436015.1. NCBI lineage: Eukaryota > Metazoa > Arthropoda > Arachnida > Ixodida > Ixodidae > Rhipicephalus > Rhipicephalus annulatus. Next base: position 482,948 of record WOVY01003683.1, on the reverse strand, counting down.
ATTGATACTCGCAGTTAGTTGAAGTGAAGGAGCATTCTGGAACCAAGTCGTGCGCCATTTTGCACAGACGCCTTTTCAAGCGTTGGTGTAGATCAGTGTTCAATGTAGATTTATTGCAGAACGATCAAAGCTTTGGCTTATTTGACATGGTTCCACACAGCCTTTCCTTTTGGTTATTATTTATGTGCGTCTTGGCTTATTCTTGTGAAAATACTACTGTTTGTCAAAAATTCGTTTATTGGAGTTATTTCTCGATGAGACAAAGCCCGATTTTGCGAACACCCTGGCTAAACAAAAAAGTTATCATAGACCGGCATGCACCCAAAAAGTTCTACGTTTTTAACTCGAGTTATCAAAACTCAATAGACCGCAAAATCCGGTTCATCCCAATTTCACCTGATATAACTGATAAGAAGAAAACGCTAACAATTTTCAAATTTTTACAAACACAGGATTTTCTGGAAGTTGCGTTTTAACGCTAACTTGATAAAAATTTATAGGCACATATTCACAGCCATATCTGTATTCTGACGAGGCTGAAATATTCGTGCAATGTTCATGCACGCAAGAGTGGGCTTAATTGCAATAGCGTATACGTACACTAGGTGGTCTCCGGACATAGAATCTTCATGTTCTGAGCGTTATGGAAGGCCTCATGTATATCGGTCGTCCTCGCAGATTTTTATCACTACCTTGTTCGGGCTTTGGGAAAATATAACGCTACCTTGTAGCTATACAATATCAGCCTCGAAAAAGTTACCAAGAATCTTTCTGAACAAAAAAAAAGTTGGAATAATTTTTAATGGTAAAGAATTGGTTCACCACGAGTGCGTTCGTCGTGGTCAAAATTTAAACAAGACATTTTGTATCTGAATCATGAATCGCATGCGAGATAAACCTAAAAGCCACTACGCTAATTTGTTGCTTTCCTCGGATGTGTTCCTCCATCTGTGCGTACTTCTTTTTGAATTCAAGTTGTGATGGGTGAGTGCCTGTGCCCATTGAGACGGGGTCGGTTATAATGGAACGAGATGCGCGCGTCTCACTTCTTGCATGATTTTACACGCTGGGCACAGCGATGCTACGCAATCAAAGCGCCATCGCTGTAGAGCCAGAAGCAGGTGCCACTGACGCGACCGGCGTCCGTTGGCACGCCACGGTGGCCACTTGCCACAATGGTAATCATTTATTAACAATGCATGAACGTTTTGTACCCGTCCAAAGAGCTTCCCTCCATCGACAGCTTGCTTGTTTTGCTTTGCTTTGTTTGTGCCTATGTTATGGCTTGTATACACTAGGGTAATTGGTCAATAAACCAGCTCCTAAAATGATCAGCATAAAAATGTCAAAATTCGTAAAGGCAAATGAAATATTCAGATATCAAGGAATTCCCCAATCTCAAAGTCACCTACGAATAAAGTAGGTACTGAAATATAAATTGCATGAATTAATTACTTAGAGAAGGTAATTTTTATTAGTAATAGCCTAACAAGAAAACATTCTTGTCTCTCTAATAAATTTGTTAACTGCTCTGAAGACGCTCTTGTTGCTGTGCCCAAGAAAAGAAGCCTAAAAAAGACTGTTTTCATGATTGAGAGTAATGCCTATTTTTCTAAATAAAAAATTATAATGTTTTTGTAGCTCTTGAAATTTTGAAAAATAGGTTAATATTTCTCGACATTTTCAAGATTTTGACCGTAAAAACAATGGTGATATGGCATCCGTCCAGGCTTGTATAAATAAACATGAGGAGCCGGAATGCAGCAGAGACATTCTGTGAAGCACAGTTTTGATTTGCGAGTAGGGCGCTAATAAATACCACAAGGAAAAGAAAGGTGGCCGTGAAATCTCGAACTGGTATTTTATTTTTAATAAATCCTGAAGTAAGGAATATTTAGGAAATGGTAATTCAGTCACAGAAACTGTATTAGGTAAAATGATCATTACAGGACCATCTTGGCACCACCACGCGGATGCGGGAGATACTTCGTTTTTTTTATATGCGGCAACGACTTACCACAAATACTAACCGCACTGCACTCAAGTGTTTGGTGAATAAGAAGACCAAACAATTCCGAACGTAAGTCTTGAGAGAAGCAGCTAAGTTTACAGATCTACATATGGTGAGGAAATCAGAAAATGTAACAACTGGCGAGTCATTGACTGAAAGTTCTTTATGCGCTAAATTGGTCTTTAAAAGCTCACATTGAATTGTGGGAGTGTAAGCTTGGAGGCGTACTGAGAATGACCAAGACAAAGTCTCTTCCATATACCTAAATCCTGTGTCTCTTCACACGTAGATACATCTGTTGCAGTTACATGAACAATTAGCAATTGTAGCAGAAGGTCAACCTTTTATATGTATATGTGGTAGCAGTTTGGAAATACATGGAAATAAATCGAGAAATTGATATCCGTGTCTGCCAATGACTCATTTGAATTGATGCTGCCTATATGTTGACTTTCAAATGTTGCCCCGCCACCGTAGTCTAGTGGCTAAGGTACTCGGCTGCGGACCCGCAGGTTACGGGTTTGATTCCCGGCTGCGGCGGCTGTATTTCGAATGGAGGCGTAAATGTTATAGGCCCGTATGCTCAGATTTGGGTGCACGCTAAAGAACCCCAGGTGGTCGAAATTTCCGGAGCCCTCCACTACGGTGTCTCTCATAATCATATGGTGGTTTTGGGACGTTAAACCCTACATATCAATCAATCAATTTTTAAATGTTATAGCTGCTCTTGAACCAACAAACCTTCAGGCCTTTATAGCCTAGATGGAGAGACATTATAAAAGTCTCAGTTCAGGAATGAATACAAGCTGTTTTCTTCTAAATCAATGAGCGTAAATTTTAAACACGTTTGGTGGTGAGTCTGCTGATTTTACAATCTAGTGTGGGGATTCGAGATTCTTGACATAACACACAGTATGCAGTTCATTTCCGATCCCCTAAAATACTCCGAAGACCACTCCACTCTAACAAAACCAGCGGATTGTTCTTGAATGCTGCCCGAAGAGTATAAAACATACCCATGTTATGAAATCGGGTGACCATACGTACGGTAAATAATAATAAGACTGTCCCTGTGCAGGCCACTGGGATGCCGACCAAGTTTGCGAATTTATTCAATAGCCCGAGTTGCCATAGATTTTATATGTTCGACGAGGTTTCACCAAGTTTGGTTTTCGCTGTTCTCTTGTTGGTATTGAAGGAAAATGATTATATTTTGTTACATATATTTCATTTAACACACTCTTTATAAACAATTTTTAGGTTCTGTTAGTGTTATATGTGGGATATATTTATTATTCACAGTGCAGTAGAGGGCACAAAAATAACTTCAAAAAGTATGGTTCTTAAATATTCTCATGGAATTAATCCAAATGTAATACTGTGAATCTCATGATTTGTGGAAATCGATTCCATGTGAAATATTTGATGGCTGCATTTTTTACTCCTTCAGTCAACTGTTACTAAGCTGATATTTATTTATGTACAAACTTAGGAGCTGTTAGCATATCATGGGCTTACCATATATTTCAATCGCACTGATGCCTCAGGAGTATATCATGGTACAATATTATGCCTGCACTCAAATCTGTGCTTTTAAGAGCAAAGACTTCAGGTTTATCAAAATCTATGCCATTTTGCCATGATCTGCATATCATAATTTCTGCCAGCTGAAACAGTGCTTCAATGTAGCTTGTTAGGTCATATATGAGTACATGTTTATTCTTCATTACATCATTTTAAACAGGAATAGCCAACATTGCAAACACACTCGCATTGCTTCAATACGATGCCTGATTGGTCATTTTTTGGAGCATTTACAACTAATAGTGTGGCTATGTACACCACCTGGAATTCCAAGGTTAAAATGCAGCCGCAACTGATATATACTATATCTTTTCATTGGAATTTTTCACTCGTTGTGAAGCTGCTCTTATTGGCAACAAAAGTACTGTTGTACTGTCTCCTTAATGCTTACTCAGACATTTCGAAGGTGCATTCTTGCTGTTCCTGAGTTAACATAGGCATTGAATCACATGTGGATCTTGTCCACGTCTCACAGATAGTAGTGTGGAGGTATGCACACACATGACTGATGAAAAAAATTTGACACCTAGTTATACAAGCATGTCACATAATTCATGTGACGGGATCATGACACATCAGTTACAATATCACACTCACTATGTATTCTCTCCCAGGTGCTGCTTCTATTGTTCTTAAGCCAGCTGTCACCTTTCATGCCAGTGCGACTATGACTGTTCATGCCACAAGCGCCTTGGTGACCGGACGTTGCAGGAATTTGTGTCACCGCATCACCATCAAATTATCAAGCGCCATAATTTTTGCTGCATCCTTCATTGCCGATTCTTGACGGTTCAGCGTTCGGCCCAGCAGCATGGAACAGTGACAGGTGATGAAGCAGCTCATAAGCACACCAATATCTTCGTTGCATTAGGCTATAGCACTACAGTAAGGATTTTATACTCAATGTTAATGTTATTTCATGTTAGTAAGTGTGAAAGAAGTCTGTATCATGTAGATGATGTTTGCTTTGTTGGCATTATCCGGTTTCAAGTTTGCTTTCGACATCGCATATTCAAAACATAGCCTTCGAAAGGTGACCTTCAGGACCCGCAGTTGTGATTTCTGCCTTGAATTTTACACTGGCAAGCCCAAGCCGTAGTGAGTGCAAACATTTAGTGCTCGCAACCTAGCAAGAGTAATGTAAACATCGCGGGCGAATTGTTACTGTGTTTGACAGCATACCACATTAGTCAGCTAGAGCACAAAAAGTCAAAACATCACCCACTAAGGCATCCAACTTTTCGTTCGTAATTTTACATCACTTCAGTGGAATGAGTGGTGGTGCCATGAAAGAGTTTGTATAAAAAGGCAGCAATTATACCTTGATTTTGAGAGCGCATGCTTAGGCCACTTTTCAAGAAGTAAGGTCAGACCCATCATTGCCAACTTGTACAACAATTACAAGAGTAATCGTGATGAGTAGCAGCTTTCCGGTTGAAAGGCAAGGGCTCTAGCTGGAAGCTCGTAAGATAATTTTCAAACAAGAGTGCGGCTTTCGTAACTCTTTTCGTGTGACACTAGACTTCCTGGTTGTTTTGACTGTATACATTTGTTTCTCGAATGGGCTCTCAAGTTGACGCATTGTTTCCCTATTTTTCTACAGCTTTTGATAAGATTTCTTGCTACATATTTTACTAACACAGCAAAACATTCCTCTGAATGTGCTCACTTGGGTTAAAGATTTTCCTTTGTGCAGACCTCCATTTACGCCTGTTAATAATGACAACGTTTCTTCTGCTTATGTGAGATCTGCTGTATTCCAAGGAACTGTGCTCAGTGGAGTCCTGTTGCCAGAGGTGGGCCCCAGGAGTTTGTCCCCTCCCCCCAAATATGCATGCTGTGGGTTGTCCTACTCAGCATAAGTAATGAAGAAAGTCATTTTTTATGACCATCAACAAGTGCACCCTCCCCCCCCTCCGAAAAACATTCTTGGGTACAGGACTGCCTCTTTGTGAGCTCATTCTTTGTTCTTGCTCGTTCTTCATCGTTTGTTTTTACCTCACATTGACTGCATGTGTATGAAATACAGGCTGTTTCAAGAAATGTGTCCAATATTCTTTAAAAAATTTGAGAAAAGAGGTACTTGCGAGCTAGTTGCGGCATCACCTTTCCTGTGACAAAAAATCATATGATCGGCACAAACAATAATAGCGGCAGTAATTATAGCAATTAGGAGAATTACCTTTTTACCAGTGGTAGTAGCTGGTGGAGTCAAATGGGCTAGTTCAAGTCTTTTCTACGAAAAGTTTAAAACCCATTTGAAATTTTGGAAAAGCAGCCACTGATAATCACTGTGGAGTGATGCAATCTGCCTAATGTAGCTCTCTAAACGAAAACCGATGCACGAGATAGCACATCTACCATTCATTTCGGCAATACCATCAATGACGACACTGTTCCGTTATCGACCGTCAATTTAGACACTTTGCTTTGTGCCCGCTTATCCACGCTTACTTAATCTGCTCCCCAATGCAAGAAAAACAGTGTCGCCATGGAGGGATTTCTCGAAGTGAACGGTAGATGCACTGTTTAGTGCGTCGGTTTAAATTTCGCCAGCTAAATTGCGCAGAATGCATCGCTCTGCGGTCATTGCCAGTGGCCACTTTTTCTAACTTTTGGACTGGCTACAGACTATTTTAAAAAGGGGTTCAGTTCAATTCGCCCATATGACCCAACTGGCTATTACCATTGGTTACCTTGATAATTGTGCTAATTTTTATATTTACTGCTGTAATATTGTTTGTACATATCTGAAGGTGCGTTCTGCCGCAGGAAGGCAACGCCGCATGTAGCACGCAAATGCCTCTTTTCTCTAATTTTTAAAAATATTTGACACAATTGTTGAATGATCTGTAGGTGTTATTTCTAATGAGTGATCCGATGCCAAATAATCCAACGTTTTCCCGACCATCACGAATATGGCGGATAAAACTTGCACATATTTCTCGAAGTGGAAAACTCGTCCTGGTCGTTTATTTTTATTGCAAAAGGCTTTCGTTCCTATTTATGTGAGCCTATTGCTTGGCGCCAAGTAATGTAAAAGGTGTCAAACAACAATATTTTATCGAAAGAAGTTTTTAAGATGCACTCGACAAAAGATACTTCTCGCAAGGTAATGAAGTCATCTAACTCTAAAATAATGTTTGAACCATGTATATCAATTATTTTAGGGCTTTTCTCACGAGAAATACTGAATAAAGTTGCCACACTTGAGAATTTTTCCGAAAACATGGTAAGTTCCAAGGACACAAAGTACGTGCTGGTGGCCTGTCAACAAGCTACAAATTAAAAATAATTTAGCCACTGATGCTATAGCAGATACTCTGAAAAAAATTGTGAGTGTCACTTTGTTTGGGAAAACATCGGTATTCAGCATCAAAAATTTGCATTGGGGGTGGGAGTGTAAATATGCACAAAATTTCATTTGAAATCTTTATGGACAAGCTAAGGTGGAATTACTGCAGGTATTATTTCTAGATTAAAAAATATTTTTTGAACTAAGTATCTGCACCAGCTTTTCGCTTACATAATCCAAGCGACATGACACACTCGCATGGGCAATTTTCAGCAGAATCCCACTGACCTGGAATACAGAGAGCAAATTTGGTGCTTTCTACAAACTAATTGTAATGGGAATAGGGTTATTATCTGTATTTCATTGCCAACGGAGGGGTGCTACAAGAACTGGACTAAGTGAGATGATTTCCAGGTAAGCCATGCAGCTTTAGAGATATAAAGTCAGACATTCTGCTATCCTGAGGTGTTCTGCAAATGCAGTAGGTGTGTTTTGTACACCAAATAAAAATATTCAGTCATATTCAGTCCATTTGTCTTATCTCGTGCTAGTAGCATTGATGCAGTACACTGATAAACGCTGTCGTAAAACAACAATTTCCTATTTTTCTGGCTTTCAGGAGAGCAGCGTGCTCCCTGAGACCCAAAGTCTGTCATATGAATACAGAAGCGAAAAAAACTTTAAATTAAGAGCTGGTAGCAAAGGCGATCGTCTTGTTTATGTAATACGTAAGGAATAATTATGTACTGCATACTTTTTAATGACTTGATGACTCATCTGAGAGTCATCGCCAGTGGCGTAGCCAGGAATGCAGAAGGAGCTGCCTAACTCCCTCCCCCCAGCACAGTCCACGTGTTTTTTATCCTAAAGCCATGGATTGTCCTTCTACTGCGACCGGTGCGTGACCATGTATAGATGACTCAGCAGAAGGCGCTAGTGTGAGTGACACACAGGCAGATAGATTCACGGTCACTGATTGATAAAACCCTCTGAAGCTACGCCCCACACATTATCATTCACTTCGTAGTTATGCTGTGATTTTCTTGGTTCTGCATGTGCATACCTACATGCACATATACGAACACACAAGGATGTACATTAAGTATGACCGAAATCGCCTTCCCCTTACACACCACTATGCGAAAAATATCTTTTATGCTGCGCTACTAGTCTCCACAGTCTAGCGACATTTATTGTAGCACGCCTCTGTTGGCAATGGAATGCGGATGATAGCCTCATTCCTATTTCGATTGCTCTGCATCAAGCATGCTGTGTGTACCTAAGCTCTGTGGAAGTCTGTTGAAGATTGCTCTTGCAAGTGTTTCATGCCACTTGAGTTAAGTAGGAGTAAACCTGGCGGAAATACACAATTTCAAAACAAAAAATACTTCTGGAGTTTAAAAATAATACCCTTTAGTAACTTCACCTATATTGAGGTAGTACATAAAGCTTCGAAATGAAATGTGCATATATTTTGTCTGACCTCCAAGGCAAGTTTTTTGATGCTGAATACCAAGCTTTTCCAAAAAACTGAAATTCACAATTTCTTGAGACTATCTGGTGAAGTTACGTGCATAAATAATTTTTATTTGTAGCATGTTAATAAGGTCACCAGCACATTTGTGTCCTTAGATTTTGTTTTGTTACCAGAAAAAGATCCCAAATCGGCCAACATTATTCAATATTGCTTGTGGGAAAAGTTCTTGAGCGATTGATATACATAACTAAGTCATTATTTTTAGTGAGATGACTTCATTACCTTGCTTGAAATGCAATTTATTGAGTGCATTCCAACCCAACTTTTGAAAACAATTGCTGTTTGACGACGTTTAGCTCAGTCGGTGCCACACTACAGACTCTCATAACTAGGGAGCACAATTTTGTCAAGGAAAATAAATGACGAGCATGAGTTTCAATCTTCGAGAAACGTGAAAATATTTTCAACTATCTTCGTGATGGTCAAAAAAAAGCGCTGGGTGATTTTGCGTGGTACAATCGTAATTGTGGTATTGTTGAATACATTGAATTACTCCTTTGCTCCTTTTGAATCAACTAATACTGTTAGCCAATATTTTTGTGTGTTTATGAAGTTGTTTGTGCTTTTAGCCATTTCATTCTGTGTGATATGTAATATTATTTATTAAGTGTGATCATTTATTTGTGTGCTGCAAGTCGGTGCCTCTAACAAGGCCTGTTAGGAGTCTTGAATTGAATAAATTATTTGTGCTCGCACTGTTTTTTGTTCTGTACTCGCCTGGTGTAGTTATGTTGACAAAATGTTTTTTTTCTCTTTTTCAGAAAAGCAGTCGGCACAATACTATTACAATCGGAAGACAACACAGGTACTTTGGGTATCTGGAAGTCATGATATTCCTTCTTTGTATTTTAAATTCCTGATACAAAGCCGCCGAAATAAAATAAATTTTTGACGATTTTTGTTCACACAGTTTGTAGCATGTTTGTGCCGTATTTTGTTTTGTGATCATGAGAAAATAAAATCCGATTTCAGTGAATAAAAAACTTGTCCTTGATGATTTTTAAACATTTAAATTCACTTCGTAAATTATTTAGCATGTACAGGTGCAGTCAAAATTTTCTGGTGACGCTGCCACAAGATTAGTTGGAACAGTGGCCTGGAAATGACCTTGTATTTGCAGAAGGAAGATCTGCCGATTATGTATGCCTCATGTTTAGTCTAATGGGAACACGTTTAATTTTACGGACATGTAGCAATAGTATTATGAATAATGTGGGAGAAACGGCCCTGCGGAGCAGGTGTTGTTCTGTAGCAGCTGTTACTTTATTTCTTCAGCGCGGAGACCTCCGTGAAAGTCGAAAGGGCTGTACGTTCTTTGTGTTCTACGTGATCTTTGGGGCACTGTTTTCTTTTTACGGAAGTGGTTGGAAGCATGTCACCTACGCTTTTTTACGTAATCACGAGAAAATATTTTTTGCAGTATATACCAAGACAACACATATGGTAAATCGCAGACAAAGATGGCAGCAACAAGAACATCATAAACAATGGTACCTTTTATGTACTTATTCAAAGAACCGTGACACGGTTAAAATAAATGCTACACGCCTCGCTTGTTCCCTCTATTTCGCCCGTGAGTTCTCACAAGGTGAGCAGAGAACTAGTGCGACAGCGAGGTCAGTGTTGGAGAGGTATGTTTTAATACGGACGAAGGCTATCAGTGAGGCTGGCGTAAAACCGCCTCATCGTGGTGTGTCAAAACATTGTCAAAATTACACTTCCAGTGAAATGCCCTGAAGGGACGCTAGTAGCACCGATGCGTTGCCTTAGCTAATTGATGAAGTCACGAATAACTCTTGTCTTCAGTTTCCAGACGGTGATACCAACCTGCGAGCAAGAGCACTGTGAGTGTCATAATTGCGCGCTCGTATAGCATTCTTTGTGTTTTGAGTGGTGGCGTAGAGGGTTAAGAGCCCGGCAGTAATTCCCTGTGGACTTCGTAGATGATGTGTTCGGCTCCCAGGTATGGGCTCCTTAAGGTGCTTTCTTTTTCTTTGTCGTCAGGTCGCGTTTATTTCAATTATGTACTACCGTAACGAAAGACGTCTTGCCAATTGGGGTAGACCCCGACGTGGAACACTTTCGTATTTAAAAAACAGAATCATAAAAAGCTCTATCCGAAAACGCAGAAACAGCTGACCGTGTATTGATATAACGGAAACATACAGGAAACAAGTAAAATGTGAACTTGCCTTTTTCAAGATTATCACACGATTCAAACCACTGCATGTATAGTTATTCACAATGACGACTGCATTCCCCAAACATGTACATATGCACGTTGCATACGCCACAACTGAAGTCGAATATAAACGGACCATGTCTTGCTTCATACTCCTTGTGATCAAGACTTCCGGTCAGCATTCGTAATGTCATTGATATTCATAAAATTTTCTCGGTTCGTATCTGTTTTCAACTGTGGTCTTGTACGTTCCCGACGAGAAGACTTTCCATCTGGTCTAACTTAATTTTTTTATCGGTATGCATGTCCATCTTTTTCGCAACTCTATGCCCCAATGTGTGTTATTTATCTCACTTCTATATTGTACTTTTACCGTCTCGTATAGCTATAACTGATAATCAAGAAAAAAATTTTACCCTGAAAATCTACATCACTATTAAAACGAGAACAAAAAGGGTGATTGCTGTCAGCCACTCAGTAACGCGTCCTAGGTCACAAAGATATTGAGGGAATACGAAGATTATTGTTATTCATTATTATTTGGTCTGAGTACAAATAACACATGAAGACAAAGAAAATAGGAAGAGAATAGGCTGTCAACTGCCACCTATAGGAACACAGCCCCTGCTTGCTCTTTCGGGAAGGGGAGGCATAGAGGAAGTAAGAGAAGAAAGAAGAAGAGAGAAGAGGAAAGTAAAAAAAGAGAAAAACACGCACGCAAAGAAAAAAATGACACGAAAATGTCTATAAACGTGACGCCAAATACATTTTCGTTCAGAAAGTTAAAAGGGCTCTTTGAGCCAATCAGGCCTAGAAGCACATCCTCGTGGGAACAAGCAATCGTCAAGGGTCGTGCATCGAAGTCCAATCAGTTCACAGTCTTTTTTTATGAGTAGTGCTCACAAGAAATCATTATTTCATGCTCTACATATTCAGAATTTCATCTGAAAATTTTTCTTATTTATTCATTCATGGACAAATATCGACCAATCCCCTAATTTGGGTACGAGCCATATGTGAAGAAACATCACCATCCTAAATGCCACTGAGTGCGTGTCCGAAGCCGATCACGCAGCGTTGTGCGCCCGGAAAAAGTGCGCGTTTTTTTTTCAAACATTTTTAAGACCAGATAGTGCACAAGGCTATCTATGCCTATAATTTTTTTTACCACTGTATGAATTTCATTGGTGGCACACACGTAATCGCCCCGTTATAAAGTATACGCTTATAGCATCTATGAATCCACCCACCCGACTGATACAGTAAAAACTACAGGCGGCTTTTATTAAGCCTGGCCGCTCATTGCTTAACTCCTTCTTGTTGTAAAAGAAAAGTTAAGAACAATTTGGGCTATTCTTATTGCAGGAAACATGCGTGAAACCCATTTTCTTCTTCTTAGCTAAGCAGCTGTGAAAACAAAGATGATGTAGCATAAAAAACGCGGGAACGCGAGCACTCGGCCCATGCCTCGAGGAGCCGGAACGCTGAGGAGGCATTCGACTCCGAGCCGGCGGTAAGGACGGCTGCCACAGATCCTGGCAACTTGACCATCTGACGTGGGGCCATGGCTTCGCAGCGTAGCTAGACTCACAGGGCGTGCCCAGTTGCGACCACTATTACAAACGTACACTAGATTAAAAACGTCCAAGTGAGCCATTAAAAAATTGGTAGCAGGCTATCCATTAATGTAATATAGTTTCAAAGAGTGCCAATTTAGTTTTTCCTTTGATTAACCCTGTTACTATTAGAATAACTTGCAACCGGCGGGACGTACCATAGTTAGACTCGTAAAATACCAGGGAATATCTTATGATAACCACATTTTTGAAATGCGACCAAGAAAGGAGTACGGGAACCGAAAGTCCTACAATGGATGCGCAGCAGTCGATCGGGGATACGGAGAGACGCACTAACTATGCTTTGGAAAATCTACATACACGAAGCTTTTCTGGACATCATCGGTTGTGTTTTATATTGTGTTCATGTGTTTTATGTTATGGTCCACCGCTTATAAATTGCGTTCTCTGGTACTCTCGGAAAGAGAGGCCCAAATTTATTCCTTGGACTACCAAAATTCGCACCCAATAATACCATCTACTTAGAAGCGAGGTTGTCCTCCTTTTTGTGCAGATTTAGCATACTAACTCTGCAATCAATCCTCATAATTTAGAGGAATTCCATAAAAAGTAAAATTATTTTAATGTATTCGTGGGTATGAGTTGTTTTTTCTATCTTATTGACTTCGGCTGTATACAGCGTGGGTGGGCTTCTTAGAAACACTTGTTGCAATATTAGATGGTAAACTGACAGAATTTCCTTTCATCGGTAATCAAAGAAACGTTTTTCACGCTATATATTTGAATCATATAAAAATTTTGCCTAACCATATAATAAACTAGTTTCTGTAAAGACATTTATGACGAAGAAATATAAAAAATATCATAAATACAGATGCCCCACATTCTGAAGAAAAATCCGGCATCTGTATTGTTTCCGAGACCTTCAATTATTCATTCTTATTAAAAATTCCCGAAATATTATCATTTTCTTAGGCAGAATGGCATTAGAAAAGCTCAGCCCGTCAACCTCGCTGAGAGTGGCCGTATACATACAAATACTTTATCTGTGTGTTCGGCACTCACTAATCTTAGCGGTTCTCGAATATCACGTGGCCTTGGAACGTAAAACCCTAGGTGTTAATATTATTTTCAATTATCACGAACTTTTATTTTGTGTCCACTGCCCACATACCTTTGATCAGATTAATCTGGTTACCGGGATACAAAGGGACCAAAATGAATGAAAAGAACGAAGTAGCAGATGCTCAATCGAAAGCCGCTATCAGTAGACCGATATTCCCAATCAGGCTTACAGCCCTCATGTTTCGTGACAGATTTAGAACGCGAGGAAAAACTTCATGCTGTGAAGTCATTGATCATTCACCTTTCAGGACTTTCTGTTGAACACGAAAAGCGGTATAGTTATTTTCATCAAATTGTGGTGTCGTATTCCGAAATAAACTGTTACACGCACAGAGCTGGTCTTGCTTTTTTTCCTCTTTGCTATTCTTGTAACAAAAACGAAACATCTGAAACTATTTCTCATGATGCATCTGCTTCAATTTACTGAGGGGAAACATAATCAAATGACGTTTAATTGAATCACATTGGATCTCGTCATTTCAAATATTCTATTCTTTTGAGCCCCTTACCATCAATGCCACTGAGAGTGCCATTCCTCGGTAGACATTTTTAAAATGAATCAAAGTGGTGTTGACCTGAAGTATCTAAACTAGCGCCATTGATTTAGGGTTTATAAAAGTCATAGTCATGCAATTCATAGGTATTCGTTTTTTATAAATATTTAGTTTCTCAATAAGTCTAGAAGAGTGGGCGTCAGCCATATATATAGGTAATCATCACATCATCAAAAGGTGGAGTGACTTTATGTGAAAAAAAAATAGAAGTGATGATCAGAAACAAACAACAGCAAAAAAAAGTGGCTCCGTCTCGTACTTCAGTGCACCTCCGGAAGAGGAGACCAGAAAAAGTGCAAGCCCCGCTTGTCGCAGGCAGCATTAAAACGTTTGGCGAGTTTTGCTAATGTTATTATTTGTCCTGTTTATGATTACACGCTGGACACGAGTAGTCAAGCTTGTTCTCGAACTTACGCTGGCACCAGCGATTACACTGGAAAGTCTGGTCCCTGATGTATAGAGGATTTACCGTTAGAGATATGGGCAGCACCATCTCTGGTTGTAAAGAAATGATTTTTGGTATTTTAGCCTCCTGACGTGTATTATAGGTAAGGTAAAAAAAGCGTCGAGTGCACCGAGCCAATCGTATTGTAGTGCAGACTTTCTGCACCTCATGTGCTTCCGGGTTCCGCACGGAGGTGACGAGTTCATGCGATGACGTCGTAATTTAGCACCTCGTTGTGATGTCTCAGTTAAGTTACTATGATGCCATCGTGGTGTCTCGTATTTTCAAGGATTGTGACGTCACGATGACATCACGAGGACGCTATAGCATGATGATTTTTGCACCACTTGCGTGTACACCGATGGTGACTTTTCGTGCTTGATAAGACAACTAAGGTTCTTGCATTAATAAGCGAAACCAGCTGTAATCGGAAAACGCAATGAACCAGTGAGACACGACGGAGATATAAAAAACATGCATGAAATAAAGAATAGTAGCACAGGGTAGTATGGCATAATATTGTTTGTCTCTGCCCTATGCTTGTGATGTTAATGTAGACAGTTCCAAGTTTATTCAATGAAATCTCTTGATCTCTAATACAGCAACACTAAAAAATGTCACGCAGATTATCTACATTTTTACGTGATTGACGATGAGCGAATTGTGGAAAATACCCTACGTTTTCTAAGAACATTGCATTACCTCCCTAATACTCCAACCCCGCCAAAAAATCCCGCACTTACCACACAATTAGGGTAATCAGCCTACGATTGGCAACAATGCTGCGTAGGAGCGTGACACTAAAGCTCAGAAGGTGGATGCTGTACTGTTCCCATGACGGTGCGACGCCGCTCCGGTAGCAGACGATGGTTGTAGCCAGAAGGCGCCATGACCGCAATCCTTGTTTTCTATTGTTACGGAAATGCACCAGACTGACAGGAAATTCACACGCCAACCAAAAAGAATGTGATCCTGCCTGGCGCCCTCATAAGCCCACAGTGCGCTACGGCTTGCCAACAAAAAAAAGGAAATATTAGCATATATATGTTCTACAAATGCGAGCTTCTTGCCCGACGGCAGACGAAACTCTATATGTCAGACGTTCGCTGCAATTTTTCTTTGTTCTTTGCTTGTCCACGTCACGAAAACACTTCTCACGCTTCTCAGTCGAGAGAATCGCCGTTACTATAAAATACGTGCGCACACCGCACTCAACGACGATCAAAGGGATGGTTCTCATTGAGTGATGTATACTGTCACTAGAGCCAGGCACATGGTGATGAATTTGCCACCGCAACCAGCTGCTTATTAGAAAAAATAGGTTTAGTAATCATTAAGGTAACACGTTCGAATGGCTCATGGAGGTTAGTAAAGTGAAGCTAGCAATGGGACGGACGGTTTAGAATGACTAATGCAGCTGAGTGAACAGGAGTTACACTTTTGCAGGAATTATTCGTTGCAATACGGCTATGTTTCTGTATGCATTTACTAGTCCCAATAATTGTGGAAACAGTGATGGTGGTACAAGGGCGATCAGCATGACGATGATGGTTATAAATATCAAAGATACCACGCACGCACAATGGAGCATGCACCGAGAATGCTGCGGTAGGCTGATAATGACGTCAACCGTTCAAGGGAATTACATAGATAGATAGATAGATAGATAGATAGATAGATAGATAGATAGATAGATAGATAGATAGATAGATAGATAGATAGATAGATAGATAGATAGATAGATAGATAGATAGATAGATAGATAGATAGATAGATAGATTGATTGATATGTCGGGTTTAACGTCCCAAAACCACTATATGATTATGAGAGAAGATAGATAGATAGATAGATAGATAGATAGATAGATAGATAGATAGATAGATAGATAGATAGATAGATAGATAGATAGATAGATAGATAGATAGATAGATAGATAGATAGATAGATAGATAGATAGATAGATAGATAGATAGATAGATAGATAGATAGATAGATAGATAGATAGATACGCTGATGCAACCCAACCTTTCGTGACTTAGTATGCCTGCTGCCCTAATTATTTTCCAATTCGAAACATACATTTTTCCAATTCGAAACTTACATAGTTGACACGGGAACAGCATCACATCAAGTTTTCCTAATCTACTGTTCAACGTGCAGGAATTACCATTACTCCTGCTGTCGTGGTCAGTGGTTGCATTTGCCAGCCCGATAACCGCCCCTGCTGTGCCGATGGTGCCGATAATGCTTTCGTCTGGGATCGACTCCGGGCATGTGCACTTGCCGGCAAAGCTTTCTTCGGCTGTGGAATACGGACTACCAACCGCATTGACCCTTACATCATGCCCAGAGAAGAACTTAAGCTGCTGCTTTCCCCGACCTTCCTTCAGTGGAGACGGGAACAGCATCACATCAAGTTTTCCTAATCTACTGTTCAACAAGCAGGTGTGTACACCATTACCGCTATTTGCTAGGAAATCAGATGACGTCTTTCGCCTAGTGTTCCCTTGTCCGCAAATATTATGTGAAATTGTATTAGACTGTTTTTCAGTGGCATTGCTTTTATTACGCTCTGGTGACATTGAAACAAATCTGGGATCAACTACGCGCTCAGAGAATCTATTGGATATCGAATCTCTGCCTGAAAACCCAACTGAGCAAATGCCTGTTCTTTTTAAATTGATCAAGGATATTCATACAAGATCATTACAAAGTGGAAAGGTTCAAAACGAATTAGCAGCTGATATGAAGTCAATTAAATGTAGCCAGAAGAACATAGAGGCAAAGATTATCGCCGTAAAAAAGCGCCTCGACGACCTCGAGCAAAAATCTGAAGTCCTCGAGAAAGTTAATGAAGAGCTATCTGTAGTGCATGCTTCGGTCAACAACCTCGAAGCACGTGATTTTTCACTCCAGTCACGACTTGATGACATGGAAGATCACTCACGGCGAAACAATCTTCTCTTCTATGGTTTTCCCGATTGCAAAGAAACATGGCAAGAGACAGAAGTAAAACTAACCTCTGAAATAAAGTCCGTTTTAAGTACCTTCACAGGCAGCACGATTGAGAGGGCACACAGGCTAGGTTCCGTTTCTCCTACCAAGTGCCACCCGATAATTGTCAAGCTTACCGACTTCAAATCTAAAGAGCAACTTTTTTTGCTCCGAGGCCAATTAAAACAAAGAAACATCGGTGTATCGGAAGATTTTTCAGCAACCACCCACCTCGCCCGCAAAAAGCTAACTGAATTTCGTAACAATCAGCCCAATGCTGCATCCTTTAAACTTCGCTACAATAAGATGCTAGGTAACGGCAAGTGTTATATCTACAATACTAACCTTGGCATCGTCGAAGAATCGCAATCACAAGCTTCTTATGCAGGCCACGCTCGACATCAACCTACAAACAGTTCAGAATAGGGAAACAAGAGGGGAGATGGTCTATTACCTGCTTCTAAATCTAAGCTATCCTTCCTTTATTCAAACACAAGAAGCATTAATAACAAGTCTGACTCCTTATCATCCGCGATAGATTCGTGCGGCGCTCATGTGATTGCACTTACTGAAACGTGGCTTTCTTCAAATACGCATGACAATGAATTGTTTGATAATGCGCAAGACTTTACTATTTATCGCTGTGATCGCACAGTGCGCCGAGGGGGAGGCGCGCTCTTAGCTATATCAAAATGCCTTCCATTCTCATGTATACAGATTAATCACGACATTAAAATAGTATGGGTTCTGCTAACAATTTGTCACTTAAAAATTATCCTAGGGGTATGCTATTGGTCGCCTTCATCTTCGGAAACGTTCATAAGTGAACTCCACGATTCTATAAACATGGTCGCTTCGCGCTTTCCTTTCACGCCTCTGTTTCTACTAGGCGATTTCAACCTGCCCAACTTAAATTGGAACACTGATCTATCAAGCTTATCACCTTTTTCAGCACAAGCCAAGAATTTCGTGATCATTGTATGCTTGCTTTTCACCTTAAAATGCCACCCTCGAAACGAACCAAAGTGAAAAAAGTCATAGTCGATTACAGTAATGCAAATTTCGATGCCATTAATGACGAACTATCGAACTTCGTTGCTTCCTTTTTTATCCAGTTCAGTGATCGCTCTGTCCAATCGAACTGGGATATTTTTGCTGCAAAAGTAGACGAACTTACCAAGAAATACATTCCTAACGTAACCATCATTTCTAATCACCAGGCACCATGGTACAACACCTACATCAAACGCCTATCCAACCGTAAAAAACGATTTTACAGATCAGCAAAACTAGCGCCTTCTGAAGACCTGTACTAAAGTGCTTATTTGGGCCGGTTGGTACATGGTCAACGAAGTGAAAAAAAACAGCGCGTAACACAGGACAGAGAAGAGCGCTTCGTCCGTCTCTTCTCTGTCCTGTGTTACGCGCTGTTTTTTTCACTTCTGAAGACCGTTGGGCGATTTACAAAGCAGCGCACAACGCTTACCTTACTGCCTTAAAATCCTCTAAATTACATTTCCTTTCTCGAACTCTCCCAGATATGCTTGCAAATAATGTACGTAAATTTTGGCGCTTAATTAACCCTTTACCAGATAACACCATAGTTCTAGTAGATGATGTTGACAATCCAGTTCCTACTGACATGTGCGCCGATCTACTTATTGACACTTTTAAAAACAACTTCTCTCCAGTTGTTAACGTCATTCAACCGCATGTGCAAACCTTCAATTATATTGCCATGCCACCAATTTCCCTTGATCATTCTGGTATCACTAAACTCATACATAGCTTGCCCATTCATTCATCTTCTGGCCATGACAATATTGGTACCAAATTTCTGAAAAGCACCGTTACTTACAGTTCAGTGATACTAACAAAAATCTTTCAACAGTCCTTAGATACATCAACCATTCCTACACAATGGAAAATCGGGAGGGTGGTCCCAATCTTTAAGTCAGGCAATAAACAGTCTCCGAAAAATTATCACCCTATTTTGTTAACAAGCACTTTCTGTAAATTATTAGAACATGTCATTTTCACCAACCTCATTAACTTCCTTGAATTGAATTCTTTTTACTCCAGCACAACATGGTTTTCGCAAACATTTTTCATGCGAAACACAGCTCATATATTTTACTCACAAACTGCGTCACATTTTAGACCATTCATTATGTGCTGATTGCATTTTTTTTAAAAGACTTCAGTAAGGCTTTCCATAAAGTCTGTCACCAACTACTACTGTTCAAACTGAGCCTACTAAATATTAACAATAGTTTATTGAAGTGGATTGAGTGTTTCTAGTTTAACCGTGTTCAATATGTTACTGCTAACAATCACAGTTCGTCATCTGCTGCGGTCCACTAAGGTGTACCGCAATGGTCAGTTCTTGGTCCACTTTTGTTTCTAATTTATATTATTGACCTCACGTCTTCACTTTCTGCTAACATTCATCTTTTTGCAGATGACTACGTCATTGTTCTTGAAATAACTAGTAATATTGACTGTTTAAGCCTCTAACCTGATCTTAACAAAGTAGCAGCTTGGTGCAGCACATGGCGAATGGACTTAAACATCGCTAAATGTAAGGTAATGCACGTAACTAGATCTGCTAACACCCCACCAAAATACCACTTAAGCAACGTCCCGCTTGATCCAGTCTCCTCGTATAAATACCAGGGCATTCTTATCACATCTAACTTATCTTGGGCACCCCACATCACATACATTACTAATAATGCTAATCGCATGTTAGGCTACACACGTCGTAACTTTTCAAAATTACCTTCTGCACTAAAACTTCTGTTGTACAAAACATTATTACGTTCCAAACTTGAATATGCATCATCAGTGTGGGATCCTTACCACGATAGCCTGGTTACTTCACTTGAGCGCGTACAGAATAACTCCGCCCGTTTCATACTTTCTAACCACAATCGCATCGCCAGTATCAGTTCAATGAAATCCAGCCTAGGCCTTCCTTTCCTTGCATCCCGTCGGAAAATATCTCGTTTGAGTACATTTCACAAATTGTTCCATCATCCCACGCTACATAACCAATTAATCCTCAGTACATATCCCCTCGCATCGACCATCGTCATAAGGTTGGAATCGCCTCCTGCAACTCCCAGTGTTTTTCTCGATCATTTATACCTCGTGCATCAGTAGATTGAAACCACCTTCCCGAAGGCATCGTCACTATTACTAATAACAATATTTTCCGTCAAACCTTACTCAGTATTGTATGAGCTAAACGTTACTGAAAATTGTATTAAGTTCACCATCACTGCATAGCTACTATTGTATAATCAGGAGTTTTTCTTTACTTTTTTATTGTTGCACTGTTTATTCTCGTGCTGTATTTTCTCTGCTGTACATTCTGCTGTATATTATGTATTTTCTATGCTGTATATTCTCATGCTGTATTTTCCTTTTCCTTGTAAACTTTATTTCCACTCCCCTCTATATATCCATATGGTCCTGAGGGTAAATAAAATGAAAAAAAATAAAATGAAATGAAATATACACCGACTAGAGTTGAGGCGTTTGAAGTAAAACATAGATGGATGAACTGAGGTTCGCTGAAAAAGGCAATAAGAAAAAAAAAAACACTGCATATCCACGGAGTGAATGATGATGAGTGAGGTGAAGCGTCCGTCAGCCCGTCCGTGCTTCCGTCCGTCCGCGCGACTATCTGTGTATCCATTCATGCGTCCGTCCGTCTGTCCATGCGTCCATCTGCCCTTACGTCTACGCGTCTATTCATCTCTCCGTCCATCTTCTAGTCTGTCTGTGCGCACGTCAGTGCGTCCATTTAGTGAACACTGCCATCTCGTATTCCTTGTGGCACATACCCGCTCCGTCCATCCATCAATCCATCCGTCTGACTGCTAGTTGGTCTGTCCGTCTGTCCGTGCATGTGTCCGTCTGTGCATCCATCTAGGGAACACTCCAAGTACCGCCAACTCGCATCCCGGTGGCATACGACAACGATGAAGGATGGACAGACCTACGCCTTAAGGAGCTTCATATCCACCTTTTGTGGACACATAGCAAGCAGCGCTCATTTTTTTCAGACTAAATTAGAAAAGCGTGGATGCCATTCACAGTGAGGTGTATTAAAACCGGCAGACAAACTTTCGACACAATGTTGATAATCCGCCGTAGCTTCGGCCGTGAGACCGGTAGTTTGCTGTTAGCAATCACGGGACACCCGGACCCGAGTTCACAAAGGCGAGCAAATAGACCCCCCCCCCACACACACACACAATGCAGGGCGCCAGGCGCCCTTACAAGGCTATTGGAAGCTGCGCGCTCATTGGTTTGTGCGTGATGTCGTCAGCAACATTACTGCGCCCATGACGATGCTACAGGCAGCTGCCAGGCAAGACTGAATAAGCGCGCTGTGTTTGCTGAGGTGATCTTGATCGTGAAAAACGCCTTCCGATCATTTTGAGGAACGCGTAGAAACTTCAAATGTGTCGAAAAACGCTGTGCGCATGCTTTTATCGACGCTGCACTTCACTGCCGCTGGCAGTGTGGTCTGTTTTCAACGACCGCAGGAGGCACCAAGAAGTGGACAGTCGTATTCAGTGAAGATGAAGAAGACGTCGAGATGCTTGCTGGTCTTGGTAAGTGTTTTTTTTTTGCACTTCCGACCAAAGTCATGAAGTGCTTATTTACGAGATTGCCGGTGCAGTCAAGTTCGTAAACGATGCTTGGGCAAGTGCCGCTTTGGTTACTACACTACCCAGAGAGACCACAACTATTGCTGCTGTTGCACAGTGCCTTTAGTGCGCATGGACTGAAGTGTAATAAATTAAATAACAAAAAGGTAAACTCAAACCCACCGCTTTGAGTGTTTGTCGAAAGCTGTAAAATAATCGAAAAATGGACACGCGCGTTTATTATGGCTTCACTGCAATGCTACTAGGTATTTTGATGAAGGCTTGTGTGAATTTTTACGATCGAGTGCCTAGAGTAAGCATCAAGTTAGTGTGGAAAAGACTGCAGTGTGTACATCAAAATTGCTGTCCATAATCGTTAGTGGTTGGAGGTTGCATTTTTACACGTCAACTATATGACAAATGTCGTGTGAAAGAGGAGAACAACCAGCTGCAGTTAAGTTGCGCGTAGTGTCCGCGTAGGGCACGGCAGCTTAGTGAGGATGCAGCCTTCAAGTCCGTTCCTGTTTATTCTGCAGAAGGGAACCCTGCTGCTCCTTCTAGGCCTTTCTCCAGCATGTCCGAGGCAACAACCAACGCCCCGACTTACTATCAACGGTGACATAAACTTGGCAATACATACAGCTTCACCTGTTGAACGCTACTGGTTCTTCAACGTTGGCGCTGGTGTTACATCGCCAAAGCCACTGGGATCACCGATGAAGTCACCATGGAAAGCCCCTTCCTTGCGCTTACGGCACAATCGGTAGAGGGCACAGCAGCGTCGTGAGGATACAGCCTTCAAATTTGTTCCTGTTTATTCCGCAGGTGAGCAGACACTCCGACAAATCATTTCACAGTAATGGTGTGTTCCTAATTCTGCTACCATCCCCACGTTCGTTTTGTGAAGCCTTTTGTAAATAATTGTTTCCTTGCACTTGTTGCTACTACTGAGCGGAGATGTAGAGTAGAACCCAGACCTTACACTAGACGCTATAGCCGAACAGCTGAAGCAAATGGCAGGGAATAATGAAGATATTAAGAAAAAAATCCGTAACAAACACCAGACTTGCACAAAGCAAAGTGCATGATATAGAAAACCAGAGCTGTCGATCCAACCTTGTCATTTGAGGTGTTGAAGAAAAACGAAACGAATCACCAGACATGCTTGTCGATTTGATCGAAAAGAAGATTTGAGATGGTGTACTACAGATAAAAACCAAGAGAATCGAAATTTTCCACCGCCAAGGTAAAAAGACGCCAACTGGCACCTTCCAACCCAGACTCATTATTCTCAAGCTACTGAATCATCGAGATGAAGTTTCAATTCTCAAGCTTTGTTTGAAGCTAAAGAGCTCAGGTTTCTTTATCAGCGAAGACTTTTCTCGTAATATTTGTTTCATTAGAAAGAAACTGCGGAAACGTACGAAAAAACACCGGGACCGGCAAGAGAGGGCGTCACTGGTGCGCGATAAAGTGCGAATCAACGGTGAACTATTTGCTTGGGATAGTGAACATGAAGATATAATAGCAGTGCAAAAAAAACGAAGATTTCGTGACAAAAGAGTCACTCGAAGCCGACAGAAGTAACCCTGCTGAATGGGAGTGCACAAAGTCTTGTAAATAAAGTAGATCTATTCAAAGCTCTTCTTCTAGAATTGAAACCTGATTTAGTTGCTGTCACGGAAACATGGCTGTACTCGGACTTATTAGACCATGAGGTTACGCCCCCAGGTTATGCAATCGTGCGCAAAGCTAGGAATTCTAGAGGAGTGGGCGTGGCACTCTTCAAGAAAGAACTGCGCTATTCTGTCTTACCGGGTAACCGTAGCATTGAAGCGGGGTGGTGCAAATTGCAGCTGCGGAAAGGCTATGTACTCGTGGGAGCTATCTACAGACCACCTAATGCTGAGGGGTGTTGTCTGGAACTTCTTGTGGACTATACGCACGAACGCGTGACTGGTGGTATGATAATCACGGCTGGTGATCTCAATATGCCTGAAATAGAATGATCGCCCAAAAAAGTACGAAGTGTGGCAAATGACGTCCAATTACATATGTTTAATTGTAACCTCGAACAAGTGGTACGGGTCCCCACACCTGTGCAGGGTGGATCCAGCTCTATACTAGATGTGTTTGTTAGCGTCTATTTTCCTGAACACCAGACACGCATCGAAATCGTAGACAGTATATCCGATCACAACTCCGCCCAAGGCGTACTGCCCCTATCTGGTCTTCCTTGGCAACGTGGTCCTGAAAAATATGTTCTTGCGCTCAATAGAGCAGACTAATCAGCAATAACAACATATCTTAACTGCAAATTTCCTGACTTCTACAATTTATGTACGGACAAAAGGTTATCAATGGATCACATATGGTTACAATTCAATGCAAGGGTCATTACTTGTATCGAGATCAAATTTGTCCCCACAAGGTGCCAAATAACAAGAGAAAACAATGCCTGAATTACACATCAGATAATTTATGTGAAACGTAAAATCAGTAGGCTGAGGAAGGCTAGGAGGTCTAGCTCATGACCCTACTACTGCAACTAAGATTGCCGCTTTATCAAAAACGCTGAAAAGCAAAGTATGTTCGTTAAAATTGCGCTTTTTTCGGTACCACAATAGCAAAGTTGATCGAAACCTCGCCTGCAAAATTTTTTCGGTATGTAAGTGGTGAAAGAGTGGCCAAAACGCCCCCCCTAGATAGGCACAAAAGATAAGGCAGACCAATCGCATTGTTAATTCCAGTCCGTCTTTACAATTGACAACGGGCTAGTACAACATCCAGAGATTATGCCACCCACCAATAGCAAGTTATCAGAAACTCTACAAATAACTGAAAGCTGTATACTGTGTCTGCAATTGAACCTTGTTGATAAAAAGGGCGGCGGTCCAGATGGGATACCGAACGCCTTTCTCAAACGGTATGCCGAACCACTCAGTAAGTACCTGCGCTCAATATTTGCTAAATATATTCAGGATTCGCAGATTCCTTCTGAATGAAAACTTGCGAAAATATTCCCAGTGCATAAATCTGGCAACAAATCAACTCTATCAAATTACAGACCCATTTCCTTAACTTGCACTAGCAGTATACTACTCGAGCGTATTATTCTCAAATGCATTACACAGTTTGCGAAGACAATGACCTCCTACACCATAACCAGCACTGCTTTAGGAGAGGCCTGTCAACCGTAACGCAACTTGCCGAAACAATCCATGATCTGGCCGAAGCCATTAACCAACACTCACAAATATACATCATCATTGTAAATTTTTCAAAGGCGTTCGACCAGGTTTCACATGAAACTCTAGTTTACCAGCTGGCTTGCGAACTCGGGGATGGGCCAGTGACCCATTGGATATCAAACTACTTGTCCGGTCGCCAACAATTCGTGCAATGCAACGATCACGTCTCTGAATGACTCAACGCTATGTCCGGCGTGCCTCGGGGACTCGTGTTGGCGCCAATATTATTTCTTCTATTTATAAATGACCTCACAGCCAACATAAACGCAAACAATAGAATTTTGCAGATGACTGCATATTATACAAAGAGATCAAAAGCTGCAGTGACCTAATTGAATTGAGCGACGCTTTAGGATCGTGCTCTAACTGGCAAATGGTGATTCATTCTGACAAAAACAGTCGCGATGCAAGCCACAAAAAGAAATCACGCTTACCCTTCCAATATGGTTACAACAACAACGTGCTACAAAATGTGAGCCAGTACAATTACCTTGGTGTGATTATAATTTCCGATCTCAGTTGGAAAGTGCACACAGAAACCGTAGCTAACAAGGCCTTAAAGAAATTGTTTTTTTTTCTTAAGCGGACGCTGCGACATGCCGACCGTGACCCTAAGCATTTAGCGTACGTCAAATTTGTGAGACCGATCTTGTGGTATGCTGGCATAATCTGGTTCCCATTCACAGGCAGTCATCTCAGCATGGTTCAACACGTACAACATAAAGCGACTACATTTATTTTTAACCGGTTTCGCCACCTCAACTTCCCAACTGAATTAATACGCCGCGCTGGTTTGCCCATACTCGAAAGTCGAGAAAAATTTCATCGCCTAAAGTTTCTAAATTGCTTGAAGATATACCACGCAAGATACGTTAAAACGAAGGCGGCAAGAGAAACACGTCGCACACATGATCACACTCTTGAAGAATAATCGTGCAACGACAACACATTCTATTATTCTTTTTTCTAGATGCATTCGAGAATGAAATGCTCTTGATCGATTTGTAGCCTAAGAGCATACAGTTGATGACATTATATAGGTGTTGCGAAATACACAAAGCATTTAGCAATAGGCCTGATAATATTGTATGCACTGTATTCTACGATTGCCCCTTGTATAGGGTTTGATTCCCAATATTTGCATTTACACCGACTGTAACAAATGTGTTAACTTTTTCTCTACCCGTTTTTAGGATTGTACAAAATGATATTGCGTCCGCTATCATTGTACTCATGTATTTGGTTTCCTTCTTCCTAAGTTTTTCTTGTACAGCAACGCTGCTCCGACCGAATGGTATTGTTATTTTTGATGTGGCGGTTTTGTGTTGTTTTTTGTGCTTTTCCTTTTGCTCACACTTCTTAAAAATCTGCCCGTTGTGGTGGTCTAGTGGCTACGGTACTCGGCTGCTGACCCGCAGGTCGCGAGATCAAATCCCGGCTGCGGCGGCTGCATTTCCGATGGAGGCGAAAATGTTGTAGGTCCATGTGCTCAGATTTGGGTGCACGTTAAAGAATCCCAGGTGGTCGAAATTTCCGGAGCCCTTCACTACGGCGTCTCTAATATTCATAGCGTGGTTTTAGGACAATAAACCCTACAAATAATCAATCCTGTAAAAACCCTCCAAAGGGTTAAGTATGTTAAAAATAAATAAATTGCACCCCCTTTGGCATTCCTTTGTACAGACAATGCATGTTCACGTAAGACAAAGGAATTATGATAGCGTGCCGATTGCACGTGACTGAGAATGCTACATTAGCTGTAGGGTTGTGAGTGATCAGTTTATGAACATTTATAATCCGTCTGCAACCCTTTGCTGAGGAATAACATGGGCCTTTTGCAACACTACTAGTTCCGGCTCCACGCAAAAGAATAAAACATCATCATTACACCTCAGGTTGACAAGTAATAGTTGATTTATGCTGATTACACTGACATTATTACTATATTCATACTCAAAGGTGTAACTAACAAAATGGTAAAATGCTACGTTGTTGACACATATTTGCTATGCATTTTTCAAAAACATACTGAAATTTTGGTGATCTGCGGAAAGTTAGTTCACATTTTTCTTTCAATGCACGCTAACCTTGGCCTATCGTACAAGTTGCTAAGAGGTGGTATGTAAAGAGACTGCACGTAATACAAAAACACAGGACTCTTGTTGTTGTCTTTTCTAACTTATTATTTCAATACCTCAGCCCTCCCAGTTCTCTATACAAAAAAAAAATCCTTTGCCTTTTGGAACTGTTTAAACTTGCTTCACTTCCGCAGCACTTGTTTGCAAACCTCCTGGAATGATAAAACGGTACTGACAGCAATTTTTTTTTCATTTTTTTGCGTCAAATGAAAGGCCCAGCTTTCAATTTTGTAGAAAATGTACTGCGAAGAGTGAGTATCCTCTGCCAAAGTATTTAGTGTATGCTTTTAAAGGTAGTTTTTATTTCTACCGTCCTCTAACATCGTAACACAATATGAGCTTCTCGTTATGTATTTGTGTTAAAAATCATGAAAGTCGCTCAGCTGCTACGCACAGTGGCTCTATTTCCGACCCACAAGCAGTCATTTTGATAGTTTTTGTGATGCTGAGTGGCCATTTTGGTACCTTATGTCATCACAGCTAGCCAGATTGCAGAATGAAGTCCCTAGAATTGCTCGATGTGCCACAGAAAACATGAATTTACTATAAACAATAAAACATATTTTCACGACTTTATTTTCTTCGCACTTCCTCAGAGTCATTTTTGTATTCGTAAGACTCGCATGACAGAGTAAACTTGCCTTTGAAAATTGGTGTCATACTTTTTTAGAATGTTGGCTGTGGAGGCTAATTTGGAGGTGCCGTTGAGGCAAACGCACCGAGCAGTCTCTAAATGTCTCTGCGGGCTTGACATTTTGTGAAAAGAGAATGACCCTCTGTGACTCGCTGCTGAGTTTTGCAATTCTTTCATCACTAGCACCAAATCCCGACCCTAGTTCTTGGTACAACTATATTCTGTCTTTTGTCAAAATTTTTTTCACTCTCTGCACTTAGCTTCACCTTCATTCTGCTTGTGTAAGTTTTAGAGCTTCAGTTTCTCCTCAAAGCTTGACAGCATGTACACTTTTACAAATCAGCAAGTGGGATCCCCAATATGGATACTGCACCACCGTCTTTCATTGAAGCCAGCATCTAAAAACGTTGGTTGAAGCTTCTGGGTGCTTTCAGAATGGTCGCTGCTTCATTCTCTGTTGTCGTGCAATTAACTTCCGCTTCGGTCAAAGTGTAGCTGCAGTGACCGACCACACAAAGTTGGCAACTACTTGGCAGTCTTTCATTTCACTATTAGAGTGTCACTCTTATTGACTATTGTGATTGTTCTGTATTCCACTTAAATGGCAAAGCAGTCTAGTAGACTAAGTACTAGATCACGTCACATATTTTTTAACAATGCAAACCTCCCTCTGCTTCCATTCCTTCAGTTCAGCCTTTGATTTAGCCACTTGTACAGCTGTCGGTTTTTGTACTCGATGTAATGCCATATCTGTGACTTGCTCTTTGATGTTAACGCGCCTACAAGTGCAGACTTTTGCACATGCAACTGTCCTGTAAAACAAGTAAAAATGTCACCAGAAAGCAAGTTGGGGAACTAGGAATTTAAAACCATTTCGTTATCTCCTCGCCGCTTAGAGGCTGGCCCCCAAAGCAATGTGGATCCGTGACCAGAGCTGGAATACTGCCTGGTACTGCTGCTGGGCTCAGTGTGGACCTGTACTGCAATGAGGACAGCATCTGCCTTTGTGGAGTTTTTCTGAAGGTGTTTCTCATTCTGCTTGACAAAAAACTGTTGTTCAACATAACCTTTCCTAACATTTCAAAATGTAAAATGAACCCATAAATTGCCAGAGCAAACGTGCTCCTATTGACACTTCATATTTACATTGAATAAAAAATAGCAAAGGAAAATTTTAGTGCTGCATGTTTTTGCTTCCACTTATCCTTAAACAAGCAAAATCTGTCCAGTTAAGTCATCTGTGAGCTCAGTTACACCACAGTACTGTCTGTCATCACAGGTAAAAGCAAAGTCAAACCCACTTCACATTTTCGAGTGCTGGGCGCACTTTCCACTGTGCAATCACTTTACTTTCAAGTACGTTCATATTCTTTGAATCGAATTGTTTTTTCTGGGAACAAAGACAAGGCAAACTTGTATAATAACTTGCAGTAAAGTTGGTAATAATAATGTTGAGTAAATATACATGGCTATGAAAAAACGGAAGCAGAACCTTGAAAAAAAAAGACTTCATTTAATGACACTCGAGACAACTCAGACCTACATCAATGATAAATGTAAAAATAACTCGTACAGTAATAGCTCTAAATGTAAGATAAAACCAATATATAGAGATTCGTTATGATTGCAAAATCAGGGGAAGTTTTTAAGTGTTGATTGACATATATTTATCGTATAATGGTATTGAATTCCAAAAATAATGTATGGAAGTAAATATGAAGGCGTGATTGCCGTAGTTAGTGCGTGTATGTGGCAGTAAAAATTGTTAGAGGCGAACCTGGTGGAATTGGCGTTTACCAATTGAAATTTTCGACAGACATTGGCTGTTACGGAACCGTTAAGACATTTATATACAATAATGCCCAGTTTATATTTGAATAAATTGCACACTCTTAGTACACTATTGTCACAAAACGAGCGCTAAAAAAGAGCGCGCCGCCAAATCTTTGCGACAACGGGCGGTGGAAACGCCGCGAGGTAAAAAGAAAAAAAAAGAAAGCAAACATCCAAGGCTCCCGGGCGCGCGCTCTCCCCGCCGAAGCACGGCTTCGCAGACGAACCTCCTCACCCCACATCGGCGGCCCAGTAAGGCCGCGATCTTTCTAGAACGAAGGAAACGGGGTCAGACCGAGTGACTCATTCTCCGGAGAGGGCATTCCAACCGTCTCGCCCTCTTCCCAGCTTTCGCTGCGTATCGCGCCGACGAAAGGACGAGAAAATTCTCGAAGGCGGCGCGGAACGTATTTAATCGAGCAGCCGAGACGAGAAAGCAGGAGGTGACGGAAGTTAACGCCAGAGCGCGTAGGAATTTCGCCGTGGAGTCGGTGAAGGTTCTGCCCGTAGTGACAGAACAGGAGGAGACGGAAAGTTAGCGCCGGAGCGCGTAAGGATTCCGCCGTGTAGTCGGCGAAAGTTTTGGTCCGTAGGGACGGCTCGAGCTACAGGCAAGAGCGTGGGTTTACCGCTATCGAGCGAAGACGCGGGCAACAGCTGCGTGTGTGAAGCCGACGGATCTCCGGCGAAGAAGTTTGAAGCTTGGAGAGTGGCCTATTGAAGACGGGAGTTTTCCTGGAAGAGAAACTCCGGCGAGGTTTCCTGGGAGAGAAACTTCTAGAGCTGCGGAACGACAACAACGCTGGACTTTGAGTGAGTGATTCTCGGAAGAGTATCATTCGGACGTTTGTTCCAAGGACTTTGGACTGAATAGGTTTTCTATCTCTTTAGTCCTTAAGTGTCTTGGTTGTTCAATGCATGCGACTGCATTATAGTGCGTATCGTTGTCTGTGTCCGTTGTTTTGAGTGTGGCCGATTGTATTGTGTAGTACGTTGATTGATTGGTTTGATTGGTGACATATTGTATGCAACTATTGTGGAGTGTGCATTTTTTATGTATTGTTTTCGATCTGCCATTATTGAGAATATAATTTGTTTGTTTATCAACTCTCGGCTCTGACTTGTTCTTTGGGCCACGGCCGGCGTCCGCTGGCGCACCAAAAAGGACCACTTCAAAATTGTCCACGCTTTCGTGGTGCGGTTCGGGGGGCCGATACTTCGGCACTTGGAATTAGCCCGGCGATTGCCTCCCTAATTAACGGGACAGGTGTGACAATTAATCTGGCGTCCGCGACAGGACCTTTTGGTGCACAGTGTGTCCAAAGTAGTGAGAAAGAGCCTCGAGTTGTTGATAGTGCTATCGGAAGGATTTTGTGTGTTGTTCATAGTTCTCGTTAACGAGTGCAGGGTAGTGCTCCGATAGACCGATTTAGGCAGATACTTTTTGCACGCGGCAAGGTTGTATTTGCGAGTTGCGAGACACCATGGATCTCGAAAAGTTAGTTGCTCTTGGTGAAAAGATGGGTCTTTCTGGCGCCGAACTACGGAAGTGGGTCACCCAGAAGGAAAAAGAAGAAAAAGAGAGAGCCAAAGAAGAAAAAGCAGCCGAGCTGGAAAAAGAGAGGTTGGCGGTCGAAAGAGCCAAAGCGGAAAAAGAAGCTGAGGTGGAGAGAGAGAGGTTGGCGGCAGAGAGGGCCAAGGAAGAAAAGGCAGCTGAGTTGGAGAGAGAAAGGCTGGCCGCTGAAAGGGCGAGAGAAGAAAGAGAAGCAAAGGAGAGACAGCTGAAGGAAGAAAGAGAAGCGAGGGAGCGACAGCAGAAAGAAGAAAGAGAGCAGCAATTGAAGTTGGAGCTGGAGAGAGAGAGGTTGGCAGCCGAAAGGGCGAGAGAAGAAAGAGAAGCGAGGGAGCGGCAGCTGAAGGAAGAAAGAGAAGCGGAGATGGCTGAAAGGGAGCGGCAGCGGCAGCACGAGATGGAACTCGAGCGGCTCCGTTTTCAACAGCGAAGCGAAACACCCGTCCAAGCTAGAGTTGAAAGCAGCGAACGGGAAGATCACGGCTTCCGCTTGAACCCAAGCAAGCTGCTCGTAGCGTTTGATGAAAGGAAGGACGACCTTGACGCGTACCTTCACCGATTTGAGACGATTGCGAAGAGCCAGAATTGGCCGGAACAGCAATGGGCAACTGCTTTGAGTACTTGCTTGAGTGGCGAAGCGCTCAGTGTGTACGGCAGGCTGACGCCGACCGATGCAGCCAACTATGCAAAGGTGAAAGCTGCTTTGTTGAAGCGATTTAGATTCACTGTGGAAGGATTCCGGGACAGATTTCGGACAGGAAAGCCAGCTGATGGTGAGACGGCTACGCAGTATGCCGCCCGACTTAGTCCATTATTTCGACAGGTGGATTGAACTTTCAGGGACAGCACAGGAGTACGATGAGCTTAGAGAGCTCCTAATTAGAGAACAGTTTCTTACTAGTTGCCACCCAAGCCTGTCGCTGTATTTGAAAGAGAGGAAGGCTGAGTCACTTGAAGGAATGCTTGAATTGGCTGATCAATTCTTGGAGGCGCAAGGTGGCACTAATTTGGCCAAGGTAAAGAAGGAGTGTCCCGACGATTCGAAGAAATTGGCTCCCGAAGAAAAGAAGCGTGCACCAGAGAGCATTCCGCGATGTTTTCTATGCAACCGAGTGGGTCATCGCGCGAAAAACTGTCGAACGATCTTTACGAGCCCTACGGCAGTAAAATGTTTCAAATGTGGTCAGACTGGGCACAAAGCAGATGCGTGTCGGAACGGAGTGAGTCAAACTCACCAGGTATCCTGTGTGCAAGCGGCACCGAAATCTGATAATAATGCCGTTACCGATGGATTCGTAGAATTGAAAAATGGGGAGAAAATTCCTATTGTTGGTGCTGTAATGTCAAAACAGCCAACCGGTGTTACGAAAGGAATGCCAGCGCTGCCTGGAAAAGTTGCGGACAAAAAGATTACGGTGTTAAGAGATACCGGCAGCTCCACTGTTATCGTACGGAGAAATTTGGTACGGGAAGGTGAGTTGACAGGCAGAACGAAACCGGTTTGCCTAATTGACCGTACGGTTCGGATGCTTCCCGAAGCAGAAATTGAGGTTGAAACCCCGTACTTCAGCGGGAAGGTTGCTGCTTTATGCATGACGACCCCCCTGTATGACCTTGTCATCGGAAACATCGACGGGGCGCGAGGGCCAAGTGATCCAGAATGTTTGGGAGAAGGCCCGAAGATAGAGCCCTCGCCAACACAGCGGCCGCGAGATACAGGGGAGGAGCATCCCGTAACGGATCTCACTAGAGCCCAGGGTGAAGCTGCGGCGCAAGAGACAGCGAAGGAGAAGACGATCGGGTCGAATAAGTTCACGGGCCGAGCAACTGGACGTACGTCGGCACGACCTCAACCGACTGACAGTGTAAAGGAGACGGAGTTGGCCAGCCGGGCAAAATGTAGAGGCATTAAACAGACAGGACCCGTCGAATGTAATGAAGCATTAACGGTGTCGGAAGAGACAACGATGGCTGAGACGACGCCTCAGATATCGTCGTTGGAAAGGGCTCGCCGAAAAAGAACGTGGAAGCACAAGAAGAGATCGAGCGAGCACCGCAAAAAGGGGCGCAAGCGCTGTTCGAAGTACTCAAGATAGGTGCTGAGGTGGAATCAGAATGTGTTGGGCAGGGCTGAGTGACATATGTTGTGTTAATGTTCTTGTTATCCTGTGTCTCAAGTGTATGTCGAGCGAGTCAGTGTTCTGTGCGATGATGTGATGTATATTGTTGTATAATTATTGTGTAGACAGAACTTTGTACGTTTGTATTGTTTGGAATGTATGATGAAGTGTTGAAGGCATGTACCTGTGGCTATATTTCATGCGTTGTGGAATCGAACTACAATGTAAGATTGTATTGCGTGATCTATTGTGAATGTGAAGTGTTATGAGCGACTGATGGTGTTACAGTCTGTGAGAGTGCGTGGTGACTTTTCGCGCTCGTTTGTGTGGTTTTGAATATTATGAGATAATATTCTTAGAGTGGGGGGCAGTGTCACAAAACGAGCGCTAAAAAAGAGCGCGCCGCCAAATCTTTGCGACAACGGGCGGTGGAAACGCCGCGAGGTAAAAAGAAAAAAAAAGAAAGCAAACATCCAAGGCTCCCGGGCGCGCGCTCTCCCCGCCGAAGCACGGCTTCGCAGACGAACCTCCTCACCCCACATCGGCGGCCCAGTAAGGCCGCGATCTTTCTAGAACGAAGGAAATGGGGTCAGACCGAGTGACTCATTCTCCGGAGAGGGCATTCCAACCGTCTCGCCCTCTTCCCAGCTTTCGCTGCGTATCGCGCCGACGAAAGGACGAGAAAATTCTCGAAGGCGGCGCGGAACGTATTTAATCGAGCAGCCGAGACGAGAAAGCAGGAGGTGACGGAAGTTAACGCCAGAGCGCGTAGGAATTTCGCCGTGGAGTCGGTGAAGGTTCTGCCCGTAGTGACAGAACAGGAGGAGACGGAAAGTTAGCGCCGGAGCGCGTAAGGATTCCGCCGTGTAGTCGGCGAAAGTTTTGGTCCGTAGGGACGGCTCGAGCTACAGGCAAGAGCGTGGGTTTACCGCTATCGAGCGAAGACGCGGGCAACAGCTGCGTGTGTGAAGCCGACGGATCTCCGGCGAAGAAGTTTGAAGCTTGGAGAGTGGCCTATTGAAGACGGGAGTTTTCCTGGAAGAGAAACTCCGGCGAGGTTTCCTGGGAGAGAAACTTCTAGAGCTGCGGAACGACAACAACGCTGGACTTTGAGTGAGTGATTCTCGGAAGAGTATCATTCGGACGTTTGTTCCAAGGACTTTGGACTGAATAGGTTTTCTATCTCTTTAGTCCTTAAGTGTCTTGGTTGTTCAATGCATGCGACTGCATTATAGTGCGTATCGTTGTCTGTGTCCGTTGTTTTG
This sequence comes from Rhipicephalus annulatus, assembly GCA_013436015.1. NCBI lineage: Eukaryota > Metazoa > Arthropoda > Arachnida > Ixodida > Ixodidae > Rhipicephalus > Rhipicephalus annulatus. Next base: position 448,165 of record WOVY01003683.1, on the reverse strand, counting down.
AGTGTGGCCGATTGTATTGTGTAGTACGTTGATTGATTGGTTTGATTGGTGACATATTGTATGCAACTATTGTGGAGTGTGCATTTTTTATGTATTGTTTTCGATCTGCCATTATTGAGAATATAATTTGTTTGTTTATCAACTCTCGGCTCTGACTTGTTCTTTGGGCCACGGCCGGCGTCCGCTGGCGCACCAAAAAGGACCACTTCAAAATTGTCCACGCTTTCGTGGTGCGGTTCGGGGGGCCGATACTTCGGCACTTGGAATTAGCCCGGCGATTGCCTCCCTAATTAACGGGACAGGTGTGACAACTATGTTGCTGAAAACGTGGGGACACGCTGGTGAATAGTGTATGAAAGTAGGGTGAGAATAGGTTGGTTTTTGAGATGTTTAAGTGGGAGAATATGAGATAGATAAGTGTTAACCCATGACGTGATGCGGAATGTAAAATGACTTTTGCATAAAGTTTAGTATAAGCATAGTTGAAGAATGTTCGTGCTTTAATTATTATTTGATACCAGGAGCTATCCTATGTCTCATAAGTGAAATGTGATTATGGTGTTATAAAAGGGCATCAAGGACTACTTCCATGAATGTCAACATAGTGGCTTGAAAATGCCTGTGGCCATTGATAGTATTAGCGAAGGTAAGTCAACGAGCGTTATCACTAGAATGGAAGAATATTCACTGTGTTTAGTTTAACACAATGTTTTAATTTAAACAACCTAAAACGTAAAACTTAACATAAAATAATTAACTTAAACAAAGGTAGGCGCCGTCAATATAAGTAGATCTGTTGTAGAACACCGTGGCGAGTTCCACCCTGCTGTCCCAGCCAAAAGCGCGCTTCCACCCTCTGTGATGACGTGACAACTGGCCTAGCAGGGTCATAAGCGGCCTCCAAACGTGACACGTTGGGACGCGCTCCCGCATGCTCACAAGAGGCGGCCACATAGAATGGTAATTGCAGTGGCTGTAAGAGGGGCTCTGAAATGAACACATGAGCCTTGCTGATGTGTAACTATAGCTTTTAGAATCTCGTCAAAACTTGAGGTGTTAAATGCGAAGCTTTCTTTAGCAAACTTCGGCATGTTTGACCGTATCTATTCATCTATCTATCTATCTATCTATCTATCATTTTATATACAGCTGCCTACGACCTTTAGCTATCTGCCGTTTGGATAATGGAGTCTATACCACAAATGGTATGGCATAACATAACCGTAGGACGAGCATAAGTGACTAGTCAAACTACGAAAAACATCATATGCATGTCATGAATGTCATGATTTACGTGCCAAGGCCTGGGTGCTCCGGCGGTGGTTTCGTCCACATGACATATTGAAAAACTGGTATGGTATGACATGGCTGCTTGGTAAACATAACTTACAGGCCCTCACGTGGAAATCATGACATGCGTGTCATGTAAAACATGACTACTTGCTACGCTCATAGTGCTCTAGCAGCCATTTCGCTAGCTTCACATACACTAAATTTGGCGTTACGTAACGTGAGTGGCTGAAGAAGGTATATGACTGGTGCAGACATGATAATCATAATATACCACGCTCATGATGTGCTCACAGCCATTACGCCTGCTTCACATATACCAAACTTCATATCACGTGACGTGAATAGACGACGAAGATAAATGACACGTTCAAACATGACAATCAAGACATGCGAGTCACATGCTATGCTCATAGCGCGCTCACGGCCATTTCGCCAGCTTCACATATGCCAAATTTGGTATTACCTGACCTAAATGGAGGACGAGCACAAATGCCAGGCGCAAACATGATAATCATGACATGGAAGTCATGTACGGCACTATTTATGTCCGACTCGCAACGTTGCGCCGATTTTAATGTAAAAATTCAACCTTCCTCATTCATGCTTTGCATATCATTGATTCCCACTGAATGTGAGATCTACCAATTTTTTTATTCATGGTGTGAATGTGGCTCATTTGCGAAATTTACGTCTACGTCGCACGTGAACATTTAAATTTGTTAACTAATGCAAAAACGGCAGGCTCAGTTCAACAAGAAGCTCGAAATACGACATCCAAATGCGCGGTGTTAAAATACATATCCATGATTTGTTTCGGTAAAACCTCGCATATAACAAATGCGTCGAACAAGTTATTCATGAAAACGACCAAAACGATCTCAGCGACTCTCCGTCTAGCTACGCTTACGATAACGCTTTGACTACAAAATGAAAATTATGCTGTTACATACCTTTTAGGTCAGCGGCTCAATTTTCATGCTTGATTCGAGGCCGTGAAATGCGTACACACCGTAAACAGGCTAGGCAAGTTTCCCGATTAGTGTTTTTTGCGAATTCTCATAGACGTAAAAAGCTCGTAAAATGCACTGCAGTGAGATAGCCCTGCTTGATACATGGTGTACGTGTCAGGTGTGTTGCCGCAGCCACATATAAACAGGAAAAGAGAGGTCTAAGTCATCCTTTCGTTCATGTCCGCTTTAATTAACCGTGTCCACTCAGAAAAAAACACATGCTTCATGACCGAGTCACAGCTTTAGTTCACGCGAGTGTAACAATATTTTTTATACGTGTGTAACCCTTCAACCAGGGCTACCGCGAAACATTCTTTGCATTTCTTGGCATATAACAATGATATCAACAACTTTCATGCGCTTTGAGATAAATATGCTCGCTATGCCTCCACACAAAGCTTATTAAAAAATCAAAATGTGGAGCAACACAATACAATGAGGACCACTACACAGAGCTAATAGTTTTGTTGGGCAAGCCTCTCCAAAACATAACCGGTGAACAGATGGCATTGGCAAGTTTTCGCGAGCTTATCTTCATGCGATATTTTTTTGTAGAAACAGCAAACTGAAAAAGAAAAGATCTGGAGATCTGGCCCATCTTTATTGTGCCTTTCCGCGGAAATCAACGTGAAAGCACGTCGGTATATCATTTTTTGTCACAAACGAGTGCTCAAAAAGCGTGCGCCTTGAAATTTTAATGGTGTCTAAAATACCGGGTGCCGTTCGGACGCGACAGAAGCCGGCAGAACGAAGAGACAAGCATAAAAAGCGCCGCGTGAGCGCCTTCTCTTCTCTAGAGGCATCCCCAATATGCCGACGATCCTCCTGACATCTATTGTCGAGTGAACTCGAGAAAAAACTCAAAGGAAAGGGGCGTGTTGATGGAGAGTTGCCTTATGGGTCGAGGAGTTTACGAGAAAGGTCCCACCCTTTCCCAAGCTTTTGCTGCGCAGCACGCCGACAAAACGTTTAGAAACTTCGGGAACCCGGCAGATAATGTACATTTCCCAGCAGCGGAGGGAGTTGCAGGAGGAGATGAATAGGTTTTCCACCTGTGGGTTAATGCTTGTGTTACAAGTGTTTCTTTACCACCCGTGGGCGAAGACGTGTTGTGCCGTCGCAATGCGTGAGGGGCGGACGTTTTACCTGCTAAGTGGTTCTTAAAAGAGAAAGGAAGAGAAAAGTGAGCCCCGTAACTGTCTGCTTTAGCGAGCGACACCTCAACAGTAGCTCTCAAGGCATGGGGGTGAGGAGGGATTAAAAGGGTAGGAATAAAGGTGTTGAAAGGAGCAAGAGGTGTAAGGTGGTAAGCCAGAGAGAGCGACAGCAAATCGAATGAATAGGAGAGATAGGAAAGATGGGGACACTGTCACAGGAGTTCGAAGACGGGGCACCACTTGCGAGAGCTCTTGTCGGCGTCAGTAGATGGCGTAGAGCAAGTCCAGTCCATCAGAGCTACACTGTCGTCGAAGGTCGTCGGCGTCAGGAGATGACGTAGGGAGAGCCCAGTCGGCCAGAGCTACGCAGACGTCGGAGATCGCGAGGGCACAACTGGTCGTCACGGAGTCTAGCAAGAGGGTCCCCCGGACGTCCTACCGGCGAAAAGGTCTTGTTATTAAAGTGCGAACATTTGAGGCCGCGAGAGTTTTCAGGAAGAAAAACCTCTGCGGTGCGACAAGCGTCGCTGGACTGTGAATGAGTTTCCTTGAAGGGAAGCACTCAAGCCTTGTTTGCTAGACCTTTAAACTGAGTTCGTTGGACGAACATTTTAGTCTATAAGTGTTTTGGTTAGCTAATGCATGAGATCACATTGTAGCTTGTGTTGTTGTTTGTGCCCATTGCTTTGAGTACCTTGTGGTTGGTGACGTATTCTACTGAATTATTGTCGAGTGTGCATGTTTTTGTGTTGCTTGCTCTACCTAATTTGAGAATATATTTTTGGTTTGTTATCGACTCTCGGTTTTGCCACATTCTTTGGATCATAGCCGGCGTTCACCGGCGTGCCAAAAAGACCAATTCTGAATTGTCTCTGCTTTCGTGGTGCATTTAGAAGGGCCGATGCATCCGCCTCTAAAATCGGTCCGGTGATTACCTCCTTAATTAACGGCACCAATAACCCTCGGCGATGAACAGCGCACGCACCAGTAAAAACAGCAGCAACTTCGGTACTGCAGTGGCTTTTGCCTACCACGCGAAACGAAAGTCCCGACGACAATGTACCGCGTTTTAGTCACGTACGTCCGATGTAATTCATCTAGATGTAGTTCGTTTAGACGTCGCTCATGGCTCTCTTTAGGAACTACTTTTGTTTCTCTAGTTTTTTAACGACGTCGGTGAAAAGTTATGTCACCCATGAGATGATACGTTCATGAGAGGGTATTATATAGGGCTATTATAAGTAAACATGATGGTCGCAATTTGCTGTGCCACTTGAACCTCATAAGTCAATGGTGCCGCACGTGGAATATGACTCAATATTTGGATAAATTCGTTTCTATTTCATTTACCAAAATAATAATGCACGTTTATTTCTGTTTACTTTACATATAGTTCCCTTTGCCCAAGTGTAACTATCTTCGTACATACTTTACTCATGACTTAAAATAGAATCGTCATATTGATCACATAGAACAAAGTGCAGGTAAGTCATCGTTGTTTTTATAGTGCAATGGAAGATGTTTTAGTATGACTACTAAGAACGGCTATTGAAGGCGTTCAGAGATCAATTTTAGAATATATTCGAGAGGTGCGCGTGACACGAAATTACACACTTACTTTCAGCGCTCCCAAAGTGAAGGCGGATCTGAATTTGGAGTCACTTGAAAATGACAGGAAAAAGCTTCCTTTACAACTGTTTCACACAGTTTTCACTAAAAGGTTGGCATTGATCGGCAATAAACCTTGTGTATCCGCCCGGGGCGATAATTCACGTAATGTGCGTGAAAAATGGTTTCATACACAAAATCTTTCAGAATGTTTTTTCATGAATGTAGAAGTGGAATAGATAATACCACAAAGACTAAAATAACCATATGGAGCCAATGTGGAATGAAATACCAAATGATAGGTTTTATGTATTGTTAACTTGTCTTCTTGTTGAGTGAGGAATATTGTTAAAATGTGTAATACAGCGTTTTAGAACAGTAAAGCAACCAGCAGGCGTCGCAAAACGCAAATTGCGCAAAGAGTTGGTCATTGAATGTTTCAACTTATTACCATAGCCTCAGAAAGAATTATTCTTCATCGTCAGTCGCTGCGTAAACAAAACAAACATAATGCCTCACAAGTCTGTAGCGGGTACCAGGCTTTTCCGAGGAATGAAGCATATTGACACAGGGGACGCTTCCCTACTACACAAACATTAGGATGACTTATGATGTAGAGGGTGCCATGCAAGTGTGCCTGCAAACATTGCTGCAAGAGTCTTGAAAACACGTCCTAAAAATAGTGCTCTTCCAACTTTCGCTGAGACGGTGCTGCGCCTTCCACGCCAGCCTGGCAATTTCTTGTAACTCCTGTATAAAAGGTATGTGTAAACCAGCATATGTAGTGTTCCCGCTCAATGCCTCTAATGGAGTTGTGAGTATTATGTAGATAATGGAAATTGACGACTTCAGGGGTTTTACGCGCCGAAACCACAAAACGATTTGAGGGGCTGCGTAGCGAAGGCCTCCGGAAATTTTTCTGACGTGGTATTCTTAGTCTTGCAGCTCAATACAACGAAAATACCTCTAGCATTTCGTTTCCATCGAAATGCTGCTGCCAAAGTGAGGACAAACAATCCGCCTTAATGATCGGCAGTTGAATACCATAACCATTATTACATGCTGCCGCAGCGGTGTGCCTTGCGTAAATTCACTACAAGAGGCATGCAGTGTGAATTTATCTCCTAAACATTCTTCGCAAGGTATATCGCTTAATGGCTAAGTCCTGACATTACCAATTCGTAAAGCATCTGAACTTGATCGCCTTGGGAGGCAAGCTTAAAGGTCAGGATAATCCAAATAAAAGGACGGCTTAGCTATATAATGAACGAGCAAACAATCGCCACTAGGTGAAGAACCGTGAAATACATCACCTTCACAAGCTCGAGTGCAGTCTGAGTACACATAACAGATGCATAAAAACAAAAAACAAAAAACGTAAGCATAATTCTAAAAAGTAACATTCAGCTGAGCCTGATCTAGCTTCTACATGATCTTGGTGTGTACATTGAACTACCCCTGACTATAAAAGAAGTAATCTCTCCAGTTACCACTCAATTACCTATCATCAGTTACCAATCAATTACCTATGCTGCACTGACTAATATCGAAATATCGATTTGTATCAATCGACTGACAAATATGCTAAGCAAATATTTTCTACCAACTGATCACTTATTTCAATTGTGTCGTTTTGCGGCGCAGCACTCGGAGACACTTTTATGTCACTCCTAAAGGAAAAAAAAGACAAAAGTGAGCCCCGTAACTGTCTGCATTAGAGTGCGACACCTCAACAGTAGCTCACAAGGGATGGGGGTAAGGAATTATGTAAAGGATAGCATTAAAAGGTATATATAGAGAGAGGAAGGAGAGAGCGAGGCACATAGACAGCGAGCGATGGAAGTAAATAGGAGATAAGAAAGATGGACACGGTCGCAGGAGTCCGAGGACGGGGCACCACCGGCGAGAGCTGTTGTCAGTGTCAGGAGATGGCGTAGGGCGAGCCCAGTCAGCTAGAGCTGCACAGTCATCGGAAATCACAGGGGCGCAACCGGTCAGCACGAAATCCAGTGAGCGAGTTAACTCGACACTTATATTTGTGACGAGTATTCAGTTATTTATACCGAAATTGCTCGGTTGAAACGTTAAATTGTGAAACCACGAAGTAGAAAAGTGGTTGTATATTAGTTTGCTTTATTTTTGTACCACTTTAGTATTTTATCCGACAATATAGTGGTGTACTCGGCAGCAACGTTTCTTGACAGCACTGTGGAAACTAGAGAACTAAAGCGCTTGCCTGCTACCACATTAAGAAATAGCACTTAAGTTTACTGATAATTTCTCTGTGACCTTGTTGAAATAAACCCTGTTATTTATTATGAGAATCATACACTGCAGTCACGGGAAGTCTTTGGCGGAATACACAGTTATTGTTTGCAACGCAGAAATCCTTTTCTTTTAATTTTTTAGACAGCAACACCCTTCAAGCACGCCCGTTTAACAAAGGAAACATAGCGCCCGTGACGTAGTCGGTCAGTGAGCTGCCGCAAGTGCTCTGTTTTGTTCGCCAACAATATTATTCTCATGATGCGACAATAAGATGTACACTGAACCATCCAAAAGTACTTCCCGTTCACTATTTTCGTGTATAGAATTTTAAACGTGTTACGGCTTCGCGTGAGCAAAATCGCTATCAGCCGCAAATTCTTGTACTACTTGCCAAGCAATGTGATTGTGCGAAATCCCCTCTTCCATAGCGTTCGCTCCATTGTATAGCGTGTAGTGGCCACCAAAAAGTATAGTATAGCTGTCAGCAAAAATGGCAACTAATTCATAAATTTATTTGCGATGATACAAAAATTCTCGGCGGGTTTCTTTTTCGCCGCCGTCATGTAGCGTAAAAAGTCGAAATCGATAATGTCGTCCCGCGAATCTTATGCTCTACGCCGGAGGTCTTAAACGCGTCACCCACATGCCCAAGTCGACCCGCGAAGCTTTTACCAGAGGCCCTATCCAATCGTCACTCTCACCCTGCTCTATTTCTTTCTACCCCAAAATGAATAACACGGCTCTGGGGTGGAGAATAATTAATTAACACCTTACATCTAACATGAGGATCGTTATCGCACAAGGTTTTTTGCCGACGTTTCTTCTCTCGTAGCAGCACAGTTCTTTTTGGCACCAATCCAGTGTGCTTATAATTTCAGGGATATATAATACTTCACAAGGAATAAAGATGAGATGACCAATGCTGTCGCGGTAAATTTCTACGTCAGAAAAGAGAAGCTGGATGGATGAGCCTGTAGACACAATATATTATAACCGGCAGTGGCGGCATGACCGGTTAACTGGCGACCGAGGGCAGACAACTGTTCATCCTTTTCGTCAAGCACACACGCGAATCATCCCAGGAAAATGTCAATACACATGCAGCATAATTTCCGGCGGCGTAATACGTCAACGTTCCCGGCGTATCTGCCCTCGGAGCATCTAGATGTTCAAGTCACCAGCACAGTGGCAGGGCTTCAAGCGTGCGGCAATATGAAACGCAACCATAAAAGAGTAACTGTACGCAGTATGCAGAACCTCTAATAAAAATAATATCTGAAGTTCTGAAGTTGTACGTTCAAAGACCACGACATGATTATGGGAGATGCCATAGAGGTGAGCTCTGGAAATTTTGATCATCTGGTGCTCTTGAACGTGCAATGATATCGCACAGACTATATACACGAGCCTCTACCATTTGTCCTCAATCGAAATGCGACGGCCGGAGCTGAAATCGAACAACCTTCTTTGCGTCGGCAGCCGAGCACTGCAGCCCCTATTCCAACTAGGTACGCAAACTGGGGAAAAATTCAGTTGACAGCAGCTGAAATCCTCAAGGACTAAAGCCCTAAGAATGAATTCTCGTGCCTAAGAAAAAAAACAGAGTCCCCGGCGATCGTCTTTATGACTCAATGCAATGGCCCTTTCTCGACAGAGAGTAGAATAAAAAGACACACTCTCTGTATAACGAAAAAATCTCAGGTAGTGAGTGAACCGCGACGTTCTTGAACCTATGTGCAAGTTGGGAACCCACGAGGACGAAAATCGCACCACTGCGCATTCGCGAAATGAGGCAAAGACGTTTCCTCCGACATTGGTGTGACCGTTGGTGTTCACATTCGGCCGGGGGATGATGAAAGCGCCAAGGTTTTATTATTTTTTTAAAGTTTATAGTCTTTTTGAGGACCTTCGACGCAAAAATTTTGGTCTGTCTGTCTGTACGTCTGTCTGTACTTTTGTCTGTTGTCCGCCCTTAAAGTATCTCAAAAGACTCCAAACAATACTCCAAACGGCGGACCCCATCCGCAGCGCCCAACAATATTGCTCAAGTTCTAGCGTTCATACTTTTGCAATTGTCAAATAAAAAGCTATTATTGCGCATATCTGAGGCACCATAGCGACACGTCATAATTCCTTATGTGTGCCTTTATACTACAATAGGCATACATAAGTAATTCTAAGGACCGTGGCGTTTATTATGCTGCGCTGATATTGCATTGCAACGCTTGCACGAAAAGTCAAGTGTTTCCAACGCTTTGCTAAGACGACACGGTGGCGGCACCTATCCGTCTCCTTGCGTTCTATACCTTGTCGCCTCCAAGACAAGCGCGCTCACGTGCTTCGTTTCCCAAGATAACTGCCAAATAGAGCTCATGCCTAACCTGTGACGTGCCTCGATGCCCTCGTTCGCCTCCGCTACACGCTTGAAGCACTCTGACGCAGCGCCTCCAGAATACCATTCACCAATTTTCTTGCGCAGAACATCAAATAAACGTTTTGTTTACTCTCTGCTGGCGCAAGACCATCATATCTCGACGATATTTTCAGTGTAACATGCAGATACGGGGCCTTTTTTTTTTCTTAGAACGCCTTATGCTAACGCCATTGCATGTAAATGCGTCTGCACACATTACGGCTCACGTTGCAATAGTTCAGGGAAATTCCAGCAATGTGGCTTCTATAGAAAGTGTGCGCAAGGAATATGAGAGTGATGATGAGAGTGATAAAAACTACGAAACGCTAGAAATGGAACAAGCAAGTTCTCCAAATTCTTGATACTTTTGAAATTACTCGTATTTTCCACGAGCGTCCATGAAGACTAACCTATATGCGAAGCTTATTGAATTGTGAATTGACACAAAAGTGTTGGGATAGGAGCTTGCTGATACGAATAAATGAATGAAAACACAGCAATAAAACACATCTAATAAAACACAACACTCTTTTTTGAGTGATGTTTTCATATTCGCATGCAAACTATTGCTTCGAGGCTCAAAACATTATGCTCCTTGAAAGCAGCACGTAATGGAGCAATATCAGTGATTTTTTTACTTGAACTTCGGTTCAGCAAAGAAAATTGGTGTGCGCATTTCTTTATTTCCCCGACTACCAAGTTCTCACGAAAAAGTCACCTTCCCGACAATTCCTTCATCGAGGGTTTGGGATGTATTTACAGTTAGAACAAGGCGCTGCATCACATTGCATTTCCGTGCCGCGCCGTCGGCCATAATATTGCGTCGGCCGTAATATCACGCCAGGAAGCATACCCGCATCCCTTTCGCCAGCTACCCCAACTACACACAAAGGCTGAGACACCCGAGACACAATCGCCGTGCGAAGAGCAGTCAACGGCGCCTGCGTGCCTGCGTGCCTGGAAACTTGGCGCCCGGATGTTAGGATAGAGTCCCGGATGATGGGATAGAGTGTCGGTGGCACAGCTTGGAGGCCTCTGAAAAAAAAGCGCACCTTGAAGAGCGCTGTAGTCGGCAGTACAGTTGGTACAGTCGACGTGTGCGGTTGGATGGGTTTGCAAGGGAAGCTTGCGGAGCGGTGACGACATTGCTCTCTTCAAATAGCCCGTCGAACTTGCGGTAAGTAAGGATAATGCATTCCGATAGTCGATACGAAGAGGCAAGCCGTACGTAACTTTAGACGTCTACTAGTGTAACCTCAGAATGATTGCCGATTTTTGCTGACCACGTTTGGTTTTCGGGTGCATTCATTTAAATTTCGATTCTCTCCGTCTCACTCTCTCCTGTATATTTGTCGTCTGCAGAACCTTGCTGTAACACATATCAAACTCGGCTGCTGTGCGGTTTACCCTCTTGGTTAATTGTGCATTGGGTTCATAAACGACATATTGTGCTAAGTTTGTAGTCGAAAAAGCAGATGTATGTGACGACGGTTGAAAAACAGAATGAAATTCTTGAATGTTTTTTTCTCTCCTCTATGCCGTCATAACCAGGATGACGTCGACCACTGCTGTACATTATCACTCTACTATGGTTTTTTAGGTCGACCACGCCACTGTCGCGTTGATGTTGGAGTAGTATGTGCTTGTTGGTTGTTACTTGCTCTGTTTTTTGTGCCCACGTTCATTTTTGTTTTGCAGCGCAGAAAGTAAAATATACAGATTGTCGTTTGCTTAGACAATACAAATTTTTTTAATTCGCGTTTTATACACTCATGCTCCGGACATCTTCACACACAAACTCCATGTCAAGGCGGAAGAGCTCTGCCACAGATTAAATGGCATTGCTGCAACTAAATAAGTAAAGCTCGTTGTTTGACTTCCGAATTTCCAGTCTTCATTTTTTTAATAAGTTAAAGTACTTGCCAGTTTAAGGTCTACCAGTTCTTTAGAAATCACTAAAATAACACATAGTTCGAGGTATTAGTCATCGAACTTCAAAGGCGACACTGAAACTGAACGCCTGAGGCGCGCACAAATCGCGACTAGTCTTCTAAGCCATGCAGGAACTGCCCTTACGTACATGAGAGTGACGGAATTTGAATGATGGTGTGCCGTGGCCCCATGTTGTCGTGAAAGCTGCAAGTAATCTATTTTTACCCTTGTAGCACCTCACTTTGACCGTTGTATTGGGCTCTCGTCTGTTTCTTTCGAACTGTGCGCACAGAAACTGTAATAATAATGTTTTCTTTGACTGGTAAGCATCAAACTCGGGGGTGGTCACAGCTGCGATTCTTGCACAGAGGCGGAATACTTTTTCGGGCCATTATATAAAAAGAGCCACCCGTAGCACGGACACGTTCAGCTGTCTATTAGTCTGTCACAGAATGATTGCTGATATGTTGCTCACCAGATTCTGCGTTCGCGCGCTGCCACTCACACTTCGTCAATTTCCTCAACGGTTCCGTGTTCCGCCGCCCTCTGTTCACGCCAGACGCGGTCAGTCTAGATGTAGCGCTCGAAATTCGATGTTGAATGTATCGAACAACGTAAATTTATTATTAAAAAGTATGTATGTTGTAAATTAGGACGACCTACAATTTATTCATGTGAATGTAGGCCATCAGATCATTGAATAGAAAGTTATTCAACAATTTTTGTTAGCGTCAACGTTATATGAGGTGCGAGAAAGCATTTTTGCCTCGGCGTAGACTTAGGCGAGAACGGCAGGGGCTAGGTTCAACTGCACCCGCTAGATGGCAAGGCCTGTCTACCTCAACCAGTTGAAAATCGAACTTTTGAACCACTCGCGCCATTCCCCATACTAACGCCCGGTGGTTCTTTTTTTCATGAATCAAACAGAAACGAATAAGCAGCATTTTTCACGTCTCTCGGCGCACGGAAGGTTTTTTAGTGAAGCTAGTTTCATTACTAGTCAATAGTTATGGGTGGTACCTTTCACGTCAACGAGAACACTTTGCGAATGTCCTACGCGTAGCGCATTTGTTCTCGTGCATTTGCCTTTATTTCTCGAAAGATACGGCACTGATGTTGATGATATTGTCATTTTAAAATTTGTCATACATTGAGCTATCACTCTGACGTAACTTCTTATTTGACTTAAGTGCCCCTTTAATACTACTCGAAGAGCGAAAACTAAAAGCTAACGTTAATAGAATAAACTCAGTTTCAAAGCTCCGTATCTCCGCCAGCGGAGGAGGATGGGCCAAACGGCGGTCGCTAGAACTAGCGGCGCAGCCGTCTGATCTTGCACTACTCCCGGCGCATCCTTTGCTACGGCGGCGTGCCTCGGTGGTTCGCTGCGCTGTTCCTCGCGCCGGCTTCTCTGCTGTAATGTTATCGAACTTAACCGTTATTCATGCGCTTTCAGTCGACATTTCAGCGTTGCATTTATGGACTGCTTATGTCGATACACACAAGGTCTCGTGCATATATTGGCCCGAATGTGTTTCCTCATTGCATGTTGGCTAGGAATCGATGCCCTGCCTATATTGTCACTTTCTACATTCGGTTTAACCTCCAAGTACCAGAAAATCTGCGTGAATTACCATTTTCAGCGTAAAAACTTCCTGACGACCTCTACCCTTTTAACCACTGTAATCTCGCCTAAACAAAAAACGGCCCAAAACGTCTGTAAAAGCCTAATACAAGTTGACTTAATAGAGTACAAAATGGTTTAGAAAACAGTACTTAAGTTTTCTGGTAGTTACAAAAAAAGACACTTTATTAAAAAAACAGAACCCGTGCTTCACACTGTTCATTAGATAAGTCTTCGCGACGGCTACCAATCGAAAGCAGAGTGCAAAATCTTGTGGCAACTTCAGCTCCTTTCTCACATTTCCCCTTTTTCTCAAAGCTCCTGGTTGGTTTTATTATACGAAAAAAACGCGTATTCCCATCCTAATGTAAAACATAACCACCACATTTTCATGATCAGCAGTATAACTCAAAAGGTGCAGTTGCAACCACTCCAACTTTTCAAGCACAATCCAAAACAGGTGATGAACCAGGGGGTATTCGTGAAAGGCCTCACGACAGTTTTCTCAAGTTCTTTTACTGTAGACAAAAAAGGCTAAGTAAGGGATAATCTCTACAGCCTTCTTGCCCCACCACGTTGGTCTAGTAGCTAAGGTACTCGGCTACTGACCCGCGATTCGCGGGATCGAGTCCCGGCTGCAGCGGCTGCATTTGCGATAGAGGCGGAAATGTTGTAGGCCCGTGTACTCAGATTTGGTTGCACGTTAAAAAAACTCAGGTGGTCGAAATTTCCGGAGTCCTCCACCACGGCGTCTCTCAAAATCATATGGTGGTTTTGGGACGTTAAACCCCACATATCAATCAATCAATCAATCTGCAGCCTTCTTGTAAACACCTCATCTGAATCAGTGCACTTTCGTAAGGTTTGTGTGCGCCTTCTCCAGGAGTACTTGTTAGAGATACTAGAGGCCCTCTTCGCAAGTTATCACTAATTCATTTTTTTGCGAAGGTACCAACAGATGCAGTACACTGATGGCGTGCTACTGTGTGGTGCGCTTTGCTGCACTGAGAAGTGACACTGACATGTGTCATCGTTACCTGCTCTAAGGTTCAGAAATAAGACTGCGATTGAAAAAAGAATCTACTGTAGTACTATTCGTAAAATGTAACAAAACCTTGCCACTGGCAACACACGACCACTTACATAAATTTTTGTTGGTTAATAAGAGAAATATATAATTAAGCGAAACTATCCACTGCTTTTAACGCAGCGAGATAGTTGACAATTGATAGAATTTCACTCTGATGCAGCTCTGAATAACGACATCGTTGCTCGTCGCGTGAGTTTCGTCTTGCTGTTGTATTTCTGGTGACTTCTTCAGACCTGGCACTGAGAATTTAAGTTAAGGGGTGCCCTGAATTTAGGGGAGGGAGGAATGAATATGCACCTTGGTTATAAACATTTAGGCTTTCATATATTGGGCGTAATCGCTGGGAACAAGCGCGGGTGGGTGTCGGGAGCGAACTCCCGCATTCCACGTGAGATCAAAACTTCTTGTCCAGCAAGACATCATGGTAGCGCGTTACGATGTCGTCATTCTCACACCGAATGTCATAGGCTTTGCGTTTTGCAGTGAGCTTTCTATTTTCGCGACGCAAAGCTTCGTACATCCTTCTGAATTGCGCTGTATTTCTTCGGAGGTCTGTCATGGTCAACCATATTTGGTTCATACCCCAATCAAAACTGGATGATGATATGCAAATAATTCACTTAACTGTGCGTTATTTAAAAGTTGTAGTATAGTAGCATAGTCTTAAACTGTTTTGATGGTCTGGTCACTCTCCCGTGTTATTTTTTGGAGGTTAGAACTACCTTTCAGTGTGTGCTTTGATCATGCTCTCATAACAAGTTGTAGAATAAACGACTGTCTCTTCACCTACACTTATATTTATAATTTTAATTCGCTGTGTATTGTTTGACCGTGATAGCTTTAACGTGATTATTTCACAAAAATTTTGGTGTTGGCGTCGCTGTCAGCGTCTGCGGTTGTGAGTGCGAGGAAATTATCTTGTCCATGACTAAGAGAAAAATAAAAAAAACCTGCGAATAAAAAAAAATTCAGTACGAGTGTGAGTCGATCCCAGCCTCTCTTCGTGGCCATCATGAAGGCGTTATAATAAAGAAGCGCGCCAATAGTCAAAACTGGTTCGGAAACAAGGAACAACAGAAATTTCATGTAGTAGAAGTTCTCACTGATATTGTGTTCAGCCAAAAACTTGACGCCTTATCTTTACACTCCTTTTGTTCATGTAGTAGAAAGAATTTCTTCAACCCACGCGTTATAAGATGTAAAAGCGTAGTATTGCACCAGGCGTCTAAACATGTGAAACGCGGGACGAGTGGGTGCTAGAAAGGCCTTGCCAATACAGAGTGCTCGAACTCATGTTCGCGTGTTGCTTTACGCACGTGTAAAGGCGCCTTTGCTGATTCGCAAAATAAACAATTATGGCGCTGTGCGCACTTCGCAACTGTACTTGCAGTAGACATTCTACGATACTTTGAAACGGCCAGTGTTGCACACACAGTCGTTCGTTCCCTCACGGAACGGTTCCACACACAGTCGTTCGGTGCCTCATGGAACCGAGACCGAGGCTAGGCTAGCAATTGAGAAGGTGATTCGCGCAGGGCCCGGTTACGCTATTGCAGTCTACTCTTCAAAGTGAGACTCAAGCGTCCTCCAAGTTTTGTAATTGTTGTGTTAGTAACTGCTGTGTAATTGTTGTCATACAATAAACCTATAACTCAATGGCATCACCTCTTCCATTAACACCGATTGATTTTTATTATTATTATTATTATTATTATTATTATTATTATTATTATTATTATTATTATTATTATTATTATTGTACAATTTTTATTTGCACTCCGATATGCAATTCTAGATCGAGAGTTCGCTTACGATCATTCGTATTCTAGCCCGTCACCACTGGGTGAAACAGATAGGAGGCTAAATATATAAAATTCTCAAGCTATTTATAGAAGCTTTTATGTTGGCCCATGCCACTGTGTAACCATATTTTCAAAGTAAATAAATAATAATTAAGAAACAAACAAACGAACAAGTTGCTTGAAGCGAAGTCGTCATTGCGGATGCCACTGGTGGCGCCTGGCGCAAAACCAGTTTGCGTATCTCAACGTTATAAAGGGTGTGAGGTTGATGATGGCATCCCACCGCTGCCACAAATTGTTAAGGGCTCCAGGTCGATAGCAGGTACGGCGGGTTTCTTCACGGTGGCTGGCTCCCCGCCGTCATCCTCATAGCCGATCTTCATCAGTGAGGAGACGCACTCGTAAGAGAGATAGCACGAAGGTTTATTTACTTGATAGTTGAAAGATAGAACTGTAGAGATTCAGCAATGCTTCGGCTTTTGTCACCCGATGATCGTTCTTCTGGCAGTCTGAAGAATGCGGTGACCACTCTTGCCACAAATCAGGTGACCAATTCTCAGTGGTTTTTGCACCAGAAAGGGTGCAGATATTGCACAACTCGGCTGGGCGAAAAAGTCCAATGGTAGCACGAGAGCACCACACAATGACGCACCCGGCCCACGCTTTGAAGTCACCGCAGGGTGAGGAGGTAAGAGTCTGGAGAGGAAAAGTTGAAGTCTTCCGGGGAGATAGTCGCTGACACGAACGTCAGCAGTGGTCCGCTTTCAGCTACGGGCGTCCAGATCTTTCTCGAACATGGCAATCAATACGCTCAATCCCTCAGAACGGCTTCTTTGACGCCTTCCCACACTTCCGAACTGATGTAGTTTTGCGATGGCATCACGTAGAGAACAATAGCCGACTTGAGAGGTTGACTAAATGAGACCAGCCACAGTAGTGCCGTCCCACGCTGTTCAAGCCCGTTCAACAAAAAGGGTTGTCTCGCGAAGCTTTCGTTGAGACCCGGCCGCTACCTGGAACCTCTACAGGACAGCGTCTAGCCGACTGGGTGCCGATGGGGTTGAAATCAACCTAGCAGATCGGCTTACGCACATTGGCGTCTGCCCAGATGAATTGCCGGGCCAAACGTAACCGCTCCTCTGCCACCCGAAAAATATCGGCTGGCCAGCGCTTCCAACCGCTGGGCACGAAAAGGATGGTTGGTGATGAGGTAGATTGGCTGGCTTGGAATCTCCAGCTGTGAACTCGTAACAAACTCCCAAACCACCTCACAAGGATCGACAACAGCAAGGCGAACCATACTACACAGTATCATGCTGCAGTCAAGCACATTGAACTCACTTAAAACCCTCCAGGCTTCTCAAGAAACACAAACAAATTCTACTCTGAAATTGTGACAAAATTTTGTGTCGCCAAAGTTACAACATTCTTTGATGTGAAGATGTCTACTGCAGATGGAAAAATTTGTCATGCGAGAAAGGCACACAAAGGCAGAACCTACACAAGGTAACTGGGTGCATTCGTTCTTTCAAAAAAATATTCAAAACGAAGTCGCTATTACCTACTTGTGGGACACCCTGACGCACATGAAAACTCTCCCACAACATAATAAACTGCGTCTTATAACTACCTGAAACATATCACTAACCTGAACTTGCAGCAAAACATAACGCTGAGCTCAAGAAATCACCTGATCACTGAGCACACAGTAAAATACCAAAAGAGAGTAAACCTTACGTACTAACACGCTCATTTGCTGATTGTGGCCTCAGGTCAGCCCATGTTTTTAAAAAACGCACAGGACTTTTCTATGCACCCTAGCACGACATCATACTCTCATCCAAAGAGCGCTATCATACTAACACACACCTATCCTTATGTTATATCCATATATTCTAGGGACTACTAAACACGCGTGGGAACGTTAATGTTTGCGAAGAACGTCACGCACACAATCAAAATAACTGTAGATGCTATACACTTAAGGAGCACCGAACAAAACTTGCTAAAGTTTCGCGCTACAAACCCTATACCAAATGTTTTGAAACATGAGCATTTCGAATATCACCTTTAGTTTTATTCTAAAATGCTCATTTACTCTCTTAGGGTGGTCTAACACTTCCCGCTACACACAAAATAATACGAAGCTCTCAAGCTTCGGCTTCACTCGACACCGCTACCACACTTTCAAAACTAGCGGGGCGTATAAATCTTCATTCCCGACCTACATGCTCTTATTTCAAAGCAAAGCTCCTTTCACTCAGTTGGTTGACCGATATGGGTCACTGCTTCCGCATAACGCCTAACAGCTTAGTTAACAGCTTAACTAAAAACTCGTACAATGCTTCAAAAAACAGAAGTAAAATGTGTTCAAGCCAACTAGCCATGGATATGACACAGGAATATTGCTTTAAAACCGAAAATACACAAACAAACATGCTTCTATGAAAAGTCCTGTGCCCGCTTTCTCCAGCCTACCGATGTTCCTCACTCTTCAGTCGCACATGCGGCCGTCATGGTATAGGCGCATTTTCAGAACGCCCAACACCACAACGTGCACGTCCTACAAGCTGAACAGCGCAGTCACGCCTGATTCGCGATTTCGGTGGGCTTCTGTTAGTCTGGTGGAGGGGGCTCCCGCAACGCGTGGGAAAGAGTGGTGATGTCCTCTTAAGGCTCGCTCCAGTGGGGATTTCAGCTACTGTGGCCTTCCTTTTAGGACCCCTCCGACACGCAAAGCCGTAAGCCTCTGCCGTGAATTATGTCCCGAGGATGCGCGCTGTAGATTACACTTCGCCACTGGCGCCTTACTCTACGACACAAAGGCCCTTTAGTTGAAGTGGCCGATGATATACCCTTCTGTCTTTCGCCTGGCAGTGTGCTACTTCTTTCATCTCTTCGTTTTGCCGGCCTTGTTCGCTTCTTCCTTTTATGGCGACGTTTGCGACCGACCTTTCCCTCATTGCTTTGAAATTGGTCGCTGGTTAAGCCATCGGCGGTATTACTTCTCAAGAAAGCTTCTGCACCACCTTCCATAGCACTTCCACAGGTTGAATTCGAGGCATTGTTGCCATGTCGGGCCGACTCACCTGTGCCGAACCTGCACTCGCGCGCACCCTGAAACATGCTGTCGATAGAACTGAAGTACCGACGCCTTATACGGGAATGCTTTCGCGAAAAACGCGCTTTTATTTTTCTTTTCGTCCACCGGGTCGGACGCATGCAGAGCAACTTTGACGCCGATGTGAAACGCCTCCTTTTGCTAACTACTCTCAAAGATTTCGAGCTTTCCTCAACAAGCGTAGTGTCTTTTGTCTCGCTCGCGGCTCTCTGACGTCTCTTCTGTCTTCGCCGCTTCTTGCAGCTCATTTCCTAGCCTCCCGACCGCATGTCACACTCGTTAACCCTCTCACAGCTTTCGTCAGCTGTCTCACCCACGCAGTCTAAATTGTTTCTTTCTCCAGTGTTCTTGATCAATTTGACCTCATTTGCAAGATCCACCATCTAGACAACCACAGTTCAGGTCTTTACCAGCTTCTCTACACCTATCCTAGCTGGTTCGCTAGCATTTAACTGGCACAGCACCTCGTCAAATTCACTCTTACCTTCAGTGGCCTCTCTCACTAGAGCAGCATCTTTCGCAGCTCTCGCATTTGGTTCTTCTTCGAACCTGCTGCTGCGTTCACATGTGTTAGCCTTCTTTACGGCTCTGAACTGCTCCGAAATTATTTTTTGCCTTTCTCGTGCGCTACACTTACGAATGGCTGAATCTTCCATCTCATTGCCTCGACTTTCTGTTCCAATAGTTCAATGTCTAGGTAGAGTGCTCGCTCATGGTCTTCGCTATCTCGCTCAGGTCTTTCTCATTCCCTTGTTTCCTTTTTTTCTATTTCTTTTTTCTGTTTCTTGAAAGTCTCTACCCCGTTTTTATTCTCCTTCTCATTGGCTTTTTGCAAGATAAGCCTCACAATCGGTGTCCAGCCCATTCCTTCCACTACTTCAATGCCTAGATGCTTACTCACTGTTAAAAGTTCATGTCTCATCATTGACGTCCGCCCCATGATTGCTGCTTTACTTTGGTCCTGCGTCTCAAACATAATTAGGTGATCAAGTGATCCCTAATACACTCTCAATACTCAAACTACGTGATCTCCCTGTCTCATAATAAAACAACCCAGCTTCTACTCAACTCACTCACGAAATGAAGCCAGGAAAGTCAAAGCAAGGACCAAGTACTCAACGTAACACAACACCATGTTGCGAAATCCATCCCACCGCTGCCAACCAGTTCTAAAGGGTATGAGGTTGATGATGGCATCTCACTCTTGCCACCAGTTGTTAATGGCTCGAGGTCGATAGCAGCTAATGCGGGTTCTTTCACGGTAGCTGGTTCCCCGCCATCATCCGCATAGCCGATCTTCGACAGTGAGGAGAGGCGTTCGTAAGAGAGATAGAACGCCGATTTATTTACTTGATAGTTGAAATATGGAACTGTACAGATATTCAGAACTATGTACAACAGAGATTCAGCCCATAGTTCTACTCCTATTAACAAAATCCTTCGGCTTTTACAGCCCGTTGATTCTTTTCACGGCAGTCCGAAGAACGCGGTGACCACTCTTGCCACAAATCAGGTGACGAAGTCTCAGTGGCTCACCGACGAGAAAGGGTTCAAATATCACCACTCGGCTGGGCAAAAAGGTCCAATGGTAGCACCAGCGCACCACACAATGACGCACCCGGCTCACACTTTGAAGGCACCGCACGGCGAGGAGGTAGAGTCCGGAGAAAGAAAGTTGAGCTCCTCCGGGGAGATGGCCGCTCACACGAACGTCAGCAGCAGTCCCTGGCTCCTTTCAGCTACAGGCTTCCAGAACTCTCTGGAACATGGTATTCCAAACGCTCGATCCCTGAGAAAGGCTTCTTCGACGCCTTCGCACGCTTCCGAACTAAGTTTTGCGATGGGCTCGCTAGATGACAATAGCCGACTCGAGAGGTTGACCTAATGAGACCAGCCACAGTGGCGCCGTCCAACGCTATTCGAGCCCGTTCAACAAAAAGTGTTGTCTCGCGAAGCTTTCGTTGAGACCCGACCACTACCTGGAACCTGTACAGGACAGCGTCTAGCCGACTGGGCGCCGATGGGGTGGAAAGCAACCTAGCAGACCGGCAGACGCAAAATGGCGTCTGCCCAGATGAACTGCCAGGCCAAACGTAACAACGTATAGAAAAATCTGCCCCTCCCCTCACTACGCCTAATACATGACAACCGCGTTTTCGTACAAGAAACTACGCAGTGACAAAAACAGTCCGAGCAGTGAAGTGGGAATACAGCAAACCATTCGCGGGAGCCACTTGCACGCCGCTGCCGACGATTACAACACGTGCGCTCCGGGCCGATACAGAAAAGTCGTACTGCAGCGCCCCTAGCCCTCCTCTGCCACGGGGCCCGCCTGTTCGGAGGAGCTTTATTCTAGTAACGTTGCTAAAAGCCAGTTGAGTTCATAGTCAGTAGAAATTGGGCGGAAACTTATGTTAGCTTCTTTCACAATAGTATATTAGAGAACTTCCACGCAAAATTAGGACGATTGACTAATGAGGGAAGCGTACTTGCTGTGACAATGAGCCAGTAACTAATGTGTGCCATCGGATTTGTGGTGTCCGTGGGTGGTCGTAGCATTGGAGTTGCGCATCACGGATGACAGCTGAAGTAGGTACTGGGCAATGTCTTTCATTGTTGTGTTGTTCAGAATAATTCGCTCATAGTGTTGGCTCCCTATTAAGCTCCAGTAAATATGGTTCGCAATATGTCATGTGTTCGGCCATTTGAAGTGGGCATTTGAAGTAATGTTATTGTTTTTGCAAATTGCGCCACATACACCGTCCGTCACAACTACCGTGCCTAGTGGTCACATTTGTCAGCAAATATGATCAAACAAAGTTGCAAAAAAACTGTTTTGTGTGCATGTGCTC
The DNA here is from genome assembly GCA_013436015.1 of Rhipicephalus annulatus. Classification (NCBI taxonomy): domain Eukaryota; kingdom Metazoa; phylum Arthropoda; class Arachnida; order Ixodida; family Ixodidae; genus Rhipicephalus; species Rhipicephalus annulatus. The sequence continues at coordinate 425,995 of WOVY01003683.1, read as the reverse complement.
GTGGGAATACTTGGCCTCACCCCCTTAGCCTCCTAATTTAGTCACACAAAGATGCACAGAAATAACGGCCGTTCTTGCATGATAGACATGGGTGCCGGTACAGATGCTCGATGGGGTTAAGTTAAAAAGTGATGGAGATAGTACTTATTGTGACCGTGTATGTTTGTGCTAACTGTACTTTTTTTCTTTTTTGCGCAGACAAAATGGACACTATAGAGAGTCAAGTGGCAGCACCGCCGGGGAATGATGATGGCACTGATGGACTCGGCGACCTGTTGGTTCACCAAGAAAATTTCAGGGGTGGCTTCTCTAGAAGTCTGGTCAATAATCGCATGCCCTGCACGGCCTCCACCAACACAAGGTGCCAGATTGTTGCCAGCATTACTAAATGGAACGAAATTCTCTGCTGGCTTGAGTTGGAGCTGCGCGAGTTGCCTGGAGAGGGGAGGGAACTGGGACTCGTGCACGTCCGCAACATTTGTCATGTGCGGCCCGAAGAAAACCAAATACGCCAGGCTGCTGCTATCCTGTACTGGCTCCTGAAAACGCATCGCTGCGTGACGTCCATCCAAATTCCAGACTATATTGGCGATCCGGTAATGGCCTATTGGTGCAGCGCTGTCATTTGCTGCATGCTAAGTGGAAATGATTCCGTAAAATCTTTGACCTTTGTTGGTCCTTTGCCAGTGAAAAGAGAGCGAATTCGCGAAGTCCTCCTGTCGATGCAGCACCTCGAGGAACTGCACTATGCAGTCTTCTCACCTGATGCCTCGTTTCCAGAGATGATTTCGGACCTTCTTCGTGCGTCTGAGACGTTAACCGTGCTGAATTTCACCGCACCATTTATAAAAAAGAAGGAACATGGGCTCCTGCTAAAAGCACTCAAGGTCAACTCCATGGTGCTAGATTTGACGTTAAGTTCCCCTGCAATTATTGCACAGCCTGAATTGTTCTTTGAATTTATGAGTGGTACGAACGTACTGAAACACTTGAAAGTGTGTGGAATTCCCTATGAAGATAACGGCGATGCCATGAAATGGATATTTCAGGGCATGCTGAAGAATGGGACGGTCAGCAGTCTGGAAGCGCACGAGCTCAGTTTGGATAGTGAAAACGTAAAGTGGGGAGCCAGAATGCTTGCGCAGAGCAAAGTGTTGCGAAACTTAAAGCTGTGGCATTGCTCATGTTTTCTTGGTTATCCTATCACCGACCTGCTCGGTCTCATAGATTTCACTGATACCGCCTCCTGGCTAGAAGCAATCTCGAACAATAGCACGCTCGAAAATTTGACCTTGAGCTTGAGCATCTGGAGAAGTGAGTGTTGGGAACAATTCTTTCATATTTTGTCAAAACATGGCAGCCTAAAGATGGCAACTCTTGTTACGGACAAAACCGACCGCGATCGCCTGGCCGAAATCGCGAACAAGGTTGAAGAAGTAGGTTGTGAAGGGAAAGTCACCTTCGTAGACTATTATACCGGTGATAGCCTTTCGCTAGCAAACTGCAAGAATTACTCCCATTTGTTTGCGTATGTGAGGGCCACAGACAATTTTAAGGCGTTGCCACTTTATCAACAGCTCTCCACATTTGCCCCGCTGACATTTTTGCACCTAGTAATAAAAGAGTGGGAAAAGGAGTTGTGCTGGCTTCTCGTTAAGTTCGTATCGGTGGCGTGCACTCTCCAAACGCTCCAATTAGAGCTCAGAGGGAGGAGCTTTCCGACCGAATCGCACGATTGGTGGCCAGCTCTCTCGCAGTCACTGCTGCGCAACGGGAGCATCATAGATCTGGGCCTAGGAGTTCACGTGGAGGACCACTGTGAAGGCGTCGAATGTCTAGGCCAAACTGTAGCACGAAGCAAGATGATCCGAAAGCTCCGTTTGTGTGATTGGCTCTCATCGGCATGCGACAGCTTTCTTCGAGGCGTGCACTCTGTCATCTTCGAGAACTACGCGTTGTGCCACGTGGACCTTGGGTTGGAGTTTCCTTGCTTGCCGAGTCAAGCTCACCGGCTCGCTATCATGCTCGACGTCGCACGTCGGAACTCTGGCTATGTGGCACGAGCTGCCCAATTCTTGCACTGCAGACGGTGTGACACGTGAGTACCCAGTGGCACGCAATGATTTCGTCAACGTAAGGATATGGTTATGAAATCGCAATCATGTCATATGACAGGAGTCTCGCCCAACAGTGTGTGATTACCCATACTTTTCTTCAGTCTAAGTACAATTTTTTCTTAGTCATGCTTCATAGAATTGTAGTCGTATCTGGCCGGCAGCTTTTCAAGGCTTTCCTGTGTCAGTGATCATGTCATAATAAAAATTAGCTGTAGGGTAATCTTATCAATTGAAATTGAGGTATAACAATGCATTGAGGACGTGCAAGTGAATAAATCGTGCATCATTAACAAATAAATTTTAGAGCGTGTTTTATATCCAGCTGCAGAAGAGGTTAATAGAATTTGCTAACCCGCAGCTCTAGGAATCGAATACTGGCTGTCGTGGCTGTATTTGAGATGGAGGCGAAAATGCTGTAGGCCCACATGCTCGGATTTGAGTGCGCGTTAATAAACCCCAGGTGGTCGAAATTTCTGGAGCCCTCTACTACGGCGTCTCATAATCATATGGTGGTTTTGGGACGTTAAACACCACATATCAATGAATGAACCTGTAGATGATGAGCTCACGGCCGGTGTAATACCTAAAAAAGTGACATGTTTATTACCCAGCGACAGCATAAACATTCGCCTGGGCTTTTAGTTAGCACTGGTATGTTATGCCGGTGTAGATATTTCGACGCAATCAATACAGCAAGCATTTTCCCACAGGTGCATGGCTAAAACTTATTTCGTTTCATTTCACAACAGACCCTGTGCTGCCGCTTTGGACCGAGTGCACCGGCACCCCGCCCTCATGGCAGAGCTGTCCAAAGTAGCGTCCATCTCCGAAGCCGACGCCGTAGTCGCCGTGCGACAGCGCTTGCGAGGCATCGAAGGCATGCACACGTTCATGCGACTGGCCGGTGTCGTCAAGGAACGTGTCACGTGTCATCCACGTGACGATGGCCGCGCACAGCTGGACGCCCTAGACGAGCACTGCTGGGCTCACGTGAGGCGCTACTTGCAGCTCGACGACGTGGTGTGGCACTGCTCGTCCTCGACAAATGCGATGTAGCCGTGTTCGATTTTCAAGTGAGGCCACAACGTGGAAGTACTGGCGTGGCTATACATGAGCGCGAAACGTTTACACTAATAAAGTCAATTATTTCCTTTCAAAAACAAAAGTCAACGGTGTCCTCTTCGCCACAATTTTTCGCTTGTAATCGGCGGGATGTATATCTGTAGGGCGAGTAATCTTAGGCGTGCGCCTGTGAGAGAGGGGGGGGGACGCAGGGGTGCAACTGTTGCACCTATTGCGCCAATTTGATACATTTTCCAATCGTTGCGCCGAGCTGCGCCAAAACAAAAAAAAACTTGCTTTAAATGCGCCACGCTGTGCCAAAATATCCGACCAGCTTCAAAAGTATCTCACGTGTGTCAATTGTCGCGAGAAAACTATGGCAAAGTGGCCATCTGTACTTTGCATCATCAGTCAAACTGAGTGGCAGACCCTAACCTTAAAACACGTTGCAAGTTAAAAAAATGATTTCCTTCAAGTTTGTGCAGCAAATCAATTTTTTAAGTATGAACCAACTAGTTTGCAAAAATGTATGGCTTCAGCACGTTCTAAGGTAGGTCGTTAGGTCAGAACACAGCCGAATCGCGATCGACCAGATGAAGTACAAGACAAAGTAACAACACCGTGCGCCGATCATTCTGCTGGCCTGCCAATGCAACCATCGTTCCGCGCGCTAGAGGGTACCTATCGATGGGTCGACGAAACATCAAGCCAAAAAAAGTGCGTTACCGCAGCCACAAATAATTTGCGGGAAATATGAATTTCCCATTCAGTAAACGCGGGTATCGCATTTTGATAACGTATGCTGTGTTTTCCACTCGCGGACAGGTTAGGATGAATATAGACAGACTGAGCCAGAATTACCAGTATGTATATGAGTATACTTTGGGGCGTATATGATGGCACTTTGTCCTGGTTGCTGAAAGTATTCAGGGCATACATACACACGAACTGGCCGTGTTTATTATAGCTTCAGTTGGTTTGTTCTACGCCAGATAGCGTTAGTCATCTTAACCGAGGTTACTTTCGCGCTTTGTAACATGGGTAAACCGTCGTTTGCGCTAAAAGTGAATCAACGCGGTTAACCGTGGTCGGTCGTAACCGCGCTTGCTTTGCCTGTGTTACATGGGTATTAGAGGTTTCGCAAACTCGCTCATTGCCAGCCACCACGTTTGTTGCCGTAGCAATGGCACTTAAATCATTTTTCTGGCTTGATGTGGCGTCGTCCCATTGATAGATATCTATTGTCGGGCCAATCGTTGCGCGCCATTTTTACTTTAGCTTGTAGAACGCGCCTAGCAAGCAAGCGTAGAAGTTAAGCCCCATAGATGTCAGACTCTGGAGTTTTGTGGACACGCAGTGCCACCTGTCAACGCAGTTTCGAGTAGTGCAAAGCTCAACTCTCTTGCACAGTTTACACTACAACTACAACATACGAAACAACAATTGAGCTGAAACTCCGGTGTATTTGCGCGTTGAGCACTTGGAAAAAGAGCGACGAATTTCTCTCCGTTAGTCGGTCGCGTCACCGAACCGCCGTGAAATGCTTGCTGGTTCACTCGCGAGAACGACGCCGAAAACAAGAGCAGACGCACCAGCTTGGTGCTCTACAAAAACAAAAGACCGTAGTCGACGCTAGTGTTGTGCTGTGAATGGCCACGAACTTAAATGACTTCAGTTTCACAGATTTCCGCAGCTTTAGCGAGGCAGAATGGCAAGAGTTACAGATACGGGCCATTGCGAACGTGTTGGGTAAGCGAATTACTCGCGTTCTCCAAAGCCGTTTAAAAAAGTATGATACTGTAAGTATCCTGTTATTACTGTCAGTTGCTTTGACAGAGAACCATGGCGACTTTGATTATGAAGCTTAACGGAGCCTCTGACCGCGCGCCGTGCAGCAGTAGACAGGCGATGCGCGCGATATACATCGCACATGCCGTGACCACTAATAATCTGAAGTCGTCTTCACCACACAAATATACGATTGTAGGGCTTCCAAGACTCTTAGTTTCGGCTTTAATTAAGAAATGCCAGCCCATATGGCATACAGGTAGATCGCGAAATGATGACGACCACAGTATAGTTTTTCTTTCTGTTGGTCTCCGCGATTGCCGGAGCTATTCAGAGGTCTTGGTTTTTTGCATTTCCTTGTACAACGATAAAGTGAACACACATGTATCTCCTATTGCAGTATATACAAACGGATGAGCACCATCAAAATATTATTCTAGCAAGTCTAATAAGACAGTTCAATGCATAGAAAGTGAGATATTGACGGTAAATGCAACTGCAAAGGCGAAAATTGCCATAATATTCATGCCTGAATAAGCGAACTTCGTGCCACTGGTAGTAAGGTAGATTGTTCGTGTATAACCTTTATCAACTTGGCATCATGCGTGTACCCGATTTCAACACATTTAGAAGTTACAGAAAGCACGTCGAAGGGCTTACCTCGGGCTCGATGTCATGCGATGCTCGCAACACTTAAATTGCAGTTGCAGGATGCCAAAATTACGGAAACATATTTCGCATTTTATCCGCAGTTCGTTTTAATTAGCTTTCTGAAGCGAGATTTGACTGAAAGAATAAGCTTGCCAGGTCCTCAATTTTGATGAAACGGCGCCTCAAAGCATACGAAAGAGGAGGGACTATGGCGTTTCGCTTGCGGACGGCTCTCTTTGCACTACCCATTTATGGCCGGCGCGTCGATAGGGGCGCTGATGGCAGCGTTTTTTGCCGCGCCGCCTCTGCAGAGTCTGACGTCTGTACCATGACTAGGCTAGATTGCACTTGCGTGCGCTTCTTTTTTTGCGGCCTTCTCACCCATCGCAAAAGCAATAAGAGACTTTCATAGTATGTTTTGCCACCTGATGGAGGTAGGGGAATGGCGACTCAGACCTTGCATCTCCTGCATCGCACACACGGCCTAAGAGTGTAGTCGATATAAAACCACGGAATGAGGGTTTTCGTCGGAGAGGAGGATAGGGGTTATTTAAGAAGTCTGGGTTAGAGAGAGAATCAGTTACTTAGAAAACACTAATATTATCGGACTAGCCGCTTACTGGAGGTATGCATATGCTCGTGGATAATGTAAGCTGAAACACAGTGAAAATGCGGAATAATCAGCCAAGCGGAGTCACAATTAAGGAGGCACAAACCACTTGCATCGATCAGAGAGAGAGAGAGAGAGATAAACAATACTGCATTAGTTCTGCAAGCAGAAAGCACCAAATACCTTGGTCCTTGGTATCGTTGAACAACGGCGTCGCAATTCAGATAGGTCGCTCATAAAATGACGAGTAGGCCCTCTCTTAGCTATTTTATATTTTTCTTTAATTTTTCAAATGCATTTGGAGTGGTTTTCAGGGATAAAAGCTGTGGTCTGCAGCTTGTCAGTTCTTTGAAACGCGTCCGTTTTTTTTTGTAGATGTAATGGCAAAAAATATCTGTGTATAAGGAAAAGAAAGTATAAAAAAGAAAGGACTGTTGCTGCTGAATAACCCCTTCAGACGCCACGCCCTGAGAGTGCTGTTGAGCATTGTCAAGGTGTTAACATCACCTGAGAGTACTCATTCCGGGGACCCTAAGCTCTTTTGCATTCCCTTGCACTACAAGCCACGTCCAGGAAGAATGTGAAGTATGCAGCTGCTTACGCTCACAAGCCGCTCTCCCCCAAAAAAACTCAAGCGCAAATCAGTTCTGCTCTATTCATCGAGTTCGTAGAAAAAACATGTTTAGAAAAAGAAAACTGACCACATTTCAACTTTTTCGCAAGTGAGCAGCTTTTTTCTGAGCAATCTGTATGAATTCTCTTATGACATAGAGCTCCAATCAGATTGTTGTCAATTTCTCTTTCTCTCTAGTGTGGCTTGCTTTATTTTAGGATTTACTCTCCATGGCTGCAGTTCATTTGGTACTTTGTCAAAGTTCAGTCTACAGTGAATATGAACTCGAGAAAGCAGTAGCACAATCTTCAGTACGCGCAATACGCACATGGGTGTAGAAAGGCTGTGTGATGGTGTATTGTTGTGTTCCGTATTGTGAAGACTATTTGGGAAAAATACCTGGGGCCGGATTCACAAAACTCACTTACGAAAACACTTTTGCGCAAGAAAAATTTTGTTGCGTAGGTCGATTCACGAAACGAAAAAACAAACGTCGTAAAAGGCCATCGTTGTCACATCGGCCGCTTCAATAAAGCACGCTGTGACTGCCTGGGAAAATGTCAGCGATGATGATGCAGTTGCTATATTTGCTTACGTCACCGAAAAGTGCTCGTAAGTGGATTCACGAAGCAAAATTTTGCGTAAAATCATCGTGGCTAAAAGAACATTTTAAGAGCGGTCCGGACCACTCTTAGGAACAATGTGGCTATTTAGAACCTGCTGCCGCGGTTGTGTACTTTGGTGCCCTGGCTGAATTTGAGTTAATTCGCAGTGGTCTTTGCTGATTAAGGAATATAAATTCCTAGGACTTAAGTGCGCGACTCTAGACGACTGCCTCTTTCCGAGTGGTAGGGCTTCCCGACACGACCAGGCCCACCGAGCTCTCCTTACATTTATGAACCAAACGAACCTGGCCACCCGTTTAGAGACCGTTATAGACCGTCTTTTTTTCATTAGTTTTATTTATGTTTTTTACTCATACTCGTCAAAGTCTTCGTCATTTTTTTTCTTCCTCATCTTCTCTCCTTTTTTCTCCCCTCTAAACTTTGTTTCCTTTGTTTCTTTCCTCCTCCCGAAACCATGAGCAGGCGTTGTGCCCCTCCAGGTGGCAGTTGCCAGGTGGCTCTCTCCCTTTTTCCTCTGTGTCCTTGTGTATCTGTGCAAGCAAATCAAATAAATAATAGATAATAAATAATCATGCCCATGAAAAGCTGCCTGATAAATGCTGGTGCGTTTTTATTTCTTTTGGCGCTTTGAGTTTTGGGTATTGTTTTCCTTGTATGCAGTGGATGGTATTGACAACCACCGTCGTCCAATAAGTTCGAAGTCGCAGTAATTGAAGAATCTTATTGGGCATCAATGGCGTAAAATTATGCTTGTAAAAATTTGGGGTTGGATGAAAACCAATGTGCTACATGAATGGTCAGTGCATTCAAACGCGTCGCGGCATAGGATTAACCTTATTTGTTATGCTGTTGTGTTGCGCCCCATCTCATCCAATTGAAACTACGAGTCGAGATCCTTGCCTCATTGCTGGAAATTACCAACAAAGAGGTTAATGAGAGTACAGTCATTGCACGCTATTGGAAATAAAAATGACAGGAACTTTTCAGTGAGTGGTTCATGCCCATCATGTGGACACACGGCGACACTCACACACATGCTCTGGTAGCGTATAAAAACTCCTCCCGACTCTTCCTAAAACAAGTGGGAGAGGTCCCTCTGTAGCTCACTTCTCGCCGACCAGGAATGGGCCGTCCAGCCGGCCCAAGATGCGGCTGCCAGGTACTCTCTGTCGGTCCCTGCGTGGGAGACGCCCGCTACGCGCTAAGCTCGTCCTGCAGGACTGAAATAAAGTTTTTGTCGTTCTATTTCATTCATAAAGCTTGTGCTCTAGTGTACTTAGATCGGCTCTAACTGTCCAATGGGTGCGATATCAGGAATACAGCTGTCGATACACTTTGGGACGATCTGGAATGGCGCGTACTTCGTAAACCTAAGCTGATTTTGGGTGTGCGTGATTACGCATGGAACTACAAACAAATCAAGAATTTTCAACTTCACAGTTCGAAAACCGATATAGACCGTGATAATATGGCAAACAGTCGGGATAAAATGACGCTACTAATTTTATAAAACACCGGAAATATGCAAACCCTCACGATTCTGGAGCAAACTTTGGCTGAATTTGTCCCTGCGACAATTACCAGCCGTTTAATTTGGCACACGAATATCATTCATTGGTAGAGCGAGCCACTGGCATGTAGTTTGCGCGACGCAGCGACCACTTGACCTGGCAATAATAGTGTTGCGAAGGTGAATCCTCCGTCGCAGGCTCTGATAGAAGCAGACGACAAACGCGAGCAGATAACGGCTTGGCCGACATGGACAGCTTATGATTGGTTCTGAAACAATAGCCTCGACATCAGCTAACTCCAAGACGTTGCCAAAACACTTCTTTCATCTGGCACGCCTGTTGTGTTCGTCATATCATCCCCCTCGCACATAAGAGCAAATTTATCCACGCCGTGAAAAATGCACAAGTATTTTCTAAGGGCTATTTTACAGTTTTTTCATACTCAGTGTTCTCTTACGTGCCGCGCAGTTGTCGAGAACAACATGGCGTCGTAAACAGCGTATCAGTCGGCGCGAATTTCAGCAAAAGCTTCTCGCTCGAGTTACTTCAGTGTTCGACTAGATGTGTTGTGATTACCTCTGCTTTTTCGGTGCTATTAAGCAGTGTGAGAACCAGCGGCACTGTATTGGTGTACGGTGATGCGTAGCAAAGTCTGTGCCTCGGTGTGCTTACGAAGCAAGATCGGAGCCTGTGGATCAACGACAACTAGCACTCGAGAAGGCTGCAATATGTGTTTGTGAGCTGGTAACAGTTTGTTCGCTTCACCTTCCTGTCTCTCAGTTGGGTGCTGTGCAACATCTGGGATTTACAGCGTTTTGGCACCTTACTTGAATGACTCCAAGTACGTACGGAAACGTATGAACTACGCGCTGTGTTCGGTTCTTGCTTCACCACTGGTTAGCCCGGACGCTTCTATTTTCTTGTGAGCAATCTAGTGTTGGGGAGTGAAACAATGTTCGTTGTGAACAGTGGTGCTGTGGTGACGTTTCCAAGACGTGTGAAGAAGCTGTGCTCGTGTGACCAAAAATTGAAAGACAGCGTTGATAACTGTTTTGCCCAGTGAAGTTGCGGTGGCGGAGCTTGGCGCTTTTGTTTGTTAACTCGTCACTTTACCTTTTTGTGATAACCATTGTCCTAGCACCCTGATGTGACGAACCGAACCTGCGAGACGCTACATTATGTTGTGGTTCGTGTTACTTCGGCAGTACGCCTAGACTGTTCTTCGGTAAGAACTTGAGAGTTCTATTTGCCAGCGAGAGCCTGTAAATACCAAGCGTCCTTCCGGCCCCTAGAAAGAGCAAAGATTTCACCGGTGCCCTGCTTTGGATAAAGTTGTATGCCAGTACCGGCTAACTACAGGTTTACGAGTTCTTCTGGCCATCGTTTTGCATGGCACTAGAGCCTTGGCAACCACCGGTCATGGCCAGTGCTTACACTATATCAATAAACGTGCTCGCCTGGCCAGCCCTTCATTGCTGTCATCGGCAGCTTCCAGTCTGCAGACATCCTTTGCCTGTTGGCCCTAGGGCACAATTGGTTCCTCGTGACACTGACGGCTACTAAATGCTGCCATCGGTGAGTTGACCTTGCAGAACTAAATTTGTTGCTGTTCATGCAGTACTATAGCGTATGCAAGTTTTTAAGCAAATCAGATGTAATATTTCCCTATGTTAGGTTCAAGCATGAAAAATTTACTACTACTGTTATATACATACACAATATGGAGAGGCGGGCAAATACATCAGAAATTTTTGTGATTTCGTATAAGTGAGCGGTTATTTGATTATTAGAATGGGCCTGCCTATTTACCACGTTTGATAGTTGGAAAGGTAATGTGAATTTATTTTCCAGGAGCCAGGTTGCACTCGAGGAAATCATGTTATTTTGAAAAATTGTTGTATAGACAATTATTGCTGTGGTAGCACTATTCTTCACTAGGACATATATATTGCGGTACGTAAATTTTACATGGGGCTTCAGTTTGTTTCAAAGTGATTATAGCAGATTTGATCACTTTGATGAATTGATAGCTTCGTCAAATAAGTATTAGAATTGAGTGCTTTTAATGATTGTTTTTAAATATTTCGTTTTAGGCTCTTCACAGATCGCAGAGTTTAATTTGTTAAGGTTCTGTGATGCATCGGTTGCACGTACTGGCACATCAAGCCTCATGTTGACTTGGGGCATCTGTAGAAAATGGAAAGGACACATGTCCTTCTGTAGGACACGTTTCCTACGGAGGGACACGTGTCCTTTTTATTTTTCTACAGGTGATCCCTAAATGTGCAAGTCTATGCCACTGCTGACACTGTTATCATTCAGTGGACCTGGAAGTGGCCTTGCAGCATGCATGGCAGCCTCATCTGGAAGGGCTGCGGTCTGCTTGGAAGCTTCGAGGGCAAAAACTATCGAACGGCTGGCTGCAAGATTGATGTTTCTTTAATACATTCGATTAAGTGAACACCACCTACTGTGCACAAATTGGAAACCCAAGCATTGTTGCTTGCAGTGTATACCTGTATTATTTTCACACATAATGCTGAGAGCGAAGAAGATGAAGAAGTTTTAATGCATCAGCTGTGCTAGGCCAGTTCCTATTTTTTCGATATTCTTCTCAGACTGACAGTACCTATTGCTCTCCTGGGCTTCGCACTCTACCCGAAATGACCTCGAGGCTCCCGCTCATCTGGAGAAACACGTGAAGCGGACTTATAGGCACGCTGCGCCGTACCCACCACGACACGAAACATCGCCGCCAGATGCACTCGATGCCACATCTATGGCAGTGGTGGCAAGTACTACTCCTGCAGCCTCTGTGGAGGAAACTACAGACCATGAACCCTTAAACAAGCAACGGCACGATGAGCAAGACAGCTCCGATCCTTTGGAGGAAAATGGAGAGGATATGAATTGAGCACCCTTCATGGTTGTGTCCTACAAGAAAAAGAAGGTACTGGCGTTCCTGTTGTCTTCCCCCCTACCATGGAAGACGGAAGCATATGGAAGGTCAACCCTAACATTGTGGCATCAGCGGTTGTAACGTCGGCCCAAGAGAAAGTTCTCAACCATCGCCTCAAGAAGGATGGAAGCTTTGTGGTTACAAGGTCAACCCTACCCACTGCAAACCGTTTGCTCACTGTGACTGAACTGGCTGGCGTAGCTGTAGAAGCCGAAGTTCCGTACTCATACACGGCGAACTACGGGAAAATACAAGATGTCCCACTGAGCCACTCAAATGAAGAACTAAAAGACTATCTACGGGATCAAGGAGTCGTTTCAGCGAGGAGGCTCCCCACCTTCACGCACGAAGAGGGAGGTAAAGTCAAAGAGGTACGTCGTCAATCTGTCATTTTGGAATTTAGCAATGATTCACCGCTACCTAAAATAGTTATGCTTGGCTTCTGTAGTTACCCGGTTGCCAAATACGTTGGGGCAGCTTCACTGTTACAATTTTCAAAGACATGGTCACATATCGAGACACTGCACAGGCCCGGTGCACGACAAAGTGTGTGTTGGGCCTCACTCGCACAAAGAATGCACGTCAAGAGCACAACCTAAATGTGCAAACTGCGGTGGCTCACACTCGGCCTCATATGGCGGATGCATAAAAAAGAAGGCTGCTACACTCGCGCGCACGTTGGAGCAGGCACAAGGGAAACCACCAAAGCGGAACAAACCAGTGCCTAACCCTGATGTGGTATTCGCGAGTATGGAAGATGCCTCCCAGGAGCAACCACCACAAAGCCAAAAGACATCTGCTAACACGTACGCAGATGTTACTATGTTACTAAAAAGAAACGTGGAAAATTCATGGGCTTGTTCTCTTCATCAAAGTCATCGCAACGTAGCTCACAAGACCCACCAAGTCAGCGCTACCGTCCCCAGTCTCAGTCGCCGCAACACGAGAAAGAGATCTGCGAGAGACAGCAACACGAAAACACCAATCAAGAAGCAGCACGCATACTGATTCCTATGTTGTTTGCAGCGCTCAAAGACCTTGTCCGCGCAAATCCCTCGTCAACAAGTCTTCTAGAGGTAGAAACAATCCTTGCAATGGAACCCCTGGTGTCGACGTCCTATGCACCGCAGGGTCGCATTTCTTCACAGTAGCAATCATGGCTTCCCCAACGACATCGCCACCTGAATTGACAATACATAAAATATGTAGCACATGCATCATATTCCCGTGGAACGCTCGCGGGCTTCGCTCAAAGCTTTTGGATTTCCAGTAGCTGGGGCGTGCGTACCAATTCCCTTTCATCGTCATCTCTGAATTAGGAGTCGGACCACGTTTCAGAATAAACGGGTATTACTTTCGTAATTCTAAACGGTTTGGCCATATCAGCAGATTACTCATAGGCATTCGCAGAGATATTCCGGCCTCCGAGATCGGCATCCCACCCCACAACGACAATGAATATGCGTGCGTCATTACAACAATCGGTAAACAAGAATACACACACATTGGAGTATACCTGGAACCAGGCAAGCCTGTCGATGCTTCAGGACCTGAAAATTTGATTTCAAGAACACCTTCTCCACAAATCATTTGTGAATACTTCAATGGCCACATTGAAATTAGGGGTAGCTCACACTTGTGCGCGAGGAGCCAAGCTCCCAGAACTTCTCTCAACATATTCCTTTGAACCTCTTAATGACGGCAGCATCACATATCTACGAGGCTTTTCGACTGCCAGTAGCATCGACGTCACCTTCACAACAAGCTCAGTTGCCTGTAACTTTCCCTGGTGCACCGACTTGGAAACACGGAGTAGTGATCACTGCCCAATCAGTATATCAGCTGTTGGTGCAAAGATGTCATAAAAGAAATAATTACACAATATACTGATTAGGTGGCCTTCAAAGACGCCGCTAGCAAAGGAATTACTGCTGCCACCAAGAACGAAGAATTACTCACTACGATGTCTCATTGCCTAAAAGCATGCACACGTCTTTCAGCTAATGACAGATTTCCGTCCAACGATGAGGAGTTTGAAAAACTGTGTGCTATTCGCAGGTGAGCTGAAAGGAAAGCACTGTGCACAAGGTGTCTTGAAAACCTTCGAGCCTGCTGACGGACACAACGTCATATCCGGCATTACCTGGATAAACGTAGCTGGCAACAATGGCGCGAATTTTGCTCCACACTGGACGTTCATCAACCGGTAGCCAAAGTATGGCGGGTCTTTAGAGGCATGCGAACACCACTCCAACAGCTTCACCCTTTCACCGCTCTTTCCCGTCATGAACGGAAACCCCTGAAAGAGCTGTCAGAAGGATACTGCACACTGTTATCATCAACTTCAATATCCTGGAGCTCTTCCCCGCAAACGAGTCTGACTTCTCACGAGAGACAGTGCCAGCATTGGATTTGCCATTCACAATTGAAGAACGGAACACCGCAATCAGCGAATCAAACAGGCACACATCACCCGGTCACATCAAAATAAGCTATGAAGCCATCGCAAAGTTACCCCACACCTCCCGCCTACAACTCCTAGAATATTACATTTCTTCGTGGCTGTCTGGCGAGGTTCCCACAGAATGGAAACTTGCTAAAATAGTGCCCATTTTGAAACCTTCGAAGCAGCCAACAAGCTACGACCCGTTGCCCTGCTGAGTTACATTGGCAAACTTATGGAGCGGATGGTCCATAAACGAATGACTTGGTTTTTGGAAAGCCACGACAAATTTCCTTAAAAATGAACAGTTTCTGTCAAGGCAGATCAGCTATCAATAATGTCATCACCTCGTCTCTCCACTTGAAGCAGACCTCTTTGCGGGACGCATTTCGATAGCTATCTTTCTCGACATCAAAGCAGCTCTTGACTACGTCTTTCACCATGCCATTCTTGCTGCAATGGTCAGTTTTGGCCTTGGAGGAAGACTGTATAAGTGGATTGAGAGCTATTTAAAAAAACGGAAGATATAGATGTGCACTCCAAACGGTCCCACGCAGCTCTACGCAGTAGAAAAGGGCGTACCCAAGGGTGCAGTGCTCAGTCCACTCCTTTTCAACATCACCCTGATACATATAACAAGGATATTGCAGCGAGGAGTGCACATCACAATTTACGCCGACGATATCTGTATCTGTAGTGTTTTAGGTTCGCGTTTTGTTACCAAACAACGCCTTCAAAAAGCTTTACAGAACCTCTCTGCGTATTTGGCTTCCCGGGGTATGCACTTTTCTCCAGAAAAGAACATAGCCATGGCATTCGCGAGCAAGATAACGACCAAGTATCCGCTCCTCCTCAGTGGCCGACCACTGACCTATGTATGGTCTCAGCCATTTCTTAGAATAGTCATCGACAGAAGTCTTTCCTAGTCTCCTCAGGTGAAGAAACTTCGAGCGAAAATAGCTACAGCATCACATAACTTGAAATTCTCGGCGACAACACGATGGGGATGCAAGTGCCAATCAATGATCCTGCTTGAGAAAGCGTATATATATTGTTACGTGAGTAACATTTAGTGGAAGACATCCTGCTTCTGCTACAATTCCTGAGGCTGATGAGCTCTTCGGAAGGCCTAGACAGATTCGTAGGCAATTGCTGCGTGCGCCCTCTAAAGTTCTTTTGTTTGTTGGTGATAATCAGTGAAGCACCGGTAGGCAATAACGCAAGGTTCCTTCAATATTGCTACCTGTAGGCTGCCACAAACCATAGTGCGAATGCGCGTGTGCGCCCGACGAAGAAGATGAGGGTCGCTGGCTGCTCGAGCTCGGCGCCAGACTGGCCAGTGCTGCAACCGCTCTTGCAAATATATTTTTCGAATATATTCACAATACTTTGTCTCGTTACTCACGTAACATATTTGGTGGAGGTGGAACGATCCCCGTCCTCACCACGCAGCTCCGCAGTGGCCGCATCCTCCAGCTTCCCGCCATGGCTTTCAGTGACAACGCGCCCGCTTCACCATCTGCGGCTTCTCCGACAACCTTTGTCGCCGTCCAAACACCCCGTGATCCCGGGACATTTTCTGCGCAACCTGGCCTCGACGTCGACAAATGGCTTCGCCTTTATGAACGGGTCAGTCAAACTCACCGCTGGGACCCTACCATGATGCTCGCTAATGTTCTCTTCTACTTGGACGGAACCCCGCGTGTCTGGTACGAGACAAATGAGTCCGAACTCACCAGCTGGGACACGTTCAAGGAGAAGCTACGTGACATCTTTGGGGACCCGACCGGTCGCCACGCAGCTGCACGACAGGAGCTGGCTACCCGTGTCCAGTCGCCAACTGAATCGTATGTGTCATACATCCAAGAAGTTCTCGCTCTTTGCCGAAAAGTGGACGAGGCGATGTCTGAGGCTGAAAAGGTTGGACACGTTTTGAAGGGGATCGCGGACGACGCCTTCAATTTGCTGGTGTACACTAACGTCTCGACCATCGACCGTGTAATTCAAGAATGCCGCCGTTTCGAAACAGCAAAAAGCCGTCGGGTGCGCCCTCCTTTTTCTCGGTTGCCAAACACGGCGGCTACGTCCACCTGCTCCGATTCTACCGTCACACCGCCCTTTGAGCAGAGTGTAACGCGTATCGTTCAACGGGAACTTGAAGCAGCAAGTCCAGCGCCGCTTCAGCCCACTTCTTTCGAACATACGATGCCGACAACCCCCGCGATCTCCGTTATTCAGGCGGTCGTACGACAAGAATTCGCCAACCGCGGGTTCCCTGATGCTTGCCCCATCTCTTGCCCCTCCTCCAGACCAATTCCCATTAATCCACCTCGACGTGACCCATTTGTTGCTCCACGATCTCGCAACCCGGCGGAATGGCGAACTCCTGACGACAAACCGATCTGCTTCCGGTGCCACCGCGTTGGACATGTCTCCCGCTACTGCCGTGCCTCCTGGACGCCGCCACATAGGAGCCAGTTTTTCGCACCTTATAGCCCATATGAAGATCTTCGCCGGTATTCGTCCAGCCGTACCGCCCCTGCTTTCGACACGTCTAACAGCCGCCTTCCTGCTCGTTCTCCGTCCCCTCAACGCCGTCGTTCCCCGTCGCCCCAACCACGCCGCCATCACTCGCCGCCTAACTTTTCATCGTACCCGACGGAAAACTAGACAGTGCAGCCCCTGGAGGTAGTGCTGCATCATCCCTGTCTGAACCAAACCCTCCATTGACGCTTCATACGAACAAAAATCTTGTCGATGTACACGTGGACGGTATTTCTCTGTCGGCACTAGTCGATACTGGCGCTCATGTGTCCATAATCAGCGTTCATCTTTGTCGCCGCTTAAGAAAAGTACTCACGCCTCCTGCTACCGAAGCTGTACGTGTGGCCGATGGCGGCACTGTTCCTGTCATTGGCATGTGTACGGCTCGCATAAGCATCGCCGACCGTTACATTCCTGTTCTATTCACGGTGCTCCAGAACTGTCCTCATGACCTCATCTTAGGGATGGACTTCCTGTCGACCCATTCTGCTCTGATCGACTGTTCCGCTGGTACTCTTTGCTTAGACCTTCCTCTTCAGCCGGATATTCACCCTGAACCTCAACACGGCCTTTCTGCCACAGACTTCCTCCGCTTACCGCCTAAAGCCCTCACATTCACCGAATTCGCCACGACCTCACCCGTATTGGATGGGAATTACATCGTCACGCCGATTCCTGATGTCCTACTGGCACGTGACGTCACCGTCCCTCACTGCATCGTAACTGTAGCCTCCAACCGGACCCGTCTACCCGTCATAAATTTCGGCTTCACAAAGCAAGTCCTCCCTGAAGGCATCCTAATCGCCACGTTGCGGTCCTTAGCCGATGATCACGTCACCACTTTCGCAGCCGACGCATGCACCAATTTTTCTTGTCGCCCACTCGATGCCACATGCCTCGACATGTCAATACGTCCCATGATCGACCCTGACCTTCCCCCAGCGCAATCAGCCGCTCTCGCACGCCTTCTAGCTTCCTACCGTGACATCTTCGACCTTGACGACCGACCACTCGGCCAAACTTCTCTTGTAAAGCACCGCATCAACACCGGTGATGCTGCTCCCATTCACCGTCGACCGTATCGCGTGTCCGCGTCGGAGCGCCAGATTATTCAAGCTGAAGTGAATAAGATGTTAACTAAAGGCATTATTGAGCCCTCATCAAGCCCATGGGCGTCACCCGTCGTCCTGGTTAAAAAGAAGGACAACACATGGCGCTTTTGCATCGATTACCGGCATCTAAATCGAATCACCAAAAAGGACGTGTATCCTTTACCACGTATTGATGACGCCCTCGATTGTCTCCACGGCGCACGCTACTTTTCATCCATCGACCTTCGTTCTGGTTATTGGCAGATTGCCGTAGACGAGAAAGACCAAGAAAAGACCGCCTTCATCACTCCAGATGGCCTATACCAATTCAAGGTTATGCCCTTCGGTCTATGCAATGCCCCCGCCACGTTCGAACGTATGATGGACTCTCTGCTACACGGATTCAAATGGTCAACATGCCTGTGTTACCTAGACGACGTCCTCGTATTTGCACCTACATTTGAGACCCACCTTGAGCGTCTGTCGGCCATTCTCGACGTCTTCCGCAAAGCTGGCCTCCAGTTGAACTCCTCGAAGTGTCACTTCGGCCGCCGACAGATTACCGTGCTGGGCCACCTTGTCGATGCTTCTGGTGTGAGACCGGACCCTGAGAAAATTCGTGCCGTCACGAGTTTCCCAGTACCCCAATCCGCCAAAGATGTCCGGAGCTTTGTGGGACTTTGCTCCTACTTTAGGCGGTTCGTGAAAGATTTTGCGGCAATCGCCCAACCACTTACCGATCTTTTGAAGAAAGGCGTTCCATTTTCGTGGGGGTCCACTCAAGCTGCCGCCTTCTCTCACCTCATAACACTTTTGACGACGCCCCCTATCCTGGCCCACTTTGACCCATCTGCCCCAACTGAGGTCCGAACTGATGCCAGTGGTCACGGTATCGGAGCCGTTCTCGCCCAATGCCAACAGGGACACGACCGCGTTATCGCGTATGCTAGCCGCCTCCTTACACCTGCAGAGCGTAACTATTCGATCACGGAGCGAGAATGCCTTGCTCTTGTCTGGGCGGTCTCAAAATTCCGCCCATATTTATATGGCACTCACTTTTCCGTCGTCACCGACCACCACGCGCTCTGCTGGCTTTCATCCTTAAGAGATCCTACAGGTCGACTTGGTCGCTGGGCTCTGCGACTGCAAGAATACACCTTTGCTGTGATATACAAGTCTGGACGCCTGCACCAGGACGCCGATTGCCTTTCTCGCTATCCAGTTGGCCCATCGGCCACCATACCTGACAACGACGCCTGCGTGTGCTCCGTTTCTCAACTGAACCACATAGCCGACGAGCAACGCCGTGATGCAGCCCTACGAGCTATCATTGAGCGCCTCGACTCCTCCCCATCGAACCGATCCTATCGCTCGTTCGTACTCCAGAATGGCACATTATACCGGCATAACTTCCATCCAGACGGCCCATCTCTGCTGCTTGCCATACCCAGCACCTCCACCAAATATGTTACGTGAGTAACGAGACAAAGTATTGTGAATATATTCGAAAAATATATTTGCAAGAGCGGTTGCAGCACTGGCCAGTCTGGCGCCGAGCTCGAGCAGCCAGCGACCCTCATCTTCTTCGTCGGGCGCACACGCGCATTCGCACTATGGTTTGTGGCAGCCTACAGGTAGCAATATTGAAGGAACCTTGCGTTATTGCCTACCGGTGCTTCACTGATTATCACCAACAAACAAAAGAACTTTAGAGGGCGCACGCAGCAATTGCCTACGAATCTGTCTAGGCCTTCCGAAGAGCTCATCAGCCTCAGGAATTGTAGCAGAAGCAGGATGTCTTCCACTAAATGTCATCTGCACTCAAGAAGTATTGCGCACTCATTTCCGCCATGTCATATATGGGAAGAAGCATTTTCTGTACCGCATACATCTCACCCATAGCAATTCAGAATTCGGCCAAGCTGTGCAAATACAGCAACTTACTGCAATCAGACAGCTGCAAAAGTTGATGCCTCCAAGATTTCCCCCGTGGACGCTTTCCCCTCGTGATATAAAACAGTGTGTCCCAGGAATCAATGAAGCAAAAAGACGTATTGCACAGACCACACTGCTGCAGACTACTCTCTTCTACTTAGCGCATCATTACACTCAGCATTCTCATGATTATTCTGATGCCTCAACTACACAGGACTTCTCGTCATATGGCCTCTATGTTCCCTCTACAGGACAAAGTCGATCCTATTGTCTACAACACAGAACATCATCAACGACAGCAGAACTTCACGGACTAAAGAAGCGGTCCTCTACACCCTGCGTGAAACACCGAACCGATAGGTGATCTTCATCGATTCTAAGGAGCTCTACAAATACTATTCAGCCTTTTAAAGAAAACAATTATCACCCGATTGCATTTGATATAGCATACTTACACCACTTGGCCAATATCGCGGGTCACGCTATCACATTTGAAATGATAATAGCTCATTGTGGTATACTGGCCAATGGAAAAGCAGATAAAGTGGCTCACAATAGACTTCAAAATCAAAATTACAGGCGAAGCTATTTCACTAAATCAGATGCTTCCCAGCTGGCCAAAAAGCTTGCTTCCGAAGAAAAAAAGAGACTATGGAACCTATGTAAAATATTTTATTTGTAAGGAAGAGGATCATCACTACTCCTAGTATATCTGGCAGTATATTTCAGTGCTTGTGTATTGTTATCCCACTGCCTGTCTGTCCTTCAACAGTCTACTTCTCTGTTTCTACTGTGTAAGTGTAACTTTTTAATATATGCATTGCCCGACACATCATTATGCTTTCCTCCATTCTATCGACCAACACCTAAGGGATAGACTCTCATCCCGAATTCGTCGACACCTGGAAACTCTCCACCACCGTCTCCGGCTGAACAGTGCTCTTGGAAATAATTTACGGTATCGCTTCGGTCAAGTAGACAGTCCATACTATAATAACTGTGGCTCCATAGAAACTGTAAAACATATCTTGTTGGAGTGCCGAGGGATGCCAATTAGCGTGCGCTCTATGAACATTGCATGCATCTGTAAACCCAAAGAACTTAATCATTGGATTGTGTCCTGAGCCTTTTTCCCCAGCTTCACGCAACAGAGGCAAGCGATGAAACATTTAATTGCGTATTTAGACAATATCGGTCAGCTAGACAAACAGTAGGGGCGCCTTTGAAACTGAAGTCATGTTCTCAGCCCACGTCCCCTCCCAAGAGACAGAAAAATGTCTGTATATTTACTTTTTTCTTTCCATTTTAACTCTTAATATTTTCTCTCTCTCTCTCTCCTGCCTTTCAGTCCCCAATCCCCTTCCCCACATATAGTAGCAAGTCAGCGACACACACACGCCGGCTTAATTCTCTGCTTTTCAATAAAGAGCTAGCTCTCTCTCTCACACACACATAATGCTTATTGAAGAATAATATAACCAAATCGCGAGATAATTGAGAATGTTGAAAGTTCAAAGCCTGCAGCTTATGATTGAAACTCCAATCGTCTGAGGCTCAAAAGCTTGTGCTTTTGAACAAGCACAAATACTTTGATTCCTTATTGAGCTCTCGGGCTTGTGAATCACTCTGTGGATCAACTGCTCTGGAAGGAAACACCAAGTGGGTGAAAATCTTCTGGCTGTCATACAACTTGCAAGGACAAGGACCTATTGAACAAGCCTTAGACGACGTAGGGCACGCAACTGCATATTTTTCTTGATGTAGCTTTTTTCTCTCTCAGTGCTGTGGCATGTTGTGTTTCAGCCAAACGTGTTCGCCACGATTGCCTAGTGATATATTTTTTCTACAAACTGTCCCTGACCTAACTATGCATTATTGATCCCTAAAGGTGATGTTCAGTGTGCCTCAAATCCATGGCTCCTCATCTCTGTCTGTGGCTAGCCTACTTCAGCAGCAGTGCGTTGCAGTCTGCACACATGCAAGTCAAGTCATGGAGTGCTCTTTGGTGATCTGTGCAGGACACAGCATATCCATACGGCAAGACACTGATATCAACAATAATGTTTAGTGTTGGTGGCACCTGTAGAAGCCTGTTGTGTTTTTTGCGTATGATTTTTTCCCCTGATGATGTGCATTTTTGAAAGGGTTTCTTCATTCAAAATAATAGATGTGAGCAACAGGCACACTCGTAATCCACAAGTGCTTTGTGCCTTCTAGGCTGCCCATTTGTTCCAATACGCCATATGGTGAGCTGGCTATGTTAGACATCCCTAAAGTTAATAACATAAGCTGTTGTGTTATCAAGCAGTCTAACTTGTGTTTCTTAGTGAACTCATTTGTGGTCTGCTTCTCGCACCTAGTGAAAAGTTGAAAGAGAAGAAACTTTATTGGCTTATTATGCCTGACAGAAATTTGTAGCCTTCATCTATAACGTTGTATGTTTGCTCTTGTATCATATTAAAATATATTTTCAGTCTTCACTGTTTGTATGTGTGTTGATACTTCGTTTCTATTTATTATTTCTGCATACTTGTCATTCGGTTCCGAAAATACGACATGTTTAATTACGAGCACATATTTCACAACTCTGCACTTTTGCACGTAGCATGGTTGTAACCATGATCTGTATTTTTCTAAGTACTAGCAGTAAGAAGGGATCCGCTGCTCCACGGTCATGTACAGTGTATCAAGAACAGAGAAAATAAGACCAACAAGTAGAAAGGGACTGCCAGTGACTGTTCTCCTGCTCAAAATTTACGGCCGCAGGAAGAGCACCTTGTGATGTCAGCAGCAGTTTGAAGTGTATACGTAGTAACATTCTATGCAGCTGCAGTTTAACTTCTTAGCAGTGCATTATTCAGCAGTTCCTTTGCTTGCATTCTAAATTATTTAAACTTTACATTGAAGATACCAAACTATGACACTAGTTTAAATGTTGCTGTAGTGTTAGTGGGCAAAAAAGTTTGAGCTGGAGCTTTTAACATGCATGTTAATCAAAAGGCTTGCTGTCTCTGACTTTAACTGCCATAAAGCACACCGTCTATGGTCGGCAATTGCAACTGTGTTTGCATTCTTTGCAGTACAAGAAGCAGAGCCATGGATGCGGTAATATTCTACTTAAGCAATATCATCCTTCAGTATAAACGTATTTGTATAGCATCAGTGATGCCGTGTGTGTGTAAGCTCTAGGAAGTGATCCTATGTAAAATATTTTATTTGTAAGGAAGAGGATCATCACTACTCCTAGTATATCTGGCAGTATATTTCAGTGCTTGTGTATTGTTATCCCACTGCCTGTCTGTCCTTCAACAGTCTACTTCTCTGTTTCTACTGTGTAAGTGTAACTTTTTAATATATGCATTGCTCGAATATTTTTGTTCACAATGTAGTTGTGCACTATGCAAGTGACTTATCATATCTACAGCTTTACTCAGACTAGAATTAAAAGTATTAATTTCTATATATATCTATAGCATGCATTTACTTATCTTGTTCTAGGTGCCTGTACAGTTAATTAACCCTACAAAGGTACTGGTATACTCTAATATTGAAGCTTGCATCCAAATATAGTTTGTTTGTAGAAGTAACAATGTGTTCATAACCATTATTACTATTCTCAGATGAGGTGCAAAAGCTCTATGGAAATGTATTTACGTTTTTTTAACTTCATGAAGGTAAATATTTTTATGTCCTTTTATTGTGGTCCCTATTTCATGCAAATGACATAATAACTTTGCAGTGGCATAATATTAGTTGTGATTCTACACACATTTGCTGAGCAACATTGGAGTTGAGGCCAGCAGCAAGACATACATGCAGTGCACTGGAGCATCACCTCACATAATTAGTGTACAGTCTCTGCCCACCAGTGAACTGAATTTTTTCAAGCAGACTAACAGACAGCTGTATGGGAACTGTGTTGATGTGCAAACTTTGAAGTCTTTTTGAGGAGTGTTCTCGGGAAACGAAATGGAGGCTATTGCTGTCAATATAATCACTGTTTACACCAAGGAGCTTAGTAGCGTAGAATTGTATTATTCATGTATCGTCTAGAATTTCTTTGCGCTGTGCCGACTTTTCAGCCCAAGTGCCCTCACATGCTTTGTTAGCGTGTTGTGAATGAGCCAGCTATGTAAATAAACAGAGTAATATTGCAGCCATGTCCAAACTTTTCGTGCACAGCCCTTTTCTTAAGCATGACAGTGTCAAAGGCTTTATTCTTGTTTTTCTCATAAAACCTGGTTGTCACTGGGCAACAGCAAAACTATGCATCAAGCTTTTCTGAGATGTTTCGAGAAACACAGAGTTTAGACATAACAGTGCTGGTGAATTTCTCTCGTAAGTTACTTTCTCTATATTCAAAATGAGTGTATTAGACTTGTTGTTTTATAGCCCTTCATCTTAATATTTACACCTCAGTGTATGTATGTATGTATGTATGTATGTATGTATGTATGTATGTATGTATGTATGTATGTATGTATGTATGTATGTATGTATGTATGTATGTATGTATGTATGTATGTATGGATGGATGGATGGATGGATGGATGGATGGATGGATGGATGGATGGATGGATGGATGGATGGATGGATGGATGGATGGATGGATGGATGGATGGATGGATGTATTTATCTTTTAAATGAGAATCCGTTTATCATCGGTGAGTACGTTTGGTAATGATTTGGCTGAATTTGTTTCTAGTTATTTCTCTTTTGAGCCATTATACATTTCAATTTGTTTTGTACTGCATAAAAATAAATGTAACCTTACACAGAATATGTGTGTTCATAAAGTTGTTTCATTTACCAACCTACAGTCATGGGCAAGAAATTGGGTAAAATGGAACGAACCTGCGAAGATTAGTTTACAGCATAGCTACTCTACATGGCATATCTCGTACACATTGCGTTGGTTGAGTATGTAGATTTCAACCTTTCAATTTTAATCAGAATAAGCAAGCTATCACCCGTGGTTGTATATGTGTGTGATATTTATGCATACTGTGATACCGGTTCGCAATGACAATTAAGGTCACAAACCTAGTCAAGCTGAATACACGAGTTTTATCCATGCACCTTTCATCTGCACTGGAACTGTTGTTAATAAAAAATAAACGTCAGCATTTAGAAATTTATTCTAGTAACCAAAAGCAGGGTATCTCTTTATCACACAAATCAAATTGCCATTGTTCTGTTCCATTCTGGACAATAGGGGACCCTCTCAGCAGAACTCGATTAACTGCTATAGTTTATTTTAACCATTGACAGTGACATTACACTGAAGCGTGCAGCATGACAAATAGCGGGAGAGAAGACACAAACTAATAACTTTGTTTGTGTCTTCTCTAACTGTCTGTGTACCTTGCTGCATGTAATGATGCCCACCAGATTAGCACGAAAACGTGTCCTGACAAAAGCAGCCAACTTGGTCGCAAGCAGTTAGCTCGCTGCATGTCTAGATTTTGTTCAAAACACCGTGAAGACTGATCACTGGTCGAATATCCAAACAGGTGAAAAGTAATATACCAGGTATGATATTGGTATTTCAGCATTGGACACTTTTGCGATAAGAGAGGATGGAGGGGGAAATAATGAACCCTGAATTATGTAATTTATGAAGGAGCATTGCAGAGCACTTTTGGGTCAAAAGGGAAGTGAACGAAGATAGCGCGAAAGCCACCTTCTCAAGAAATTAGTACCCGCCGCCAGGCATAGTCTGAGGCTGGGCAACCTCTTGAAAAAAAGTGCTCAGTGACACTGCGAGTTGAACCCAGTACCTCCTAGATTGTAGCTGAGCGCTGTAACCGCTTGTCCACTGCAGCAGTGCTTGCGTTCACCCAATTGCTGATATATCGTCAATGCTTCGAATGACGCCAAACGCAAAAACGCCCGGTGAAACTTTGTCAAAAATAGAACAAAATTATTAGAACGCGTTCACCCAAGCTTGCTAGAAGATAGAAGCCACCACGTGTGGCTGCTTAACCGTGCACTATTTATCTTGTACATTACTGTCATGACGTTGGGATAGCCGGCTCTAACATACGCTACCTTCTCATAGTTTGCCATAAATAAATAATATATATATATATATATATATATATATATATATATATATATCTGTGACAACGCTCATCAACTATTATGAATTCACTGTCACTAGTGTTATTCTTACTAGATGAATACTCAGTTTGTTTACATTATAGTTATTTAAGGAAGATTTGCCTTATCTACTCACAACCCTCCTAATTAGCGTTGATTCTAACATCTAAAGACAGTCACGCTTCATCTCACTTTCTCTGTGTCTGTCGCTCCCATAAAACGCGTACTCCACTTTTTTATGCTCTCCGAGCATCCGACGCTGCTTTGCGAAACCTTTCTCTGATGTCTGCAGGGCCAGAAAATTGCCTTTTCTATCTATCGATTTCAAGCTTTCGTGGAGACGAAACAAGAGTCTCTCACTCTCTTTTTGTCGCTTTTTTCGCACACGTGATAACGTCTCTGGACTTCAAGGGTCGTTATATACGTCCCTTGCTTTGCTTTCTCACTCAAACAATGCTGAACGAAATATTTGCACCATGTTTTGTGAAAAGCATTAGCACTGAAACATTTTTTGACGAGCCTCCCTCGTTTTACGTAGACACATATCTAAGCGTAAGCGTATGCACGTTCTCGCATTCCGGCTGTGTAAAAATGCTGCAGTGCATGACACCTGCGAAGTTCCGCTCACAATTACTGCTGTTCTATATTTCTGCACAATCCGTCCGCAGGCACAAACGTCGCTCCTGTGTCTTCTAATAACAATTATGTAAGAAAGGCAACGTCTAGGTATGAAACAACCTTACGTTCAGCACTATACCATGCTCGATCACACCGGATTAGCTGAGTAGCAGCGCAGCTTCATTACAGTGTAAGGTAACTGATAGCGTTCAACAGGAGAAGACATTTGAGGCACATTTTGAAACATTGCATGCATCAATTTATGCGTGGTTTCGTTGATGTGGTGCACCTGGAGTGTTGTTTACTTGTACTTGGCGAGATAGTGCAGGGAATATTGCTTAAGGCCATCAAGCAATTTCTTTTTTTAGCTACAGTCATTGATGAAAGGCGAGTGCTTGGCTTTGCATAGCAAACCAAGACGTATATTACAACGTACGTGGCATCCTGTAAGCGCTGTAGCAGATGCTCACGGAACTGAAACTTAGAGGCAGGAAATCATTGGCTATCATCCTATACTCTCTGTGCTAGACGTTTTGCGTTCTATCTTGATATTATTGGCATACACTTCTTTCTTTCCTGGTTGATTCATCGGCTATCACGTGTCGTACTTGCCCTCTTAAGTACCGAGTAAGTTAAATTCGTACCCGCGCTATAGTAATCTTTCCAGATAAGAAAATTCTTGGCTAAGAAAATGCGTAGGGCAAGAGAAAGCTTTGTGAATTCGGCCTCGGGTGTTTCTTCTCACCAATTCCCAAACAACACTGAGCTATGCGCCAAGTGACAAAAGAATATTGTGAGAGACAGCCTCATTAGCAACAAGTCTGCATCGACTATCGTTTGCAGCAGACACATGCGCGATGAAGACTAGGTGCCTGCGTTCTGCATGAGAAAACTAATTTGTTACTCCACGACTACTCTTTTCGAGAGCTGGTTGTGGTTACAAGAGGGAAAAGAGGAGAAAAGTGAGCCCCCTAACTGTCTGCTGCAGCGTGCGACACCTCAACAATAGCTCACAAGGAATGGGGGTGAAGAGAGATTAAAAGGATAGGATTAAAGGTATAAAGACAGAGAGAGATGCGCTAGGACAACGAGTGACGACATAAAGAAGATAGGGGAGATATGAAAGATGGAAACATGGTCACAGGAGTCCGAGGACGGGGCACCACTTGCGAGAGCTCTTGGCGACAGGAGATGGCGTAGGGCTAATCCAGTCGGCCAGAGCTGCGCTGACGCCGTTGTAGGGGATCAGCGGCAGCAGGTGGCGTAGGACCAACCCAGTCGACCAAAGCTGCGCTGTCGTCGGAGATCACGAGGGCACAACCGGTCGGCACGGAATCCAGCGAACGAGTCGTTTTCGAGGGTCACCCTCCCTACTTGATTGATTCCAAGTGCATAGAAGCCTCGCGAAGATCCTGCTTCACGATCTTCACCCCTAGGTGAAGCATCAAGGAAGCTAAAAGCGGAGACCAATGAAAAAGATCTGGATGTTGCGACTTCAGAAGACGCTTTCACTGAACAAGAAGCAGTAAGTGTTTGCACGACAATGAACAGCGATGCTCATGGCGCGGATTGATACCAGACTATCCCTTTGTTGGACACGGCAAAATAAAAGAAGTAGGCAATATTTTCTTTTAGCGCATGCTTTTCTGACGTGATTTTATTAGACAAAAAACAAACCAGGAATTAAAATCACCATTCACAAAAAAGAAAAAAGTGGGACAGGGTATGTCCCACAGACCACATCCAGCAGATTCACAAAGTGGGACCGGGTATGTCCCACCATCCACTTCAGGCAAATCATGGTCGGCAGTGAAACGGGCCGAAACACGCAACACAAAGGGGCACATTGCACATTATGCAGATGTATTTGCTGCGAACTTCTTTCATCTGTGTGGAGCACCACCGGCACCGCAGACGTTTACCGGTGAACTTCGGATGGTGGCCATTTCCGGCAAACCGAAGCTCGTCGGGCACGCCGCTCATAGCACGTCCGTTTTTTTCCCCTTTTTGTTGTGGTGAGCTTTCATTGTAACGCTTGATCTTCTAAAGGTGTTTTGCGCAACCAGTTGGCGACCAAGTATCAAGCGGAACTGCAGATAAACCACAGGCTCTATAAAACTCATTTGAATAAAAGCATTCACTACCGCTGCATCCAACATGAAGTAAAATATGCGGCTCCACCAGCGCTTTGATCGGCGGTCTGCGGGGTAGGCGTTTCTCTTCTGGTCGAATTTATCGACACCTCCCATCCACGTGTTGTAGTCTTTCACAACAGAGGGGCACTCAACTGCCATTTTCTTGCCATTTTGGAGTGTTCGATGCACCTGCACACGGTCTTCTGGGTCATGGTAGTTTGACATAAGGTGCACATTCTTTGAGTCTCTCCATTGATAGGCGACCACCTCTGCCTTTCTTCTCCAAATGTAGGACCCTCTCTCGAGCTTGTTATTTTCTTTGACTACTTGAGGTAGATCCCTCTTGTTGACGCGAAATGTACCACAAGCAAGAATGTCTTTTTCCCGAAGCACTTGAAGTAATTTCGTAGAGCTAAAAAAATTATCAAAAAATACCTGTGAGCCAGCAGGCACGGCGCCATCGGTCAGGGTCAAAACAACATGTTCACCCAAGGTTACGTCATCTGGCTTGTGTGCGCTCTTTCCTTCGTAGAGCTGGAACTTCAGGAGATAACCAGTCTCGGAGTCCGCGAGAGACCAAACTTTGTAGCCCCTTTTGATTTTAGGCTTCATGGGCATGTACTGTTTCATGCTCGAACGCCCTTTGAACAGTATCATGCTCTCGTCGACAGCGAGATGACTGGATGGCGTGTAGTTAGCCAGAAACCTCTCGTTCATCATGTCCATCAAA
Source organism: Rhipicephalus annulatus (assembly GCA_013436015.1). NCBI lineage: Eukaryota > Metazoa > Arthropoda > Arachnida > Ixodida > Ixodidae > Rhipicephalus > Rhipicephalus annulatus. The sequence goes on along the minus strand of WOVY01003683.1, from coordinate 396,460 downwards.
GGTCGAACTTTGTAGGACCGATCGTAGTCCTTTGTGCCGTAATCCGCCATGAGGTCATTGTTGTTCAGGTGAAGGCAGTTTGTTATGAGCTGGAAGCGTTTGTACGTCATCACCTGCGCGATTTCCTTTACATGAAAGAAGCTGTCCGAGCACCAATACATTTGCAGGTGGTGCATGCGATTGACGCTCATCAGAACAAGCAGTCCTATGTAAGCACGAAGCTCTAAACATGTCAGTGCCGTCCATCCTGCGCGGTTTGTTTGTGCTGCGTATAGGTTGGTTTGATCGACAATATGCTTCATAACATCGTCATCAAAATACAGAGAGAATGTTTCAAGTACAGTGCTTCTCTGCGAAAGCTTCTGAGATCCAAGTGCACTGCAATTTGTAGGAGTTGTGGCAACAAATTTGGATGAGTCCCACTGGTTGTCCACAGTCTTGTCATCAAGCTCTTCGGAAGGCTTCTTCGATTTCTTTTGTTTTTTTCTTTTTCCAACGTAGTGTTTGCGTCGGATTCCTTTGCGTTTGCTTGTACTCGGCCCTGGTAGCGGCGGCAAAGTGTCGTCCTCCTCGCTGCTTTCATGAGGGGCAAGCACAAACTCTTCGTCTTCAGAACTTTCGCAGTACTCATCTGTACTGTCATTGCAATTGTCCGGTAAACTGAAAAACAGTTCTAGAGCTTCCTCTGGGCTCAGGCATTTTTGTTTTCCTGCGTGGGAGAAGGAAATCAGCCGATTCAGCACCGTTATCACGCCAGTGTACGCACTCGACTCAATAAGCCTAAGCCTGCGGGCGCCAAAACGCACGTGTTACACGAGATTCATACATGCAAAGGTTTTTTCGTAACGTAGGGTAACTTTTATAGGCAATTGTATTTCTCAAAGCAATACCGTAGTGCAAGAAGCGAATATTTCACTTACCAGACATGTATCTGTCGTTGAATTAGCTTCAAAAACAGGCGCAAACTGACGAGACACGAGCACAAGAACACAACAAAATGTAACAGGAGCGCCTCCAGCTCCACCTCATGACACGGACAGAAAACTGCATATAGTGTTTTGCACAAAGTCTCATAGATGGCGCCATATAAAAATTTCGAATATTAATTCATGTGTAAGCATTTTAGAGCGAAAAAACGACAACTCAAAAAGTGGGACCTATGTGTCCCATCATCCATCAAAGGGCTATAGTCTGGTATCGACCCGTGCTATCGTTTTATCATATATATGATAGGACGATTGCGCTCTCCAGTGTCGTACCATCGTTCAGAAAGCGAGAAAGTGTAACAATTGCTAAAAGAAGAGAAAAGGGCGTCCGAATATTATCGTGAAAGTATGCACCACCCAAGTGTTAAGAAAATCGCAACTAATGCACACAAAAAAACAAGCCTCACTTGTTTTTACTGGAACAAAATTTGACAGAATAAAGCAATCATCGTACCCTCCATCCCAAAGAGGCTACGATCATGCTCGGACTTCGGGGCTTCTGACACTGCCAGCAAAGCGCACTCCTCAGAGGTATAGAGGTCAAAGCCCAGCATCATCAGGTATGAGCAATTCCTTAAACCATTTGTGCGTCTTCAACGATTACGCACCTTCTTTTTCAACGCGCGGTGAGTGGGAAAGCGTGCCCGAACTGATGTGCCGGCATTGTGCGCGCTGCATGGAGCGGCAGAGGAAGGTCTATAGCAAAGAAGAATTCAGTAACGTTGGTCTATAGTGCGTCGATGCGCGCGCCCCCGTAGGGAGTGTAGTCATCCTTTGTGTCTGAAAGGATCGACGCCCCCTCGCCGCGCGCGTCCGCCACCCTTTGGCTTACGCCGCACTTGTTTAAACGTGTAATTGGCGCCTTGTCGGCTGTCTGATTCGTCGTAAATCCTGCAAGATGACTGCGTGCTGCGTGCCACTCAGAGTACGAATCATTCTAGAAATGGATGGAAGGTGTTTTCTTTCCGAAGCGATCCTAAATGAAAAATTTTATTGACAATGATAATAAAGAGTGACAAGTGGCAGCCAACAAATGCCTCTAGTAAATGCAGCGTGAGCATTTCTTAGGCTACGTTGCATACTTTGGGGTTGATTTTCAAAACGGAGTGCATATTATTAGTAACACAGTAACAGATCAAACTATTACAAGTTACGTGCGTGGTTCTCATAGAGTTCAAACCGTTCTCACAAATGTAGTGTTCCTTTGGGGTGTGCTTGAAAATGGTACTTTGGCCGTCGCGGACAACCTCTTTTGCTTTATTCATCAAGGTGAAAATCTAAAATGGCGGCGCCTGTAATGAACTGGAACCATTGACGCCGCGTTGTGTTTCTTTGCAGAGCAAGAACTAAAAATGAAAAATTCGGTGTTCATGCTCCCGTTGCTCCCGAAAGTACAACGTTTTGACTGCATGTATCGACCCGCGATAACTTGCCTGCCGTTTAACTGCTACATGCCGTATACATTCTCTCAGTAATATATATACGCTGACTCAATATTATGCTCTAATATACACCAATTACATTCACATTTCATGCGTAGAGATACATGCAAGTGCGTTCAGACATGTGTGGTGTTTAGGATTTATATTGTCAAAAGCCTTCGCGTCTTTTATTGGACGCTTTTTTTTTATTGCATGTCATGGCACCGACCAAAAGGGGGCGACGCAACAGCCAGCGCATTCAACGTACAGACTTTTCAATAATGCTTCGCGCACCGGCGTGGGGCTCTGGGATTGCTTTAAAATGGCCTGTCTACAGCTGTACAAAAACCTCATTTGCCTATGCATAGTTATAACTAAGCTGACTCAAAACGAGTTTGAATGTCATTGGTGCATGTGCACCTATTAGCTCATAGCAGAGTTATCAGGTATAAAATCAAAACCTGCCTCAGTGACCCCACAATTAGGAAAGGGACAGAAATTTTGTGCTCTGATATATTCAATTTTAGGGGCGAAGCTCCTTAGGGCGTGGGCTGTGCGTCCCCTGTAGGCTGTATGTAGCCACCTCTAGTTTAGTTCTTGCAGTGTTCACTAGATGGCGGTACCGTCCCCTGTACGTTGAATGCGCTGGCTGTTGCGTCGCCCCCTTTTGGCCCTGTTTGTTCTCACTCAGTGTATAGAAATATCTAAAATAGAGAATAGGCCCTTGTACGTGGCTTTTCTAGACATCACTGGGGCATACGACAACGTTAATCAGGAAATTTTGTGGGATATATTGAAAGGAATGGGCATGGGCGACGACTGTATACAGCTTTTGAGGGAGATATACCGAGAAAATACAGTTTGCATAGAGTGGGAAGGAATGCGTAGCAAAGAGAACGTTGAGGTTAGCAAGGGTCTGAGACAGGGATGTCCTTTGTCCCCGCTGTTATTCATGCTGTACATGGTGAGTATGGAAAAAGCGCTAGAAGGTAGCAACATTGGTTTTAATCTGTCACACAAACAGGGCGGCATGATGATTGAGCAGAAGCTTCCAGGTTTATTTTATGCGGACGATATCGTCTTATTTGCGGACAGTCGAGATGATATACAGCAGCTGGCGAATATATGCGGAAGGGAAGGTGAAGCTCTTGGACTAGGATTCAGTGTAACGAAGTGTGGATTGATGGTATTCAATGATCCCTGTGATCAGACGGTGTCCATACAAGGCCAAGAAATACCGAGGGTAAGCGAATACAAGTACCTTGGAGTATGGGTAAATGAGAGTGATAGATACATGGAGGTACAGGAAAAAGCCACGGCAGCAAAAGGAAAGAGGAATGCGGCAATAATGAAGCACAGAGCGTTGTGGGGATACAATAGGTATGAGGTGCTTCGAGGTCTGTGGAAGGGTGTAATGGTTCCAGGGCTTACTTTTGGGAACTCAGTGGTGTGCATGAGGGCAGAGGTGCAATCGGGAATGGATGTAAATCAAAGGACTGTGGGACGCCTCGCGTTGGGTGCTCACGGGAAGACGACAAACGAGGCTGTAAAGGGCGATATGGGGTGGGCAGGTTTTGAGGCGAGGGAAGCGCAGAGCAAAATAAGGTTCGAAGAAAGGCTAAGAAATATGAAGGAGAGTAGATGGGCAGAGAAGGTGTTCCGTTATTTGTATAGGAAGAGCGTGGACACACAGTGGAGAAAGAGAACTAGAAGACTCACTAGTAAATATACGGCTGGTATTGTAAGCCATATGTCAACAAAGAGCGTTAAGGGAAAAGTCAGGGAGGCGGAGAGGATTTACTGGATGGCAGCTATGGAGAAAAAACCGGCTTTGAGTAACTACCGAAAGGGCAAAAATGAAATAAGGAGGGAGGCATTTTACGATAATTCAAGGGGAAGCGCTTTACTATTTGAAGCGAGATCGGGTTGCCTTAGAACGCGTAGTTATAAAGCAAGATTCAGTAAAGAAGAAGAACAATGCACATGCTGCGGGAAAGATAAGGAAACGGCGGAGCATGTTCTGATTGAATGTGGAGATATCCACCCAGATGTACGTTTGGGCACGAGCCTACAGGAAGCCTTGGGTTTTAGGGACAACAATGGAAAGCTGAACACACCCGCGATTGAAATAAGTAAGAGACGGTTAGAGTATTGGTGGCAGAAAATTAGAGAGAAAGGACAAAAATAAATATTGGAAAAATAAAATATGGACAGTGTGCCGTAAATGGCAGGGAACTTAAGCTGAAAATTTACCTTTTTTTCCATTAAGATAGAATTTATCGAAGTAGAGGCATTAGGCCAACATCAAAAAAGAAAAAAGGTTTTTTTTTGTCGAGCCTGGTGGCATACTTGTCACCACCCCGTTATAAAGGGGACGCTCATAGCATCCATCCATCCATCCATGTAGCCACCTCTAGTTTAGTTCTTGCAGTGTTCACTAGATGGCGGTACCGTCCCCTGTATGTAGCCACCTCTTGTTTAGTTCTTGCAGTGTTCACTAGATGGCGGTACCGTCTCCTGTATGTAGCCACCTCTCGTTTAGTTCTTGTAGTGTTTACTAGATGGTGGTACTTGTAGCTGATGATGAAAAGATGCAAGATGTTATAAACTAGAAAGCGGTACTTGTAGTTGATGAAAGACGCGAGATCTTATAAAATAGGAATGATGTCACATATGGCGTGTGTCATTGGTTGAAGGCAATCGTTCGATTTAGTGCGGCGACGTACGCTAGGGGGAGCGATGTAATAAAATCGAGTGGGCAAAATGTACAGAGGATTCATGGTTTACCAGGTTTACCTCCGGAGCTTCACCCACTCATCATCATTCACTTCGTGGATATGGTGGCAATTTTTTTTTGTTTATTACCACTCCATATCTAATCTAATTGTCCAATCTTAGGGCGCTGATGAGTTTAACGTCCCAAAACCATCATGATTATGAGAGACGCCGTAGTGGAGAGCTCCAGAAGTTTTGACCACCTGTAATTTTTTAACTTTTAACCCAAATCTGAGCACATGGGTCTACAGCATTTTTGCCTCTATCGAAAATGCAACCGCCGCAGCCGATATTTGGTCCCGCGACCTTCGCATCAGCGGTCGAGTACCTTAGCCACTAAATTATTGCGGTGGGCAATCTGCGGGTCCTATCTTCACGTATTAGGGACGAAGCTCTTTATGGACTTGGGAAGTCTCGCACCCCTCCGGCGTAGCCTGCATATAGACAGAGACATACGAATGGATAAACACAGACAGAAAGACGCATGGACGGACAGACGCGTGCACGGACAGACAGATGGATGGGCGAACAGACGCACGGACCGACGAACCAATGGGCGGACGGACGCTTCGCACAGCTGCTCATCCTTCACTCCGTAGATATGCTGTGATTTCCTTTTTGTTTCGCCAATTCATTTGCTTCGCTAGATGCGTTGCACGCTCATAATACAAAAACGGGGGCATTTAGAGCGCGCGTCTAAATACTGTGTGTTGATCTTGGCGAATTTGAGCTGGAATCGCACCAGAGGAACATAAAGGCACATTTTCCCATAATGGGGTGGGTGCATTATTGCACTACTTTTCCTTTCGACAGTCCACGGAATCACACTTTTGCATTACTGCTTTCTAATACAGTGTTCTGGATCTCTAACTTGCCTGAATAAAGCTACCTACAACACACTATATGACTTAATTGACGAAAATGCCCGAAAAGCAGAGCTTACGAACCAGCAGGTTTTGGGCATTATAACTGCACCTATCACAAAATTACACATAAAATATTGATACAGTATGTTACTTTATTTGAACAAGTTTCAACCAAAATACTTATTGACTAAAAGTTCGCCATCATGTTTCAGTATTGCCTTTAACAACACAGTGCACGCATAAATACTGCTTACCAGTCTACGGTCCTGGGAATCCTTAAAAGCTTTCAGTATACGGTGAAGTTCCATTCTATTAGCTTTTCTTTTTCTCTTTCGCTGCTCCCGATGTGACATACCTTCAGGTGCCTTAACCATTAAAATATATACAAATGAGATAAAATGTTTTGCACTTCCTAAACAACATTTACAAACGCATTGGGGTGTAATTGTGTTATCAGTACCAGCAAGAACTAGACAGTATGCATGAAATTAACAATCATTGACTGATTCATTGCTGGCACAGAAATATTACTATGTTCTGAGGCCTGTGATTAGAAAAATGTATCGTTAGAAGCAATCGTGGCATGTAATCAAAATTGAGATTACTAATGTGTTTCATATTTTTTCTGTCCTTTTTCATTCAACCTTCAACAGCTGCGGCAGCAATAAAAAACAACACTGTGTATACAAAGCATGACAGACACGCTGGCTATTATTTCGCCTCAGGATTTTTTTTTTTACTGCGCAGGTCGTACGTTTGCGGGCTGCCTCTTTCCCTACATGATGTACGCTCTTCATAGTTGTTGATGGGGTGCATTGCACCCTTTAAGTTCCTCAGGCAGCTCAAAAAACGACTCACGACGGGTTAACATCTACTTCACACCCTCATCCTCCCACACATTTCTTTTTCAGCAAAAAAGGAGGAAGCGACACGGAATGTTGTAAAAAACAGCAGAAAATACGTGACCTCAACACAGTAGCTCCTGCTCGTGTTCTGGCAAACCAGGCCTCAGGCACCATATTTGTTACTCTGGCAACAAGGCCAATATTACTTTGCAAAAAACAAGCAACATTGATGTGCGAGCTTCCCTTTTGTTGGCGCTTCGAGCTCATTTTATTGGCGGAGCCCTCTAATGTCACGGGCGAGTGAAATGTGGTCAGGTGACCCTGCAAAAAGTGAATTGAGAGTCTGCTTTTTTTCTTGCATTTTGAGTTTTCTAAGCGAAACACCTTCAGACGGCGTGCTGTTTCTACTGCAGTTTTTCCTACATTAGTCTGCTTGTACTTCAGTCTACACAACCCACAAATAAAAATATGGCGAGTTCAATAGTCTTGGAAAACCTCTTTAAGCTATCAAGTTCAAAAATATATTTGAAAGAAATCTTACCACGATGCCTTTACCAAGCTTTCCTATAATTACTCGAGGAAGTGTGCTTCGGGATGTTTTCAGCTTCAATACAAGGGTGTCAAGAGAGTCTCAATAGATTGATAAGGAACACAACATATAGGAACACAACTCATGAAGGAACACAACATATAGGAACGTTATCACATGAATGCTTCAATCATAGTGTCTAGTTATGCACAAAAACACTTGCATTCTTTCCTACACCTAGTATAACAGTAAATGCCTATAAAAAACTCTTCACCACACCATGGCAAAAGTGACCTTACAGGCATCTTCCACCTGCTTGTGCACCACCTTACATAATTGATTACCTTATTCAAGTTGCAAACTAAGTTTCCTATTTAAACACAAAGTTCTGGCACCCTTATCTGACTAACATTTTGAACAAGTAATTGTGCAACTTCAGCTCTTTAGACACAAAGCATCTTTTGCTCGGGTCTATGTTCCACGACGTCGATGTCTGCACTCACAAATACATGCATAACTTTTTTCCTCTCTTACGCTTTCCCCTCTCGCGTCGCAATGCCGACGCAGAGAGCGTCTACTAACCTACGCTTGCACCGCCCTCTCTTCTTAGTTTCTTTAAGAAAACTGCCAGCTCAGCTGTATCATTGCTGTAAAAAACAAATCCCTGCCAAGAATTTGTAACTTTTTGTAGGTTAGTGTAATTGGTTACAAGAAAACACATGACCTTGTATTATCACAGACTTATACTAGGGACATGTTAACTGTGCCTTTTTATATAATTCACCAGTATGCTACTTCCCAGTTCGAGTCAAACTATCATGCCACAATTGTTACACAAACTTCTTCCGGAATGACATCTATTCTTGTACCTGCTTTTGACCACTGTTCAGTGCTGAGCGTTGGCACAACAGGTCTTGGACAAGATGTGCCACAGTGTCATTATAGATTTCCACTATCATGCGACAAGAATTACGCCATCAAGATGGGAAGGTACGTGAATTAGTCTGCACGTGAACACAAGCTTCCGCTAAAAGGTTGAGATGGGGCACATTTGCCGACACACTGTAATTCACATAGGTGTGAGTTGTGCCTGAATAAGATTAAGATTCTCGGTATAACCAACGATACCATGGCTAGAGAACAGTAGGAAGAATTTCCAATAACAGCATGAGGCTCCGTATGTATCATTGTTTTTTTCACAGGCAAGAGCAGATTCTTGGATCACAGGTTGTGATTAAGGTGGGTATTCACTCTTCGGTCTAGCATGCTGCGTATGTATATTTTTATAAATTTCATTGCAGTATTGAATAAATAATAGAACATTTGCACTACCCTTCGCCACTTCTCTCGTTTTCATGTGCAAAACAGCCATACATTTGTAGCTTGTACATGAACATATACTAGATTGAACATGCGCATACATGCACTAAAATTGTGCCATATATAGTAATTTGGTGTCATGACGTGAATGACTTCAATGACCTGTAAGACAAACAATGCAATGTACGCAGCTTTTCGTTGGCTACATCTCATTACACAAATTCCCGTAGTGTGTGGAATCTGGTGGACCTCTCCAAGGTTTATTATCAGGTGAAAACATTAATAACGTTGGGTCCAAACGTACGTCGGACGTACCCGAATACTAAAAGCTCAAAGTAAATCAGACGTACGCAAACCCGCGAGTCCAAAGATACGGCGGGTGTGCGTGAATCCAAAAGTTGAAGGTACTGTGCATAAGACGCACCCGTCACCGCGAGCCTTGAAGATGCATCGGTTGTCGCGATGTAGTGGGACACACCAGTCGCGGAGTAGGTCGTGGCTACTGCGTACCAGTTTGCATAAGACCAACAAGGAACGAGCCGAGTGAGCACTGCCGATGACAACAGAAAACTTTGAGCATCGCATGATTGACGAAGAGCGTCGCAGTTGGTGGTGCCAGCCGCAGACTTCTGTCAGTCCCCGGTGTGAACGCCTTCTAAAAGGACTAGGGACAAAACTGAAATTGTGATAACTCGTCATATAGATTTGTGTAGGCTTTTCTATCAACGATTTTACAGTATGTCTCATGTCGCCTCCCTACCACACGTGAAATGCGCCTTCAATTTTCACGAAAAGACGAATTGCCATCTGCGTCACAAGTTTGTGCTTGCTGCCACAATCCTTGCGAGCGTTCTCTCCTAGCTAATCTTTTGAATGGGAAAAAGAGGCAGACTCGCACAGAAGTGCAAGTTTGCCCCGTATGCGTGTGTAGAAGTGAATGACAATTTGATCTAGTAAAATATATACCCCCCCCCTGCTGTAATGCCTAAAAAGGCGATGCACGTAGTCAATAAATAAATGAAGTTTGCCTCTGCAGTTCTTTTTTTTGGGGGGGGTGGAGGGGGGTCACGTTTACAGTTGCAACCTCCGAGGCGGGATCATACCAAGCCCCTAGGGTCTCATCTGAATGTGGTTTTCTGTGTCCATGTAGCCAGTTGAGTTTGCAGAAGCCATTCTGGGTTCCGCCTCACTCGATGCCAACCGCAACTGCAACCATCTTTCAAAAACTAACCAGCGCGCGTGAGCCCGCTTTGTTTTTTGTTTGTTTGTTTGTTCAATCAAGTGCTATAACCAAGCTTAAGTAGGTGACAAATTGCAACGACCGACGTATCTTTAGACTCCTTTATCCGCGCTTTCGTGGGTCCAGGAGATCAATTGTGCGAACAAACGACGGACGGGCGCGACAGGCTGGTCTAATTTGGAGTCACTTAAGTGCAAGCTCGCGAGAAAGCGCGACGTCCAACGCAATTTTAGACACCTGGTTACGGGTATACGCGTCCGACGTATCTTTAGGCTCTCTGTTTCGACTACGTCCGACGTACTTTTAGCTTTTAGTATTCGCGTACGTCCGACGTACTACCTTCAGACACATCGTATTAATAATGCAGACGAAATGCAAAAACATGATGATCGGTGGGGTGCTTGAACCCGCCACTCGACTCAAAGCTTTCGTGAAATGTGGAAATCGCTCCCTTCGGGCAAGTAAAGTTTACATAGGCTTACCTGCTAGAGAAGTGACCGTGGCCGGATAAAATTTCTCGCCATGGTCGTCCTGGTCAGCCCAGTAGGCCAGCACTATTGTGTCCTTGTTGAAATCTTGCGCGTTGCGTGGACTAAAATCTTTCATCAACAACACAGGGAGCACAGCCCGCTCCTTGTATTTTGTATATTGCACACACGCAAACATGCTTACAGTCTGCAGTCTATACACAGAACAACTGTATAACTCACAACTCGACGAACATTTGAGTAAAAGTACTACACACGTGGAACCATAACTTGATAACGCGAACACTACGCACAAAAACTCGGGACTTCTCTGTAAATATAGATGGCGCTAAAACCAGACTTTGTCTTTTTTTGTCACGTGTGTGTTTGCGTTAACTTTTAATTAAAAAATGATGTGCAGTGCAATTTATTTTTTGTAGCTAGTTGGATGAACTATGTGTTCTTGTTACATCGTAAGTTTGTAGACTAGTTGATGATAGTTTCGGTTTTATTCACGTAAAATCAACAACGCAGTCGTCACACTTTTCTTTCTCCATTTTCTTAGGCGCATTTGTTCCACATATGTAAGTGCGACCAACATATGCGTGGTGATTTGAACTGCAGCAATAAGAAAAGAAAAATTCTTCGCGATCGATTCCCAATGATTGTGCATGACATTTCTCGACCGTGCCATCCGCATCTAGTGTCAATGGACCATTCACCATCAATACACCTCATCAAAGAAAAACGAGCCTTTAAAATTCCCATTCTTTCTTCGATCACAAAGAAAGAATTTACTGTTGAAATGACACTGCGCGGCACCCGTTTGACAGATTGGAGGACAGGACAACGGGTGAACTTAATTGGCTCTGCTGCAGGGTCACCCATACCTTTTATTTGAACATACTTATCTTACGTTCGTGCATCTTCCAGCCCGTCATCAGAGCGCAAAAAAATAGGAACACAAGTTAAGAGAGGGAGCTATGGGAATTGAACAAAGCGCAGGATGAGGATGTTTCATGAGTCGCTGGATCCATGGTGACTGCTCAGACAATAAAGGTCATTGGTAGCTTGCTTAAGATATGGGGCCATGCAAGCACTTGGACGATGTTAAAGCGCCAACCTTCCACAAGACTTGATTATTATTACTCGGTACTTACGTCGTCGATCGTGTATTCAATTAAGAGCTCTATATCGATCATCACTTCTCGTATTGCATGTTTTTGTGTATAGGTTCACCAGCTGGTTGGCCAGAATCAAATACTACTAGAAACAAAATTGATACGTGCCAGTACACTATGCAGAATATTACAACTGATACACCAATCAAATATATAATTCATTGATGTAGCATATTTAGCTCTAAAGCAAGTGCATCTTCACTGCAGTGGTGGAAAATTTATCTTTATTGAAGTACTTACTAATTGAGCCACAAATTAACAGAATTCTAATATGAAGTTCAAATGGATTTTTGATTATCGCCTTCAGTCGATCGATTACAAAATTACCAATTAGTATAAGTTTAACTGCATGCAGCCATAGCGTGAGTTCCTTGCAGCAACAATAGGCATGCCTGGATACATGTGCTGGAATTACCATCAGCGTTTGCCAGAGTTAGTGTATAAACTTACTGCGCCCTAGGTGCACCGATCCAAGCCTAAATTAACGCAATCGTTCATACATATGATCGATTATTATACCGCAGCCTTAAGCGACAAAAAATCTTTGTTCGATTCTGCTGCTCGTGGATGCTTCTGCTGCTATTATTCACTTAGTTTCTATCAGACGAGTGTAAAAGCTTGTTATTCTACCAAATATATCGAGAATTTCGTAAGAGATAATTGCAATGTCCTTCATGCAATCCGTCCTTTTCACTTTGTTAAAAGATGGTGTGTGATGTATTTTTATTGGATATCATTCAAAACGGCTAAAATGAAAACGACGACTTATCGGAATACCGAACTTGATAACACCGAAAATTAAGATAGCTGGATATGCCGAAAACCGAACTCATGTACCCAGAAATACGCAGATAACAGCAGTAATTTTAACGCGAGAGTGTTAAGAAAAAGCATACATAGGTTGCGTTGACCCAACAACTGCAAGCAATAAATATCAAGGTCCTGGCAGATATCGATGGAACCTAAGCATTTTGCGTGGTATTCAAGTATTCTTGCCCAGAGCCACGCTAGTTCTCGGAACAGCTCTACGTCAATTGTGGTTGCAGTACGTGCTGTCTAAATTTATAAACATAAATACTTCTATGATACAGCCCAGGGGTTACCGTCAATTGTATAGCTAGGCGCCTTCCACTCAAAGTTGACTGATGTAGCACCAGAGAACACCTATGCCACTTTCACTGCCGAAGTCTACCATTCTCGCTTGCACTATCGCTACACATCAGCATACCACTTCTGTTGTTAATATAATGCCGATGTTGATGTTCGCATAATTACGCAACTGTTAACCGGTTATACAAAACATATGTGACTGTTCAACATGTCTGTGCGTACACCATTTTTGCATATCTTTAGCGTCATTTCGTAACATCTCCCATTATAAAAAAATTACAACACAGTCCCTTTCCCTAGCTATGCTTTGCATAGCATCGATTCCCAAGTTTCATGCATGGGATCTACAGAATTTTCTTTCAACAGTCGATCATTTCCCCTTGTTTATTGTATTTCAGAAAGATAAGTCGGGTGCAGTTCTTTGTAAAGCCTCGACATTGCTCCAGTTGCCCAGAGCAATTGCCAAACGATATCTCTGATTTTCGCGATATCTCTGGTTCTTGCTGTGATCAAGCTGCAACCCATTTTTCTTTGACACGAGCGCGATGCAGCCGTTCAGTCATGTTATAATATTTAATTTGTCTCTTAAAATAAATGATCAACATTTTGTAAGCACGTAAGTAAGAAATTTTATTCCTATTTTCGTAAGTGCTCCAGCCTGTGTAATTCGTGCAGCGAAGTCGCAGTGGTGCATGTCGTTAGCTGCGGATAAAGGGTTCATTCAGTTGCTCAGTGCGTTTAGATCTTGGCGAAGACTTGGCGTTTTCTGTAGCAGCACACTTTACGTGTTTTTTAGCCTAGCCCCGCTGATGGCGACGTGCATTTAGTCCCGATCAGCAAAGCTTAGGCTTAGTGGTTTTTGTAGCAGCTCTGTGCACTAAACGTGTCCGCTAGCCTAGCATCGCCTTGGCGACGCCTCCAACGAAAAACTCGCGCAAGGAGTATTTGCAACACAGCTGAGAATTCGGTGTGCCAAAAACGACGTTTTAAAGAAACCGAAGAAAAAAGGCTCAAGGTCTGCAAGAGAGCTTTAACGAAGCAGCGTCGTCCATGTGCGCGGATAACACGCCATTCTCCAGCGCAGGCCAGTGCTCTAGAGCCCATGTGCCGCGTGAACCATCACCTGCTCTTGATGAAGCAGAGTCGTCTACGTGCGTGGATGATGCACCGTGTTCCAACACTAGCTCAAGCGACCATACCATTGAGGAAGCACAGTTCTCGGAGGAACCAGAAGATCCAGACTCCACAGCGTCTGACGACGGCAGATTGCCCCCGCACTACAGCGAAGACGAAATACTGGCCACAGCATTTGGGAAATTAAGCTCGGAAAAGCACCCTAATCTCGGCACATCAAAAGCAGGGGCTGCTGCCATGGCCATGTCGTTTGCAATCGCGCATGGCTTGACATGGATGGGCTTGGGCGACCTGGATAAGCTTGTAAAGAACATAGCTGGTGTTAACGTACTGCCAAAAAGCAAGTACACTTTTAGGAAACTATGGGCAACAGAGAAAAATGAATTAGTTACATACTGCAACACTTGTCATAAGTGTCAGTCTTTGTTGACTGTGGACGGTGGCGATGCTATGTGCACTGTCTGCCGCACTAAAGAAAGTGTCTTCAAAGTACACGAACGGGGGTCATTTTTCGTCACGCTCAATATAAGAAGCCAGCTTAAACATCTCATTGACCAGACAAGAGAAAGCCTGAAAGAAGGGTTGTCGAAAAGAAGTGAGTGACACCAAAACGCTGTGACAGATATTACAAGTGCTGCCTGTTTTGATGAACTCTGTTTAGACGAAAACGTGAGCGATGACGACTTCACTTTGACAATCGGTACGGACGGCCCTCCAGTATTCAAATCATCTAAAACTTCTATGTAGCCTCTCTAAGTGTTAGTGAATGAACTCCTACTGCCACACGTATGCAAAATCTCATTTTAATAGGTCTTTGGTTTGGGAATTCTCACCTCAATATGCAGCGCTTCCTGAGCAGGTCTTTTGTCCAGTTGGATAATATGGAACCAAGTATTTGGAAGACACAATCAAAGGTGCACCATTCACGAGTATTGTGCTGTGCTGTGCTGTGGATGCACCGGCACGTGCTGCCGTTCTAAATATGGTGCAGTTCAACGGCTTGCATGGCTGCCCACGGTGCCTTACAGTGACAACACACAAATATGGTAAGATATGCATGTACTTAAATTATTATTTTCATAAATGTTACAGTAGTATGGCTATTGTGTTTCGGAGGTGTCTACAATTGAAAATTTTTAATAGCAACGAAGTCAATGCTTATTGTCAAGTCGGATACGCTAGAGCAATAACGTGTGGCCTGAATAAAGACCTACAGAGCAGTGGTAACTATAAATACAATAATAGCATACATCATTTGTAAAACAAATTTTGTGTGATAAAGTACACTTATGTAGCCTATGTTAGAATATAGTTTATGGACACATTTCACTCATTTTATTAATCAGGTTTCTCACACCCAGGCTGCTTATGTCGAAATCTGAATATCCAATCAATGTGCAAGCTGCTATGGTGGAAAATTTGCTTCATGAACTAACTGTGTGCTGACCAATGAGAACACATACAACTACAAAAAAACATCAGTAGAAGTGATTATTAACCTGACGAAGAATACTGTGAATAGCACAAGAAGTTTGAGCTAAGGATAAGCTATTTAATGTTGGCAGCTGCCTGCTTATTTTGTCACACTGGGAAGAAGCAGCCAGATTCTGGAGTTTTCTTGCTTCAGTATTTGACACTTGCAATAATATGACTCGTTTGGCTGCTGATGTCAGTCTTGATCACGGGCCCGTTGGTTCAGCGTTGTGTGCACGCGTCTTTAAGGAGTAAATGCCACACACTTCTAAATGTTACAAAAAACTATAGAAAAGAAAATGATCTGGCTTATCAAGCATGCATATTTTGATTGTGTGAACCACACTGCATAAAGAATTCCTCTCAGCTGCAGCATTCTCAGCATCTGGCAATCTTTCATGCTGTGCACAAGTGGTTGTCCACACAGCAGTATACATGCATAAAAAGAAGAATGGGCATTCTGTAAGCAAGTTAATTTGGTTGTGCTTGCTTTTTGCATAATATGCAATGAGGATAAGAATTTATGCGTAGGGACGGTCATCCTGCTGTGAACACATTATATTGTAAGTTAGTGCGAGAGATTCCCCTTTGGCATTCTTATTTTTGTAGTAAATACATTTTTATGCCAGTTTAATTAGTCAGTAGGAATGCCACTAAAATGTTTCAGTTCATTTGTGTGTTGTGGTATAGAAATATTGATTTTCTGCATTGTGTTGTGAACAGCTCTGCCAAAAACATTCTGGCCACTGCCAAAAGTCCTTCTGAGAGAGATGTAATTTTGTTTTCTCATAGCTACATTTGTGCAGATAAGTTTTAAAATACTGCGCCTTCATGTAGTCATTAAAGGCAAGCTGCAATATGTAGCAACTCTTGAAAGCGGCACTGATGCTTTTTGAAATACTATGGATATGTAAGGGGCAAGTGTAATGGCAACTTTCATAAAAGTTTGCACTTCCATACAGGTGGCAAAATGAAGGCAATCTGATTTTATAAGCAGGATTAGTTCTGAATGCTTTGGTTGTCACCTAATATATTCGCTATGGCAGTGGCTCTGCAAATGTGAAAAGAGGTTTCACTTTTCTTCATTTTTAGGTGGCATGCGCTACATTGGTCCACCAGCAGAGGCAAGGGCACATAGCCAAGTTGTAAGAGATATGCACATTGCACAGGCTACCCAAAGCACAGTGGATGGCATAAAGAGCCATTGGCTTTGACGAGCCTTAACGGTAAGTGCAGACAAACATATTGGTACAGAGTATCTAATTTTTTGTTGAACTGTGTAAGAGAGTGCCTCAGTAGGTAATATTAGTTGTCGTAGTAGAAGCCATGGGAAGAGCACTAAGTTGTAAATTATGTTGATATTATCACTAGGCACCGTGATATGAAGTCCAATTTAATTGCTTTTTCGGTTGCACTCAAATAATAATTTCAACTGATGGTATTTATTTAGACATCTGTTAATACAGAGGAGCCATGTAAAACACATATATCAGTTTTATATTCAATATTGCTTGAGGAACATTGTTTTAGGAATTAAAATAAGTATATGGGATGTTTTGTGTAGGTAGTATCTTTTCTAAGGTACATTTTTGAATAACTTTATAGTTATGCAGCACATATGTAGCTAATTTTCTTATGAGTCCCGTCATCCTCTTCACTAAGAGCCTGCATGCCAGTTTATGTTGCATTAGGAAACAAGTTACAGAGTATGTTTTAGAAGCATTTGACAGCGTGAACCAGGCATTGCTTCTTCATAAGGTAAGTATTATAAACACAGACCATAATAATAATTGAGCTGGAGTATTTTTGATATCACCTGTTCTGCCTCTAACCACTAATAATACTGATCAATGTTCAGTTTCACTTGAACTTGGTGTCCTGCACGGATCATGGTCTATTAGTGTGTAACGTAGGTCTGCACAAAACATGTAGCTCTACTAAGATATATAATACTAATACGATCCCCTATATGCCTAGGGAAATTGCTCACAACACAATGTTTAGAGTGCGTAAGGATATATTTTCAAACATGGCAGAGTAAGTGAACACAGATAGAAGTGAAAAGAACTGGCATTTTTAGTCTAGTCCTTTTTGTCTGTATTGGCACACCTTCCCTTCCCTGATGACCATTTAATTAGAATGTATAACAACCAGAACACGAGGATTTACAGCGGATAATCTATCCCAAAAAACTTTCATTCACTAGATAACCTTCAAGCACAGCATGATACATGTAGTAAAATTTTTATCCTAGCACCGTCACTACTACAGATGGTATTGTACACAATTTATAAGTATCCCCATTTAGTAAATGCATCGTCAATATAGGACAATAACAATAGCTTCACCACAAAGGAAAGCTGAGCTAGGGGAATGAATGTAGTGAAAAAAGAAAAAACACACACAAGGACACAGGCGAAAGAGAGCAAACGCAGCACTCCAGCATTACAAAGGGCTGAAACTATGGCAAAATACAACACTTTTTAAGGTACCCCATCAAATAAAGTATACAAATATGTTAAGTGGTGCAAAAGTTATTATTATGATAACTGCGGCTAGTTGGTTCATAATGCAGTGTGTGTTACAATACTACAAATACCACAAATCTATCCCCATGCAAAAGTTAGCTGAGCAAAAACAAACACACACACACTTATTTTGATATTACTGCAAACCATGTGGCTACGTAACAATATCTAGGACAGCACAAGCTACAGTGATGTAGAACCAATGAAATGTATGCAGTCAGGCAAACCAGCTTAAAGGTGCCCTGCAACACTTTTTGAGCATGGTCAGAAAACACTGCCGATAAGTAGTAGTGGCTCCTGACAACACGCGAGCCAAATATAGCGCAAAACGTGGCCTGGAATTCACAATAAATTATCAGTCAGCCAAAATTGCTTTCTTTTGACAAATTACAGAAGACGCTAAAAAATCACTCAAAGGCCGTTTATCAGGCATTTTCTAATTTGAACATGGCACGCTCAATCGTTACAAAGATCACCGCGGGAGGCCGCAACTTGTCCACGCGTGCACACACCATCACTGAAAAATGCCTGCATTCGAAGAAAAAACAAGAAAAAAAATTGTCACAATCACGAGGCACGCAACATTTGTTTTTTACCCCTGTCAATATTTCTTGCTTAGCTTTCAGCGCTTTCGTCGGGATGAGAGAAGAGAGAAAGCTACTTGAGCATACTATTCTTAGTTACTCCACTCGCACTGGACTGATTCTAAAAACTTTTGCGGCATTGAATTCGTGAGGCAATAAGCTCTTCCGGTGAATTCATTTCATGGTTACTTAAAAAAGTGTTTCAGGGCCTCTTTAAGGCCTGTGATGCACGTCAGATGGCTTTTGGTAAGAGCATCATTATCAGTAGTCTTTCATACTTATTGTATATGTTTCATAAAATCTGTACAAGTTTCAACCTTGTCAAGGGGATCAGTGCAGAATATATGCACTGGGTTCTGCTCCGAGTGACAAGGTAGATCACCGAGTCCTTGATCAGCACTACTTGCTGTTCAGAAAGATTTTACATAGGTATGTACTGTTTAGATTTTGTTTTATTCCTCATAGACATGTGATTTTTAGGCAAAACATAAATTACAGTGAACAACCATAGAATTCTCTTCTGTGAAGTAAAATTTTTTTAATAAGACAAGTTCAGCGGGTAATCCCACTGTTGCAAATTTAATAAAAGCTGTAATAAATATGCAATAAAAAGCAGTTATACGATGAAAAAATAAAACAGCAACAATTTTTAGTGGTACGTCAAGGCAAGCAAAAAACAAATGAGTAAGACAAGAGCCAACTGAATGTATGTTATTTATAAAAAGAGAAAGCTTATTAGTAAACCACTCTGTTTTAGTAGTAATTGCAAGGAATAATATGTGGCATGCAATAAATGAATGTTATGAACAGTGTCCCCTACAGTAATATATCTAATGGTTTTAGCACTATATAAACTGCACATGTATAAACAATGCTGGCTGCCATCGCTATTATCTGTCGCATGCTTTTAAGGGAGTGCTGTTCTCATGCAGATGTGCTACCATGTTTCATGTAATTGATACAACAAATGCGATAACACGACAAAAATGACATCATGCTCACTTCTATACAAATGACTGGAACTGTTGGTATCGTCAGGTGGAGCCCGAATATTGAATTCAAATGTTCTTATCATTTACAGAAACCAGACTGATTAAACTATACATTATAATAAGAATGAATATACAGTTTATGAGGTAATCTAGTGGTTTACATCTACGGAAGTGAGGACACATGTTTTTTGTTTGAACTCTTCTCATAAAAACACCTGTGTCATTTTATGTATGCAGGCAGTCCGCCTTCAGTGAGGGAAGGGAATAGCCGCCTGTTAAGTATTCAACCTCAGCACTGCATCACACGCTTGTCACGCCGCATTGATGACAGGGCTCATTTGAAAGCTTCGGAATGGAAGCATTGGCTTCTGTTCTATGCCCAGCCCTGCCTAGATTACCTAATCTCCCAGGAATACTGGCGACACCTGGCAGAGCTGTCGGAGGCTGTGCACATTTTGCTCACAGAAGAAATATCAGCCAGGCAGATCGACTATTCAGGTAAAGTACTGCATAAATATAGGCATCCATATAACATCTTTGAAGAACTGTCCTTTCAGTAAGGATCTATGTCGATACTTACTAATGTGGTGTCAACAAACACTCATTCGGAATGAAAGCTAACAACCCCATGTGGCTGCAGTTTCAAAATTTTATATATGAAAAATTCGCAAGTCTGACTGATACTTTTCTGATTTTTAGAACGCCTTCTGTCAAAATTTGCAACAAGATGTGAGTCACTTTATGGTGGAACAGCAGCCACTTTAACGTACATCAACCCCATCACCTGGCCGACAATGTTCGGCATTTAAAACCACTGTGGGCACATTCGGCCTTTGCGTTCGAGTGTGGAAATGGGCGACTCGTCAAATCTGTCACAGCTGCCCGTGGTTTGCGCCATCAAATTGTTGAGAGGGTAGTCATGACACAACATCTTGAACACTTCATCACCACTTCTGGCATCTCGGAAAAAGACAGGGAAGTTTGTCAAGACTTTTTTGGGCACCCACCTGTCAAGAATGCAGCTGAAGATGGCCGTGGAACACTGCTGGGGCTAAACCAGCATGCAACTCTGAATGCTTCAGAAATGCGAGCACTGAGTGGCGCAGGGTTTAATAGCAGTGGTGTTGAGTGCTATGACAGGCTAATTTTTCAAAAGCAGGTGTACCACAGCACACTTTACAAAAGGCCAACTAAAAGCGACAGTACATATGTGTGGAGACATCACAAGGCTTCTTCCGTATAAAATAGATGTTCCGTGTGTTCTTGAAAGCAGGCCACGTTTGCTTGCTGCTGTGCCGAGAGGTGATTTTTCTTGACAATCATCACTTTCCTCAGAGCATCAAGCCATGCTTTATGTCAGCAAACGCCCCATCACAAGTTCTGAGACCAACGGACATCCTCAAAAGTTGTGTCTACACAAAACTGAAAAACATACGAAACGCAATTCTGTGCCCCATGCCGAACATGATTGAAAGGGACTGAACAATTCCCTGAAGCACCACAACTGTGATTAAATAGCGGAATTGGACAGTGTTGACTTGTAGGTAGAGCTCATTGTTTTATTATTTTATTTTTCTTGAAATTCAGAGGGTGTTCTTGGAAATTACTTTTAGGGAATCGATTTGGCGTTTATTACTGTTTCTTTTTTGCGAATCTCCCATTCTCTAGAATTTTCCATTTCATTTTGCATTACCAGTTGCTGCAATATAGTCTTATTTTATTGTTATTTCCATGGAAAATGTCTTGTACTGTTGCTGGTAATCATGTTTCTTCATCTTTTCACTTCTTTTTTTTTCTCACTTCCCGTTTATTCACCAACTTCATAAGGCCAGTGATGTGAATTTGCTGGAAGCTCACCAAATTGTTAGTTTGGGGGTGGGACAGAAGTTAGTCCACCTGCATCTAAACTTTTGTACTAGGCTCCCTCATCTTCTTTACAAACAGATGACCTATTATTAGTAATATTCTCAATACTATGAAATATTATACGACATATCTGAGCACACAAAAACGTGTAACGGTTACTGTACTTTAGATATCTGGACGGTTTGAATGCACACACACATAATATACAAGTACAGATACTTGAATAAAGAACGTCTATGTTTGTTTGTATTACCGTTTTAAAGTTGGCTGTAATACAAGCAGACTTTGTGAGGTGGGGCTGCCACTGATGGCTGTGTGCTCCTTGGGTGATGCTTCAAGCTCTGAAAATGCTCTCTGAACGGTGAAAATGCCCTTTTAAGATGAGAGTTTACAAGATAAATCCTATTATCAAAAAGTATACTAAAAATTGTCTGTATAGAATTTTTCTTTTCTGGCAAGTATTTATAAGATATTTTTAATTTTTTCGAAAACACAGATCACTAGTCACGAGTAAGCAGGTGCTGTGCTGTTACTTTTATATGGCCTCAAACTGATAGCTGAGTGTGTCACGTCAAAAGATATCTGTCTTTGCAAGCATTTTTCGTTTTTGCAAATGAGAAAGCGCATGTCTTCCAACTGTAAAATATCTGAAACCTTGAAAGTATGCATGTCGTAGCGCCTTTAGTTTGTAATTCCACCGATGACGCAACCCAAGGCTCACTTCCTAGTAGTGAGGAAAAGGTCGGTCGCAAACGTCACCGTAGAAGAGCGAAGCATGCGCGTGCGACGAAGCAATGGGAGAACTGTGATGGGATGCAACCAGACGAAAGAAAGAAGGGTAGCTATTCGGCCAGTTCTGCGAAGAGACCTTTGCGGCGAGAAGTAAGGTGCCAGCGGCGAAAGGGTAGGCCACAGCGCGCATCCTCGCGACGGAATGTACGCAGGAGATTTAAAGCTTTGTGGGGAAATGATTGTCGAAGGGGTCTTAGAAGAAAGGCCATAATAGCTAAGCACCGCACGGGAACTAGCCCAAAGAGTGCATAGCCACTCTGTCTCACGCATCGCTCGGGTCCCCTTCGCCAGATTGACAGAAGTCGGCTGAAATCGCAAATGAAGCGTAACGCTGCAGTTCAGCTGGTGGCACATACACGTCGTCGTACCAGGTGTTCTCGAAATCCGCCAAGACCTCGACCACCGCGTGTACGATTGAAGAGTGAGGAAAAGCTGTAAGCTGGAGAGAGTGAAACAGGAATTTACTGGAAAGCATGTTTGTTTGCTTATTTTTGGTTTTGAAGTAATATTTATTTGTCATCTCCACGGCTAGTTTGCTTGAGTACTGTTTTTCACTTCTCGGTTTGTTTTACTAAGCAGTGACCCGCATCAGTCAGCCGACTGCATGCAGTGAGTTTTTTTAATATAAAAGCACGTAAGTCGCAAATGAAGTTTGGTTCAACCGCTAAATTTGAAAGCGTGGTAACGGTGGGCGAGCGGAGCCGAAGTTTGTAAGCTTCGTGCTCTTTTCGTGTAGCGCAAAGGTTAGACCATTTTAAGAGAGTAAATGAGCATTATTAAAGTAGGTTTTAGAATAAACCAAAAGCAGTTTTTGAAATGCTCATGTTTGAGAATCAATTGATACGGGGTTTTGGCACAAAACTTACACAGTTCTTGTTAGGTGTTCTTGAAGTGTATGGCATCTGGCGTTGTTATTTTTGCGTGTTGTTCTTTGCGAACATTTACGTTCAGATGTGTGTTTAGTGGTGCCTAGGTTATAGCGATACGACCTATGGTTAGGGGTGTGTTAGTATGCCAGCGCTCTTTGAATGAGAGTATGATGTCGTGTGAGAGCGCACAGCTAAGTCCTGTGCGTTCTTTAAAACAAGGGCTGACATGAAGCTACGTTCATCAAATGAGCGTGTTCGCATACGAGATTAATTCCCGTTTGTTATTTTAGTGAGTGCTCAGAGTTCAAAGTGATCTCTCGAGAAAAACGTTACGCTATACCGAATGGTGAGGATAGAGATACATTCATAGGACGCAGTTTGATCTGTTGTGAGTAACTTTTCATTGGATTCAGGGTGTCCTACAAGTAGGTACTCCTAACTATACCTTGAAATAAAGTAATTAAAGAATGAAGAATGCGCACAGACACACTGTCTAGGTACAGGCAGTATTCACGTGAAACTATTGTAGTTATTGGTGTTTCAATAAGTTAATGAGATAGTTAACAGATGTCAGTTGCAGCATAGTAGTGCTGATTGTGGGAGGTTAGCTTTGAAAGAGATTGTTTGTTGTCTGGGGCTAAATTGTGTTTGCCATTGTGTGCTTTTCTTGCACTTTGAACTGTTCCATCTTTAGTAAGCATCTCCACATCCATGATTATTGTAACTTTGGCGGCACGAAATTCTGTCAAAATTGTAGAATAAAACTTGTTTGTGTTTTTTGAGAAGCCTGGAGGGTTTTAAGCGAGTCCAATGTACGTGACTGCGGCATGGTATTGTGTTGTGTGGTTCGTTTTGCTGTTGTCAGTCATTGTGAGGTAGTTTGGAAGTTGTTTGCAAGTTCGCAGTTGAAGGTTACAAGCCAGGCCGTCGTCCTCGTCACCAGCCATTCTCTTCGTGCCCAGCGGTTGGGAGCGCTGGCCAGCCGAGATTTTCCGGGCGGCGGAAGAGCTGTTACGTTTCGCCCGGCAATAGACCTCTACCGGCCTACGTCACTCACATAGCGTGACGTCAGTCACATTACCACTCAGCGCACGTGGGAGCAGGCTGATTGGCAAAACATTGCTTCTTCTGTGCGTGCTCAATGCGGCTGGTGGTATCGCTGGGACAAATTCACAGTGTTTGTTTAGAAGCGTTGAGCTATGGGTGTCAGCTGCTGCGCAGTTGTGTGCTCTAAGCGTGCCACGATAGGCAGCGGCATTGGTTTGTTTTTCGGTTTCCGAAGGAAATGAGCCAACGGAAAGCGAGGGTTCAAGCTGTGCGCCGGAAAAAATGGCAGCCGTCCGACAGCACGAGGATTTGCGGCCTTCACTTCATCACCGGTAAGTAAATTCTGTTTTCTCGGGATTTAAGGTGGATTATCCTTTCTTTGGCATCATTTGTAAGTGATTATGTTTTATTGACTCAGGCGCTCCTTCTCCCTTTGGTAGCCATCCGGACTGGGTGCCTAATGTGTTCGCGTTCAGAAAGGCTGACGCTGCAGCGCTGACGAAGAAGTGCCACCGTTTCGAGCGTAGCGTGAAACGGAAACGCTCTTCAGGTAAGATTTTGGTGTTGAGCAGATTTTAGTTTTGCGATCCCCGGCTGATATTTTCGTCTGGCAGCCGTTAACCCCGAAATCATGAAATCTGCTTCTAACAAGCGGAAGCAAATCTCTCCTGCCACGCTTAAGAGTTTTGCAGCGCGTATTGCTTTGTACTCTGCCTTGTTTGTTCGCCAGAAAAGCGGAATGACACATGGTGTTTATAACACCTCCGTTCTCGTAACCATGGAATGAAATTGCTTGTCGCGACGGTCAAACGGCCTCACCGTTCAATGATGACCATTGATCTATGTGACAGATTAAGTGGTCTTAACGACGACATGTTTTAGTTATTGCATGGTAGTGTGACTTTAGCGCTAGGGTCTAACTGGCATTCTAAAATAAACTCTTGAATTGGAAAGAGAGCTGTCAATTTTTTTCATTCAGTCTTTGCTCTGTGATTATGTTTGTGTAAGATGTCATCTTATCATTGAATATTGGTGTGACCTTATTGCAGTTAACTGTCATGCCTCCTCAAGTGGTGATCCAGCATCTGATGTAGAATGCTCTGCTGTGGCTGGTTCTAGTGTGGAAGCAGGCACTGATGGAGCGGTTGGTTCTAGTGTGGAATTAGACACTGATGCAGCGGTTGGTTCTAGCACGGAACCCGGCATTGATGTAGCGGTTGGTTCTAGCGTGGAACCAGACACTGATGCTGAAGCAGGCAAGTTTTTACTTCTGGTTTATGTTATGCACTTGTGAGATTTGGGGACTTTTTTATCCTATATGTGGTGCCATGCTCATATGCAGTAGAAATTCTGACAGAAACCTGCCTGGTAGGAATGAAACATGAAGAAAGAAAATACGCCTACTAAATAAATGTTCTAAAGTAAGTTCTTTTTTGGCTTTCATACGAAAGCCTTGTTCACATTAAGCCTTGTTTGCCACTCGACTGGAAGACTTGCTTATATAGACTTCAGCACGTCATGCAAGCACTGTGCATGGGACATGGGAATGTTTTCATTATTAAGATAAAGTTTGTGCCTTGTACTTTGTATCTCGAGGCACTCAAGATACAAGCACAATTTACCGTTCCTTTCCGTCCTGATGATGCTAGTAGAATTCATTCAGTGAATGGCACGATAAGTCAGCCGCATGCTCTGCTGGTGCATTACACTCCACTTTTTTCCACATCCTTCTGAAGTTGGGGCAAGTTCTGTCTAAAGTTTCCAGTTTCTCGGATGTTAACACTTTGCCAATCTGCGCAGGTGATCTTGCACACAACACCAATGCTACAACACACACACCCAAATTGTAACGATTGACACACGACGCTTTAATCCTGTGCAGATGCTAATGAGAAATTACTACTCGATTGGCTTCATTGTAAACACGGCCTGCGTGTGGAACCTGCAAAATATTTTAAACTTTTATTTGGTTGGTTTACCTTTTATCTTTGTGTGCTGATATGCAGTGCCCAAAACCTATGCTAGCTTTTTGGAGTGTCATAAGCTATTATGGCATGTTTCTTTATTTATTATCAGAAGCAGACGGAGAATCTGCGGCGACGTTGCTGCAGTTGAGCGAGATATATTTTACTGGTGAGTTCACATGTTTTACTTCAGTTAACAAGAAGTCCTGAGAAATACTTTGCAGAGTTTACGTTACCCTTTTTTACATTGTGTATGATTTGTTGTGCACTTCAGTGCGACATTGTGCAGACTGAAGAATACACAGCTAAGGAAATGCATGTCCTAAAGAATGATTCTTATATGCAACCATGCATATTTCTATTATGCCTAAAGTGATTATCGATTTTCCTAAGGTTAATCTAATTTTTGCCTCAAGCATGCTATATTTAACTGTATAAGCATGTTTTAATTGCTGATGACACTTCCAAAACAGGTTGCTCTTTAGAATCGCTTCATCAAGATTTCACAAATAAAAAAATCCAAAGAACCTTAGGTAAGCAGAGACACTCATAGTCGAGTCAATAAAACCGAGATTGAGCTGCGAGTGCGAGTCGGTGTGAGTAATATTTTGGCGATTTCAAGTGCAGTTGAGAAAATTTTTTTGTGAGTCTTAGTCCGAGTGAGTCCTAAACACAAGATATATTTCTTTGGTGAGGAGTGAGTTCCAATTTTACCATGATTTTGCTTAGTCAATTTCAGCATTGCTGTCAGCCTGCTGTCGGCTCACTACTATTTCCACTGCTACTCACACATAGTATCCAGCTCAATATTTATTGTTCATAGTCATGAAATTAAAAGGGGGTGATGCTTTGACCTTCTCCTTCCTGCTTACAAGCTGTTTAAAAAGGGCAGCACGGAGACACAACGACAAAGCAGTTTAGACGTCATGGGCGCTTACTAACAACTCGTCTACTCTGTTCCCTTGTCATTGTGTCCTTGCAGTGCCCTACCTAGACAACAATCATGTACCAACTAGTCTAGGCCAAAGCATAGTAGACTCTCAATAAATAGAACCTGAAGGGACCAGGAACATGTGTTCCATCTAACAGGAGTGTATGTGCACAGAATACAAACTTGAAATCAATTATACAAGAGGCAGTTGTTTTGTTTCTGCAATAGTTCTATTCAAGAGATTTCCGCTTACTGAGAGGCTACTGAAATACTCTACCAAAAGAAGGTAATAATAAAAATATCTCATTTGAGTCATGCCTTTCAATGAACAATGCCCTGATACTGAATGGCAAACATTGATAGCACGTATATAGAAGGTACCGGATCAGATGTCGCCAATTATACGAGATCATGATGAAGACCATTGACACCGTGGTCAAGAAAGCTAATACGTAGATACAAAAAGCATAGCTCATCCCTCCGTCATAGTAATCGGTATACCACGAAAGTGAAACGTGTTTTCACAGATGTCGTTGACTGTTTATAATGCATCGATATAATAAAGCTTGTTAAAAGTTGTTTGGCATAGCACCACTTGATGTGGACGCACACACGTTGAGCCTATAGCGGCAAAGCTTTTTCCTGGAGACTAACACACAAAGTATTGATTTTAATCTTGCGGTAGCTAAAGTTCTTATTATATACCTGGGCAGCACATATGCGGAATCCTGTGCAAAGACAACAGCAAGAAGCACATACTACGTGCTGGTACTCAGTATGCACTTCTTCAATGCACCGTGAAATGCAGAGAAGTGCCACCCACGTCGTGTCTTCTATCTAGCACGGCTGCGATTTCTCACATGGCGGGTGGAGAACACAGTGCGACCACCTGGCAAGCGTCACAGAACGATTATTTAATAATATGGATGACTGTTATGAATGAGGCTTGGGTTAAAGCCACCACCTCATGTTGTGTTGAAGTTATTCACTTTCTCCTATTGAAAACGCGCTGAATGGGACGGTCATAGCAGCGGCGCATTGCTGGAACGAGTCGCGTAAGTTATGCATTACAACACTATTCCAATTCCATGCAAGGACATCAGTCCACTAACAAGAGCACTACGAGAGAAAAGCGGTAGATGTAAAAGGTGAATTCATACAGCCTCCTTCATAAAAAGAACCTCTGATGGTAATGCAGTCGATTAAGCCCCCGCCAGCCGTCGTCATAGACCAAGAGGTTGTGGGTTCAACCCCCAGGTGTGGAATATTTTGCTTCACGTTTTTTTGTCATGTGCTCACATTTATTTTGCTGATGCACTTCCGTGACTGAAATACGTCATGGAAATCTTGGTGAACCCCGGCATAAAACACCTTCGTCTTAGAAAACTGACCCTCAGAAAGAATTTTAGGCTGCAGTGCCTGTCTGCGTTGATTTCCTCTTTTGAGAGTCCGTGATGCCACGCGAACACTGTTTCGTATGCCTTCACTTTCTTCAAGTTTCACCTAGCAGTCACAGTGTTATTGTTTAGGTAAAGAAATGCAGACGAGAGGCTATAGAAAGTGTATTTTCAGTAGAGTATTCGGGTGCTATGTTTTAAGGTACAAGATCAAAAGGTGCCAAGTAAAGCATAAATTGTGCAAAATAATGGTTTTCAAGAGCATTGACACCATGTTCAAAAAGCTTTTTGCACACAAACTAATGAGTTGACTCACTCAGACTAAGATCGAGTTGCGAGTCTCAGTAATATTTTAGTGAGCTTGAATTCGAGCGAGTCTGGTTGAGGAATATTTTGGTGACGGAGTGAGCCGTAAGAACAAAATATATGAGTGAACTCCCCACTTTTCGCTGAACTACGCCGCAAACTTGCATAATCAGCCCCATTAGCAAAGCTTGAGTGCTTTTCTAGTCTTTGGAAAATGTAGTGTACATAAATACTGACACAGCATAATTTTTTTTAATGTGAACCTTTAATGACTTTTTCATAAAGCTCTACTTGAAATTATCCTACATGTATTTTTCTCACCAGCCTCAGATGACGAAGTTGTAGCTGCACTATTGCAGTTGCGAAGCACTCAGCCGGTTCCAACTCCAATAGGTAAGCGATCCTTAGAGTATGTTACACTTGTGTATTATGCCTGGCCTTGGTAGACAGAATACAGGGTTGATATGGCCGATTGTTTTCTCAGTGAAAGTGCGTGCATCGTACAAGTACAAAATTGCACATTGATGCAAAGAAAGGCAAGGTATTCTGGGATGCAGAATGCTTTCTGCTGTATTCACGGCTTACTACAGTAAAAATTGTCTACAAGGTTAAAAAAGAAGGCAGGCAAGTGTGGTAGGTAAGCCAGAAACAAACTTTATGTTTTCCTAGGATTGCACTGCATAATATGCAAACCAGTGCACACCATGGCTCTGGTACTCGAGGTTTCCAGCCACAATTTCAACGACACAATGGTGGTTAGTAACATTGCATAAGCAACCATTCTTGCCGAATGTACTGTGTCGCTCAGTATGAGTTACACCGTGGGAGTTCATGTCCAGGCACATTGTATGGTTTTACAGTGGCACCGATCTGGACATGTTTTGGAGTTTCAAGTTTTGAGTTTGGATGTTCCTTCTAATGCTCATCGCCACCACTTTCTCAACCACTTGACGCATTTTCTTCCCATTTTTTATCTAGAACAGCTGATTAAATGGCAAAACGCTCCTTCAAATGAGGCTGAAGGTGAAAGCAAGCATTCGGCAGTGATGCACGCTAATAGAAATAGTCAAAAGCTCTCTGGAGGACTTGAAAGTAGGCCATGATCGGCGTCGCTGCACAACTGTTCATTGCACTGAACCACGCACTCACAGTGTAGCTTATACCAAGCGCAATAGCACACCCTGTTCCACTGCCAACACAGGTTATGCAAAGGAAAGTTTCTTGGAGTTTGCAAAGAAATTCTGATAACCCGCCACGTTATCGGATTTCTCTGAATCGAGTTGAAATATTTGTCTATGTGGTTCAAGTTCTCAATAAATTCAGCCTTTCACTGCCACTTGCTAGCTTTCTGGACTGCCCCCAGGAAGGTGTTGTTTTGGAACTTGATCCCCAGACCAGGACAAGTTTTTCGGCCATTAAGCTTTCTTTTTGAAAATTGCATGGGAATATAATGGCTAGAGAAAGTAGTGTCAGCGTTTGCGGGGTTTGGCCGTGCAAGTCAGCGCAGCACTTTTGCATGATCCCGAAAAGTGACGCGTTGTCACCTCTGTGATCATTAAGCGCACGTTGCCGTAGCAACCGGCGCTCGGCGAGAAATTCGAATCCCTGTGTTGCCTAATCAGCAAGCGCTGTTAGTGCACACTGTCCACACAGGTGAGGATCACGCAGATGAGAATTGCATGTCACGTCTTCCGTGACCAATCAACATACGTCACGTTTTTTGCGAGCGAGAGACGCATGTAAAGCTTTTCGCGATTGATACTCTTATGTCGCATTGTTAGCGATGGATAAATGCATGTCACGTTTCTTCGAGTGCCGGAGGGCTAGCGTCTCTCAGACTGGTGTGCGGACGCACACCCATCGCGCTCCGCTGAGAATGCCAATTTTGACCGGTCAACGACCTCGAATCTTCCTGAGCTGCACGGACCTTCTTCCGCGAAGTTCACCTGAACATTTCGACACCTGGTTCACCCAGGTGGGCTCGTTTTTCATCATTTTAGAGGCCTTTTTGTTGCACCAGCGAGCTAAGCCTAGGCGAGGTTAGGCGAGCCTCCCTGCCTACGGCGCTCGCACGCCAGTTGCGAGATGCCGCAGCAGATTGCCATGGAAGGGGACGACGTCACCCCTGAGGAATTACAAGGAAACGGAGGGTTCTCCGTTCTAAAAGACGGCAAGAATCGCGCGCGAAGTCACACGCAGCCCGCCAGTCTGGAACGCAACGAGGCGCGACAGCGACGCCTAACGCTACTCTACGACGCGTCGCAGCTGCGAGCCGACTGCCGGCGATGCCAGGTAGTCACAATCGAGTCATCGTGCGACCGTGTGGCGGCCTCAACGTGCAAGCCTGCAGCCCGCACAGGATTCACGCCACACTAACCACGGCAGCTCAGCTAGCGCCGTCGTTAACGGAGGAGGACATTATTTGTCCCAACTCGATGCAAAATATTTTTGTCGTCAGTACGCCCAGCGCTACTAATGCAGCAGCGTACAGTCGAGTAACCGAGATGATTCTCACCGACCAGAGACACCCGGTCACGGCCTACCTCTCACCTGCCGGTTCACGAGCCGAGGCGTGATTCGCGGCGTCGACACTGACTTTGACGACGCCGCACTCAACCGCATGCTAATCCAACCGCGCAACCCAAGCCTACTGGGAGCGCGTCACATCAAGAACACTGAAACTGTGATTCTGATCTTCAACGGGCTTAAAGTGCCCAACTACGTCTACTGCGGCCAGGTCATCTACCGCTGCACGTTGTACAAGCGCCAAATAGACACCTGCCGTACCTGCGGCCAAGTGAGCCATCGCCAAGACGTGTGCCCCACTCCTTCAACCAAGGTCTGCGACCACCGCGGTCACTTACCAACGGACAACCCACACGTGTGCAACCAACCAGTGTGTGCCTTATGCGGCGAAGCACACCGCACGGGCGACCGCGAATGCCGACATCACTACCAGCTGCCTTACCTGGTGCGCCGGCGCCGACGAAAGCAAGCCCAGCAGCAAACACCCACCCCAGCAACCAGCCCGGTTCCTGACAAGACCACCAAACCGCAAGGCCCTCCTCTAGGCCCACGAATTCCTACTCCCACTAACCAGCCTACCTGGGCCGACAAGGTGGCATGCAAAGGTGAGGCCCACGCAGCGCAGCGTCAGGGACACTCGCCACAGCAACCTGACCCAGACCTAGCACAGTTAAAACGCATGTATGCGGAGCAGGCTAAAGAAATCCAATCGCTTAAAGAAGAGCTAGCAAAACAACAGGCCCCCGAATCGCGCGGGGGTAGCATTATCAGCGGCCCCGTCTCGATACGCGGCGCTAAGAAACGGGCAGGCCCGACGCTTCAGGCTGAAGAGCAATCCGAATGTGACCGGTTTACAGCCAATATATACGCGATACTAGAGCAGTACCGCGCAGAGACCACGGCCGAGTATAGCGCTTTCAACGCTAAACTAGAGAGCATGCAGAAACAACTTATCGAGTTGGCAGCATGGCCAGCACAAATGGACGCGAGGACTAAGGTGTTGGAGGAGGACCTGGCACGCAGTAAGCGCTCTGGGCTAATACCTAGACCTTAAAATAGCGTCGTCACAATCATTCACAATTTGGCAATGGAACGCAAGTACCCTCCGTACGCGGAGAGAAACGTTACAACAATTCGTTGGCACCATGACCCAACGACCGGCCGTCATTCTCCTGCATGAAACGCGTATCGACCAATTCACTCTTCGTGGATACAGAGTCGAGGCCGTCTGTGGGAACAAAGCTCGAGGAATAGCCGCCTGTGTGGCTAAGCCTTATGCTTACACGACACATGCAGTACGCCCAGACTTCAAAATAGAGCATCAGATGATAGAGATCATCCCCAACGCTCACATTAAGCAATCGGTATTTATCCTTAACGTGTACAGTTCACCTTCACACAGCACAGAAACATTGACCACACTACTAACTAAAGCGACGCAGATAGCAGGCAACCATCCCCTCATCATCGCGGGGGACTTCAACGCCCCCCATGTAGAATGGGGTTACAATCGCACAACACAGAAAGGACGCCACTTACAAACACACATCACTCAACACAATCTCATGTTACTTAACGACCTCTCTACCCCCACACACATAGGTAACTCAGTGTCACGGGACTCATCCCCTGACCTGACCCTAGTACGCAATGTTTCGAATCCCACATGGGTTAATCTGCAAGCTAACCTCGGTAGCGATCACTTTCTCTGTAGCACAACAGTCAATATAGGCAGCCTCGAGCCCAGAGACTTTAAAGTGGTAGACTGGAACTTCTTTAGGCAAATACGCAAATACGTTGGTTAGACACCAACCATTACTCTTCACTCTCTGAACTCTTTGCGAGACTACAGCGGGACGTAAAACAAGCTACCAAAAATATTTCTACAACACGCAACATAGACCACATGGACAGCCACCTCGCACATCTTCTGGAGGCTCACAAAAGTCTTCAAGAAAGATGGAGAATGCATAAACTCAATCGTAGGCTACGAAAAAGAATTGCATTGCTCAACCGACAAATTGAAGAGTACAGTCGCACACTAGCACGCAATCAAAGGAATGAGGTGTGTAATTCGCTTGACGCACGCATGAGAAAGGGTCTAAAATGGGACCTTCTCAGGCATCTCCTTGGTGACAAGCCCACCAAGTCAGAGCAACGACTAACTCTAGATAGACTGTTACACAAAGCGCGAGGACAGCAACTTACCAACGCGCAGATTTTAGATGCTACAGCAGCCCGGTATCTATGCACAGAACCTACCTCACATGAAGACTATCCACCTTGCGCAGGGGCAACAGACGACCCATTTGAGCAGGCTATAACTAGCGCTGAAATACGCGCGGTAATAGCAGAGCTCAATACTAAGTCAGCCCCGGGTCCTGACGGAGTCACCAACAAGCTACTCCGCAATCTGGCTGACCATGACATTGAATCATTAGCCACCCACATGAATGACGTTTGGGAGCAAGGGAGCGGCCCGCCAGAATGGAAGGCTGCGACCGTCATATTCATTCCTAAGCCGAACAAACCCCAGGAACTCGACACTCTACGACCCATCTCCCTCACATCCTGTGTTGGTAAGGTCATGGAGCACGTCATTCTCCGTCGAGTCACAAAATATTCAGAGCAAAAACATTTCTTTCCATTCAATCAAGTAGGGTTCAGGCTGGCTATGGCCATGCAGGACGTACTTCTCATGCTGCAGGAGACGTTACTTAGAGTAAGGAGCAAAGACCTCAGAGCAATCCTAGCTCTTGACTTAGAGAAAGCTTTTAATACCATAAGCCACGCTCATATACTACACGAGATTCAGGAGGCAGGCTTAGGCCGCCGCTTCTACGAATACGTCGACTCTTTTCTAAGAGCCAGTACAGCCACACTTAAATGTGGGGATCTCAAGTCACACACCTACAACCTAGGCCCGCGCGGCACCCCGCAAGGGTCGGTGCTCTCACCGTTTCTTTTCAATTTAGCCCCCAGGCAACTTTCGCAAAAGCTGATACACATTGAAGGCATAGAACACGCGCTCTACGCCAACGATATTACTATTTGGCGTACTGGAGGGAGCGATGGACAAATCGAAGCGAGCCTTCAGGAAGCAGTCACTGCAGTACAAACATTTTTGAAGCCCACGGGCCTCATACTATCGGCATCTAAGTCCGAGTTGCTGCTTCTGCCTCCACAGTACGGCCACACGAAAGCCAAACCTACCATACACCTCTCCACAATGGATGGCTCGGTTATCCCGATAGTGTCGTCGGTTCGAATTCTGGGCGTTATCCTACAGGAGAATGGCAAAAAACGACCTAACCATCACACATCTCACCAAAAAATCGGAGGCAGTCATGCATCTCGCCCTACGCGTCACTAATAGACACGCAGGACTCACAGAAGAAAGCCTACTACGCATCTTTCATGCGTTCTTAATGTACCACGTTCACTACGTTGCCTGCGCTCACCCATGGAACAAAGGCGATGAAACTAAAGTAGACAACGTCATCCGAAAATGCACAAAACGAGTACTTGGTCTACCCATGTCCACAAGCACGCAGCGCCTGCTATCCCTTGGGGTACATAACACGTTCCAAGAAATCATCAAAGCACAAAGAATGTCCAAACTTATACGCCTGTCTTCGACAGCTGTGGGTCAGGAACTCCTCTCACTAATAGGTCTTCCTATCCCAACTCAAGTCAACGAACCAGAACTTTTACCGCAACACCTTCACGCTAAAATCACAGTGCTACCCTTCCCCAGGAACATGCACCCAGTGCACAATCAGGCTCGAAGAAGGGCACGAGCTTAATCGTTACTAAAAGCGGCCAACCTACAAGTGACAGACGTGGTTTTCGTAGACGCCGCTAAATACGTGGACGAACCCTACTTTGCAGCGGTGGCGGTCGCCCCAGACAGAAAAGCTCTTAATGCTCTTACCGTAAAAACACAGAAAGCCTGCGAGGCTGAACAAGTGGTCATTGCCCTTGCTCTAGCACTCCCTCAGCGCGACACAATATTTACCGACTCTAAACCCGCTGCACTGGCATACCGCCCCGGTACACTTTGCCAGGCGGCATTAAGAGTTCTAGCATCTGTTCAGATAACTGTAGACAAGCATATCCACTGGTTCCCTGGTCATGAAGGGATCAACGTTCAACCAGGGGTCCCCAATGGTAATGAGCTGGCCCATAACCTCGCGCGTGATCTTACGTGCCGCGGGGGGTCGCGGTCGGGCTCACTGGCCGGGGACACCAACACGCACCGGGAGCCACTCCTATCATATAATGAAATTTGCTCGCACTATAAGTTATTTAGAAAGGAATTCCCCTCGCCTCACTCAGCACTAAATAAAGCACAACAATTAACGCTTCGACTGCTGCAAACGCACAGTTACCCCAGCCCCTATATCTGCAGAAAATACCTACAAGATATAAGGCCAGAATGCCCCAAATGCCTTAATTCAAGGTGCGATTTAAGTCACATGCTGTGGCAGTGTCCCGTGCTAAACGCTAGCTTCGGGTCCCCTGCCACCGAGGACGATTGGTTTAACCACCTCAGGAGCCCCGACAGGGCCCTTCAACACCAGGCCATCCAGAAGGCCCAAAAGGTGGCTGGCGAGCTCCGACTCCCAGTCCCCACATGGGCGGAGCCACCGGGCTGGCCCCCGTAAGGGGTGCCCAGTCCCCTTCAGTACCTTTATTAAAGTTAATTCTCTCTCTCTCTCTCTCTTCGGCTACCAAACGTACTGCCATACCCATTAGCGGAGAGTCCCGACGTTGTTGCTGATGTTGCCAGACAGACGCACTGTTGCAGACACCTCCCCCTTTATCGACCATAGTAGAAATTTCCTTGTGGCTTCGGGCTACAAATGGGTGGTTGTCTATTCGCCCTTCTTCTAGAAGTTTTCTGAAATTGTTCCTTATTTTTTTCAGGAGTAGACGGAGAAGCCGCAGCTCCACTGTTGCAATGAAACATTGAAGCAGATTGAGATGGTGAGCAATGCTTTTATTATATTTTTCCCAAAAGAAAGTAAATTTTAAGGACTTGTTCTTACTTGTCCTACACAAATTAATTATAACTAGCAGACCAGAAACCTAAGAAAAGTATAGGGGATAATTTTTATTTTTTTTATTTATTACTTACTGCAGACCTTTAGGTCCAAGAAGGTGGGCAGTTTCAAGAGGACATAGTTGATACACTAAGTGGCATAAACATTTTTGTGGGGTGAGTGTTTCATACACTCATAGTGAACACAAGGAGCGACATAGAAATTTCTTTCGTAATAACGTATGTACGGGATAAAAGAGAAAAAGGACATCACAAATCCATACTTCATATGTTGTGCAATTAAAGCAAAAATCAATATATAATAAATGCATAACAATAAACACAATAATCTTCACTATTCAAGCCAAGAAAGTGATGAATACATATGTATACCATAAGAACTATGACGTGAGAATTATGGCGCAAGTTCGGAAGAAAGTAAAGTGAACGAAAAGACAACTTGCCGCCAACAGGGTCTTTTTTTAATTAATTTAATCAAGACACAAACCTCTCGCAGGGCTCAATTGGCCACTCATAATTGAAAATTGTTCTGGTAGAGGAAGATATAAAAACTGGGGTTATTTTCATTCATTCGTAGACATTGTAACGCAGAATGATAGTTGTGAGTGTGCCTTTACGCATTTCTACTGCATGAAGCTGTGAAGCAAGAAGACAAATAACCATGTCACCTTTTATTCAATCATGAACATTTTCAGACCAACAAAATTAGGCTATGCTGGCAGACAGCATAGTGTGACTGAGGCTGGACACTGACACACAATCACATATTTGGTGTTGATAAGCAATAGTTAATGATAGTTAGCTTTAGTTGTTTGTGATGTGGTCATGTGTTCTTTGTGTCTTGTCACAGTTGCACTGTGGCTTGTCACAGTTGCACTGTGGCTTTTTATGAGGGTTCAACCAACGTAATGAATACAAAGTTTTGCTTCAACGTATTCTTTTAGTAAATGTGTTTATTTTATTTATTCAGAAAAAATATGTTACAGGCCCACTAAAAGGTAATGAATAAGGGGGGTATTAGTAACATCACAAAAAACAAGCATAAAGCCAAAAGAAAAACAAAAAAAATGTTACAAATACTACAGTGCGACATCATTAGCCAATCTTAACGAGCAATGTACCCCTGATATTGTCACAATTAGATGTAGGTAGGGTGATGTTGATGACTTAAATGCCTGTTTTTGACGGTCAATGCATATGAAAGTGAATGTTTGTGGAACTGTGAAGATGTTTCAACAGCAGCATAAAGTGGCATAAAGTTTAGTTTGTCAGTGTCATTGTACCTACAATTTAGAAATAAGAAAAACGTGGTGAGTGGTCTTGCAGTGACATTAAGTGCTAGGTCATGTTTACTGTTCCTGTAGACGATTCAGTTGGACAGGCGATTTATGCATAATAAAAAGATTGATGGACCTTGGACTAGCCATTAGGGCACCAATTGTCATGAAGGTTAGATGAAGTGTCGTTTACTACATGAAGAGAAGTAGTTATATCGCAGAGATAGCATTATTGAATCTACACAAGGAGCAAATAGCCTGGAAGTAAGATGGCAGTGAGGGGCAGTATCGAATGTTTGAGTGAAGTCAAGACAAAAATGAAGCACGCAATTGATGGGAAACTGCCAGTTTCGCATTGAGCAGTGGGCGGCTTTAGACTATACACCAAGAATTTTGAAATCCTTTGGCGTACCTTTGCAAAGAGCGTAATTTAAACTTTAAACCTTCATACCCTTGGAGCTCAATCATCTCCATACAGCACACTTTGGCAGGAACCAGTTGTCGGTAATATGTTACGGGTAATTTATTGGTAACCTCTATTTACCTAGCTCCATTCAAGCTAGACTGAAACAGAGAATACAGTTATAGTTGCTTCCTGCCACTGCTACTTAGAATATCATGTGACAGCGGTGCATGTCAAGTGTAAATATTTGGTTGAGATAATGCAAATGTTGTGAAAGATGTCTGGTCGAATGAATGTGCTTTTCGCAGAAATATGAATACGTGCTGTGTTGCACAGCAAATATCTTCTAAGCTGACATGTGCACCAACATAACATGTACAATGAACAGGCCTTTAGAGAGCAATGAACTGTCTTTACGGCTTAGACATGGCTTAGAGCACCATATTCAATTTTAGGTGCTTGTAACCTAGCCTAACTGGGTGTTTGACAGCTGCAAGAACAGGAAGGTATAATGTGTTCCAGTTTATGTATTGCGGCACTTGTCCTTCACTGAAAGTTATTAGAAACAGAGCACCTCACTTGTAGCTAGTTATCACATATTTTGCCTGTTTCGGACAATGTGGTGCCATGTGATGTCCCAGAAGGCGTGCTCACCTCACCACCAGCCTCATCAGTACAATATCGAATTGGAGAATTTCTTGCCAACCTACAGCTACGCATGCAGGAGAAGTGTCTGAAGAAGTCCCTTGAATACAATGTGCTGCAGGATAAAGTCGCAGCCTTAGCAAAGGAACATGAAGAGAATTGGGCCAGAGAAAGTGTTGGACGGGAAGACATTGCTCCGTGGAGGTATTCGAAGATAACGGGCAACACAGACCGGGTGGCATATGATACAAGCCTACCTAATGAGAAAACATTCAAGTGGGTTGTCTCTCTGTACAAAATATCTTGCTGCTCTGCAGATACCATAAGCCACAAAGACCAGGTACTTCTCGTTCTAATGAGACTGCGACTTGACATCCACCTTTGTTTCTTGGCAGACCTCTTTAAAATATTAAGGAATCATGCTTCTACAATATTTGATAGTTCCCTGACCACACTAGTGACAGAGTTGAAAGGGCTTGTTATGTGGCCAGGCGATGAGGCATTTCATGCCCAGTAACCAAAAATATTCAAGTGCAGACGGTTTCGCCTTGTGCGTTCAATCATCGGCAGCACAGAAATTTGACTAGAAAAAGGAAGTGCTTCAACAGCGCAAAGTACAACATGGTCATTGCACAAGAATTTCAACACTGTAATAGCGCTGGTCGGGATCACAACACCAAATGGACTCATCTCTTATATATCAGAGTGTTGGGGTGGAAAAATTAGCGACAAGCAGCTGGTCTTCCTAACAGATTTCACTAAGAAGCAGCAATATGGTGATGAAGTGATGGCCGACAGGGGCTTCAATGTTACAGAGGAGCTGGAAGTACTCGGAGTAAGACTGATCATACCAGCCTTCACTAAAGGAAAGAACCAGCTTTCACAAGTGGAAGTAACAGTCATGAGAGATTTCTTGTCAGTGCATCCGAGTTGAACAGGTCACTGGACGAATGAAGCGCTTCCACATTCTAAAGAACACCGTGCCATACTTCATGAAAGATTACCTAGATGACATTGTGTTGTTGATTGCTGTGCTCACCAATCTGTTGCCACATTTTAAATAGTCTGCAGTTCTCCTGCTGACATGCCAACAAAGTCTCGTCAAAATCATCCGCCCAAGTCCCCTGCCAGACAGAGGCCTCGAGGGCTTCCAACCCGCCCTGTCCTGCACTAACTGGTTGCATTTAATGAGTGCAAATTTTTTAAGTGTATAGCATTTTATGGGGGTAGCTTGTCATGTGTTCTCATTGTTTGGTGTAACGCTCCTTAGCACTTTTGCTCTGGCTCATACCAACTATGAGGTGAGTGCGTAATCGCGACAAAGAGAAGTCTCCTGCAACGACGGTAGCGAAGTCTGTGAAGGCGTGAGCAGAGCTAGCCCTTTAGCATGCCGTGTTATGGGACATGAACACCTGGGTATAGACAGTAGTAAGTGCCGAGGAAGGCACTTAATGCGTTGATAAGCACTCTTCCGTGTCGTGGACAATGCGCAGCTCGCTATTGTTGACAGAAGACAAGAATAGAAAAGATGTGCCTAGAGTTATTGATACAAAGAAATGCATGAAGCACTGTAAAGGGTATACTCCGCTAGTAGTGAACAGTTCTTACTGCGATTTGATGACTGCTCTGCACTTCCTACGCTTTTCACATTGATCGAATCTACACTCTCTGCCGTACTTGGCTTTGCTTCGCCTCTCTTGGTGTTCATTCCATCATTCAAGCAGACCATCAGTCGTTTGCTCTTCTCATTGAATAACCTGTCCATGTCCACTTCGCCTAGGATATCAGTAATTCTCATCTGTAATGTGGTCCACTTTGCTATATTCCTATTTTGTGATTGCTATAGGTACTGTAATGATTTTAAATAGGCGGCCTATTGTGTATATCGTGGTGACAAAAGAGAAGACTACTCCGATGAACGGGAACTGCACTGGACAATCGGCCATGCCACCAGCCGGAACTGACTGGGCAGGACCAATATTCCTATTAAGTGTGCGGCTGGGTCCTGTATTCACTTTGCTTCGGTGTGTTAAGGTGTGGCCGAGCTGTGTCCTGGACCTATACCATGCTGGGCAAAATCTCCGACCTTTCTAAGGCCAGGCCTTCGTCCCAATGCATGCCTGGCCCTACAGTGACAGCATTTTCATGCAGCGTGATGCGTGGCGAGTGTGCTACCTTTGCTCTGAAGGACATACCCTGCAAAATGACATGTTCATGACCAGCTATAGACAATAGACTGGAAGCTGTTCAAGTGCGTGTATCCGTAACGCGTCTGTCAGTTCCATCTCACGTTTAGATTAAAGCCTTTGTGTTGCCGTGGGGCCATACTAGTGATTAAGAGACCCGAGCTGACATAATCATCACAGTAATTTAATGCCTATCCTTTTTCTTTAACTCGCCTGCTATGTGGACTTAAGCCTAATATGAGTTCATTATATATTCTCATTTCTGGCCAATAGTCACTGTACACTTTTTGCTTTCAGGGTCAGTGGCAACTACTAGTCCCAAATGTACCATGTGCACACCAAGTCATCTGTTTTCTTGGTTGAACCTCTTCGACATATTTGGGCTCAATCGTTTATAGTTTTCCTAAGTATATACATGTACTGTTTAAAGAGACTCTCGTTTATAATGTCGAACTCTCCAGCTTTTGTGCGCCACCCAATATTGTCATTTTTTTCTGCATATTTATCCTTAATCTATTCATCCTTAATCCTTGATCCTATGATTGCTGAAGAGCATGGTCACCTCAAAGGAAAAGCTTGTTGTGATTTTCTCCGTTAATCCACATTCCCATTTTGTCCCGGTCTAGCTTTTTAAATGCCTCTTCTAAACAAACAAGCAATGAACAGCACTGCATAGATATCACCTCCTCGCCGAACCCTCTTTTCTTCCTGGATTTTCCTCAATTTATTGTGCAGGAGTAGGTTGG
Organism: Rhipicephalus annulatus; assembly: GCA_013436015.1. Taxonomy (NCBI): domain Eukaryota; kingdom Metazoa; phylum Arthropoda; class Arachnida; order Ixodida; family Ixodidae; genus Rhipicephalus; species Rhipicephalus annulatus. Next base: position 354,989 of record WOVY01003683.1, on the reverse strand, counting down.
CTGTGGAATTTTTCCATATGCTGGTTAAAACGTCTACGTATGCTTAAAGTATACACTGACAGCGTAATGCATGCAGAACTGTAAGTATCCATTGAGTCGATAGCATTCTCGTAGCCGATGAAGGCGATATGTTTTGTTTTTTTTTCGCTAGTATTTCAATTTTGTGGTTGACCGTGTGAAAGTGGTACATTACAAGTATCCTTTCCTGAACCCAACTTGCCCTGTTGGTTGATTAAAGTTCATTGTGGCTCTTAGCCTATTTGTCATTACCCTTATGAACATATTTTAAAAGGCTCATCAGTGAGAGTTCAAGTACTTGAACATTTCTTTTCAATGCATTAAAAAATATTGTCTATGGGAATGATTCCACACTGCCGTGGCGAGTCTGTGATGCTATATTTTTGGAATATTTTATGTATGTAATGTTCCTTGTTTTATTTCGACATTATTCCAGTTGATGGCATATTGCCACACTTATTTCTTAGAATCAGCTGACGAGCTTGTGTGTATGCAAAAGCTGTTAATAAATGACTGCTTGTTGTACAACGGTGTGTACTGTGTCTGTGCCGGGAGGCGCTTTTGTGAGACCAGACAAGGTTTAGAAAAAAATTGCACACAATTTATATTTCTAATTTCGCAATGCTTGCGATTTCATTTGATGAAGCGTTTTATAACAATTTTACGATGCACCTGCATTGTAAAGTTGTTAAAACAGCTGCACTACTACCGTGTCGCAATTGCCATGGGGAAATTGCGTCTTAATCCAGTGTGATAAAAACACCTTTAGCAGCCTTCCACAATATGCAGTATATGCTACAAAGCAAAAAAAAAAACTTCTTGTTTAAAAACAATGTAATTTCTTCATTCTAATATGTTTAAGAGAGTTTGTTGGTTTCCTGCCTCTGATTTTCCTCAGACTTCAACTGCTGCTTTGAAATAGTCTACATAAGTTTGCGTTCATATCATCTACGTCATAGTCTTTATCCCCTAAAGCCTCGTACTTGTTCACAAGTGCAATTCTACATTTTTTTCTTTTCACTCCAACAGTTTCGAAATTGAGCAGCTTCGTTTTACATTAAGGTAAAATTTCACTTTCAGGGGTAGCCTATAAATCACTAAACTGAACCTTGCCAATAATTTCGTCTCATGTACTGTGCCTGTGTCCCTATATGATATACAGTTGTTTCATTTTCGGTTCCTCCATCAGGACTTTCCCTGTCCACTTTTTCTGTGCTTTCTGAAAAATTCATGCTCTATTCTTCGTTTATTAAAAAGCATCAACATTCATGGCAAAATTACGTTTCACTACACAAATACACAGCAGATACTACAAATAACCACATATACAAGCATCATCCTCACAAACAAAAGGTGCCACATAGAACAGTTAGCATATATGCCATGCAAATAAAACGACCAAATTTTAAAAGTTTTGTCAAGCGACTGGAATACTTGCTAGAAGTTGGCAGTAATTTGCATATCACACCACACAGAGTGATACTATACCATGCTGCGTGCTGATACACAAGTGAGTACAGTTGTTGAGACATGTTGCAGAGCATTTTGCTCAAGTCTGCACCACCATCCTCCAATTACATGCAGTTTTTAGTGTGAGAGACTACTGAACAGGTGGCACCAATCGTGCACCTATTTTGCAGTTTCATTGCTGATACATCGCCACAGATATAACCAGTACTTTGACAATCAAAAGAGCTGTCATTGGTGTAGTGCCACATAAAACCAAATGCGAGGCAGAGGGCTCAGGGACAACAGACTTGCTTGACACATGATGCAAACTTCGCTGCTAGATTATTGATTCACACTGAAACAAGGATAGTCTCGCAGTATAACAGATCAAGCGCGACAATTTCATGCTGTGTTTTTCGGCATTACACCAATCGCTGGTGGTGCATACTATCATTGAAGCGGCTTTATAAGCCATACTAATTCGATTGTTTTCCTGACATCAAATTTGCCGACAACTCACAAGCACCGGCGCAGATCAGTGGTATAATACTGGGCTGGCACCCAGCAGACCCGGGTTTTGAGCCTCACTGTGTCTTTGATGCTAGTTTTTTTTTTAATTTCGCGCGATGTGGTTACGAACAACTGAGCGAGACCAGAGTTCTGATCTCATAACAGTTTTCGCTGTAAAAGTAAATACAGCAAGTTTTTACAATTTATATTTCAGTTCCTACTGTACCCTGAGCACTACGTGGCATGCACTTTTTCTTCACGTGTTCGCGCCACATATGGTGACGTTTCTATGGCCGCTCCAATTAACGGCTCCATTGGCGACGCACAAGCAGCCATTTTTAATGTTTTGGTGATGCATTAAGGAGGCCATCTTGGAAGTTTTCGTACCTGATGTCATCACAACTGGCCAGACTGCTGCGTGAAATCATTGAAATTAGTGCTGTAGCCTGACGTCAAGCTAGTGTTGATATCAATTGGCTATCCAAAAAAATATTCATTTTAATGTTGAAATAAAATATCTGCATTTGCTGAGCTTCAGACCAGCTCAGGGCTTTCTCCGTGTGAAGGATTTTTGTATGGCAGAGTAAACTCTCCTTCGAAAGCAGGTGTCAGCACACCTTTAGGTTACTTTAGCCGTGGTATTCAAGTGTGATGAGGAAAAACGTGCAAAGATTAGAAGAGTCTACCAGCTGTCATGGGTGACCTGGTCCATTATTTAAACATGCACGTACAGGCCGTATATTCAAGAGAGAAAGCATAGTCGTCGACTTCTAAAAACTCTACTGGCAATCATTTAGAGCTGTTCGTGACTTTGCTGTGGTCCTGCAAAACACGAAATAAAAACACGCCCGTTTTCTTATCTCGCATGCCGATTTTCTACATTTTTTTGCTGAGACGAATTCGGAATGATACGAATATCTATGGTGACCCCGGAATATTCATATCACTGAGGTTTCACTGCAAATCTCTGCCAACGAGCTCAGGACCTATTGTTCTGTACACTGGGAATGGCCTTTCTAGAAAGGAGCAGTGGAAGCAATGAGAACTTTAAAGACGCTTTCAGCGCTGACATGTGCTTCTCCATAAAGTCTGGATCTCTTGTAATACGCACAACAACAAAATATTTCTGGGTCCAGCACATAAAACCACATTAATTTACTTCAGCAGCAGCCATTTCTACCTGAACCTGGAATATATACTCATGATTTTCTTTTAAACAATAATATTCGTCAATATAAAAGACTGTCATTGATGTCATCAACTTGCATATCTCTGTACGTATAACGACACTTAATTTCAAGCACCCCACGGCCGCAGCAACTACATTCAATGATGCCATCTGGACTGGCAGCGACATACGAAAACTTCTTTTATGTAAACAAACCAGCATCTCTACACTGAAAGTTAGTGTGCTGTAACATCTGATGCTTAACATACTGCCTCCTTGCCGCCTCCTCATGCTCTGTCCCATATCTCATGGCAGCCGTCCTCCTGTGCCGACTCTCAAGGAGCACCAAAGGAGACTGCGATTTTGGTCGAGAATCGTGCAGCCGCACTTGCGCTCTTGCACTTGACAACTTTGCTGATCATCGATGCTGTGATGCGGTCACATCTTTGCTCAAACCAATAAAGACATTTTCCTTGCATTGTTGTCTTTTCCACGATTATTATTACTTCAATGTAGCTCAGGGTTGACATCAGCAATGAATATTTTTTTCTTGGTCACTTGCGCTTAGCTGTTCCCACGTGCTGTCAAAGATCTCCTAAAGACTCTTTGGCAACAAAGTAAAGCCCTCGCATTCATCAGTGCTGTCCGTGTCTTCATTCATCGTAGCAAACCTTGCATAAACTGTAAGCACCGCTGCATTGAACAGCATATCCAACAAAGGTTCAAGCGCATCAGGGAAGTTTGCCCATGGAGCTTAGGCTAAACTGCGCTTCCTTTTTAAATCTTTTTGACACTTTCTCATGTTGGTGCTTTGCGATCTGCAGGTTCTTGATCCTTGCAGGCTCCACCTACACATTTTGGGAGAAATTATTTATTAATAGCACTGCAGTACAAGTGAAGTACCTGTAGAAGCATTAACAATTAAAACAATAATTCCCACAAAAATCAGCAGACCACATAAACACTGGGAGGAACTTTCAGAATATATCTGTGAATTATAAAATATAACTCTGAAGCCGCACAACTTATGTACATCTTGTGCAGGCACAAAAACGTTCTTAGACTTGACAATATTTTTCTTGTCGAATGCATGGGTGATTTCTGTAAATATAGTGATCCTGAAATCTAAGCACCTGGTGGAGAAACCATGCTAACTTCTATATAAGAAAGCAGCTCATATTCTACAAGTTACTAACAAAATGAAAATAGTAAGAATTGCTTTCTGAGAAAAGCTTGCTGTGTTCTGATCCCATGTCGTTTCAAGGCGGAAAAAAATTAATTCATTGGTACATGCAAGATAGATTGCTCACTGCTGGCAAGCCCCGACAAGAATGCTATAAAAAAAGAACGTGATTCACATTCCACATTCTTCTGTCTTTTTACAAATTCATGCAGTGCACAACTGTTTGCGAAATCAAGCCAGTAGTTACTCATTCCGGGACAGCAATTACTAGCAGACAAGACAAAGCTGAGTAGTTGATTAGCTCATTTAAGTTTACTTATTCTTTTCCAAAGAAACAGTTGCAAAGACAAAGCGTGGCCTGAGCCCAGTGTCTCTGCCACACCTTTTTAATGCAAGCACAAAGAGTATTGATAGGAGAACCACAGATGAGAGAATGCTTACCACTGACAAGGTTTATTATTCACAGAGCAAACAATATGCTTATTATATCTGCAGTCACACAAAATGATTCTAAGGCGTATGCATTGGTGCAATATATACAGCTCTGTGTGCTGAAAGTGCAAAACTTCAGGTTAAGAAATTGAACTCAATGAGAGCACCATTCTGGAAAAGTTGGTAATCCATCACTTGGGTATGACTTAGCAAGAAAAAGTACTGACGACACAGAAGAAGATGCATCAAGTGTAAACTTCGCGTTGAACGTTTATGAGACTACAGATGCTGCAGTCATTACAAAATGAAGGCGTTTTTTCAACTCACAGTTTTCACAATGCTACAGTTGCCTTATTAACTGAAAATGAGGAATATGACAGCATTCGGCTTCACGGTTCACAGACGCAAATGTAGTGTTTGCTTGAATTGTTCATGCAGATACAGCGTTCTACACTAATTCTTACACGCTTTCGGTGGCGACATTCATATTGTGATAAAAGGTTTATCTAGTTCATTATATTTTTAGCAGTATTTGTGGCGTTCGGTTGAACAGTATCAGTTTTACGACTCAGTTTCATGCCAAAGAAGGCGACACGGTCTCACCTTGATTACTGTAGTCACTGCTATATTTCAACATAGTTACAAAATACTCCTAAGGCTCTGGCATGGGCGCAGCTGGAGGGGAGGGGGGGGGTTCAAACCCTTTGAAAGGTTTCACTTTTGCAAGTGTATATATAAACGCGTACCTATCCAAACCTTTATTTGCAACATGCCATTCACCCCTCATGTCATTCACCGCAGAGCAGTAGCTCTCCGTGGTGTGGAGGGAAGCCCACTCGCCCACATAACGTGATTTTGACAGAACAGGCCACCCGAAAGTAACTCACCACAATTAGTTGGCAAAATTTTATGAAGGAAGCAGTGGGAAACTGCTCACTAGTGAGGATTAAGGGTGCAACTAGCGCTTCTCGAACAAGCGCAGCACGCCACTGAAACCAGGGGAGGCCTGAAATAGGGACCCCACCATCCGCTCCTCTGGGACACTTTTTCCCGCATAAACGTTTGGATATCCCCTCCCCAAAAAATGCTGGCAGTGCCTTTGGGCTCTGGTCACTGCTGCATAGTAACTTATCTCAGTTTTATAATTGCGGTTGTACAAAATAATTTTAGTGTTGCCTGGTGAATGTTTGTGAAATATTGTTTAAACTTACATGTTGTGGAATTGTAAGGACATTTTGAAAGCGGTTCTTTTGGTATTTAATAAATACTCGATTTGAGGTCATCACTATTCAATTCTAAAATTCATTATTCCCACCCACTCCCCGCTGAGAGCTAAGTAACGCACATGCTTTCAATTCTGCTACCTTAGTTTAGAGTCTTAATGGCTTAATTTCAACTTAAACGCATAGATCAGAGCCAACATTATTATCTTAAAGACAAGGTTTGATGCTATATGACGCAGTCGTCTCAAGCAGTCACGCATACCAGCCGTTATTTTCAAAATGTAACGTCTCATCTGAACCCCCAGTTTTTTCACATAGTAGTATATTGATGTAATATGGACGGCACAAGTACGTACACTGTATAAAACAACAGTAAGAGATGAATGATGCTGTCACCACGAAGACAAGTTCTTCGTTGGTGAGAGCCAGTGAAGGTGAACTAACAAACGTATCCCCCAGTCACATTGGATGTCATGGAAAACGAACTTGTCTTCTTGGCGATGACATCTCCCAACTCTTATATGTTATTTTATTCAATGTACACACGTGTATTGTTTATATTGCATCAATATATAAACAGATTCAGTGGCACAATAAATTTAGTTGAAAGTGGCTTTGTCTCTGTTGCCCTCCCTTTTGTTCAGCACAGTCTTATTGAATACATTGAGTTTAACTTTACTTGTATGGTGCGAATTATGTAGTAAACGGCGTAACATACACGCGCCACTTCATCCTGTGCATTCACCTTTCCGACATTTCTATTGTCATTTACGCAAAATTGCAGTACGTTGTAGAAAATTGCATTTGCTGTTAAGCACATTCAGCATTGCCTGAAAGGAATTTATAGTTGGCTCAGTTATAACTTTTTATCTCAAAATAATGTGAGGATTGTATGCACAAACCGCAGTTCCTCGAATCAACAAATTTACAAAAATTTATGCTCATGCTCTCTCGAAATCAATTGTTCCCTTCGCAAAGTTGGGATGTTGTGGACCTCGCAAACCCAAACGATACCAACAGCTCCACTTTGAACAGCAATGCAGCCACATGTGTACACACCTCTCCTAATCTGCAAGAAAACGTAAATTATGCGATGCGAGTCTTTCTAAAACTATCATTTGTTGAAAATAAACTTTCAACAGTGCTGCCAGTAGGCTTCAAAGAAAAAAAGGCAAGGGCCCTACCGTCGTTAAGGTACTGAAGCTCAGATCATTAATATGATATAAGTTTCATAGCAAGGGTTCCATAAAACGCCGCGCAGTTTTTTTTTTCAAAACGGAAACAAAGAAACGTACCTTCGCATAACCAAGCAGCACGCAACGGAGAGAGCGCACAGGTATTTGCGTACAGCAATGTGAACGTAGCCAGTTCACGTTTCACTGTGTATACATTCCACGAAACATACAAAGCTTCGAAAAACCCGACACAGTTGTTAGCGATCACGTGGGAAAAAACATGGCAATCGTTCATCCTAAAGCTCAAATGGCCGAGTGGTGCTGCGACGACTATGAAAAATTCAGCATTAGATAGCGCGAGTTGTGGCAGCGAGGCACACGCTGTACGCTTACATTGCAAAGACTGGTTTGCACGCCTGCATGCACAAGCTTCACAAGGTGGTAGGAAAATACATTTATGCCCGAACGCCAATAAGAAAAACAATAGAAATGGAGGCTACGACAACTTACCCAGCCATGCAACTGTAGTGCGCCGTGCTGACACTGCCGTCTCTTGAACGAGCACCCAGGCCTCGTAAGGCTTGGTTGTAGTTCTCTGCGACGGCGTCACATTTGCTTTGAGGAAGCAGAAGTTCATGCTGCTAGCCATGCCGGAGACGAGCACTTCCCGCACATGCCCTTCCATAGCAAGACTTTAAGCCTTTAGAAATCTGTTACATTTCATGTTCTCCGCACTGTACGGCCCTTGAGTGTTGACGAGATATACATAAATGTCGCCAAACCGAACGTTGGGCCATTGCTTCGGATCATTTATCCACGCCAAAGTGTTGTTGGGATCAAGGTACTGTTCACAGTTAACACGTAGCTTCTCAACGTATCACTGGCGCGCATTTTCAGGGAGAGGCTGCACGTCCTCGGAGAGCTCCATCGCGTTTCCCTACGGATGCATTGCTGAAATGGCAGCTTTTTGCCAACCAGTGCGAAACTAGCGAAACGGGCTCAGCGCGATGTCGATGCCAACGCGCTTCGTGACGTCAAACTGTTTGCAAACAGACAGAGGTCTATTCGTCTAGGCAGACGCCATTGTGCGTAAGCCGGTCTATTTGGGAGGCTTTCAACCCCAGCGGCGCCCGGTCTGCAAGACGCTGTCGTGTTGATGTTCCTGGAAGCAGTCGGGTCTCAACAAAAGCTTCGCGAGACAAGCCTTTTGTTGAACGGGCTCGAACAGCTGGAGAACAGCGCCACTGTGGCGGGTCTCATCAAGTCAACATCTTGGCTCTGCTTTTGTCATCTACGCGAGGCCATCTCAAAGCACCGACAGCCCGGAAGCGTGGGAACGCGTCGAAGAAGCCGTTCACCGTGATCGAGCGTTTGGACTGCCTGAAGCTGAAAGCAGTGTAGACCGCTGCTGACGTTCGGGTTAGCGGCCATCTTCCCGGAGGAGCTCAACTTTCCCTTCCGGACTCTACCTCCTCGCCCTGCGGTGCCTTCAAGGCGTGGGCCAGGTGCGTCTTTGTATGGTGCGTTCCTGTTACCATTGGACCGTTTCGCTCAGCCGAGTGGTGCAATATCTGCACCCTTTCTTGTGGGTGGACCACAAAGACTTCGTCCCCTGCTTTGTGGCAAGAGTGATCACCACCTCCTTCGGATGGTGGTGACAGTTGGCTATAAAAGCCGAAGCATTTTTGTAAACTGTGCTGAATCTTGAGCTGCCTTATGAGCTGAATCTTGTGCTGAATCTTGTGTGGAATCATGAACTTTCTGTTGTACATATTGCGGGATCTTCTGGATCCCTATACAGTTCCTATCTTTCATCTATCATGTAAATAAACCTTCATTCTACCTTACGAACGCATCTCCTCACTGGTGAAGACTGGCTATGCAGATGACGGTGGGATGCCATGGACTTCCTTCGACCTTTACATGTCTTTCCCCGCCTTTGTGGGTGGAGCACCTAGATCATCGAGTGCCATATTGGCTGAAGCCGCTGACAATGTGTCCATGGTTGGCAACGCGGTGCTATATAAATGGGAGACTTGTGTATTTTCAGTTCAGTTTCAGTTTTATTCAGCATTTTCTTCACAGAGTTGCGAAAAAGATAATGGAAGGATAAGAGAAAAAAGCTGCTATATTAGCAGCTTGACGAGGCTCCTACTCCTTTTCACTTGGCATTACAAAATCCGCAGAGCACAAACATGAAAAAACAATTTGACGTTGACTTTGAAAAATTCAAGAAATTAGGAAATAAAAAGAAAACACATCAAAATTTCTTCAGTTTCAGGTTTACATAAAATAAGCAACCACAAAGAGAGAAAAACAACAAATAAAACAGCAAACAGCGTACGGTCAATCATGAAACAATGCACACGTTGCTAAACGGCTACCAAAGTATTACAAAATGATTATACGACGTTTACAACACTAGGTATGCGAAAAGCACAAGTTTTGATGCACAAGGGAAGCACTGACGAGTGCGGCCTTTTGGCTAAGATCAAAGTGTAGATGTTGCATGTTTTACTCGTAAAAGAAGCAACGAAAAAAATGTCAAAGAAAGCAAACATCATAGGATACCATGTTACACACGAGCACTATTATAGGGTGTTTCTTTTAGATATAGTATTTTAGCCGGACAATTAGAAGAAGCTAAACTACACGCCGCCATTCTGGATGAGAAGGTTCTTAAGTTGTTTTTATGTATAGTTAAGATGTCGATGTTTTCATTTTCAAACATTTTAAAACAAGCAGGAATACAGTATTCAAGTGTTCTCAAACCATGATTATTTCGCGAATAAGGAACGAGCCAGAAAGGCCTTTTCCGAATGTCATAATGGGATTGTGTATTTTCTCTGAGGTTACACAGTTTAAGAAAGCAAGCGTTGTTTGATAGCAAGCTTTGTTTTTATTTCATAATAAGGTTGAAGCTGTGTATGTGATCAATCGGTAAACTGTTATATTCTCTGAATAAATGACTTGTATGTGCGTCATATGGTACGTTTGCAATATGAGGAATCGCTTTTTCTGCAGTAAAATATTTTTTCCGATTAGCTTTAGATGTATGTGCCCACACTATACTACAATAGTTTATGTGAGATGAAAACAACGTATTATCGAGTAAAAGTTTAATGTTTGCTGGAAGTATCTGTCGAAGTTGAAAGAGAGCACCACACGTCCTAGCTATATTTCTAGTTACATTATTAACGTGTTCGTCCCAATTAAGATTTTCATTAAAAATTACTCCTAATGATGAAACTTCTTTGACAACCTCAATTTTTGCGGGCCCTAGGTATATATCCAAATCACGGCAGACAGCCTTCTGAACCGGTGCGAATACCACAGCTTTGGATTTTTCTGTGTTGATCATTAAATAATTAGCAGTACTCCATATGAAGATGTCATTAAGAATGTTGTTGGCCGAGTCTGCAAGCTTACATAAATCATTACCATGAAAAAATATACAAATGTTATCTGCATAAATTATAAAGTCAACATATTTTCTGACACTTTTTATGTCGTTTATATAAATATTAAACAGTAGGGGCCCTGCCCTAATATGCTGCTGTGAGGTACACCTGACGTTATGGTTAATAGGGAGGATTGGCTGTTATTTAAAACTACAGATTGCTTTCTTTGTGATAAATAAGATTTCAGAAAGTAAAGTGGGGTTCCTCGAAAACCATAATGACGCAATTTTGCATAGAGTACTTCATGGTTGATTCTATCGAATGCTTTAGAATAGTCAATAAAAACAACCAGTGTTAACAGTTTCTTTTCAAATGAGTTAAGTATGAGTTCTTTTTGTGTGAGGAGAGCCAGTTCCTTGGACATGCCCCATCGGAAGCCAAATCGATGCGGTGATAATATAGAGTACTTTTCACAAAAAGACATGACACGTTGATATAAGATTTTCTCTAGCCCTTTAGATATAACAGGAAGTATAGAGATCGGACGATAATTATAAAAGATATTTCGGTCACCGGACTTGTATAAGACACCAACTCTCGCATGCTTCATTCTTTCTGGGAAAACTCCCGTAGATAAGCAGATATTAAACAGATGGATAAGAACAGGTAACAAACGATCAAGTGCTGCTTTAATAGGCTTAATTTGTAGGTCATCTGCTTCCCAAGCAGTAGTGTTTTTAGTGACATAAATACAGATAATACTTCTTCAGAAGTTGTGTTTAAAAAATATGCAGTGCTCATGTTTGGCATACCGAGAAAGTCCCTGTAATCACTATTACAGGCACGAGAAGGGTTTGATAACTCAGAAGACACGAACGTTGTAAAGTACACGTTAAATTTATTAGCAAGTTCTTCACCTTTTACTATCTTGTTATCTATGTTTAACTCAAGTGCGTTGTCTCTAGAGCAACTTTTATTTAGAAGCTTATTTATTTCTCGCCAAAGCACGTCGCCACGAGTTCTAACCCTCTTGAAGAGAGCTTCATAGTACGCGTTCTTAGTTTTTCTCAGGTGCTTCGTTACAAAATTTCTATACCACTTGAATTCCGAAAGATCGTTGTGGTGTCTTGTTTTCACGAATTTTGCGTACAGTAGATTTTTCTTCTTAATCATTTCCAGACATTCTCGCGTCATCCATTGTTTCCGACCTTTCTTCCTTTCTTTAGATTTCGACAGTTCTATATTTAAAGCACTCGTGGTAATTTTTCTTAACAGACACATGGATATTTCATATGCCTCATTAGCGTTAATTGATTTATAAACAGTATTCCAACAAATCTGGGCAATTTCACGCCTAAACGCGTCTATTGTTTTCTTACTAATTTCCTGTATTTTGTATGATTCTGGAGTTCATACTTTTGCACGATTAAGACACTCGTTTCGATTTTGAAACATGTATATAGGGTAGTGATCACTAATATCGGCAATAACAGTTCCAGATACGGTTGAATCCCTTATGTCATTTGTAATAAGTAAGTCGATAAGTCTTTCAGTAGCTCCGCCGCGGTGGTCTAGTGGCTAAGGTACTCGGCTGCTGACCCGCAGGTCGCGGGTTCGATTCCCGGCTGTGGCGGCTGCATTTCCGTTGGAGGCGGAATTGTTGTAGGCCCGTGTACTCAGATTAGGGTGCACGTTAAATAACCCCAGGTGGTCAAAATTTCCGGAGCCCTCCACTACGGCGTCTCTCATAATCAAATGGTGGTTTTGGGACGTTAAACCCCACAAATCAAGTCTTTCAGTATCTGAAGTGACACGTGTAGATTCAGTAATAATATTAGCACATGCAAAAGAATCAAGTAGTAGTTTGAAGTTACCAGAGGTTTCAGTTTGCTGTAGAAGGTTAATGTTGCAGTCACCCCTATGATAATGTGCAACTTATTAGTGCACGCATACGTAAGCAGATTTTCAAGAAATTGAAAAAACACTTCTGTTTTTCCGTCAGGTGGACGATAAACTACCACATATACATACTTGTGACATGCTAGTGATAATGCCTCATAGTCTGGTGTAATCGCTGAAAAGTCTGAGAGAAGGCTGCAAACTAAATGGTCAGCAATTAGTTGCAACACACCTCCCCCTTTACGAGAAGGCCTGTTTAGAAATAACGATTCATAATTGGCAAGTATAGTACCTCGTCATTGCACGTGTACCAAGTTTTAGAAATCATTATGATGTCGAATTTAAATCAGAATTCGTGGAGAAACGTAGTTATATCATCTCTCTTGTTGCGAGCTGAGCGAGCATTTGTGTGCATGATACTGCAATATCCACTAGTGTAAGGTATATGGATATCACGTGGTAATATTGCCATCTTAACATTAGGAAAAAAGAGAAAAAAAAGGTCGCGCCGCAAAAACGAAAAGCGCTAATCAGATAAGCCTACGGCATGCTAGATGCCCCGCGGCTGCTTAAAGTGGCCGCGCGCATCTTATGCAAGTCGGCTCCACATGTGATTTGAACTGCACGAGATGTTTCCGTTTCACGCGCAAATATTTTGCCACCACTTGCCCACGCGAAGCGCCAGTTCATTTCCCGTTTCCGAGCAATCGTCATACCCAGCAATTTTTTCAGTTGGGGACAAAGGTGCTCATTTACGAAAACAGACTGTTTAGTTGTGAATCCCAGTTCTTCAGCAGTGAATCGAGTTCTCCGTGCTTTCTTAACGATGACATCCCTCTTAGCTCGGAGATTGAAAACAACCACGATGTTCTCGTTCAGTGGGGCGTCACTGCCTGCTCTGCAACCCCGATCGGGAAGAGCGCTTGCATGAGGGCGTACCTCGTTGTTCTTTGCAACACCTGGGTCTGGTGCCGTGTTACTTTGCGAAGCGGCACTCCTAGCTAGCAAACGGTGGCATATTGATATGTCTTGTTCCCTTATTGGCTCCCCCAAGGCGTCACCAACTTTGGCAAGCAATTGCTCAAGGTTTTCATTAGGGGTACGTGGGATTCCTTTAATTTCTATATTTTTGTTTCGAGAGTATTGATCCTGAGCAGTTAGGCGCGTGAAATTTTCGTGCACCAACTTTCTCAAACGGTCTATTTCACATTGCATTGCCTCTTGGGACACCCTGAGAGCAGCGTTTTCGTTTCTGATTTCAGCGCACTTTTGTTTTATATTTTCGTAGTCTTTGTTCATGTAGTCAAGGCTTTTGTTTAACTCTGATTTCTTTCCGAATGTCACGTTTGAAGTCCGCGAACTCAGTACCCATGATGAACGGCCAGTTACAGATTCAACAGTGGGCAAAATAAGTACAAACTTTGAAAAATAGGCAACACAGACAGCGCTAGGATAGCGAATGAACTATACAAAACGGGAGGGCAAATGCCTAACCTGGGGAAACAACAGCAATAAGCGTCCCCGTCGTATGCGGTCCCTGCTGCCAAGTGATCGAGAGAGGCGTTGCCGCTGTCTTTTTGAAGGGCCAGGGGTGGTTAATGCCACGTGGTATGGTGCCGGGCGCAACAACGTAGCCGGTCGGTCAATGCGGCACTCTTGCAAGGCGCTGGATGCAGCACGCTCCGCTATCAACGCCGATAGTCAGCCAGGGTACGCCTCGAACACCCGGGAAAACAACAGCAATAAGCGTTCCCGTCGTATGCTGTCCCTGCTGCCAAGTTCTACTGTTCAGTTCTACTGTTCAATTCTTGACTTCTCGTTCTCTTTGATCACTTTTCACAGTTACTAACTATGTAAATAAATTGTCGTTCTTACGAGCGCCTCATCTGACTTGTTCGACGATGGGTCCTAGGACGGGGCTCCGCTACCAGAATGAGACCCGCAGGACCCGGAGTCGTAACTAAGTGATACACGTGCTGTAATAGACAATTACAACGAACTCAGTAAATTACGGCAACATTAACAAGAATGGTGGATTAAAATAACCAGATGGTCTTCATTAGCCTCGAGAACGGTCATAAATTTTCCACTGCGGGTTTTATCTAAATTATATATTGTTTTGGCGCACCAAACCCCCCAAACGAATAATAGCTTTTAACCGCTGATATATTAGGCGTGTGAAGCATTGAAATGCACGGAGAATGCGTTCGGTATCTTGTTTCGGCCACCTTACATATTGCCTTTGTGGCCTTTCCATAATAATTAAATATGACATATATTTTTCATAGGTAAGGCTGAATAAAAATCTTGTGCTATGTCCCCCAACAGAAGTAACCACACGCCCCCGTGGTAAACAAAGGGTTTTGTAAACGTTGCTAGAAGTACAGTAACTGCCAGGAGAACGCTGCGTAACCAATAACGCGGTGCAGAGCACAGATATTGTCCATCACGGCTCAGCACGAGATCTGCAAAGGCACACTTGCTGCCGCCGCTCACTGCTAGACCAGCTACACTGCGAAACGCGTAACCATGGCAACACCGCCTATCTGCCCAGTGAATGTGGCCGGCATGATGTCGTTTCCTCCACACTTTTCACGTAGCGCGCCAGCTGGGCATACCCTTTCCTATCTTTCCTTCCTCCGTGACAGGTGAGCAGCTGCGAGGGTTCACGTGCTGCTTTACGCAGGCGCAGGGGGCCCATCGCTGACTTGAAAAAGGAATAATAGTGGCATAGTGGGCACTTGACTGCACTTTCACTAGTCACTTAATTATGCTTCGAAACGGCCAGTTACAGTCAATCGTTTTCTACAGCACATTTTCAGCATGAAACGAGAACCAAAGAGAGGCTAGGGCATCAGAAGGTAAACCGGCCGGAACACGATTACCCTGTCGCATTGTACTATAGTAGACGAAGCTCAAGCGTCCTCCAAAGTTTTCTCTTCGCCTTTTGTTTTAAATACGGAGATATTAATCAAACAGCCCAAATTTACTGAGGTGGTACTTCAGGCGTGCAACTCATCCGCAAAAGCTTCCTTCAGTCGGCTATTCTTAGCAGGCCTCATTCAAAAACTTCAGCTGAATTTTGGCGTTCGCAATGCCGTTTTGTATCTGCTAACATCGTTTTAGGGGCGAAGCGCCTTAAGGCGTGGGCTGTGCGTCCCCTGTATGTAGCCACCTCTCGTTTAGTTCTTGCAGTGTTCACTAGATGACGGTACGGTGCCTTGTATGTTAGAGTTACTCTATATGCTACCTTTAGGTAGCAGAGTTGCGCCAAGGTACGCCATCTTGGGTTCAAAAGGCTTGCGGGAAAGTCACTCACCACCCGCGTAGAAGCGTATCACCCCCCGCGTATCACCACCCGCGTATCAAATGGTGGTTTTGGGACGTTAAACCCCACAAATCAATCAATCAATCAACCCGCGTAGAAGCAGCGCTCGCGCTTCAAAGTATACTAGCGTTTCTTTATTTATTTTTCCGCTTTCTTTTTATTTTTTATGAAGGTACGGAAAACCTCAGTTGTTCTGGTCATGCCTGGAAGCCTTAAATTTATGTTAACGTTTTTGGTATGTAATAATGAAAAAACGTGCGTCAGCTTGTTGAACCAGTGATACATATGTATATTTATAGAAGGCCACACATGAGCTTCGGCTTCGTTTGCGCTGTTTTTTTTTCTCATTTACACACATAAAATAATTTTTCACTTTTGATCACTATCGAACCAAATATAGATGAAATATTTTCATCGCGTGGGGCTCATTCGTTGACTGTGTGAGTTACCCAGGTAAAGTTTTGTTGTCTTCAATTTAATAGAGCTCGATAGCGATCGAGAGTGACTGTGGGATACCCGCGTCGCGCGTGGCTCTCGTATTACGCTCGTATTGCGCTCGGATTACAATCGCGGCTCATGACAATTGATGTGAATCGTTGTTAGCAACCCTGTCGGTTCCAACATTCTTTCGGCTTAAGATTTCAAAGCTGTATTCAATTCACGCACTAGCACCAACACCTTGCCGATTCAAATAGTTCTAGTTAATATTCTTCCTTTACTTTCAGCGTTTTAACCACCAGACCATTCTGGACGCATGCAGCTGACACATGCTGGTCAACTCTGCATGCATATCGTATTCACTACTGCATCTGTGGTTAATACGAATAGAGCAAGTTTTGCAGTGCCATGGACAGATAAAAAAAGCCAAGCGCATGCATGGGCGTCAGCGGAGAAGTGGAAAAGGGGCACTTGCTCCCCTCAAGCCACCACAGCACTTGCCCTCACCCTAGCTAAACCAGTGCTCTCGCTTTCCGTAAGCTGCGGTGCAGCAATGGTTTGCACCACCTCCCCCAAGAAAAAATTCTGCTGATGACAGTGGCTAAGCATTTATTCCTTCCGACTGAACACTAATCCGTCTATAGCAACATCCGCTGCACCCGCGTCTAAACACTCGCTCGCTGGATTACGTGCCGACTGGTTGTGCCCTCGTGATCTCCAAAGACAGTGCAGCTCTGGCCGACTGGGTTGGTTCTAAGCCACGTTCTACTGCCGGTCTCCTACAACGACGTCAGCGTAGCTCTGGCTGACTGGATTAGCCCTGCGCCATCTCCTGTCGCCAACAAAAGCTCTCACCAGTGGTGCCCCGTCCTCAGACTCTTGCAACCGTGTCTTTCTTTTCTGTCTTCTCTTTACTTCCGTCGCTCCCTGACACACCGCCTCGCTCTCTCCTTTCTATCTCTCTCTATCTCTACCTTTTAATCTTATCCTTTTATTCCCTTGTCTAGCCTCATCCCCCGTGAGCTACTGTGGAGTTGTCCTCCCCCTGAGAGACAGTTAGGGGGCTCATTTTTCTCTTCTTTTCTTTTAAAAACACTTCCCCCACCCGCGTTTAACCGCATGGGCACTACGTAGTACAATTCACCACATACAGCATTTGCTACCGCATTTCTCGTGGCCAACAGGTAGCATGGCTACATCACCGAAGAAGCGCGGCAAAAATGGCAACAGCCGTTGTCAACCCCGCTTGATCTGCACTGAATCTGCGTAGCGATGGCTTCACTGCAGTGGAAAAGAACCCCCTATGCCACATTATGGCACTGGGCAAATAGGGGTGCTCACTTCAGACTGGCACGGTGGACGGACGTGTTTTTTAGCGCTCCCGATCAACTGAGCAGATAAGTGGTTTTGCATGTTTTGAACTTGCCTTTATTATTAGTGAGGCAGCAGTTAAAATCTTTGTAGCACTTATTATATTGTACGGCTCTTTCAGGGGTTAGTCACCAGGTATTTACTACTTTGTGCGTGTGTGTGTGCTTCTTTTTTGTGTTTTTTCTCTTGCCGCCCCGTAGGGGAGATTCGCGTACATTGTACACGCAAAATTTTGTAGTAAAGCTTGAACTTTCTCTTTTTTGTAGAGCAGGGATTGTGTTTTGTAATTATCAAGTGAGAGAATTCATAAGCCTAATTGGTGTCAGAAAGACATGGTCAAATAGGCTGTAAAGTGTTCAGGATGTGGGGTGGATTTGTAAATGAACTCAAGTGCCGAAGCAAATGGAGAGGAGGCTGACGCCAAGTGTAGGCACTATGAGGTCGAGGAAAAAATGCAGAAAATAATGGTTGCTCAGAGTGAACTGCTGATGAGAATCACTGAGCTGGAGACTGCGTTGGCGCAGAGCGAGAGAAAACGAGGGCTATGGAAAAAAAGGAGAACTCCGCCGAGGAAGCAATCGTGAAGGTGAACAAAGAAGCGGCCAAAAGAGAGAACAGTAGGACACCGGCCACCAGAATGGCGGAGAAGAAAGAGGAAGCAAGTTTGGAAAAAACAGGTTCAGCCGGTTCAATGGTCGCAAGACCCAGCTTCGGAAAAGAAGTGGTTGGGCTGGGAGGGGATAAAGCAGCCGGGGTCACAGGTGCAAGTAACCCCCAGGTGCAGGACGCTCCAGCTGAAAAGTCACAGCATGTGATAATCGCCGGGGACTTGAATTTAAATCGATGCGCAGAAGCAATCAAAGAGAGGGTAAGAGGTGACAAGAGGGTCGCAGTAGGGACGTTCCCAGGACGCAAGTTAGAAGCAGTCATGAAGCAAGCGAGCGCAAAACTCAAAAGTACAGCTAATAGACGAAACCTCGTGATAATTTCAGGCGGTTTAAACGATGTCCTAAATGAAGATACGACAGGACTAGTGACCACACTGTCGAATGGAGTATATGACATGCGCGCCACTTATCCTCAGGTACAGGTAGTGATATTCACTACACAGGAGCTACCGAATCGTGACGGCC
The DNA here is from genome assembly GCA_013436015.1 of Rhipicephalus annulatus. Taxonomy (NCBI): domain Eukaryota; kingdom Metazoa; phylum Arthropoda; class Arachnida; order Ixodida; family Ixodidae; genus Rhipicephalus; species Rhipicephalus annulatus. The sequence continues at coordinate 336,261 of WOVY01003683.1, read as the reverse complement.
ACTTGCAAAGAGCGGTTGTCAACGTAAACTAAGAGATATGGCGGATGAGTCGATAGGGAGCCTTTGAGGTGGTGGAAATAAACAGAAAGGTGCATAGGTGGGGTGGTTTTCAACGAGACAGAATTCACTTCGATGGCTAGCTAGGTCATGAAGTGCGTTGGCGACTAGCAGGACGCGCGGAAGCTTTTTGCGGGGCACGCGAGCCCTTCGGGGTGCAGGATAGCTAGTAACTAGGAAAACAACCAGGGAGACACTTTGACAGGTGTTATGTACAAAATACGATTCCAAAGTGGAACCAGTATCCAAGATAGGTAGAGTCCAGGGCAAAAATGACGTAGCCACGAGGGCCGAGCCGATTCAGACATAGGGTATATTAACATGCAGGGTGGCAGGAACAGGCTGAAGTGGGAAGAGATAGAATAACAGCTAAGGGAGGAGAGGCCGATGATATACGGTTTTGTAGAAACACATCTCAGGGACATGGAACAACCTCCTAACAATCCGGACTACGCGTCAGAATACTGTAATAGAACAGAAGGCAGCAGAAAGGGGGGTGGCGTTGGGGCATTCATTCATAAAAATACAGACTGGCAAATGGTCAAGCAGAAGTGCAAGGAACATTTATAGCTAAAAGGTAAAGTGGCAGGGCAAATGACACTCCTCGGTTTGGTGTGCTTGCGGACGAGAGCAAATGCAAGAGAGGAAAACCAGGCATTGGTAGAGTGTATATCAAAAGACATTGAGGAAATAGGAGAAGAGTGCGAGGTAATTATACTAGGAGTAACGAATGCGCACATAAAAATATATGGGTATACCGACCCAACAGGCAAAATGATCATGGATATGTGTGAAAGGCATGATTTGATCATTGGCAACAGTAATGAGAAGTGTGAAGGGCAAATAAAATGGGAAGTAGGAAGGCTGTTGTCGACAATAGAATACGCACTGATGTCACATAGGATGTATGATAATCTCAGGAGAATGCACATACAAGAATGTGGCTCCAGAAGTCTGGGTAGTGATCACAAACGTATCAAGCTAAGTTTTGAAAGAGCAATTAAAGTGGGAAGGAGACAAGATGAGCAAATACAGGAAAATAAAAATAGCTACTAAATTTATTGAGAAAGTAATCCCTAAGGATAATAAAACAGTGAGGACATACACGAATCTAGTTAAACTGTTTGAGCTAGAGCTTGCTAAGGCACGTGAGAAGTCACCCCGGAAAATAAGACACAAACCCAAGAGTTGGTGGGATGAGGAAGTTAAGAGAGCCATAGCAAAACGTCATGAATCCTCTAGGCAACACAGACATGCTAAGCAGCGGGGTGAACCAACAAATGTTGAAAGAAAATGGGAAATCTTTCTAAGCTGTGGAAGGGAAGCACCCCTTCTGATCAAAGCAAATAATAGAAGAAAGGGGGCTCAGTGGCTGGCAGAAATACATAAAAGGATAGAAAGGTAGGGGCGAAATTTTGGAACCATCTAAAATCCTTAAGAATTGAGATGAGCTTAGAGCAGACGTTTATAACTACAGCTGAAGGTGCTAGGCTAGAAGGGGACGAAGCTATTGAATAAATAAGAACAACGGTGACAGAAAATATCAACAAAGAAGTTTCTTATGCACCACAATAGACAAGGATGAATGAAGTCGCGCAATCGCTCCATTTTCACAACAAGAGTGGGAAAGGGGTGCGGAGAGGTTCCCTAGTAGTACATCAACAGACCCAGACGGCATTCCAATTATGCTGGTAAAGACATTGGGTCCGAAGTCTAAGCAGACTTTAAGAGAGGCAGTGAGCAACATAACAATCGAGGGTGAAGTCCCTGATGGATGGAAACTTAGCAGGATGAGCATGATCTATAAAGGAAAGGGGGACAAAGCTGACATAAACAACTACCGTTCTATAACAGTGACATCAGTGGTCTACAGGCTGGCGATGCAGGTTATAAAAAAGATTGCAGGCATAAATAGAGGATGAGGGGGTGTTGGGGGAACAACAGAATGGGTTTCAGATACACAGGAGATTGGAAGACAATCTGTTCTCATTGACGCAGTGCATCGAGATAGCAGAAAAGTAACACAGGCAGCCGTGGCTAGCATTTTTGGATATCAAGGAAGCGTAAGATAGCGTGGTTCAAGAGGACTTGTGGGGAATACTGGACACACTAGGTGTAAAAGATGGACTCACAAATCTTTTAAAGGACATCTACAGGTAACAAAGTCATTATAAAGTGGGAAAAACAGGTATCCAAGTCCGCAGATGTAAAACGGGAGCTTAGGCAGGGGTGTCCTCTATCACCCTTGTTAATCATGATGTACCTACAAGGCTTAGAGGCCAAATTATAGGGAAGTGAACTTGACTTCAACCTCTCTTTCGTCAAACAAGGAAAACTAATTGAACAGGCACTACCAGCATTGATGTACGCAGATGATGTAGTGCTAATGGCCGACAACAAGGAAGATTTGCAGGGATTGGTGGACATCTGCGGTAATGAGGGAGATAGGTTAGATTTCAGATTCAGTAAGGAAAAATCAGCAGTCATGATTTTTAATGACAATGAAGGTAGTGAGCTTAGAATACAGGAGGTCACGCTAGAGATAACAGATAAATACAAATATCTGAACCTACGGATAAGCAATGGGGCCGAGTACCTAAGGGAACACGAAACATACTTGACGACTAAAGGTAACAGGAATGCAGCGGTAATGAAAAACAGGGCACTGTGGAATTAAAATAGGTATAAGGTTGAGAGAAGAAATGGAAAGGAGTCATGGCTCCTTGTCTGACGTTCGGCAATGCGGTCTTGTGCATGAGATCAGAAGTGCAAGCAAGATTGGAAATTAAGCAACGTGGAATAGGTAGGCTTGCCTTAGGAGCTCACGGGAATACACAAAATCGGGGAGTACAAGGTGATATGGTGTGAACATGATTTGAGGGCAGAGAAGCTAGCAGGAAGATAAAATTTGAGAAGTGATTGAGAGAAATGGGGGAGGGGCGTTGGGCTAGGAAGGTACACCCTAAGGCAAAATTACCCGGAAAAGGAGTAACAGAGCCCAAAAGGCATGCGCAATAAACGGATAGACCGCTTAGGAGGAACCACAGAGGTAAGCATGCTGTGTGCAAACCACTTAGTCTCCAAACACGCTCCAAAGGGATGATCTGGCCGGGGATTGCAGGCAGTGCGAAAAGCGTTGCCAAGGACACTAGCCGTCCTCCTCCTCTCCTGGCTCAGTCTTTTCCCGTATTTTTCTGTCGACGGTTCGCGTCGCGTCGCGCTCAGAGTGCCCGACCACGGCCGCCTGGATTCGACAATCTAGTAATTACGGCGTTGTGCTTGTGTGTACGCTTGGATGAGCGTGGGCTGCTGCTTTTACGTTTCGCTGCAGCCATGAAGTTTGGAGCAAGCCTCGACACGTCACCACGCCGCGCTGTATAACTCTGGCTTAAAGATAGTCATGACCGACACATGACAGCAATAATTGGGAAGGTCAACATGGCGGCTGAGAAGACCGCAGGCCCATCAGATGTATACTTCAGTCAGACTCGGGGCGAAAATCAGCGCTGCATTATTTCGCAAGTAGCTTATCATTCTTTATTCTACTCTTAATGTCGCGTGTGCGATACGGATCGCGCTTGCCGGCAACGGGCTCGATCATGTTGTATATCGCACGCACGAAATGCACTGCGAAGGTCAGCTTGGGCGTCTGCAGTTCGCCTGTGCATTTCGACCGCCTGGAAATTGGCCGCCATTGACGTCGGCCTCCCGTACGCTCGCTCATCGACTGCTCGCCTGTCTTCGCCGCCGTGATGAGCTCCGGGCGGACGATATTGGGCTGAGGCCTCGTCGCTGTGTTGCGAGTCGTCGAAAACACGTTGCGGGTTCTCATAACGAGCTTGGTTGTATGTCGCGCGATGTATGTGCACCAGCACGGGCTAGCAGGGCTTTTGCTAGCGTCGGAACTCAGTGAAAATTGGTCGCCATTACAGTTGGCATTCCCGTCAGTCGGTCGCTAGCAGCTTGGCGCCGTCTGTTGGTCGCGGCGGCGGACTCGCGTTTGCGCGCTGCACTCGCTCGAGTTTGTGGGAAATGGCCGCATTTCCGTCGATTTCTTCGGCGCGAGCTCCTGACCAGTTCGGCGCTGTTCGTAGCGGCGGCCAAGCGTACGCTCGCTCTGCTGTTCGAAGTTCGCTGGCGGCAGACTCTCCACGTACAGTGCCGTGTTTTGTCTTGCGTTCGCTTGCTCGAGGTGAACGACGTCGCTCGCTTAGGACTCGCCGACTTGTTGGCGGCACGGTGGTTCGCGGAGCTGTTGCGCCAAGGGGATCGAAATGAGTCTTTGACGATTGTGACATCATGGTGAAATTATTACCATGTCATATCTCACGTACGTTTTTATTTCACCATGCACGTATTTCTCATATGCATTCGTATTCATCCTTTGTCACGCGTGACTCACTATTTTACATACTTATTGTGCAGCCATGGGCACACACCGTGCTAAAGGCTGTGTGCGCTGTCGTCTACGATGCCTGTCATCCACCTCTTTCGTCAGACCAGCTTCAGAAGGACTGCGCGAGATGTGAAGGTAAAGTTGTTTGTGTGTATCCTATTACACGCATGTTTTATACTACCTTCAACGTACTTGTCATATGCGTGCATCATCATCATTTGTCACGTGTGTCTATTTTTGCTATCTTATTGTATGTACAGCCATGGGAACACAACAGGCGGAAGGGTGCGTGCGTTGGCGTCTGCAATGCTTCCGTCGAAGGAGCTGCCGTCGCTTTCGTCGAAGGACGCTTCCGTCGAAGGAGTTCCACTAGGAGTGAACAAGATGTGACAACGAGACTGGACTTGTACACCTTACCTTGAAATGACTGAAAAGAACGGAGAAACTTCATGTGTATGTAGGAAAATAAAAAATTTCGATATCTCACTTTTGTCTTTAGTTGGTGCCGTGTCTGCGAAAGCAGTTACAAATTGGCTAACTACTTTTCGCGTGTTCTTTTCTGCGATATTTCTCGCTCTTTGCGCAGAAAAACAGGCGAAAGAAGTATAAAGCCTGGCGGAAAAAATCAAAAAACAAAGTTTGAACTGGGGATGAAGAGTTCCTCCGATTAGAGTATTTGAGTGGATCAACCGTTCGTCCAGTGAGATGCAACTGTGAGGACTAATGGTTGCCCGGTAAAGTGTAAATGTGGGGACTAACAGTTGCCCTATAAGGTGCAATTGTGAGGACTACATGTTGGTCTTTGAGTTCAATTGTGGGACTAACGGTTACTCTCCAAGGTGTAAGTGTGATGACTGAATGTTAGTCCCTTGAGGTCATTTGTAGACACTAACTGTAAGACCCGATGTCGTTAGTTCTTAAAGGAATAAATGGCTGTGGCAGTCCCATTAGTCCTCAAAAGGTTGAACCACGCACCGTTTTAACACCATTTTGCCTCAGAATGTATTCAGCTATTGTACATGAGGAATGTCGATACAAAATGGAGGAAGCGAACCAGAAAATTGACTGGTAAATACGTAGAAAACAGCGGGGACGAAACCAAAAAAAAATTATTGGTTAAGAAGAAGGTGAAGGAAGCTGAGACCGATATGTGGAGAATTGGCGTGATTATGAAGTCGGCACTAATGATCTGTCGATCTTATGAGCAGGAAATTGCGAAGTAAAATATCTATGATAATACTCGGGGTAGTTTGCTACTGTTTGAGGCCAGGATGGGAGTATTACGAACGAAGACATATTGGGCCAAATACGAAGGGGTAGACACCGTATGCAGTGCGTGTGGAGAGGAGGAGGAAACTGCCGAACACTTGATAATGTTCTGTGGCGCCCTGAAAACAGTGTCACAACTCTGCTACCTAAAGGTAGAATGTGCAGTAATTATACTGTATGTAGCCACCTCTCGTTTAGTTCTCGAAATGTTCACTAGGTGATGGTACTTGTAGCTCATGATGAAAAGATGCAAGATGTTATAAACTAGACAGCGGTACTTGTAGTTGATGATGAAAGATGCAAGATGTTATAAAATAGGAATGAGGCCACTAATGGCACGTGTCATTGTAGGAAGGCAATCGCTCGATTTAGTGCGGCTACATACGCTAAGGGGAGCGTTGTAATAAAATTTAGTTGGCAAAATGTACGCAGGATTTATGGTTTACCAGGTTAACCTCTGGAGCTTTGCCCACTCATCTTCATTCACTTCGTGGATATGGCGGCACATTTTTTCTTTTCTACTTTCTTGAAATCATCATCATCATCATCACCCTGACTACGTCCACTGCAGGACAAAGGCCTCTCCTATGTTCCGCCAGTTAACCCGGTCCTGTGCTTGATGCTGCCAATTTATACCCACAAACTTCTTAATCTCATCTGCCCACCTAACCTTCTGTCTCCCCCTAACGCGCCTTTCTTCTCTGGGAATCCAGTTGGTTACCCTTAATGACCACCGGTTATCCTGTTTACGCGTTACATGCCTGGCCTATGTTTATTTCTTCTTCTTTATTTCAACTATGATATCCTTAACCCCCATTTGTTTCCTAATCCACTCTGCTCTCTTCTTGTCTCTTAAGGTTACACCTACCAATTTTCTTTCCATTGCTCACTGCGTCGTCCTCAATTTAAGCGGAACCCTCTATGTAAGTCTCCAGGTTTCTGCTTCGTAGCTAAGTACCGGCAAGATACAGCTGTTATATACCTTTCTTTTGAGGGATAGTGGCAATCTACTTGTCATAATTTGAGAGTGCTTGCCGAATGTGCTCCACCCCATTCTTATTCTTCTAGTTACTTCAATCTCGTGGTTAGGCTCTGCGAACCACGTATTTCTTGAAATACGTGGCCACTAAGACCAACCGCAAGGTAGAACTGTCATTCAACCACAAAGTTATTAGGTTATCAGCTACGTAATAAACGAGCATTGAGCTTTTTGTTTGCCCTTTTTATTGCTTAAACTTGCACTTTTTTTGTGGCCACGACTACCAACCAAGGCGCCGTAAGGCAGAAGGAAAAAAGAAACAAAACACAGACACACACTCACACACACACACACACACACACACACACACACACACACACACATACTGTCCGTTGCCCGCAGTTATCCCTTCAGAGACGACTCACGTGACTGACCACACACAACCAAGCTTTGGAGGCGGCAGGCGCTGTCAGGCCTGAGTGACTTTGTTCGTGAACAACACTTTCAGAGTTGTGTTGTCTCTCCTCCATTGCACAAGGTTCATGAAGTGGACACTGAGGCGCTGGCAGGCAAACCCAATCCAGAAGACAGAAATAACGAACAGCGCTAAGGCCAGTGACGCTGTCGGAAGCCATGATTTGGTGTTGTACTCGACCAGGACGTACATCCAAGCCATGGTGAGCACGCCGATGTTACCCAGATTGAAGAACATGTAGGCCAAAAATAGAACAGCGTCCTCACGCGACTCTTTATCCCAGAAGCTCAGCCAGAGTGGCTTGGTCTGGTGCCGCACCGGGTAACGAGTGTGGCACACCGCGCACACGCCGCCTTCAGGCCCTTGGTACAAAAGCTGCTCCAGGCAAGACTGGTGTACGTACGTGTCGGTGCAGCGGCACGGGCACTGATAGAGTGGTTCCTCCGGTGCATTTTCGTCCTCGGAGCACAGCCGGCACGACAGGTGAGCCATTGGTCTTTCCGCCTCGGCAGCGTGCGAGGGCGACGTAGATTCGGTGGCGTCGCTCTCCGTGCTACTCCTCTCAGCGCTGCTGGCGGTGCTGATAGCATCGTCTTCCATGACTCCATGCTGATGGAACAAGTCCACCTCCACGTTCTCTCGCTCCTCGGCACTCTGCCCGGTAGCGCTGGTGTCTTCCGTGGTGGTTGACCTTCGGCTGAGCTCGTCCATCTCCAATTCTTCGTTCGCTTGGGCCTCGACGTTGTCCACAACCTGTACGTTAGCCAAGAACGACATTATATACGTGGGCAATCGCTGCGTCTTAGAGAGGACGGCGTCAGCACGCGTTGGTGGTGCCTAGAGGACGAAGCTTTGCCGGGCGCTGCCCACGTTGATGATGATGATGATGATCCTTGACACTCTGGCGCACACCCACAAAGGGGGATCGGCCAAGAACCGGGCGGCAGGATCTCATTTAAAAGGCTAATGGTTTTTCAAAGAAAACGTAATTTTGGGCTGAAAAAAAATTATAGAAAGAAAAGCCGAAATTCGAAAAAGGAGTATATCTGAGCAGGGAACGATGCAGGCCATCAGATGCGATTTGAGACAGAGGTAATGGTGGGTCTAAAGTGATGTATATATATATATATATATATATATATATATATATATATATATATATATATATATATATATATATATATATATATATATATATATATATAGGCATATTAACATGGCAATCGCTTTGTTTCAATTATGTATTGAAATACCGCAGAGCAGACGTCCCTGTGGCTATAACCGAATTTAATGCTGCCAAACGACAAAATTACTGCCACATTTAATTCTAATCCCAATTTTTCAAGTGGAGCTTTCAGGTATCTTTTCCGCTGATGAGAATACCGGCGACAGAACAAAAAGAAGTGATCTATCGTTTCCATTGTTTCGCAAGTCAGACATAAAGGTGACGCCTTTAGACCAACTTTATGCAAATAATAATTCAGTTGAGGAATTCTGCAACGCAATCTTGTAAAAGTAACTTCCAAGTGCCGTGTTGCACACCACTGTCTATTCCAGCGGCATCTTAGATGTGCGAAATCTCGATATTTATCCAATGAGTAGCAGTCGTATTCACGCAAACAGAGGTTTCTAAACCTTATTGCTGTCGCGTAAGCCGTATCAGGCAAAACCGGGATAATGGGACCGCTAAGAGATACTGTGGCTAGTGCATCCGCCATCTCATTGAGATATATGCCACGATGACCTGGTACCCATAAGAGCTGCAGTTTTTTCACGTTTGTCGGTATGAGTTGTCGAAACATGTGCATAAGTGTTAAGTTGGCTCCTGAAGACAGAGCAGCACATACTGAAAAAGAATCTGTAATTACGACTGCTTCCGATTCGCCCAAAGGAAGTTTCCGTAGTGCCAGTACAATAGCAAATAATTCTGCCATGAATATTGGTGTGTAATCTGGGAGTCTAACCGAAAAGGACCAGTCAAGGGAACGTGAGAAGATACCTGCCCCAGCCTTTTCATTTGATACGGATGCATCGGTTGCAATTATGTTGTTCAAGTTCACATGCGCCAAGTAATCCTGCAGCCGATCATTTAAATATTGAAATGGCATTTGCTTTGCGTTAGAGGGATAAATATTCTCAAATTCTATCTTAAGACCTAAGTTAACGTCTCTTGTTGTGAAAATATGTTTGATTTTGACGTTCAGTGGTTCTAGCAGCACTTGAACGAACAAGATCTGTGGGCAGTGGAATCGTGACCACCAAGTTTCAAAAAATAAACTTGGTTCTTTAATAAAAGCATAAAATGATGCTCTCTGGAGCACAGTGTAAAGTTTTAAAAATGTTTGGATAGTAAGCATTTTGAATCTATTCAACAATGACGGTAGACGCGCTTCCATGTATAGCACATTGTTAGCAACAAACTTGGGCAGTCCAAGGCACACTCGTAAAGCCTCCCTTTCTAATAGTATTAGCGGTCTCATTTTATATGTCGCACTGCCCGAAAATAAGACACAGCCGAATTCCATTATAGGACGAATGTACATTTTATAGACCATTACCAATGTATTTCTTCGCAACCCCCTTTTTATGTTGCTGAGCTTGCGTAACCACCCCATGGCTCGTGTTGCTTTGGACGCAATGTGATCGATGTGGCTTTTCCAATTTAACGAGCTGTTATATATGATGCCTAAGTATTTAAGTGAATCCACCTGGGGAATCTGCTCTGTGCCATACATCAAGGAGATGTTGACAGGATCCCTGAACGAGAACGCTAGAAGCGCGCTTTTGTTTACATTTAGAGACATTCCAATTTTTTGAAGCCATTCCTCTATCATGTTTAGGTAATTCTGTAATGTCTGATAAAGTAATTGCAGATCACTGTTTGTCGCAAAGAAAGCAATGTCATCTGCATAAACATATAAATGAATATCGCTATGTGTTGGCATAGAACTGAGGAAGACGTTAAACAACACCGGTGAGAGCACTGCACCTTGTGGTACGCCACGGTATTGTCGATATCTGTTAGAAAAACAACCCCTTTGAAAACAATAAAACTCTCTCTCCTTTAAAAACTCTGCTACCCATGATGTCATGTATTTTGGTAAGTGTGACCTTTCCATCTGCTCTATTAGTAATTTATGCTCCACTTTGTCATACGCCTTGGCCAAATCCAGAGTAACTAATGCACAATACTCTCTTCTACGCCTAGACAACTGTATACGACTCTCCAAATCCGCGTGCGCACACCATATGGAGCATCCCGATTTAAAGCCAATTTGACTGGGGTTCAATATTGATTTCTCCTCAATGTATTTTATTACACGTGCATTCAAAACTCTTTCAGTTAGTTTAACCAAATTAGATGTAAGAGAAATTGGCCTCACATTGTCAAGTGTATACCCAAGCGCCTGTTTTTTAAGTATCGGAATTATTTTGGAAAGTTTCCAATCCGCCGGTATCCAAGAAGTTTTCAAAGAGTAATTAACCATATTACAGAGTTCATGTGGGGAAATGTCATATAGTACTTTTATCATTGCTGAAGTTACTCCATCTGGTCCAGGTGCTGTAGGAGGTAAGTGCCTCACTACACCCGCTAGTTCCGCTAATGTCACCTCGTTGAACTCCTCCCCTGCAATTGGCTTTACTATGTGTCTTGGCATTGTTGATCTGAATCTTTCTTCTAATCCTTTAGCAACATTTTCTAAGATTTCAGTGAGTTCGCTAGGTGATAGAATTGAAGAATCACTATTGTCTGATGGTGGTATCATTTTTCTGGAACGCAAAAATCTAAAAAGCGCCTTTCTGTTGTATGGTTTTGAAAGATAGCTAAATTTGTTAGTGTCATAGTCATCTTTTGCTTTGCGTACTGTGCGTTTAAAATCTGCTGCCACGTATTTATAGTCACACCAGTTTTTTGGGCATTGGTTGTGGATAAGTTGCTTCCACGCCGCTTTTCGTTTTCTATACCCCCTCGTACAATCAGCGTTCCACCATGGGCTAAACGACCCGCCTGTGCCTGAAGTTATTGAAAAAGTTGACTTTTTTATTGCTCTTTTCAGTACCGCACACAGACTCATAGCCCGAATGTCTTCCTGCATGTCCTTGCGAAGAACCAAAGTAGGCTTCAAGTCTTTTTGTAAACGCTCATAATTTACAAACGAGCCAATTTTAATCCTTCGGTGCATGCAACCTCGTTGTCTTCAGCACTTGATTCGCGAGCTGCCGAGATATTAGGATTCCCAGTGTTTACGATGAAGAAAAATTTAAATGAAATTGGCCTAAAAAATACTTTGTTCACTTAAATGCTTCAATGAAACAATAGCATTCTCTTTACTGTGGGTGACTGGGCAGTCGTTCTAAAATTTAAAAAAGCAATGCGTACACGTAGGTAGGCCTAGAGGTGAAAGAACAGCGCTTTTCAGGACCCTCTAGAAGGTTCTCAATCGAAAAGTGTGCAACGTATAACGCCAATTTACTCCCTCAATATCACAGTACAAAGAAGAGACATGGTATACATAATTACGAAATTGGTGCTGCTCTTGAATGTAAGCAAACAAATGGCGTAGTTACTTTTTCGCAACAATGAAGCAGAAGTATTGAAATTGATCAATCTAATTAATACAAACATTCTTTGTTCACTAAAAATATTACTTATGAAGAGCAGTAGCGGCGAAAGATATGTACCCCTGTAGCCTGCTACTATTGAGAATGATGGTGATGATACTTAAAAAATACATTCTACGGCCTCTTTCTTCTTCCTCGGTGTTCATATTCAGGCTTGTAGGTCTTCCTCTTCTCTTGAAATAATTGGGCGCCCTTAAGCTTTCCCTAATAAAGTTGTACGCGATCGCAACAACCTGTCCTAAGTGCGTACTTCAAGTACTTAGAGAATATTTTTAATTGTGCTGCCTTCGGGCTTCTTTGACAACACAAGGCGTTGTAAAAATAAACATAATTTACTTAAACTCATATAATCGCATACCACACAGGCTGCTCAAGCGACACGCGGGTGAGCAGCGCGTAAGTCTCTCTCGTGAACGTCGTCGTCTTCCACTATCCACAGCAGGACGTGTGCTTCTCCTGGAGGCGCTGGCAAAGCGCCTGAAATATACGAGGTTACTCCGGAACTTTAAATTGTGTATTACTACGATGTAATCGATAAAGATACCAGTGTCTTCATTCAGTGAACGTTTACTAATGGCTGAATTCTATGTAAAGGGTAGCATGCTTTAAATCGCGAGAAATTTTAAAGAAACTGCCTACCACGCAAAAAAAAATCTGATTGTAAGGAAAATGGGAAGATCGATATCACATAGACGGCAACGAGCATGCATGCCTTTACGACAACGGCTATTTAACTTGGAACGGACATTAAATAGGCTTTTAGTATGGCTTCCACGTCATTGTGAGATTATTGACAATCAATGGGTCGTTCGAGCTACCCGGTCTGCCCATACTGAAAACCATCAAATATCATTCCCGCTCTCCAGAAATGACGCTGCATGGAAGCTCCGCATGCTTGCTCACGAACACACATTTCGCAGGGGAACAAGCCTCATATTACGCACGCATGATTATATGCCCTATACTCAACTCCGTGTCAAAATTCAACCTGGACTCCGCCGAGGTGACGCTACCCTATACTGTGCTAAGGTTTGGTGTCGCATTTGTCGGGCAGAACGTTGGGGCGCGGTCGAAGAGTGGAGTGCCGTACTTGTGGCGTCTTTGCAGGAGGTACCTCGACGCCAGGCACCATTTCCTGGGCAAGGTCAATGCTGTTCCAGGAAAGGGGCCGTTTCGACACTGCGGCCAAACTGGTAGATGTGGGTACGTGCTCTTCTCGGATTGTGGCTTCTTTGAACTCCTAAGATCGCCGCCCATGGACGCTGGTTGGTTCGCAGTCGCTTTCCTCATCGTACTCGTCAGTGGTTTTTTTAGATGTGAAGCAGCTCCTTGACTAACCTACGTTAGCAGCGCTCCCCTCGCAACAGTGTGCGGTGACGTCTCTGTCCCTCGTCTGCCGCGCGCTCACCGCGTTTCAGCTCTTGCTCGCTAGCCTCTCCACCGCTACCCTCACCACAGTGGGCAGTGGCGTCTCTCTCCCTCGCCTGTCGTGCGCTCACTGCGTGTCAGTTCTTCCTCGCTGGTCCATCTACCGCTCGCAGCGGAGCCCACTTATTACGTGGGAATCATCTCACCCGTTCCACCTCCCTCCACCTGCCGGCATTTGCGCGCACCTCGAGAATCTCGCGGTGCCGACATTATGACAGCGTGCCGCTGCATGCCACGCGATCGTGTCGACGGGCGGGAAGGGGGTCGCGGCATGCTACGAACTTGTGTTCGCGTACCTTCTCCGGCTGTCGCTGCCGTTGCGTGGGGTAGTGAAGCCGATTGCGTTCGCGATAGGCGATGTCAACACCAACGAAGCGCGAGCGAGGGAAGCCGAACGCAAGCGTCGGCAGTGGAAGACTAGCGAAACCGATGAAGTGCGAGTAAGAACACCGATTGCGTTCGAGAATACAGACAGCACGCCATAGGCGCATCAGGCGGAGATCTATAGGGGCGCTAGCCCCCCCCCCCCCTCTGGGAAGGTTGGAAGGGGGTTGAGCTCCCCCCCCTCTTTCAACAGTGCATTATGGTCACTCTTGGCTGCACGCTGAGGAAACTAACAAGTAAAAGAAGTTTTCGGTGACAACAGTAATCACTCTAAATTGTTATTACGGGGAATGAAAATGTTATGAAGCATTTGTTGCAACAGAGTGGAATTTCGCCAATATTTCCGCTCAGATGATTGTCCTTGGAGGCTCTTTGCGGTGCGAGTCGCCTGTGCGACACTTTCGCGTCTTGTCCTGTAGTATTGCAGAGCACGCAAGCGCTGAACAGGGGCCCTACAATATTACATAACTTGTTCATGCTGTCATTCTACTTTGACTTGTTGTTACAGTTATGTATGGGAACGAGCAAACTTTTTAAAGTCTGGTCTAAGCATTCACTGCTTCAAGAAAATCATTTTCGCGAAAAGAATATACCGTCACCGCTTATCTGTCGAAGTTATTGCGAGCCGATGAGTGGGACGAAGTGTTTTTTTTTATTTTTAAGTTCTTCTGTACTGAGAGGCTAATTTATTTTCTGCTCTGGTCTATGATGAGGCCGATCAGCCTTGCTTATGGTGACTCGGAGCCATAGCGGTATCTTGCAAAGTGGCCACAATTAAAGCAGTGAACTCGACCTCAATATGAAGTTCAGCTGTTATGCTTGCCCCACAACTCGATCCACCGGACGAGGCAGAAGGTGAAATACCGTGGTTTCACAGCGAAAACTGTTGAAACTAAAGTTCCGGTTCCGCGCGGCGCCGTAGTTGTCAGCCGCTGCCACCGCCGGTGTCCGTAACCACATCGCACAAAATTTAAAATAAAACAACCTAGCACCATATACACAGTGGAGATCGAACCCGTGTCCACTGCGTGCCAGCCCAATATGCTACCCCTAAGACACGCCTGTGCTTGGGACTTGTTTGCGATCTTGCTTTAGGCAGGCTTGATGTCAGGAAAGGAATCACGTTATTACGACTTACAAATTGTTTTGAAACAGCGAAAGAACAACCACTCTTCGCACAATGCGAAAGCGTGAATAGTGGGTCACAAAATGTTCCAAATAATTGCAAAAACTTTTTCTCCTAATAACCGTGGCGCATACCCACTTCAGGCATAAACAGCAAAGCGAATGCCCGCCTACTACCCAGAAAGCTCTATTAATATTACCATAGTCGATATCAAGGAAGTGTGTTTGCAGCAGCCATCCAATGAATGTTTAAAAAAGGCTGTGAAAGACCACACTTCTAGCTTTCGCTATGACTCTGCTGCGCCTTCTGCGCAGGCCTGGCGTTTTTTAGCACTGTCGAGGCTTAGGAATCGGGCTAGTTGGTTTTCACACAACTTGAATTTTTCTTTAGAGCTCCAAATACATCTCGAGCAGAAAAGAAGCGCACAAGTGCAGCGCTGCCTGTTTCTCTCTATTTCTCTTTCTCTGAGCAAGTATGAGCTCACAGATATGTATACGCGCACAAACTACAACCGTTATGCTGCATGTGGATATATTTTATTAAACTCATTATCCATTTCGCCAGCTGCAACATGCAGCCCATGCTCTTGTGAATGGCAGCTAGCCTACTTGAATTACATTTTGAAAGAGATGTTCTCCTATTTCGTGACATCATATAACAAGCAGGCGATTTTCTGGCACACCGAAAATTTTAAATGCCGACGAACCAATGAAGAACGGTTTGCCGAATCGAAAATAGCTTCTCTTATTTTTTACGTGGCCGCGCATAAGTGAATGACACGATGGGTCATTTTCACGTCATTACTGCCTCGCGTAACAAGCTGATGCAGTGTGCATGACAGAGACTGTTACACCAATGTTCCCTCGAGGTTCTCCTTAAGCTGCTCAGTGAAGCTTTTTTCGCCTGGTGTCCGTGCAACCTTGTTGCGCAATAAACTCAATTGAATTCAATATCCAGCTAAAGACAATTTCAAAAGCACGCAATGAGGAATAGTTTAATATTATAATCGGCCACAATTTGTTCTTTCAAAGGACAGTTTTGTTTACACCGCTTGTTAGGTGTATTTAGGCAGGTGCCTGGGGGCCAGTTAAGAAAATTTCATACAAATACAATAAATGTGAACAACGTACTACACCGCTAACACCACAAATTATACATTTTAAAAGAAAAGGGCTGATAAGTCGAGACTATTAGCACATAACGCAAATTTTATTACGTACATGTCTGAATATAGGACAGAAATTGTAATAGTTACGAAAACATATAACAGCAATTATTCTTCAAAAACGTGGTTGTTACCTCCGTCCTAGGAATCGGCATATAACACGAAAGTAAAATGCGCCTTTACAGGGGTACTCAAATGCTTACTGTAGATTGATAAAGGAGGGTTCGCCGAATGTATGTCTTAGTGTTTGGGAGCTATAGCCCCGTTCAACGCACATGTATCCTCGTCGACGCTTGGTACTAGGCATCGCGCCAGAGGTCCCCGGATTCTCCCAGGCACCGCAGTCCGTAACAGGCGCCTAAAAGCCCCCCGCCGACACACTCTTCATATGTAACCATCTTTCAACCACCGGTTCCTGATAACTTTAGTGGCGGCGTCCATGGAGACGTTGACGACTGGCTTGATCACTATGAGCGTGTTGCCAATATCAATCTGTGGTCTGAACAGGAAAAGCCCTCACGTGCCTATTTCTATTTTGACGGTGGTGCGCGTATTTGGTATGAGAACAGAGAAGCCAGTCTGTCAACTTGCGGTGACTTCCGAAAACAGCTTGTCGACACGCTCGCCAATGTCCATCGATGGGACCATGCATAGCAGCTGTTGGAGGGCTCGAAAGCTCAAAAAAACTGTTGCGATTTCGCTAAGGATATGACTCGTCTTTTTCATGGAGCTGACAAGAACATGACTGAAGAAAGGAAGTTGAGCTACCTCATGCGCTGCGTTAAAGAGCAACTTTTCGCTGGGCTAGCCTGCCACCCTCTAAGTACCATAGTTGACTTTATGAAGGAAGATAAAGCTATTGAGTGGGCTCTCCATCAACGATGCAGGCAGTATGATCGAATGTCAAGCAGCGCCGAAATCAATGCTGCCGCCCTACCTGAGAATCAAAGCTCACTGCGAGACCTGATTAGGGAGATAGTTCACGAAGAACTACAAAAGTTCCGAACTTCACTTGCTCACACTCGCGTTTCGTCCATTGCTAAACTGCCACGTGACGAAATACGCCACGCAATTTCTACCGCTGGTCGTGATGACGAGACCATCTCATAAGCTACTCCGACCCTCTCCGATGTTCATCATCTGCTATATCACTGCCATACTGCCCAGTGCCAATTACACCTTGGTCACCGCCGCAAATGTAGAATCTGAACCGACCGTCAAGCCTACGACGTACCACCAGCCGTCTACAGCAGCACCATGCACATCGTCGCAAGATGGGGGGCTCAGACGTCCACCGCTCCGAAGAAAACACGCATGGCGCACAATAGATCGCCGTCCACCATGCTTTCCCTGCGGAGGTGCAGGTCATATTGCCCGTCATTGCTGGCACCACAGTAATTCGTTCCGCCCTCTTCGACCATAGTCTGACGGTCGACACGGGAACGACGAATACATACCACGCTAGGTGGACGCCTCTTTCCAAGGATCCCGTTCTCACTTTTACGACTACCGAAATTCAAACGAAGAGGCAGTACCTACTTGCCAGCCAGGTTTGGGACGTCGATCCCGCTCGCCTTCTCCCACGTATTTGCTTTCGTCACCCCGACGTGTCCTACCCGTACCTTGACACAAGAAGGTCACCAAGACGGCACCGGGGAAACTGAGACTGCGACCTTTAGGGGTAAGGTTGCCGGCCATGGAGGTGACGATGAAAAGCCCCCAATACACGATGCTGTAAAGCCGACAAGACGTGAGAGTGACACCTTGTGACCGCCGACCTTGGTGTTTTTCTTGACAGCCAGAAATAGACAGAGTTAGTCGACACTGGTGCCGACTTTTCTTTTATCAGCCAGGACCTCGCCATCCACCTCAAGAAGGTGAAGACACCGTGGACAGGCACTCAAATAAGGATGGCAGTTGGACAGTTTGATGCCTTCTGGAAGAGGCACAGCGATAATTGACATCGGAAGTTTTTCTTTTGTTGCGTCGTTCGTCGTTCTCACAACATGCTGCAAAGATCTAATTATTTGTATGGACTTCTTACGAGAATACGGCGCCGTCATCAATATTACAGACAGTTTGATTACGTTCTGCAACAGTCCGGGCACACCTGATTGTCCACAGATGCGACCAAATCAATTGCGTCCAACTGATGACGATGTGGTTCTCTCTCCTTGGTCATGCACGCTTGTTTCTCTGGCAGCCGCTGTCCAGTTTGACGGTGAAGGAGTTGCAGAAGGAATAAGCTCACTCCACCTCATACACGGCATTTCCATCCCAAGAGGTATCGTCAGTGTCGCCGGTGGATGCACGGACTTGCTTCTGGCAAATTTTAATGCTGATTGCCACCACCTTCCAAACGCCATGGCCGTCGCTTTTTTCGGCGATATCACAGACGCAGAAGGCTGCTTTTCATTAGTCGACGACGCGCCAATATTTGATTCAACACCGTTTCTCGACGTTACCACTACTTTGCCTAAGGACGAGCAAAAGAGGCTTCTTGAGCTACTGGCCGAGTTCAAAGACTGCTTTTCGACAACGTAAAGAGTTGGCCTCACGCCTCTAACCAAGCATGGGATAATTGCCGACGACATGGTGGAACCAATTCACCAAAATTCTTATCACGTGGCTCCAAAAGAGCGTGAAGTGATACAAAGGCAAGTCGACAAAATGATAGACGATGATGTCATTCAGCCCTCAAAAAGCCCCTGGGCGTCACCTATTGTCCCCGTTAAAAAAAGACGGCAGCCTGCGCTTCTGTGTAGATTAGAGAAATCTCAATTGGGCGACAAAGAGAAATGTGTATCCACTTCCTCGTATAGATGACTCTCTCGACAGACTTCGACATGCACGTTACTTTTCATTGATGTACTTAAGGAGCGGATGTTGGGAAGTCGAGGTAGACCCAAGAGACCACGAGATGACTGCTTTTGTGACACCAGATGGCTTATATGAATTTAAAGTCTTACCCTTCCGTTTATGCTCAGCGCCTGCTTCGTTTCAAAGACTCATGGATACCGTGCTTTTTGGCTTAAAGTGTAAAACCGCTTGGTCTACCTTGATGATGTCATGGTTTTCGCCGTACCTTTGACGAACACCTTGGAAGCCTTGTGGCGCTTTTACAAGCAATGCGATCCGCGGGCTTAACGTTAAAGCGTGAAAAGTGCTACTTTTGCTATGAAGAACTGCAATTTCTTGACCACGTCGTCAGTCACGCAGGCATTCGTCCTGATTCAGAAAAAATCGCAGCCGTTGCACAGTTCTCCGTGCCAACTGAGAATAAGGCTATCCGACGCTTCCTCGGCTTATGTGCGTATTATAGGCGATTCATCGAGGACTTCACACGCACACCATCACCGTACGAGAGAAGACGTTCTCTCCCGGTGGAACAACGAAGCGAAGCTGCTTTTAACAACCTGCGCCACCGACTACGGACGCCTCCAGTGCTTGCCCACTTTTATGAGAAAGCCCCAACGAAGCTACAAACTGATGACAGCAATGTTGGTCTAGGAGCTGTTCTTGTATAGCTGCAAAAAGGCACAAAAAGAGTAATCGCATATGCAAGCCGAGTACTAACACTCGGTGAGGCTAATTACTCCACGACTGAGAGAGAATTAATGCCTCACCGTGGTATAGGTGGTCACAAAAGCTAGCCCGTATTTATACGGCCGCCCTTTCACAGTCATAAGAGACCACCATACACTGTGTTGAGAAATCTTAAAGATTCTAACGGGCGAATAATGCGTTGGAGTCTCAGGCTGCAAGAGTACAACTTAACGGTCATAAGCTTGTCAGGGACCCACCATATAGATGATGACTGTCAATCCTACACACATTGAGCCGTACACTCTAGCCGATGAGGCGGAAACAGCATTCCTAGGTGTTCTCGAGACGACCGCCATTGCGCAGCAACAACGTGGCAACCCTGAGTTACTTGCCCTAATTATTTACCTGCATGGCAGTTCTTAGAGGGCACCAACTGTTTTCATAAGAGTGCTGTCATCATTTCACTTATGGGGCGAAGTATTATACAAAAGAAACTTCTCTTGGTCAGGATCCGCCTATTTGCTCATCATCCCAGCAGCCCTTCACTCCGAAGTACTCGAAGCATGCCACGGCGATGTGACTTCAGGACTCTTAGGTTTTACGAGAACGTTGGCCAAAGTACGACAACGGCACTACTGGCCAAGGCTGACCATAGCCGTAAAGCACTAAGTTCGTACTTGCCTCGACTGCCAGTGACGGAAGTCACCGCCGACTAAAAAAATTGCCCGCAGCTTCCCTCAGGAGAACACTGAGGAGGATGCGGAGCATATAATTGGTTAACGGGATGTTAAAGTGCGACTTACTTGGGTCGATGGCTAAATTGGTTAACGTGGTTGTAGGAGGGGGTGTTAAATGAGTGAACACGTACACACGTATGCGAAAGGGCGGCGCTGGTCGAAGGGACGTCGATCATTGTGTTTGTGGATTCGTTGGCATTCATTTCACGGCGACTTCGGACGTCGACGCGCCGTACAAACCAACGGACGAGCGGCAACTGAGCGAGCGAGCGCCGACCTTGAGTATATATACAGCGCGACGGCGCATGCGCTGTCAGCTGTCGAATGTTCTCGAAGGAGAAGCGCGCGCGCGGCACAGATGGCGACGGCGCGACGGCGCATGCGCTGTCAGCTGTCGAATGTTCTCGAAGGAGAAGCGCGCGTGGCACAGATGGTGGGCGACGGCGCGACGGCGCATGCGCGCGCGTCAGCTGTCGAATGTTCGAGAAGCGGTGCGGACGGCGCGGACGGTGCACTACAAGGCGCGAGTTTAAGATGCTTCCGCATCTAATAAGCTGGCCTCCTACAGCCTGTGCAGGTCCCAAGAACACCATTCGACCAGATTGACATGGATATTTTGGGCCCACTTCCTGCTTCTGCTGCCGGGAACCGCTGGGTTATCGTCGCGACTGAATACCTTACTCGTTCTGCTGAAACAAAGGCTACCCAGCGAGGTACAGCAACCGAGGTGTCACAATTTTTCATCGAGAATGTTGTACTGAGGGATGGTTCACCAAGCATAGTAATCACAGAGAGATGAACCACATTTACGGCCGTTCTTTTGGTTCAAGTCATGATGCTAAGTGAAACAACCCATTGTAAGACCACCGCCTACCACCCGCCAACGAGCGGGCTTACACAGCGTCTGAACAATCATGCTTTCAATGTACGTAGACGTAGAACACAAAACTCGGGACGAAATCTTGCCATATATCACGCTTCTATACAACACGGCCAAGAAAAAAACAGTCCGGATGACCCTTTTCAGCGTAATTCACGTATGGGAAGTACGAACCATGTTAGATGCGGTGCTAGTGCACGAATGTGACGACATTGACCGGGACGCCGAGAGGTTTACAGAACCAGCAGAATCCTGCCATCTATCGCTTCCGTTGGAGGAGCTCGCCAAGGAGTGAACATATGACGAGACTGGAATTGTACACTTCACCATGAATATCCTGAAAAGATTGGAGAGACTTCTTGTGTTTGTAGGAAAATAAAAGATTTCGATGTCTCACTGTTGTCTTTCGTTGTTGCCGTGACTGTGAAAGCAGTTACACATTGGTCAACTACTTTTTCGCGTATTCTTTTCTACGCTATTTCTA
Organism: Rhipicephalus annulatus; assembly: GCA_013436015.1. NCBI lineage: Eukaryota > Metazoa > Arthropoda > Arachnida > Ixodida > Ixodidae > Rhipicephalus > Rhipicephalus annulatus. The sequence goes on along the minus strand of WOVY01003683.1, from coordinate 314,712 downwards.
GCTCACTGCGCAGAAAAACAGGCGAAAAAAGTATCAGGCCAGGCGGAAAATAAACAAAACAAAAACAATGCTTGAACTGGGGATAAAAAGTTCATCCGATTGGATTATTTGAGTGGATCGATCGTTCGTCCGGCGAGATGCAATTGTGAGGACTAACGGTTGTCCAGTAAAGTTTATATGTGGGGACTAACAGTTGACCTATAAGGTGCCAATGTGAGGACAAAATGTTAGTCCTTTGAGCTGAATCGGTGGAACACTGGTTACTCACTAAGGTGTAAATGTGAGGACTAGATGTTAGTGCCTGGAGCTCGTTTGTGGGGAATAACTGTTAGACTCCATGTCGTTAGTTCTTAAAGGAATTAATGGTGTGGCAGCCCCAATAGTCTTAAAAAGGATGAACCACACACCCTTTTAACACCCTTTTGCCTTAGAGTTTATTCAGCTGCTTGTACATGAAGAATGTCGATACAAAATAGAGGAATTAGAGAATCAGAAAATTGACTGGTAAATTATTAGAAAACGGCCAAACCAAAAAGAATTATCGATCAAGAAGAAGGTGAAGGAAAGCGAGACTGATACGTGGAGAATTGGCGTGATTAACAAGTCCGCACTGGAGATCTATCGAACTTTTAAGGAGGAAATTGCCAAGGAAAAGACCTATGATAATACTTGGCGTAGTTCACTACTGTTTGAGGCTAGCATGGGAGTACTGCGAACGAAAACATATCAGGCCGTATTCGAAGGGGTAAACATGGTACGCAGTGCGTGTGAAGAGGAGGGGAAAACTGCCGAACACTTGATAATGTTCTGTAAAGAGCTTCACCCTATAGTTCAGAATGATGGCGCAGAGTTTTTCAAAGCTCCGTGGTTTAGGGACAGGGAGGGCAAAATAGACTTTAGGCGGGTAAAATTAACTAGAAGGAGGTTATTGGATTGGTGGCTTAAGTCAAGGCACGAGTGAAAATAAACCCTTCACTGTAAAGTACAAGTCCTCAACCTCACTATTTAAAGGAAAAAATAAATATCGTTTTTGGTTCACTAAGTATTACGGCTTGGTGGCGTTAGCCACCACCCGATCCAATAGGTACAGCCATATCAACCCATCCATCCATCCGCTGAACTTCTTTCTGTAGGTGGAGCGAGTGGCGCCCGGAAAACAGTGGCGCAACTCTGCCACATAAAGGTAGCATATACAGCAATTCTACTGTATGTAGCCGCCTCTCGTTTAGTTCTTGCAGTGTTCACTAGATGGCGGTATTATAGCTGATGATGAAAAGATGCAAGATGTTATTAACTAGACTGCGGTACTTGTAGTTGATGACGAAAAAAGCGAGATGTTATAAACTAGGAATGATGTCACATATGGCACGTGTCATTGGTGGAAGGCAATCGTTCGATTTAGTGCGGCGACGTACGCTGGGAGAGAGTATAATAAAATCGAGTGGGCAAAATGTGCAGGCGATTCATGGTTTACCAGGTTTATCTCCAGAGCTTTGCCCACTCATCATCATTCACTTCGTTGATATGGCGGCAGTTTCTTTTCCTTTTCTACTTTCTTGAAATACGCAGCCACCAATGCCAACCACAAGGTAGAACCATCGTTCAACCACAAAGTTATTACGATATTAGCTACAAAATAAACAAGAATCCATCATTTTGTTTTCCCTTTTTATTGCTCAAACTCGCACTTTTTTTGTGGCCACGACTTCCAACCCAGGCGCCATAAGACAGAAGGAAAAAAGAAACAAAACACACACACACACATACTGCCCGTTGCCCGCAGATATCTCTTCAGAGACGAGTCACGTGACTGACCACACCCAACCAAGCTTTGGAGGCGGCAGGCGCTGTCAGGCCTGAGTGACTTTGTTCGTGAACAACACTTTCAGAGTTGTGTTGTCTCTCCTCCATTGCACAAGGTTCATGAAGCGGACACTGAGGCGCTGGCAGGCAAACCCAATCCAGAAGACAGAAATAACGAGCAGGGCTAAGGCCAGTGACGCTGTCGGAAGCCATGATTTGGTGTTGTACTCGACCAGGACGTACATCCAAGCCATGGTGAGCACGCCGATGTTACCCAGATTGAAGAACATGTAGGCCAAAAACAGAATAGCGTCCTCACGCGACTCTTTATCCCAGAAGCTCAGCCAGAGCGGCTTGGTCTGGCGCCGCACCGGGTAACGAGTGTCACACACCACGCACTTGCCGCCTTCAGGCCCTTGGTACAAAAGCTGCTCCAGGCAAGACCGGTGTACGTAGGTGTCGGTGCAGCGGCACGGGCAATGGTAGAGTGGTTCCTCCGGCGCATTTTCGTCCTCGGAGCACAGTCGGCATGACAAGTGGGCCATCGGCCTTTCCGCCTCGGCAGAGTGGGACGACGACGTGGATTGGGTGGCGTCGCTCACCCTGCTGCTTCTCTCAGCGCTGCTGACGGTGCTGATAGCATCGTATTCCATGCTTCCATCCTGGTGATCCAAGTTCGCCTCCCCGTTCTCTCGCTCATCGGCACTCTTCTCGGTAGTGCTGGTGTCTTCCGTGGTGGTTGACACCCGGCTGAGCTCGTCCAGCTCCAATTCTTCGTTCGCTCGTGCCTCGACGTTGTCCATAACCTGTACGTTAACGAAGGACGACATTATATTCGTGGGCGATCGCTGCGTCTCAGAGAAGACGGCTTCAGCACGCGTTGGTGGTGCCCAGGGAAACAGGCTCTGCCGGGCGCTGCCCACGTATTGCTTCGGCGCGAGCAACCTTGTTGTCTTCTGCACTCGATTCATGAGCTGCCGAGGTATTAGGAAACCCCAGTGTTTACGATGAAGAAAAATAGAAATGAAATGTGCCTCAAAAATATTTTGTTTATTTTAATGTTTCAATGAAACATTAGCTTTTTTTATTGTGGACGACTGGGCAGTCGTTCAAAAATAAAAAAAGCAATGCGTACACGCAGGTAGGCCTAGAGGTGAAATAACAGCGTTTCTAGGACTCTCATGAAGGTTCTCACTTGAAAAGTGTGCAAAGTATAGGGCGAATTTACTCCCTCAATGTCACAGTAAAAAGAAGAGACATGGTATACATTTTTATGAAATTGGTGCTGCTCTCGAACTTAAGCAAACAAATGGCGTAGTTACTTTTTCGCAACGCGAAGCAGAAGTATTGAAATTGATCAATCTATTTAATAGAAACACTCTTTATTCACTAAAACCATAAGTTATAAAGAGCAGTAGCAACGAAAGACATGTACATCTATAGCCTGCTAATTTTGAGAGTAATGGTGATGATATTAAAAGTATATTCTACGGACTCTTTCTTCTTCCTCGTTGTCTATAATCAGGCTTAAAGGTCTAGCTTCTCTCTACGGAAATTGGGCGCCCCTAAGCTTTGCCTTTAAAAGTTGTACGTGATAGCAATATCGTGTCCTGAGTGCATACTTCAAGCACTTAGTGAATATTTTTAATTTTGTTGCCTACGGACTTCATTGAAGACACCAGGCGTTGTAAAACTAAACTTAATTTACTTACTCATATACTCACATGAAACACAGGCTGCACAAGTGACACGTGGAAAAACAGCACGTAAGTCTGTCTCGTGAACGTCGTCGTCTTCCAGTAGCCACAGCTGGACGTGTGCTTCTCCTGGAGGCGCTAGCAAATTGCCTGAAATATATGACGTCACTCTGGAACTTTAAATTGTGTATTACTACGACGTAATCAATAAAGATACCAGTGTCTTCTTTCAGTGAAAGTTTAACTAATGGCGAATTCTATGTAAAGAGTAGCATGCTTTAAATCGCGAGAAATTTTAAAGGAACTGTCTACCGCGCGAAAAAAATCTGATTGTAACAAAAAAGGAAAGATCGATATCACATAGATGGCAACGAGCATGCCTGCCTTTGTGGCAACCGCCATTTAACTTCAAACGGACAATAAATAGTCTTTTCATATGGCTCAAACGTCATTATGAGATTATTGGCAATGAATGGGTCGATGGAGCTACCCGGTCTGCCCATATTGAAAACAAACAAACATATATTTTCCGCTCTCCAGAAATGACGCTGCATGGAAGCTCCGCATGCTTGCTCGCAAACACACATTTCGCAGGGGAACGAGCCTCATATGACGCACGCACGATTATATGCCCTATGCTCAACTCTGTCTTCAGATTCTACCAGCACTTCGCCGAGGTGACATTACCTTACACTGTGCTATGGTTTGGTGCCGCATTTGTCGGGCAAACGTTAGTGCGTGGTGGAAGGGTAGACTGACGAACTTGTGACGTCTTTGCAGGGGGTTCCTCGACGCCAGGCACCGTTTCCTGAGCAAAGTCAATGCTGCTCGAGGAAAAGGGCCGTTTTGGCGCTGCGGCCAAACTGGTAGATGTGGGTACGTGCTCTTCTCGGATTGTGGCATCTTTGAACTACTTTATAAGATCACCGCGCATGGACGCTGGTTCGTTCGCAGTCACTTTCCTTGTCGTACTCGTCGGTGGTTTTTTTAGATGCGAAGCAGCTCCTTGACTAACCTACGTAAAGCTGGCTCTTCGTTCGCAGTGCTCCCCTCGCCGCAGTGTGCGGTGACGTCTCTCTGTCCCGCCTGCGGCGCGCTCACCGCGTGTCAGCTCTCCCTCGCTAGCCTCTCCACCGTTCGCAGCGCTACAGCCCACTTATTACGTGGGAATCATTTCGCCTGTTCAACCTTGCTCCACTTGTCGGTGAGAAGCCGCGAGCCGGCAGGTGCGCGCGCCTCGAGAATCTCGCGGGGCCGACAATGTGGACAGCGCACCGCTGCATCCCGCGCGATCACGCCGACGGGCGGGACGCGGTCGTGGCATGCTTCACGCTAGTGTGCGCGTATCTTTTCCGGCTGTCGCTGCCGTTGCTTGGGGTAGTGAAGCCGATCGCGTTCGCGAATGGCGATGTCAACACCGACAAAGCGCATGCCAGGGAAGCCGAACTCAAGCGCCGGTAGTGGAAAACCAGCGAAACCAATGAAGTGCGAGTAAGAACACCGATTGCGTTCGAGAATACAGACAGCGCGATATAGGCGCATTAGGCGGGGAGCAATAGAAGCGCTAGGCCCCCTCCCATCTAAGAAAAGATGGAAGGGGGCTGAACTCCCCCCCCCCCACTTTCGACAGTGCATCATGGTCACTCTTGGCTGCACGATGCGTAAACTAACAAGCAAAAGACGTTTTCCGTGAACACAGTAATCACTTAAATTTGTTATAACGAGGAATGGAAATGTTATGAGGCATTTGTTGCAACAGAGTGGAATTTCGCCAATATTTCCGCTAAGATGATTGTTCTTGTAGGCTCTTTGCGGTGCGAGTCGCCTGTGCGACGCTTTCGCGTCTTGTCCTGTAGTATTGCAGAGCAGGCAAGCGCTGAATATTACATCACTTGTCGCAATGTTACATTACTTGTTCATGCTTTCAAGCTGCTGTGATTTGTTGATGCGGTTACAGATGGGAACGACGGAACTTTTTAATGACCGGTCGAAGCATTCAGTGCTTCCGGAAAATAACTTTCTTCGAAAAGGATATACCATCACCGCTGCTCTGTCGAAGCCATTGCCAGCCAATTAGTGGGACGAATCGCTTTTTATGTTGAAGTTTTTTCATACCTAGAGGCTAAAATTTTTCCCGCTTTAGTCTATGATGAAGTTTATCAGCCTTGCTTATGGTGACTTGGAGCCATAGCGGTATCTTCCAAAGTGGCCACGAATAAAGCAGTGAACTCGACCTCAATAGGAAGTTCAGCTGTTATGCTTGCCCCACAACTCGATCCACCGGACGAGGGAGAAGGTGAAATACCGTGGTTTCACAGCGAAAACTGTTGAGACTAAAGTTCCGGTCCCGCGCGGCGCCGTAGTTGTCCGCCGCTGCCACCACCGGTGTCCGTAACAACATCGCACAAAATTTAAAATAAAACAACCGAGCACCATTAACACAGTGGAGATCAAACCCGTGTCCGCTGGGTGCCAGCCCAATATGCTACCCCTAAGACACGCCTGTGCTTGGGACTTGTTGGAACTCTTGCTTTAGGCAAGCTTGATGTCAGGAAAGGAATCGCGTTATTACGACTTATAAATAGTTTTAAAACAGTGAAAGAACAACCACTCTTCGCACAAGGCGAATAGCGTGAATAGTGGGTCACAAAATGTTCCAAATAATTGCAAAAGCTTTTTTCTCCTAATAACTGTTGCGCATACCCACTTCAGGCACAAATAGCAAAGCGAATGCCCGCCTACTACCCAAAAAGCTCTATTAATATTACCATAGTCGATATCAAGGAAGTGTGTTTGCAGCAGCTATCCAATGAACGTTTAGAAAAGGCTCTGAAAGAGCACTCTTCTAGCTTTCGCTAAGACTGTGCTGCGCCTTCTGCGCAAGCCTGGCGTTTTTTAGCACTGTCGAGGCTTAGGAATCGGGCTGATTGGTTTTCACACAACTTGAATTTTTCTTTAGAGCTCCAAATACATCTCGGGCAGCAAAGAAGCGCACAAGTGCAGCGCTGCCTGTTTCTCTCTATTTCTCTTTCTTTGGGCAAGTATGAGCTCACAGATATGTATACGCGCACAAACTACAACCGTTATGCTGCATGTGGATATATTTTATTAAACTCATTATCCATTTCGCCAGCTGCAACATGCAGCCCATGCTCTTGTGAATGGCAGCTAGCCTACTTGAATTACATTTTGAAAGAGATGCTCTCGGATTTCGTGACATCATATAACAAGCAGGCGATTTTCTGGCACACCAAAAATTTTAAATGCCGACGAACCAATGAAGAACGGTTTGCCGAATCGAAAATAGTTTCTCTTATTTTTTACGTGGTCGCGCATAAGTGAATGACACGATGGGTCATTTTCACGTCATTTACTGCCTCGCGTAACAAGCTGATGCAGTGTGCATGACAGATACTGTTACACCAATGTTCCCTCGAGGTTCTCCTTAAGCTGCTCAGTGAAGCTTTTTCGCCTGGTGTCCGTGCAACCTTGTTGCGCAATAAACTCAATTGAATTCAATATCCAGCTAAAGACAATTTCAAAAGCACGCAATGAGGGATAGTTCAACATTATAATCGGCCACAATTTGTTCTTCCAAAGGACAGTTTTGTTTACACCGTTTATTAGGTGTATTTAGGCATGTGCCTAAGGGCCAGTTAAGAAATTTTGATACAAATACAATAAATGTGAACAACGTACTACACCGCTAACACCACAAATGATACATTTTAAAAGAAATGGGCTGATAAGTCGAGACTATTAGCAAATAACGCAAATTTTATTACGTACATGTCTGAATATAGGACAGAAATTGTAATAGTTACGAAAACATATAACAGCAATTATTCTTCAAAAACGTGGTTGTTACCTCCGTCCTAGGAATCGGCATATAACACGAAAGTAAAATGCGCCTTTACAGGGGTACTCAAATGCTTACTGTAGATTGATAAAGGAGGGTTCGCCGAATGTATGTCTTAGTGTTTGGGAGCTATAGCCCCGTTCAACGCATATGTATCCTCGTCGACGCTTGGTACTAGGCCTCGCGCCAGAGGTCCCTGGATTCTTCCAGGCACCGCAGTCCGCAACAGGCGCCTAAATGCCCCCCGCCGACACACTCTTCACATGTAACCATCTTTCAACCACCGGTTCCTGATAACTTTAGTGGCGGCGTCCATGAAGACGTTGACGACTGGCTTGAGCACTATGGTCGTGTTGCCAATATCAATCTGTTGTCTGAAGAAAAGCTCTCACGTGCCTATTTCTATTTTGACGGTGGTGCGCGTATTTGGTATGAGAACAGAGAAGCCAGTCTGTCAACTTGCGGTGACTTCCGAAAACAGTTTGTCGACACGCTCGCCAATGTACATCGATGGGACCGTGCGCAGCAGCTGTTGGAGGGTTCGAAAGCTCAAAGAAACTGTTGCGATTTCGCCAAGGATATGACTCATCTTTTTCATGGAGCTGACAAGAACATGACTGAAGAAAGAAAGTTGAGCTACCTCATGCGCTGCGTTAAAGAGCAACTTTTCGCTGGGCTAGCCTGCCACCCTCTAAGTACCGTAGTTGACTTTATGAAGGAAGATAAGGCTATTGAGTGGGCTCTCCTTCAACGATGCAGGCAGTATGATCGAATGTCAAACAGCGCCGAAATTAATGCTGCCGCCCTACCTGAGAATCAAAGCTCACTGCGAGACCTGATTAGGGAGATAGTTCACGAAGAACTACAGAAGTTCCGAACTCCACTTGCTCACACTCGCGTTTCGTCCATCACTGAACTGCCACGTGACGAAATACGCCACGCAATTTCTACCGCTGGTCGTGATGACGAAACCATCTCATAAGCTACGCCGACCCTCTCCGATGTTCATCATCTGCTATATCACTGCCATACTGCCCAGTGCCAATTACACCTTGGTCACCGCCGCAAATGTAGAATCTGAACCGACCGTCAAGCCTACGACGTACCACCAGCCGTCTACAGCAGCACCATGCACATCGTCGCAAGATGGGGGGCTCAGACGTCCACCGCTCCGAAGAAAACACGCATGGCGCACAATAGATGGCCGTCCACCATGCTTTCCCTGCGGAGGTGCAGGTCATATTGCCCGTCATTGCTGGCACCACAGTGATTCGTTCCGCCCTCTTCGACCATGGTCTGACGGTCGACACGGGAACGACGAATACATACCACGCTAGGCGGACGCCTCTTTCCAAGGATCCCGTTCTCACTTTTACGACTACCGAAATTCTAACGAAGAGGCAGTACCTACTTGCCAGCCAGGTTTGGGACGTCGATCCCGCTCGCCTTCTCCCACGTATTTGCTTTCGTCACCCCGACGTGTCCTACCCGTACCTTGACGCAAGAAGGTCACCAAGACGGCACCGGGGAAACTGAGACTGCGACCTTTAGGGGTAAGGTTGCAGGCCATGGAGGTGACGATGAAAAGCCCCCAATTCGCGACGCTGTAAAGCCGACAAGCCGTGAGAGTGACTCCTTGTCACTGCCGACAAAGCGGCGACATGTCCCAGTGTTCCCGTATGAATAGGACGTCCAACGATTGCGACAGTAGCGCGCAATGTGCCCGGCGCGAGAGCAGTGAAAGCAGATCGGTCGATCATCCGACGTCCTCCATTCAGCAGGGTTCCGATAGCGGGTAGGGTAGCGTAAAGGGTACACCGGGATCTGGTTAACCGAAGCCGAACTCTCGGTAGTGCGAACAGCGCAAACAGGTGCCATGCCAACATTTGCTATTCCTTGGTTAACGACGGCTTGGATGAGGGAGACGGTGGAGGCGTTATCTTGAGAGCCGTTGGAAGTGATGCCTGCAGGAGCCATTGCATCAACTTCACGGCGAACGATCCGGGTGACATTTTCAGACGATGTAGCTTGCGTGAACTTGGGGCAGTCTTCGCAGGTCGAAGTGACTGCAGTATGAGGCAGGCGCGCAAACTGGTGGGTTATACAACGGTTCTTGGCAGCTCTCGAAGCGATGACATTCCTTCACCACCGCGTCTACGGCAGCGCAACCTTTAACAATATTGCTACGGAGAGGAAGAAAAGGAAGAGGTGCGACTGACAGGCGCGCGACTGGGCCAATCAGCCATTGTGTCTCTTGCCTGTAGTTTTTACTCTGCAAATACATCTTGCTCAGAAGCAACCAACCTCGTAACATATTGGTGAGAGGTGCTGGGTAACCATCAGGCAACGGAGCTCCGCAGCGGACGTCGCATCGCCCTTCCAGCCATGGCCAATGCTCAGCCCTCCGCGTCAACGTCAGCGTCTCCGACGAACATGGCGTCGCAACCGTACGTTTTCACGCCTCTCAAGGATCCCGGTACATTCTGCGGAACCGATGGCGTCGACGTTGATGATTGGCTGGCCATGTTTGAACGAGTGAGTGTGCCGAACAGATGGGATCCCACACTTCAGTTGGCTAATGTGCTGTTCTATTTGAGAGGCACGGCCAAGGTGTGGTATGAGAACAATGAAGAAGAACTCACAAGCTGGGACCAATGCAAAGCAAAGATGCGAGAGGTGTTTGGCAAAACCGCCAGTCGGAAGATCGCCGCCAAAAAGGAATTGGCCTGCCGTGCCCAATCCCCTACGGAGTCATACCTCGCTTACATTCAAGACGTGCTGGCCCTCTGCCGAAAGGCCGAAAGCGACATGACAGAAGGTGACAAGGTGGGACATGTTCTGAAAGGGATTGCCGACGACGCGTTCAATCTCCTGATGTGCAAGGGCTGTTCCACCGTAGACGCGATCATCAAAGAGTGTCGTCAGTTCGAGCAAGTGAAAAGTCGCCGCATTCTACAAACATTCGCTCGACTCCCAAACACCGCTGCAACATCTACTTGCGAGGACCAGTCAACACCACAACGTGCATCGCCGCCGGGAGACCTTACACGCATTGTTCGTCGTGAATTGGAAGCTATGGCGCCCTCGGCGTTCTATTCGCGCAGTACCGATGCCACTCCTGTTACTGTTCCTCTTGTTCAAGCCATCGTGCGCCAGGAGCTTGAAAACATCGGAGTGCATTCCGTGTGCCATGTCACCGCGCCTAGAGTCAGCGAACGCCCTTTCGTGATGCCCTTCTCCGACCGACGGTCTTCTCCACGTACTCGCAACCCGGCTGAGTGGCGAACTGCAGATGACCGCCCTATATGTTTCAACTGCCACCGCGTTGGACATATTGCCCGTTACTGCCGCAACACATGGTCCTCGGCACATCGCGCAACGACCAATATGACCCGTTTCGACGATACCGCCCGCACCTTTCCACCTGCCGAAGAGCCCAATGCCATTGACCATTCTCGGAACACTTGGTACAGCCGCTCGCCTTCACCACGTGGGCACCAGTCTCGATCGCCGCAAACACGTCGTCCATCGTCCCGTTCGCCGCAGCCACGGCGCTTCTCGTCCCCCGTGGCTTCCGGCCGCGTTGTCTCGGAAAACTGAGAAATGCAGCCCCCGGAGGTGGTGCTGCATTGACGACTTCCGCAGCAAATCCTCTTTCCGTTCCCACCAGACGAAGTGTAATAGACGTTAAAGTAGACGGCGAACCTGTACAAGCACTTGTCGACACCGGCGCAAGCATTTCGGTCATGAGTTCAAGCCTACGCACACGTTTAAAGAAAGTTCTGACACCAGCGGCTACACAAATGCTCCGTGTGGCCGATGGCGGCACGCCGATGGTTCTCGGTCTGTGCACTGCCCGCTTACGTATAAAGGACCACACTACTTCTGTCATTTTAGCCGTGATTGACCACTGCCCTTATGACATTATCCTAGGCCTGGACTTCTTGTCGAATCATTCTGCTCTGATCGATTGTGCTACAGGCGTTCTTCAGCTAGAGTTGCCTCAGATAGTCGCTGAACCCCACACTGCCCCGCCGCGCCTGTGCTCTCTTCAGGATGTGCGGCTGTCAGCTCAGGCAGCCACCTTCGTCGTTTTGACCGCACAGCCCCAAGTTCCCGATGGTCAATATGTCCTCCTTCCTCTCGCCGACGTCCTCTTGAGCCGCAACATTGCCATTCCCCATACGCTTGTGACTGTTACTGACAATTGTACCTCGCTTCCACTTCTCAATTTCAGCTTGTGCCCTCAAGTGCTTCCTCGTGGCATGTTCTTGGCCAGCGTATCTAATGCTGACGAATTCGAAATAGCAGCGCTCACCACCGAGATTGATTTACTTCAGTCTCCTGTAGCGAACAGCACCTGTTCTCGGCCAGATCGTTTCTCGAAGATGATTGCACCCGACCTCAATCCTGCGCAAGCCAATGACATCCATCGCCTTCTCGCGTCATATACCGACATTTTTTCTTTCGACGACAGACCTCTAGGGCAAACATCCACTGTTCAGCACCGTATAAATACTGGTGACGCCAGTCCTATTCGCCGACGCCCCTATCGTGTCTCCCCCACTGAGCGTAGAGTTATCCAAGCAGAAGTGGACAAAATGCTCAACAAAGGTGTCATAGAACCATCAAGTAGTCCTTGGGCCTCCCCTGTCGTCCTTGTGAAGAAAAAAGATGGTACCTGGCGCTTCTGCGTTGACTATCGCCACCTAAACAAGATCACACGAAAAGACGTGTACCCGCTACCACGCATCGATGACGCGTTGGACTGCCTACACGGGGCTACATATTTCTCGTCTATAGATCTTCGGTCCGGCTACTGGCAGATTTCTGTCGATGAAATGGACCGCGAGAAGACGGCCTTCATTACACCAGATGGTTTATACCAGTTTAAGGTCATGCCTTTTGGACTATGTAACGCCCCTGCCACATTCGAACGAATGATGGACTCTCTCCTGCGTGGTTACAAGTGGTCTACTTGTCTTTGTTACCTAGACGATGTGATAGTCTTTTCATCTACTTTCGATAGCCACCTGACCCGTCTCGCTGCAATTCTCGCAGTCTTCAGAACAGCTGGGCTACAACTCAATTCCAAGAAGTGTCAATTTGGTCACCGTCAGATTGCCATTCTGGGCCATATTGTAAACGCCGATGGTGTCCAACCAGATCCCGAAAAGATCCGCGTCGTCCGTAGCTTTCCAGTGCCCCGTTCTACATCCGATGTCCGTAGCTTCGTCGGCTTATGTTCCTACTTTCGCCGTTTTGTGAAAAACTTCGCCGACGTTGCCCGGCCACTGACAGATTTGCTGAAGAAGGATACCACATTCTCATGGGGCCCTGAGCAGGCTCAAGCGTTCGCCGCTCTCATCGGCTACCTAACTACGCCCCCCATACTTGCCCACTTTAATCCTTCTGCTGCCACAGAGGTTCGCACCGACGCCAGTGGCCACGGTATCGGCGCAGTTCTCGCTCAGCGGCACCACGGTAGACAGCGCGTGATAGCTTACGCCAGTCGCCTGCTTTCTCCCCAGGAGATGAATTATTCCATCACCGAGAGAGAGTGTCTAGCTTTAGTTTGGGCCGTCGCCAAGTTTCGGCCATATTTATATGGTCGCATTTTCACTGTCGTTACGGACCACCACGCCCTCTGTTGGCTGACTTCTCTGAAGGACCCGACTGGACGTCTGGCTCGCTGGGCTCTGAGGCTTCAGGAATTTTCGTTTAGCGTCAGCTACAAGTCTGGCCGTTTGCACAAGGACGCAGACTGTCTTTCTCGATATCCGGTAGATCCTCCTGATCCCGTTGCGCCTGACCTGGAGAGCAGAGTAATGGCGTTCACAGACGTCAGCGATATGCGCATCGAACAACGACGGGATGAGTCATTGCGCACTATCATCGACGCCATCCAGTCTGACAGCCATGACGCTGAATCCCGTATGTTCGTGCTGCATGACGGCATCCTCTACCGCCGCAACGTCACCACTGAAGGCCCTGAGCTTCTGCTTGTCATCCCTCGTCATCTACGGCCTGCCATACTTCAACAACTTCACGACGCACCAACAGCGGGACACCTCGGCGTTTCCCGCACATACGACCGCGTGCGACGTCGATTTTTCTGGCCTGGATTGTACCGCAGCGTACGTCGATATGTCGCCACTTGCGACCTCTGCCAGCGCCGGAAAAGACCTTCTTTGCTGCCAGCTGGATATCTTCACCCAATTGAAGTCCCCTCTGAACCATTTCATCGCGTGGGACTCGACCTTCTTGGCCCTTTTCCGACGACGACACTCGGAAATAAATGGATTGCCGTCGCCACAGATTATGCGACCCGTTACGCGATAACAAAGGCCATGCCAACCAGTTGCGCCACTGACGTCGCGGATTTTCTTCTTCATGACGTCATCTTACACCATGGTGCACCCCGACAGCTGCTTACGGACCGCGGCCGCTCTTTCCTGTCCAAAGTTGTCGATGACCTCCTTCGCTCGTGTGCTACAGCGCATAAGCTATCTACCGCCTACCACCCACAAACTAATGGCCTAACTGAACGTCTCAACCGCACGCTCACAGAGATGCTTTCGATGTACGTCTCCGATGATCATCGAGACTGGGATACCACGTTGGCCTATGTGACCTTCGCATATAACTCCTCTCGACATGACACTGCGGGATTCTCGCCTTTTTATCTTTTATATGGTCGCGACCCCATATTGCCATTTGAAACCACCTTGCCTCTCGTGCCATCTGCTTCCGAGTACGCGCGCGAAGCCATTGATCGGGCTCACATGGCTCGTCAAGTTGCCCAGTCTCGCCTCACCAGGTCACAGGATATGCAAAAAGCCCGCTACGACCACCGGCATCGAAATATAACGTTTGCCCCAGGTGACCACGTGCTCCTCTGGTCACCGTGTCGCCGTGTAGGTCTCTCCGAAAAACTTTTGTCCCGATACGCCGGACCCTACCTAGTCTTACGTCAAGTTAGCGACGTAACCTACGAGATAGCGCCATTGCACTCCAGTACGTCACCAAGTTCGTCACTAGTTGACATTGTCCATGTTTCGCGCATGAAACCCTACTTCTGTCGCACTTCTCCGGACTCTCGCCGAGACGGCGCTCCAACGCCCGGGGGTCCTGCTACGGAGAGGAAGAAAAGGAAGAGGTGCGACTGACAGGCGCGCGACTGGGCCAATCAGCCATTGTGTCTCTTGCCTGTAGTTTTTACTCTGCAAATACATCTTGCTCAGAAGCAACCAACCTCGTAACAATATATATATATATATATATATATATATATATATATATATATATATATATATATATATTGCTCACGGCAGGTTATTTTTTCTTTTTTCACCCACTTTTTTTTCTTCTTATTTACATTACATTTGTTCTAATAACTTCCCCTCCTTGGAATTATTTTCTGTTAGAAACGAGCCCTTAAGTATACACTTTTTCCCTTATATATATATATATATATATATATATATATATATATATATATATTGTGATGAGCGAGACAGAGAACAAGATACAACACCCGATCCTTATTCTGACTTCGTTCTCCTCTTTTTTGCTCTAGCTACCCGCGCGTCGAAGCGCCAGCGTCTGTCTTGGTCATGACACTCGGTCATGACTGCGCGCGCGCGGATCTGGCGGCAGTTTTTGGTGGGCGGGCTTGGCTGCATCGTGGTGGTCGGCCGCGACCACGATGGAAGTTTGTCGAAATTGGCTCCGGCGGCTGACACTGGCTATGTCGCCCGGGTCGTTCGCCATGTCGTTGTGGGGACTGGGTCCTGGTTGGTCCCTTTGTTGATAATGGCTCCGCGGGACGACATTGACTGTCGCGTGGCAGTCTATAGCCTCGGCCACGCAGCGACTTTTCGGAGAAAGTTGTTCGACTCCGGTTTTCCTTTGCTGGACCGAGCAGGCATTCTCATGGTAGAAGTTTCCTGCAGTGGTGTGGTTTTCTTGGAGATGGTTCTGGCGGGCGGCCCCGACTGGATTGACATGGTCGCAGGTTGATAGCAGAACGCTTTCGTTTGTCCCACCACATTTTAGAAAACATGGCAGGAAATGGTGGATCCGGCAACGAAACGAGTAGCATCTTGTGCAGCCGTCTGCGCAATTTTCTGCGGATCGAGATATGTTTTTTGGTGCGATTACACATCTTCACGAACTTAGGGGGAAGTCCTCGTGCTGACCTGTGGCGTGGCTCCTGCGAAGTGACTTGCGTAGTCCATGACTTGCGCAGCGTTGTCGCTATGGGGCTCCCGGTCGCTGTAAAGTGTTATGCCTGCGAGTCCACAGCGAACGTCCATGCCTCTTAAAAAGGCAATCTGTGTCAAGGCCAGCCCATGAGCCCACCTGACGCGAACAACTCAACGGCGTCATCACGCGGCGGTGCCTCTCTACCGCGCACGCACAGTGAGTCACCTCAGCCAGCTAGCCCGTCAAGCAAGCAGCCGGTGCCTTCCTGTCTGGCAAGTCTGACGCAATGCGTGGCGACGTCACTTGTCCTTGGGTGCAGCCACGTGCAGCGCAGCGGCTCCAGATTCGATTAGAATGACGCGGCCCAGAGGCGACCATATTGCAGGATTCAGACCTCACGACCAGCGCCGCTTCTGGTTGGACATTTGGTTTCTCAAAGAGTCCACCCGGTGCATACAAAAAAAGCCCTGCGGCGCGTCGCGAGTAGTTGACCTATGTGTTAAAGATGAGAGCTTGACTCTTCGGGTCTCTAAGCTGTCGGCCCCAGTGCCGAATTTGTAACGCCTCTGTATATATGCTGTACATAAACCTTGTTTAACTCACCGTCGTCTCGTCCGCTCGTCTATCAGCTCTGCGCAAAAGTAGTCGCGAGCTGAGAAACCTACGCTACCAAACGGCTGGTGACCTTCCCGGGGGAGTTCGAAGCAGTGGCGCCTTCGAGACCATCTTAGCGTCGTCGTCTTTCGAAACAGTGGTTGCAGCGGTGAGATATCGTGGCGCCCTTCGTAACGTCGTCGGAGGCGCGCTACGCAACAGTGATTGGCAGCTGCGGGATCGGCCGGCGTCAGCGACATCGATGTGGTGAGTGCCTGACGTTTTCCCCTCAGTTCACCAGACTTCTCTAGCTCAGGTTGTAGTAGTTTAGAGAAGAGCTGTGTGAAGCATTAGAGTGAGCTTTGATCGTTTCAAGCAAAGTCAGAGCACTTTGAAACCAAAGTTAATGCGGAGGGTGTAAACACGGAAGTGTTAGAAATTGCTTGCGCGTCTTGCTAGTTGACTTATAGTGGGTACGGCAAGTAAATTCTTAACAGGGGCAAACAGCAAGAGGCTAGTATGGACGATGGAGAACCTTAAAGTGAAGGAACTCATCGAAATTTGTGAGGAACTTGGCATTACTTTGGGCCGTTCGAAACGAAAGCAAGCGATCCTTGATATCATGAAGAACGAGGGAGTGTCGGCTGAGGAATTCGATGAGGCCTGGGTGGATATCAAAGCACGCCGCGAGGAGGCTGAAAGGCGAGAAGCTCGCGAACGTGAAGAAGCTGAAATCCGAGAAGTTCGCGAACGTGAAGAAGCTGAAAAGCGCGAACGTCGCGAGCGCGAGGAGGCCGAGAGACAGGAGCGCCTCGAGTTGAAACAAATTGAATAGGCAATCCTACAGTGTTCGCAGGCGCCTAGCGTAGCTTCTCTGGCGATTCAGGTCAACGGTTATAGAATTCGGGACCAACTGCCACCGTTCGTAGTACGCGAGCACATGGCGAAGTATCTCGTCAAGTTTGAACACGTCTGTGAGCGAAATGCTTTGGAGCGATCTCTTTGGGCGCGGAACCTGTTAGCTCTTCTTCCCGGCGAATTTTCCGACGCAATAACTTGCTTGTCGAGGGGAGCGTTTGAGAGCTACGACGAGGTTAAGGAAGTGCTCTTGAAACGTTATAAGTTGTCACCCGAGGCTTTCAGGCAAAGGTTCCGGTATGCTAAAAAGGGGAATGAGTCACACGTTAACTTCGCGTTTCGTCTTAAAGCTGATTTAATTGAATGGCTCAAGGGCGAAGGGGTTTATGACGACCGCGATAAAGTGTTAGAATGCATTGCATTGGAGCAATTCTACCGCTGCATCAAGGAGGATGTCAAGCTTTGGCTGTAGGACAAACTTGGTGAAGTACAGCTAAACAAGGCAGCAGAGTTAGCTGAGGAGTATTATACTCGCCGGAATTTGCATAGTAGGGCAGTGCGCGTTGAAAAGGATTAAAGGAAAAAGGGCTTTTTGAAGAAACCTGATCAGTGGAAGCCGCGAATCTGCTACAACTGCAGAAATGAAGGGCACATCGTGATAAACTGTGAGCAAAAGTTTGCAACTATCCGAGAATCGGAAAACAAACGGAAGCCGCGAATCTGCTACAACTGCAAAAAGGAAGGGCACATCGCGATAAACTGTAAGCAAAAGTTTGCTTTTGCAACAATCCGAGAATCGGAAAAGAACATGCGGTTGTTAGAGCCGTATCTCCAAGAAATTAGTGTTAATGGGAAAACGTGTCGAGCACTTCGAGACTCAGCGGCAACCATGGACATTGTCCATCCTTCATTAGTGTCTTCGGATGACTTTGCAGGAGAATACACGTGGATCAGGCAAGTCTCCGAGGAGCAGAGTGCTTGCTTACCAATCGCTACGATTGTTATTGAAGGCCCGTTCGGTAATGGTAAGCTTCGTACCGAAGCGGTTGTGTCTGCCGCGCTTTCCGATCGTTTTCCTTGTCTTTTCTCCAAGAACTCAGAGCAGCTTCTCAAAGAGCAGGGTAAATCGTTCTTCCCCAACTTAGCGTACATGGCCCTCACGCGATCGCAAGCGCGGAAGCTTTCGCGGGAGCTTGATTTTGTTCTATGTGGTGAAACAAACTTAAGAGCAGCAGATCTGTGTGACCTTGGCGGCGAATTGACGGAACCTCAGACACAAGATTCTCTGTGTGAGTCATTTGAGCCGTCACTCGAGCGGCCCATCGCAGAAGCGACTGGCGTGTTTTCTGTAGCAGGGGGAGACGACATGGCGCCATTGAGTCGGAGCGAGAGGGGTGCAACCGACGTTACTAGAACCAAGTTGGGTGCAACACTCTCGCCTGTAGCGGAAAGTTGGAGTGAGCTGTCGAGGGTTGATCGAGAAACGCTCATTTGAGAGCAGCGTGAGGACCACTCGATTAAAGCACTAATGGAAAGCGTAAACTTGGGAAAAAAGAAAAAGAATGTTTCTTTTTTTTGAGAAAGCAGGGCTCCTGTATCGGAGCTACACAAATGCGCAAGGTCGCAAGTATGAGCGGCTCTTGGTGTCACAAAAGTATCGTCGCCAACTATTGAAACTGGCGCATGAAAACGCATGGGCAGGGCATCTCGGCATAAAAAAAACAAGGCTAGAGTTTCATCATTTTTCACTGGTATAGCGCACCACGACAAGGACACACACAAAGGAGAGATGCACACACACACAGCGCTAACTTGCAACTAATGTTTTATTTGCGATCACACACGCTGTTTATACAACAGTAGACCGATAAAACCTGGATAATGTCACGTCAAGAATACAGCACAGCCCATGCACGTGTCATCACCGATAGCGACAATCTACACTAGCCCGTCAAAGTGAAGATCGGAGGCTAGTGTAGATTGTCGCTATCGGTGATGACACGTGCATGGGCTGTGCTGTATTCTTGACGTGACATTGTCCAGGTTTTATCGGTCTACTGTTGTATAAACAGCGTGTGTGATCGCAAATAAAACATCAGTTGCAAGTTAGCGCTGTGTGTGTGTGCATCTCTCCTTTGTGTGTGTCCTTGTCGTGGTGCGCTATACCAGTGAAAAAATGATGAATCTCAACCAACTAGCCCGGCAACGTGCCTTAGCTAGAGTTTCCCTTGAGTTTTATTGGCCGAAATGCTGGAAGAATATCGAAGACTTTGTACGCTCATGCGACACTTGTCAGAGAGCGGGGAAATCCACGGACAAGTCGAAGGCACCCATGAAGCTTGTGCCGATCATCACAGAACCTTTTCGGCACCTAGTAATTGATGTCGTCGGGCCACTGCCAGAGTCGAGGCAAGGTTGTCGGTACATCCTGACGGCTCTCTGTGTAGCCACAAAATTTCCTGAAGCGATACCACTTAAGGAGCTCAATTCCACTCATGTCGTGGATGCACTGCTATCTATATTTGCACGTGTCCGATTTCCTTCTGAAATTCAATTCGACAATGGTAGCGTCTTCACCAGCTGCCTTACCTCTACCTTTATGTATAAATGCGGAATAAAAGTAGTGCACAGCTCGATCCATCACCCGCAATCTAATCCGGTAGAGCGTATGTATTCCGTTCTTAAACGGATACTGAGAGATCTTTGCTACGAGCACAAATGCGACTGGGAAGCGCATATTCCTCCCGCTATGTTCGCTTTGAGATCAGCTCCTCATGAGAGCACTGGTTTTATCCCTGCAGAGCTTGTTTATGGCAGGAGTTTGAGAACACCATTGCGGATGCTGCGGGAGTCCTGGGAGGGTTTCGATGAGGACCCTAATGAAGTTGCGTATGTTCTAGACCTCCTTCAGAGGCTTGGAAAAACGAAAGATCTAGTGGGAAGCCACATGAAGGCTGCACAAGTGTTGTCGAAGGAGTACTTCGACAAATCGGCGAAGAAGCGTGCTTTTGAAGTTGGTAGTCAGGTAATGCTGCTGTGGCCATCCAAAAAGAACAAGCTTGAGGTTCATTGGGAAGGGCCCGCCAAAGTAATATCGAAGCTTTCTGATACCAACTATGAAGTGAAATTAGGAAGGCGGTCGAACAAAATTTACCACAGTAACTTGATGAAACCATACGTTCAACGTCAAGCGGTCGTAAATCTGCTGTTGAATGCTTCAGAGGACGAGGGAGCAGAAATTTTGAGTTCTAGTGATGTAATCGAAAGGGGGTCGGAGGTAATCTTGGAGCAGTTGAACCTAGAGCCTAGGTTAAGTGAAGTCCAGAAGGAGGACCAGAGAAGGATTCTTTCCGAGTTTGAAGACGTGTTTTCGGACCGTCCCGGAAACACGACGGTGATCGAACACGATATCGAGCTAGCTGGTGAGGAGCCAATCCGTAGCAAGCCGTATTGTTGTTCCCTGTACAAAAGCAGATCATAAAAGAGGAGATCGATAAAATGCTGGAGTTGGGAGTCATAGTACCGGGCGAGAGTGACTATACATCCCCTCTAATATTGGTTCAGGTGCCAGGAAAAGATCCGAGGCCATGCATCGATTATCGACGTCTTAACGCCATAACTAGAGACCAAACTTACCCGATACCAAACCTAGAGGAGCGGGTGGAAACTGTGTCACAGTCCAGCTATATTTCCACGTTAGACCTCGTGCGAGGGTACTGGCAAGTCCCCCTTACAGAGCGTGCTAGCCGCTATGCCGCATTTGTTTCTCCATTTGGAACGTATCGTCCACTTAAGCTGAGCTTTGGATTGAAAAATGCACCCTTTTGTTTTTCAGGCTTAATGGACCGCCTTCTTAAAGGCCTCTCTGATTTCGCTCTGCCGTATCTTGACGATGTCGCCATCTTTTCAAACAGCTGGGAAGAACATTTCGAGCATTTACGCGTCGTGCTGAATAGGTTGAAAGAGGCTGGTCTTACAGTGAAACCTACTAAATGTCACCTAGGGTGCGGCGAGGTGTCTTACCTGGGGCTCGTTGTGGGGCGTGGCTGGCGTAGACCTTCAGAAACTAAGATAGCCGCCATCGTGAACTATCCACGACCAACCACAAAATCTGAGATAAGGGCATTCTTGGGCCTGGCTGGATACTATCAGCATTACGTGCAAAATTACTCCAGCATCGCCAGCCCTCTAACTGACGCATTTCGAAAATCCGAGCCGGTTAAAGTGGTATGGGACTCAGAAAAGGAGAATGCATTTTTCCAGCTAAAACAGACCCTAAGAGAAAAGGCCGTTCTCATGGCACCCGATTTCTCTAAGAGATTTGTGATTCAATGCGACGCGAGTAATCGCGGCATGGGAGCTGTATTGTGCCAGGAAGACAGTGCTGGTAACGAAAGGCCAGTTTTGTATTTAAGTCAAAAACTCAGCGGCAGGGAAGAGGCATACAGTACCTCTGAAAAGGAATGCGCTTGCCTCGTGTGGGCCGTTCAAAAGCTAGCTTGTTGTGTCTCCGGTTCGAGGTTTGTGGTTGAAACAGACCACTGTCCTCTAACCTGGTTAAATAACATGTCGCCTAAAAGTGGCCGGTTACTGAGGTGGAGCATGATACTCCCACAGCATAACTTTGACGTTCGCTACAGAAAAGGAAAGCTAAACGCTAATGCAGACGCATTGAGCCGTTCGTTTAGTTAGTACCTTCTCCACCTTTCGGTTTCTCGCTGGCGATTAGGGGCAAAATTTTGACCTCATCTTGACCTTTGCTGAGCGCTCTCGTTCAGAGTGATCTCAACGAGCCAAGTTTATGTTCTATTCTAATTCGTTACGTTGTTGTACGTGAAAAAAATGAGTTCTCATTTTAAGAGTCTTGTGTCCCACATGTGCCTCTTGATATAGAGGGAAAGAAATTCCGATGGACGCGTAGCTAGGTATATGTTGTACTATACTTTGTCTGGTGTTCTGTCGGGTGACCGAGGGCACTTGCTTGTGTCGTGTGTTGTCTGTTGTCGATCCGTTCTTGGCAAGTTGCAGAACCATCGACAAGTGCTGAAACCAAGGATCGTCAGAAGAGACGAGCGAAGCTGGTCGACAAGTTGTGGCGACAAGCCAGTGGAGCTGGGATCCGTCCTCAAGAATGGGATGTGTTCCCGGAACGTAGTCTGGAGCTGCATTCTCCCCATTGCCCTGGAGGCGAACCTGGAGGGACCTGGCAAACGAGCGCGCCTGACATCCGAGCCACGTAGAAGCAGCTCCTTTTTCCGGCGCATTGTCTGGCGGCGGGGGTGCTGTTATGCCTGCGAGTCCACAGCGAACGTCCATGCCTCTGAAAAAGGCAATCTGTGTCAAGGCCAGCCCGCGAGCCCACCTGACGCGAACAACTCAACGGCGCCATCACGCGGCGGTGCCTCTCTGTCGCGCACGCACAGTGAGTCACCTCAGCCAGCTAGCCCGTCAAGCAAGCAGCCGGTGCCTTACTGTCTGGCGAGTCTGACGCAATGCGTGGCGACGTCACTCGTCCTTGGGTGCAGCCACGTGCAGCGCAGCGGCTCCAGATTCGATTAGAATGACGCGGCCCAGCGGCGACCACATTGGAGGATTCTGACCTCACGACCAGCGGCGCTTCTGGTTGGACATTTGGTTTCTCAAAGAATCCACCCGGTGCATATACAAAAAGCCCTGCGGCGCGTCGCGAGTAGTTGCCCTATGTGGTAAAGAGGAGAGCTCGGCTCTTCGGGTCTTTAAGCTGTCGGCCCCAGTGCCGAATTTGTAACGCCTCTGTATGTATGCTGTACATAAACCTTGTTTAACTCACCGTCGTCTCGTCCGCTCATCTATCAGCTCTGCACAGAAGTAGTCGCGAGCTGAAACACCTACACTACCAAACGACTGGTGACCTTCCCGGCGGAGTTCGAAGCAGTGGTGCCTTCGGGACCGTGTTGGCGTCACCGTCTTTCGAAACAGTGGTTGCAGTGGTGAGATATCGTGGCGCCTTTCGTAACGTCGTCGGAGGCGCGCTACGCAACAAAAGTCAGCGATTCTTGAAGCCACGCTGCGTACTGACGGGAGATCCTCGACGGAAGCCGTTCCAAAAATCAGAGACTTTATCGATTCAGGCAGTGCATGTGTCGCACGCATATCCTCTTCCGTCTAGTCAGATGGGATGTTATTAGACTCAGCGGAAAGACCTGTCTCATTAGGTGGTAGAATGTCCAGTAGGATGGGGGCCGGACGACCTGCGTTGGGGCCTCTTGCGGAGCGTTGCGCAAAGCTTGCAATCAGGGACCCGCCGGACACTGCTGCACCGTCGGGCCGGTGCTCCTCAGGAGCTCTGAATACGACAGCAGAAATGTCTGTGCAAGGCAGAGTTACACGATTGTTATTGTTCCCTACATCTTGGTCACCAAGAGATGACAGGATGGTAGGGGCTCGAATCGCATCCTCTAGGTCGGGCTTTTCCCGAGTTCCGTCCTGAAAAAAGGTAGAGTTACATGGGCAGATGGCACAGGGAATTGGACCGAAAGCAGCTATGAGCTTGACGCTCCACTCCGCCCATAACTGCTAATTCCAACCTTCATACCGGTGCCACGCCGCTGCACCTTCCCGAAGACGGTCTATCGCCACATACCATTTCTGATTTTCTGTCCAGGCCGCACGCATTGCGAGCCCGTTGACGGTTGCCACCCAGCTGTCAGTGTCATTCCGGACCTCGTCGAATTCCGGCAGTTTGTAGGTGGACGGCGATGGTGGGGCGGCACGTGAGAATGCTGATATCACTGAGGCAACGCCGTCGAGCTGGTCTGAGAGCTGCAGGAGGGTGCCCCAAAGCTGCCTGCGTTGCTCTAATGGGCTTGCCTCAAGGTCGTGCGAGGCAGCTACGTTCAACACGGCATTAGTGGCACGCAATTCTGGCAACATTGTAGGAGCTCGCTCGGAGATTGACGCTTTCAGTTCGTTAGTCTTGACGCGGAGTAGCGCGATGGTATGCCGCAGGTTCGCGGCACTGTCGTGTGTGAAGTCCGAAGCGTTGGTGATCGTGGTCTTCGAATGAGTGGCGGTTGCAGCACTCACGCCAGTGAGGTTGACGTGCAGAGAAGCCTGAACGGCGTTCCCTGGCAGCTCGTATGTTGAAAGAGTGCGGCAACGGTAATGTGGGCCATGGGAAGCGTGAGCGGCATTCCCAAAGGACAGGAGCCGGTGCGAATCCCTGCTGCGAAATGGTGGCAGGGTGTCAATAAGGTCATGCCCTACAACCCCAGGGGAGGCCTGGACGCCGTCCACTGGTGGTTTGAAGGGTAGCTGAAGCGGCGGGTGGGACCCCATTGCCAAGGAAGCGTGGACGGCGTTCCTCGATGGAGAAGCCCGCACTGCTGACGAACCACGAAGACACGTACCGGTGGCTTCCCGCAGAGGGTTCACTTGTCGACTGCGCTAACGGCAGAATCCATAGCCAAGGACGCGTGGACGGCGTCCCTTGTGAAATGGTACCGGTAGGGTGTACTGCAGCCTCCGAGGAGGCCTTGACGCCGTCCCCGAACGGTGGTGGCAGTGGTGACAGGTGAACAGCTGCCGAGGAGGCCTTGACGCCGTCTTCAAGCGGCGCTTATCACGGCTGTCCTGGATGACGAAGCCGGGACGTAAGACTTCTTCTTCGTCGACTACGCCATTGCCACCACCGTTCGGGGACGGTGGCCGACACTGGCTCCGACAATTGGCTCCGGCGGCCGACACTGGCTATGTCACCCGGGTCGTTCGCCATGTCGTGGTGGGGACTGGGTCCTGGTTGGTCCCTTTGTTGATGATGACTCCGCGGGACGACATTGACTGTCGCGTGGCAGTGTACAGCATATATATATATATATATATATATATATATATATATATATATATATATATATATATATATGCGTGCGTGCGTGCGTGTGTGTGTGTGTGCGTGTGTGCGTGCGTGCGTGCGTGCGTGCGTGTTTGTGCGCGTGTGCGTGTGCGTGTGCGTGTGCGTGTGCGTGTGCGTGTGTGTGTGTGTGTGTGTGTGTGTGTGTGTGTGTGTGTGTGTGTGTGTGTGTGTGTGTGTGTGTGTGTGTGTGTGTGTGGTTACGTTGTAGGCCTGCCGCTAGTGATGGCCGCGGAAATACAATAACAGGCTATGCTAGGGAATTTGCTATTTGGCATTCCGCAGGCGGCGGCATGTGGCCCGCCTGTGAAGCTCCCATATGAAATGACATCTGCAACGCAGTTCGGTGTGGTTCGGGGTTCGATCTTGCGGTAGTCATGGGCGCTCCTTCACGCAGTGAGGCGCTGACGCTTTGAGGCGGGCCTACAAACACGTATTCCTCTGCGACATACATCGTCAATAATCGTATCATCCGGCATAGAGCCTTTTTTCCCCTCACAAACAAGCGCTACAGGCAAGCTTCACCGCATTCAGATGATAGCATCAAGCTAGCGTGGTGACCATTCCCCCTAAACGGGTGCTCGCAACGAAAAAACGAAAATATCAAAAGGCACCCAGGACGTGCTCTTACTCTCTAGCATGGTGTAAGATATAAATTGTTTATATCTTACACCGTGCCACGCGGCAGACTAATGCCCGCGCAGATCGGGAGAATCGGAGACATAGTAGTTGGGCAGGCTGACCTTTTCTGCAGACGAACCATCAAGTAACGCATTCCTTTTCCCTATATAGCTGTCGCTGTGGTACGTGCTACGCTCGGAACAATCATTTAATATATTCGTGAAAGCGGGAAGGATCCAAGGGGGAGGGGCCGGAGGGCAGGGCGAGTGGTGAACTCCACCAAGAAGTCATGATGTTTCGGGTGGTTCGTGTGAGCCGTGTAGTGTTGTCAGTCGATCTTGAAAAATCGAGTGATGACGCCGTCTGTGCACTGTTTTGAAAAGAGTCGCCGGGAGGGCGATCAGCGCTGGCGTTCGTTTGAGTGTTTCTGGAACAGAAGTACTCGAGAAACGTTCGGAGAATTGTGGGCTGCCACCGCGGTGGTCTAAGGTACTCGGCTGCTGACCCGCAGGTCACGGGATCTAATCCCAGCGGCGGTGGCTGCATTTTTTATGGAGGCGAAAATTTCGCAGGCCCGTGTGCTCAAATTCGGGTGCACGTTAAGGAAGCCCAGGTGGTCGAAATTTCATATGGTGGTTTTACTACGTTAAACCCCACATAGCAATCAATGAGAATCGTGGGCTACACACATGTGATGAATATTCGAGGCCGACAGTGTTCTTTAATGTGCACCTAGGCATGATTACACAAGTGTTCTTGCATATCGCCCCCACCGAAACGTGGCAATTTGGAGTTAGTCGCTCAGTGCCTGTTCCATTACCTAAGGTATTAGAACTAACAGACAATTGTGTCAAGGAAAGTATATCGGATGTAATTAGTAGTAATGTAAGTGTGAAGAAAGAAAACCGGACAAAAAGATAACTTGCAGCTTGTATAAACAGAACCAGCGTGTGTTCAGTATTCACAGCCTCGAAATGTTCTTGCACAGTCTGTTATATTTGTGATTGTATTTGTAACGCAGTAAGTTGGTTCGCATTCTTTTAAATACCCTGTAAGTGATGTTGTAATTTGTAATTGATACCTGCCGAGTGCGCAAGTTTGTGTGATATACAGAGCTGGCCCGATGTGAACTATTAGCCCGAGACACGGCTTCGGCGACATGCAACAAGCCACGCCTTTTTTTTTATTCAGCAGCGAGGCAAATAATGTGGCCAATTGCTTTTCCTTCATTCAAACATGTCTGCGTCTCTTTATTGAGAGACAGTATGGTCTGCGGCGGAACTATAGAGGGCCTGATGTCCTTTGCAAGTCCAGACGCGCACGCTTGCGAGATCGCCTCATCACCGTCTTGTCCCTCATTTTTACCTACCGTTGCGCCGCCTATAGTCGCTGGAATGGGGACAATAATTACAAAATATTTGTTCAGAAATGAGTTAATCCTACTAGTCCTCAATATGCATATACATTCACCTATATGTAGTTGGCAATGCCTAGATGAGCAACATGTGATGAATGCTTGAAAAAAAATAGAATCTGCAGCATCTACTGGTGCGTCAAAGAGTCGAGATGGTAAACCAGGGACACCTGCACGTGGTAAGCATGCATGCACTAACATGCCAGTTGAGTAAAGGGAAACGTATAGTGCAGCAGATTGCATACCCTTCACAAAAAACCATGAACTATACCCAAATCCATTTAAGTGTTTTTTTGCTAATGGTACTGAATATTGGGTGCTTCAATAATAAAATAGAATTCAATGAATCGTCAGCTGCACGAAGGGACCTCATACTTAATATGCAGTTTTAAATTAACTCGCAAAGACAACAATGTTGTGAATAAGTACCGTAATACTATAAGTTTGCGTGAATGTATTTCTTTCGCAAAGAAATATCCACAGCACTCAATAATGTGGTCCATTCTAAAGCTATTCGCAATGCCTATGGGGTAAAGGTGGCACGCCATGCAATCGAAGATGGCAGTGGAAGGAGGGTCAACCCGCGAACTCGCATAGGAAAACATATATAAGTGAATATAACAGAAGAAAAGAAAAGTGCCGACCCGTAACTGTATCTCCTTACAAGGACACCTCAACAGGTCAGCACAGGAATGGGGTATGAGGAATAAAAGATATAGGGAGGGAAAGATTGGAAAAAAGAAAAAAAGGAGAGGCAAGGGTCATTTGTTCTGCTTTCCGCAACGGACTCACAAGCCCCCACGCGCCATGCGCAGCTGACTAGGAAAGCTCCCAAGGGCCGGAGAGGTATCATCATCGAGAGGAGGACAGCGGTTTGATTGGCGCGTCGTACAAAGCGCGTGAAGCACTCGCCGAAGCACATAATCTCTGTACGGAAAAAAATTGTGGTCCGTAGCACTCACTAATACGAGTCCAGTGGACATCGATGGGGAGGCACTAACATCCCTTCAGTTCACAACCGCTCAAATAGCGCAGAAGTATTGAGGAAGGTGATGAGGGCAGCTTGCGCGCGCTTCACCAGGCATGCGTGCGCACGGGGAAAAAGAATCACATCAACAGTGCTGGTGGAGAGTCCCAGTTTGCTGTAAGCATCGAAGAGTGATCTGCGCGCATCCGAATACTCCTCACACTGGAAGATAATGTGATGGAGTGTTTCGGGCTGTGGGCAATGACGGCAGTTTGGGTCTCCCCGTCCCGACTGTCTGTGAACCCGTTCCGCCGTGCGGTAGCAGCCGATGCGCAGGTGGAGAAGGAGGGCACGCTCCTCTCACGAAAATCCAGTTTTCGGGAGTGGGCGTGGTGGCTGAACTCGCTTGCTGGATTTCGGGCCGACCGGTCGTGCGCTCGCGCGCTCCGCGCGCTTGCGACCTCCGGCGTCAGCGTGGCTCTGGCCGACTGGGCTCGCCCTACGTCATCTCCTGCCGCCGACGACCTTCCACCTCCGACGACAGTGCAGCTCTGACTTACTGGACTTGTTCTACGCCATCCACCGACGCCGAAAGGAGCTCTCGCAGGTGCGCCCCGTCCTCGGACTCCAGTGACCGTGCTCCATCTTTCCTATCTCTTCTATCCCCTCGGTTTGTCCTCGCTCGCTGTGGCTTACCACCACACGTCTCTTCTTCTCTTCTCCTTCTTCGGCTTTCCCACATCTTTACTCCTATCCTTTTTATCCCTCCTCACCCCCATCCCTCGTGAGCTACTGTGGCGGTGTCGCTCATTGAAGCAGACAATAACGGGGCTCACTTTTCTCTTCTTTTCTCTTTTAATAGTCACTTTCGCCCTGCCGCAACTCGCGGGTCCGGGTGGCGAGCTGTGACGGAGCACCGTGTGCGAAGCCGTGCTACGTCGAATGTGCTCAGCGCTGTAGTCACAGGGGTTCCCGGAGAGTGTGCTTCTTTGGCCAGCTCGTCTGCCGCTTCGTTGCCGGATATTCCAACGTGCGCCGGTATCCATTGCAGCACAAGATCACACCCTAGGTCCTGCACCGCTTCGAGCTTTCGCGCGATGCGCGTGGCAACCGGAGGTGTGCGGGCGTCCTGCGCGAGTAGTTGGAGAGCAGCCCGTGAGTCCGAGAAAACGGCAGCCGACGGAACTCTCAGGTGAATGAGGGCATCGGCGGCGAGGTCAAGCGTGGCGAGTTCGGCTATTGTCGACGATGCCTCGCAGGCGAGGCGGCACTGATTGTGAAGCTCCAGCGAAGGCACCACACACGGAGCCGTGGCACAACCGTCGTTCAACACTGAACCGTCAGTAAAGACGAGGAGTCATCCCGCGAGAAGTTCGTCAAAAGTGGCAGCAGTTTCGTGCCGAAGCGCACACACTGGCGTCGTCCGCTTGCTTGCCACTCCCGGTAACCGTGTCCGAATCTTGAGAGGGCGATGGTGGCAGGGCGGGGAACTATAGTCATTCACATCCGGTGAGCTCGGGACGAGGGCGTAGAATGCCACAGCGCATTGCCCCATCCGTGAGTGCGGAAGTGAGGAGAGCCAGAGTACCAGCTGCTGTCCGTGGCTCGAGCGTTTCATACCCTCTATGTGATTTAGCGCTCGAAGATCGGCCCGGCGTGACAGTGGCATGTCTCCCGCCTCAGCAAGTGTTGGGCCGATTTGAGATGATCTGGGCAAGCTGAAAAACTGGCGAATCGCGATACGATGCGCTGCGTCCAGTGTCTCCCAGTTGGAACGCGTAAGCGCTGCGAGAGGAAGGCCGTACAAAATGCGCGCCGCAGCCATTCCGTTGTAGATGCGGAGAGCTAGGGACGGTGTGCATCCATTGCCGCGAGCAAGGAGCGCTCGAGCGGTGGAGGCGACCCTTCGCGCGTTTCGAAGCTGGTCGCTGACCGCTGGTGACCAGTTGAGGCGTTGGTCCAGCTGCACTGCGAGGTAGGTCACTCGCCTCTTCCAAGGGATGGGGATTGTTTGGAGAGTGAACTTTGGTGTGTAGCGCTGGGCGCCATAACTGGGGTGCAGCAGCATCGCCTCCGTCTTCGCCGGTGAAAGCGTCATCCCCCTGTCCGTGATGAACGCGTCAATAGAATCCAGGACGGTTTGGACGCTGGTGCGAATACACTGGGCACAGGTCCCGTCGCGAACACCGCAATGTCATCCGCGTAGACCGCCACGCGCACATCACAGGGAAGAGCACGGAGAATGTAATCGTCGATGTCAGCGAGGGCGAGATTGAACAAGAAGGGGCTGAGTACACTGCCTTGCGGAACACCGACACTCACGGGACGCGGCTCACTAAGGACTCCACCGACGCGCACACGCATGGTTCTGTCGCCGAGGAAGGAAGCGATGTACGTGAAGAGGAGACCGGTCACTCCGAGATCGCGCACCGCGTTCAAGATGGTGGGGTGTGGCAGGGCGTCGAATGCCGCCTTGATGTCTAACAGGATGAGGTACCCGGCCTCTCCTTTGTGCTGTGCCTCCTCTAGCGTTGCGGTGACGTCGGCAAGGGCGTCGGCAGTAGCACGCAAATGGCGGAAGCCACACTGCGAAGGCGAGAAAACATCCAGTGCCTCGGCAATCCATTCAAGTCTCCTCAGTGCCATGACCTCGAAGAGCTTGCCCGCTGCGGAGGTAAGGGAAACAGGGCGATAGGACGCTGGCTCCAAGGCGGGTTTGCCCTTCTTGAGCACGGGGATGACGATGGCTTCGCGCCACTCTTGCGGCACTATCCCCGTGCGCCACACGTCGTTGTAGGCGGCCAAGAGCACTGGGAGCTGGGACTGATCGATGTTGCGAAGCGTCTGGTATGTCACGCCGTCAGCGCCTGGCGCTAAGCGCCATTTGCGCGACGCCAAAGCCAGGCGCAACTCCCCGAGAGTGAAATCCTCAGTGCATAAAGCACGTACTTGATTGCGCATGCTGGTGGTGAGGAAAAAGCGGCGAGGTTTGTACCACTCTCGGCGATGGTGCAGTGGGAGTTGGGGAACCTCGGGCAAGCTTTCAGGAGCGCTGAGGCGGAGGGTGTCAGCCAGTAGCTCGGCCAATTGCTGGTAAGTGAGACAATCTGCAACAGCAATGGCGAGAGCTGGGAAACGCAACTCAACGGGGCAGAGGACGGCACTGAATATCCTCCACGCACGCGCGGAGCGTCGCGGGTCGTCCAGCGTGACTCATAGACTGCCCCAGGAGCGGTCACGTCTTTGCCGTGCGTGTCGGCGACACACGGCGTCAAGGCGATTATAAAGTGTCCAGTGCTCCTTGCGGTCACTTTTAGTCGCACGGCGCTGGAGCCTCCGGCGAGCCGCGCGTAAATTAAGAAGTTTTATGTCCGGAGCTGGTGTTCCCACTGGCACTGTGCACTTGCGCGAGGCCGCTTCGACGCAGCGGGCGACGTGCGAGAAGTAGGCGACACCGGAAGGTGGGGAGGCAGCCGAGAGTTGCCGAAAACGTGGCCAGTCAGTGACAGTGTATACATGAAGGATGACTGCCTGTTGGGCGTGTTGGTAATGGTTCATGATGAGACAAGCGCAAAACATACACTCACTCAGAGAGGACACAGACAAGCGCTTACTAGCAACTGAAATTTTTATTTCGAAGCGAACACTAATAAATACATCACACGCATGTGCGTCACTCCCAACTTCCCCTGTCATCATCAAAAACGTGATATTACAAATTATGCACGCGCGCACAATCGGAAACAAACACGTACCAAGAACTAAGAAAAAAACGTAACACAGAGAAAAACACTGGGTTATGTGACGTCCAAAAAGCAAATTCCGCATCTGTTAGTAGAACTGACGCTTGGCTGACGCAACTGTCCCCTCCTTTCCTTATTCTATACGCTTCCATTATTTCTCTCATCGTCCGCTTGTTGTGCCTGTCAATTATTCGTGTGTCGTAAAATTTCGGTTGGCAAGTGCATTCCTTGCAGTGCATCGCTAAGTGTGTGTAAGGGGCCCCCTTTAGTGAACTCTCATGTTCACGAAGGCGCATATTTATGCACCGACCTGTCTGACCAACGTATTTCTTTTCACATGTGAAAGGATTTCCGTATACAACATCTTTTTTGCACTCAACGTACCTCCTGCCATGCTTTATGCTGCATTTATTCGATTCTCCAGTTCCTTTCTTGTTAACTAGCATTTCCACTGCTGGAAAAATCTTTGATAACTTGTTTTCAGCTGAAAAAAACGACCCGCACGCCATACCTCAATGCAACTTTTTTCAATCTATGTGAAATATTGTGCAGATACGGGATCACCACTGTCCGCTCTCTTTCACCCTCAACTTGTCTCCTCTCTTGGCTTGTGCCAATGATTGCATTTTTTACTTCCCGACGATTCTTCTCACAGGCCAAAAGGATACAATCATCTTGGTAAGCGGCTCCCCTCAAGCGCTTGATCTACGCGGAAACACTTTCATTCAATGTTTACGCACAATTTTATGAGGGCTGCTTTGATGCAAGAAGTTGCAATCCCATTCTTTACTATCTTCGAATGTGCCGAATGATAGCTCAGCCAAGCGAGTGGCCTGTCGCACTCAGAGTGGAAGTGGACACCGACATTACCGAGAGTGGCTACGGCTGTCAGAAAGTGCCACAGAGGCTTTGTGGAACCAGGCACGAAGAAGTTTACCCAAGAAGGAAAGACGCACAAGTACGGAAGGAAAGGTCATGATCCTAGGAGATCTGGCTTTGCCCAACCATCATAGAAGGCTTCTTCAACACGGACCCAAGTTCTGTGTGGAACCAGTTCTCTCCCGTGACGAGAAGGTGGAAGTGGCCAGGTCCGTGGCAAGCCGTGTGAAGGACGAGGAAAAACTGAGGTGCAGTACTGGTTGCGTGAATGTGTTTTCGTCTAGCAATGGAACACCGCACATGGCAAAGAAAATGGGACCCGTGATTAAGTTCCTGTCTGCTAGTGGTAGTCGTATTGCGGTTTCGGATAAGAAGGGTTACTTTGTGATTTTGCCAG
This sequence comes from Rhipicephalus annulatus, assembly GCA_013436015.1. Classification (NCBI taxonomy): domain Eukaryota; kingdom Metazoa; phylum Arthropoda; class Arachnida; order Ixodida; family Ixodidae; genus Rhipicephalus; species Rhipicephalus annulatus. The sequence continues at coordinate 281,784 of WOVY01003683.1, read as the reverse complement.
AAAAGCTATATTTGGAGAAGGCCCAGGCTGCTATAGAAAAGAATTTCCGCAAAGTTGAGGAGAAGGTCAGCCTTGTAAAACGTCGGGCGGTTAGGAAGCTAGATGACTTGAACCTGAGCAGGCTGTCTTCAGCAGTGAAAGGTGAAAAAGGCTTGTTGCTGGAAGCGTTCTTTACGGTGAAAACACACAAGGAGAACCTTTCGTTCCGAACCATTGTCTCGAAAAGGGGTATACCTGGCAACGTCTCGTGTCCGAATTTTCGCAAAAACACCTGAAAACGCTTCGGTATTGTGACCCGTTTTTGGTTTCCAATTCCATGGAAGTAGTGGACTACCTAAAGGGAGATGATGTAAGGGTCTCTGATGCCTTTAGTATTGATGTCTTCGATCTATATTATTCTGTTCCGCATGGTCCTTTACTACAAAACGTACAAGAGTGCATAACCGAAAAAAATGATGAAGTGGCTTTTTGTAACGCCTGTGGTGTGTCTGTAGAAGGTTTTATGGAGATTTTGGCCATGTATCTGGGGTCCACGCTAGTGGGGTGGAATGAAGAAGTGTACGTCCAGAAGGATGGGATTTGCATTGGGTCTAGTGTCGCCCCGATTTTATGCAATGTTTTTTGAGCAAACTTGACACAGCAGTAGGTAAAGAGCTAGATGGTATGGATCTGAAGCTGTTTAGATTTGTAGATGACTACCTTGTTTTGGTAAGAAACGATCCGGGTATAAGCACGTTAGTGACTGTTTTAAAAGCTTTTAGGAAAAACGGGTGTGGCTTACAGTTTACCTTTGAGGTGCCAAAGGAACGACGCATTCAGTTTCTGGACCTAGAAATAAAAATTAATTTGTCTCCTTTTCACACGTGTTGGATGTATCACCCTAGATCGGAAAAACCATTGCTGAGCTATCATTCGACACATTCGAAGATAGTAAAGAATGGTATTGCAACTTCTTCCATCAAAGTTGCCCTCATAAAATCGTGCGTACACTCATTGAATGAGAGTGTTTCCGCGCAGATCAAGCGCTTGAGGGGAGCCGCTTACCAAGATGATTGTATCCTTTTGGCCTGTGAGAAGAATCGTCGGGAAGTAAAAAATGCAGTCATTGGCACAAGCCAAGAGAGGAGACAAGTTGAGGGTGAAAGAGAGCGGACAGTGGTGATCCCGTATCTGCACAATATTTCACATAGATTGAAAAAAGTTGCATTGAGGTATGGCGTGCGGGTCGTTTTTTTCAGCTGAAAACAAGTTATCAAAGATTTTTCCAGCAGTGGAAATGCTAGTTAACAAGAAAGGAACTGGAGAATCGAATAAATGCAGCATAAAGCATGGCAGGAGGTACGTTGAGTGCAAAAAAGATGTTGTATACGGAACTCCTTTCACATGTGGAAAGAAATACGTTGGTCAGACAGGTCGGTGCATAAATATGCGCCTTCGTGAACATGAGAGTTCACTAAAGGGGGCCCCTTACACACACTTAGCGATGCACTGCAAGGAATGCACTTGCCAACCGAAATTTTACGACACACGAATAATTGACAGGCACAACAAGCGGACGACGAGAGAAATAATGGAAGCGTATAGAATAAGGAAAGGAGGGGACAGTTGCGTCAGCCAAGCGTCAGTTCTACTAACAGATGCGGAATTTGCTTTTTTGGACGTCACATAACCCAGTGTTTTTCTCTGTGTTACGTTTTTTTCTTAGTTCTTGGTACGTGTTTGTTTCCGATTGTGCGCGCGTGCATATTTTGTAATATCACGTTTTTGATGATGACAGGGGAAGTTGGGAGTGACGCACGTGTGATGGATTTGTTTGTGTTCGCTTCGAAATAAAAATTTCAGTTGCTAGTAAGCGCTTGTCTGTGTCCTCTGAGTGTGTGTATTTTTGCGCTTGTCTCATCATGATCGATCAATTGGCTCTAGGTGGAGGGGGTAATGACCTGAGCCCCACATGTCTGCCTCCCTCTTCCATTCGTACCGGCAATGGTCACTCACAAGTGAGAGGTCTATGGCACTGCTTTTTACGCCGCGACGGACGAAAGTCGGACAGCCCGTATTTATAATAAGCAACATAGGATGCATGAACGTACGCCCCGTGCCGCGTTCAACGAAGAAACTCTTGATCGTCAAAGGAATCTATAGCGGACCAAAGTACTTTCCCAAACGATATAGGAACTCCTAAATGTTCGTTACCTCATTTTTTACCACAGTGCGAAGGGCGGCGTTGTCAGCTGATCAATCATGCATCAACGATGCCTTGCGTAATCATGTGTTTGCTAAAGAAAACTGCGTGAGCTAGAGTTGACGTATGAACAGAGCGGCATGCCGAGGTAATTTGTACCAAGCCTGCCCGACAAATTTGCCGCAGTATATATCCATCATCATCATCATCAGCCTGTCTACGTCCACTGCAGGACAAAGGCCTCTCCCATGTTCCGCCAGTTAACCCGGTCCTGTGTTGCCAATTTATACCCGCAAACTTCTTAATCTCATTTGCCAACCTAACCTTCTGTCTCCCCCTACCCCGCTTCCCTTCTCTGGGAATCCAGTTGGCGACCCTTAATGACCAGCGGTTATCTTGTCTACGTGCTACATGCCCGGCCCATGTCCATTTCCTCTTCTTTATTGCAGCTATGATATCCTTAACTCCCGTTTGTCCCCTAATCCACTCTGCTCTCTTCTTGTCTCTTAAGGTTACACCTACCATTTTTCTTTCCATTGCTCGCTGCGTCGTCCTCAATTTAAGTTGAACCCTCTTTGTGAGTCTCCAGGTTTCTGCTCCGTAGCTAAGTACCGGCAAGATACAGCTGTTATATACCTTCCTCTTGAGGGACAGTGGCAATCTACTTGTCATAATTTGAGAGTGCCTGCCGAATGTGCTCCACCCCATTCGTATTCTTCTAGTTACTTCAATCTCGTGGTTAGGCTCTGCGGTTATTACCTGCCCTAAGTAGACATAGTCTTTTACAACTTCAAGTGCACTATTACTTATCGCAAAGCGCTGCTCCTTTCCGAGGTTGTTGTACATTACTTTCGTTTTCTGCAGATTAATTTTAAGACCCACCTTTCTGCTCTCCTTGTCTAACTCCGTAATCATGAGTTGCAATTCGTCCCCTGAGTTACTCAGCAATGCAATGTCATCGGCGAAGCGCAGGTTACTGAGGTACTCTCCATTAACTCTTATCCCTAACTGTTCCCATTCTAGGCTTCTGAAAACGTCCTGTAAGCACGCAGTGAATAGCATTGGGGAGATTGCGTTCCCCTGCCTTACACCCTTCTTTATTGGTATTCTGTTGCTTTCTTTATGAAGCACTGTGGTAGCAGATGATCCCCTGTATATTTCTTCCAGAATGTTTATATATATTTCATCTATGCCCTGATTCCGCAGTGCTTGCATGACGGCTGATATTTCTACTGAATCAAACGCCTTCTCGTAATCTATGAAGGCTATGTATAGTGGTTGGTTATACTCTGAGCATTTCTCTATTACCTGATTGATAGTATGAATGTGGTCAATTGTTGAGTAGCCTGTTCTAAATCCTGCTTGTTCCTTTGGCTGATTGAATTCTAATGTTTTCTTTACTCTGCTAGCAATTACCTTTGTAAATAGCTTGTATACTACAGAGAGCAAGCTGATCGGCCTGTAATTCTTCAAGTCCTTGTCATCTCCTTTCTTATGTATTAAGATAATGTTAGCGTTCTTCCAAGACTCTGGTACTTTTCTCGTCAGGAGACACCTCGTAAATAGAGTGGCTAGTTTTTCTAACACAATCTGTCCTCCATCTTTCAGCAGATCTGATGTTACCCGATCCTCACCAGCAGCTTTGCCTCTGTGCATGCTCTCCAAAGCTTTTCTGACTTCTTCTATCATTACCGGTGGGGTGTCGTCTGGGTTACTGCTGGTTCTCATAGTATTAAGGTCGTGGTTGTCTCGGCTACTGTACAGATCTCTGTAAAACTCCTCCGCTATTTTAACTATCCTATCCATATTGGTAGTTATTTTGCCTTCTTTTTCCCTTAGTGCATACATCCGCCTTTTGCCTATCCCAAGTTTCCTCTTCACTGCTTTGACGCTTCCTCCGTTTTTCAGAGCGTGCTCAATTCTCTCCATGTTATACCTTCTTACATCGCATATTTTACGTCTATTAATCAACTTCGAAAGCTCTGCCAGTTCTATTTTGTCTGTTGTACTTGACACTTTCATGATTTGACGCTTCTTAATTAGGTTCTTCGTTTCCTGGGAAAGCTTGCCGGTGTCCTGTCTAGTTACCCTGCCTCCAACTTCCACTGCACACTCCGTGATGATACTCGTCAGATTATCATTCATTGTATCTACGCTAAGGTTGGTTTCCTCGCTAAGAGCAGAGTACCTGTTCTGCAGTGACACTCTGAATTCCTGTACTTTCCCTCTCAGTGCTAGCTCATTGATTGGCTTCTTGTGTATCAGTTTCTGTCGTTCCTTCTTCAAGTCTAGGCGGATTCGAGCCCGTACCATTCTAAGGTCACTGCATCTTACCTTGCCAACCACTTCCACATCCTGCACGACTCCTGGGTGTGCAGTCATTATAAAGTCTATTTCGTTCTTATTTACGCCATTAGGGCTCCTCCATGTCCACTTGCGGTTTTCTCGTTTTCGGTAGAAGGTATTCAAAATACGCAGATTATTGCGTTCTGCGAATTCTACTAGTAGCTCTCCTCTGGCGTTTCTAGTGCCGTTGCCATAATCTCCTACTGCCTGGTCTCCAGCCTGCTTCTTCCCTACCTTTGCATTAAAGTCGCCTATTACTATATTATACTGTGTTTTCACCTTACTCATTGCCGATTCCACGTCTTCATAGAAGCTTTCAACTGAAGCGTCATCATGGCTGGATGTAGGCGCGTAAGCCTGTACTACCTTCATTTTGTATCTTTTATTCAGTTTAATTACAATGCCTACCACCCTTTCATTAATGCTATAGTAATCCTCTATGTTGCCAGCTATGTTTCTGTGAATTAGGAACCCTACTCCCAGTTCTCTTCTGTCTGCCAAGCCCCGATAGCAAATGACGTGCCCATTCTGTAGCACAGTATGGGCCTCATCTGTCCTCCTAACCTCACTCAGCCCTATTATATCCCATTTAATGCCTTCTAGCTCCTCGAATAATACAGCTAGACTTCCCTCACTAGATAACGTTCTAACGTTAAACGTTGCTAAGTTCAAGTTCCAATGGTGGCCTGTCCGTATCCAGAGATTCCTAGCACCCTCTGCTGCTTTGCGGATCTGACCGCCGCCGTGGTCAGTTGCTCTGCAGCTGGTGGGGACTGAGGGCCGTGAGTTAAGTGACGAATGCCTACGGGAAAGGGTGGCCAGATACTGCACCAGGGTGGCCAATCCTTCTCTGGTGAGATCATCGGTGCGTACCGGCTTTAAGCCGGTACGATCAGACAGTATATATCCAGTATACCTCTAATGAGTAGAGCAGCAGCACGGGACCGAATGTTGAACGTGGTGATGGTTTGCAAACACATTACGTCGTAATCAGTATACTTGCGTTGTCAGCATACAGAGTTGCTCCTTCAACGGAGCACATGCATTTAACTTCCCATTAAGTATAGCTCTTGTGTCTTGGCCATGCTCAGACTCTAACCGTTCGTCATTCACTAAGCTTGGATGTTGCAGGCTGTGTCCACGCAATCGAAACAAGAATATCGAAAAGAATAGACACGTATGCTTATCTCAACGTCAAAATGGTGAAAATTCTTCAAACAACGTCGTTCGGAACGTACCGGTGAAATACAGAAGAAACAGACAGGCGTGGATTGTAGTCCTAATTGAATGTTTTATGGCTCTAACCATTGCATCTGCTTTACTGGACGAGCTCGAGCGTGTTGGCGGCAGGTGGCGCTTCATAATACCACTGTATTGGTCTACATGAAGTGCACAAGAAAAACTATGCTTTTGGTTTGAGCTCACTGAAGATACGATAAACAAAGCCGAAGTTACTTACGAGAGTGAAAAAGCATCAATGCACGAGGGGACGTGAAGCGCAACTTGCTCACCGTGAGTTAGAAGCTGGTCGTTCATCGTCGCTGCAGCACTCGCTGCGTTGATAACCTTCTACATCCAGTGGAAAATCCTCATCGTCGCAATTGTTTCTTTCAAGTCACTGCATAAACCAATATATGTGATTACCTCCACCGAACGACTTTGACAACACCACCCCGCGTCACTCACCACGTTTCTCTGGGCATGGAGAATATTTCGCTCTGAAACCCGTTCACAAGTGAATTGCTTGCAGTGTTCTGCCATCTATCAAAAAACGCAAAAATAACAAGTGCCGAAGCGTTGGCCATGTTTTCGAAAGCAAATCGTGAGCCCGCACGTCTTTCGGCGTACAATGAATGTTATGGGACTCATGCACCACAAAAGCCTTGACGAATCAGATACGCTCGTAATTGATTGATATGTGGGGTTCAACATCCCAAAACCACCATATGATTATGAGAGACGCCGTAGTGGAGGGCTCCGGAAATTTCGACCACCTGGGGTTCTTTAACGTGCACCCAAATCTGAGCACACGGGCCTACAACATTTCCGCCTCCATCGGAAATGCAGCCGCCGCAGCCGAGATACGCTCGTAAAACAAGGTGAGTTTCACCTGCAAAGCTCAGAAGGTAACGTTTAACTATATGGCGACAGAAAATCTCGTGAAGCTGATATGTGTACTCTGCGGGCTATAATCGAAAGAGCGAGTTGCCACATTTTTCACATCACGAAAACTCCACGTTTTATCGTGCAAGGACAAAGTGATTATTGTTGAGAGATGTTCAGTTGCCGGTATCAATGCAAAATGCACCTGGGACAAGGCTATAGCTACTAACATAGAAATAGCTTGTTCACTGGGTATATGCACAAGAAACCTTAAATACGTGCAAATACGCGTAATTTTCTCGTTTTATTTATTTATTTTTTGTAGCTTTCGTTGCTGTGTCCTCTGAAACGATGTCATAGTATAGATATGTATCAATATATTGTATACACTCGCATACAAGCGAAGTTTGGCGAATAAGCAAAAGAGCGCGCGTATGTCTGTGTGTGTTTACGTGTTACCAGAACGAGCGAAGGTTCCATGGAAACGTTATTCTGCTGGCTTGAGTATAACGCACGTACGAAGAGGCACACTGTAATAATCTTGAACGTGGCCTATCGCCCCTTGGAACTGTGTCTGGCTTTTACCATTAAAACAAATGTCTGCCTAGTGAAAATTATCGTACTGATCGACTCTGGGGAGAACTGTCCCGTTGGGTGCACGTATGACCACCGCTGCAGCATTAATCCTATCCTCGAGCCAACTTACAACGCTAGCGGCCGAGATTCCTGCCAACAATTACACACAGTGCCAAAGCCTTTCAAAACACTGCGACAGCCTCTCTCTTGTGCAGACATTATTCACTGTAAAAGCCCCCAGAAATGATATATCGTTGGTAGCACCACTTCGTTTCTAAATCATGCCAGCGCGAAGCGACAAAAAAAAAACGTTAATGAGAGGGTTTTCAGAGAAATGGTCGACACCCCCTCCCGGCTACGCCACTGATGCCCACAATCATCAACTGAGTCTGCTCCGCGTTCTGATTAAAGCGCGTCACCATCAGACACTGCATCCAGCTCCATTGGGCAGGACGATGTCGCTGATACAAAAAAAAAAAGCTACCGACTTCAGCACGCGCTGAGCTCCATATATGCAAAGGCTCTTTTAGAAGATGAACGAGTTTTACGAACGCCGAGCAAAGCGCAAGGCAGAAGGAGACAGCCAGAGGGAATAGTGGTGACTTGCCAACGCACACCGAAGAGAAGGGATGCACATAAAAATATTGTTCTTATGAATAATTTTTTCAACTTGATCAAAAATGAATAAAATGTGAAGAGCACATTTATTTTAACCATTACACACCTTTACATGTACAAAGGCGCACTGATAACAAATTTACAATGCTTTTTAGTAAATCGATACAAGTGTTCAAGGGCGCTTTTGATAAGAAATACTTTCACTCATCTTCATTATAATGTCACGTCGTTGTGACGGCAAGGAAAGCTGCACAAGGACTGGGAAATGCAGAGCGTTTGTCTCGACAAACTTTTACCAGGCAAAGAAAATGTCATTGCACCAGCAATTCACGCTATAAACTCACAGCGACGATTACTGCATTCGAGACCAAGCAAAATTGCTTGACAAAGGAGCCATTTCTCTCAACAGCAGTCGCCATGCTTAAGAGAACCTGACATTTTTTTTTACTTGTATGCTTTGATTTGAATCATTTTCAAGTAGTCCCAACACATATTCGTAAGAATTCTAATGCACCATGTAATTAATGCTAGAATAAATAATTGTGACCAATTTTGGCATTATTTCAGAACTCCGACCTGGGAATACTGCAATGGTTTACAAGAACAGGATGAACAATCAGAAAAATGCAAAATGAAAGCATAGTCAATGCTTATTTTCTTCAATGGCAGTTGAGAGTATATACGTATGAAGGGTTCCCCATTAAAGGCGGCAAACGTTCATCGCAGCGCTACCCCCCCCCCCGCTACCCCGTCTTACTAAGTGCATGTATTGGGGATATTTTACACCACCCCCGACCCCCCTATTCCGTGGACATGCCTATAGTGGAGTGTTGAAGCCAAGCAACGTTGGGAGAATAAACAATTAACGATGACAAACGTGCCTTCAACCGAATGGAGAATTCTCTAAAGACCATACCAAAAGGTAGTTCTGTGCCGTCATTCATAGTTGCGCATCATCGCTGTACGAGAGAAAAAGGCGATTTGCAAACACGCCTTCGTATTCAAAACATATTTTCTTTCATCACTATTAAAATATTTTCAAAGATAGCGTATTTTATCATGTTTCTGCTCCTTTTGGGCTTGTTATGTGATCAGTATCTGCTTGTTCACTCGGCAAAATCTGGTACTAATAGCAGGATGATGCATAAGTGAGAGGGGGGGGCATATGGAAAAAGCATGAGGAATTCGAGGTGGAAGGAGGAAAAGGGCTGCCTCCATCTTGCATTCTCTCCGTATTCTCCCTTCCCCTCGATGCAGATTGAAAGCTACAGTTCACCCGTAGCCCACAAGTTCACGGTGAACTGTGAACAGGAGTTCAAGCTGTAGTTCACCTGTTCACAGTGAACAATGCACCGGAGAGCCCTTGGACTGAGGCGGTTCACTTAGAGGGCACCAAAGCGAAATAATGACTTAGTTTAGATTGATTGACTGTACCTCGAAAACTCTCATGTCGTAAGTTTCCATATAATAAGTGATTCTTATGAAACCAATTCAGGTTGAAGTGTCATTACTGAATTTCGAATCAACACCTCCGCGCATGGCGTCACTGATTTCCCAACGTACTTTTTGTATTTTCGCGACATTGGTTCGATGAAATTTTGCAAACCACTGTATGTCATGTCTATGGTCCCTTCACAGGACAACGTACTTTATTTTTATTAATTAAAAACCATCATATAATATATATCTGTGCCGTCACGTTGTTTGGTGCGGAAATCTCAAGGTGGCGTCTCCAACCACGTTTTATTTTCGTGCGTTTCCTCGCTTGCCAAGCATACCCTTGAGGAAAGAGTGACGTTTTCGGGATTGTGGAATTGAACTTTTACGCGAAATGTCATTTTAGGGGCGAAGGTCCCCTTAGTCTAACATAGTCCTGCGTCAGGCGTAAACGGCAGTGTCAGACAAACAGACTGACAATCAGGTAGACAGTCAGACGTACAGATGGACGCACGGATAGATGGATGGACGGAGGGAAACATGGACAGAAGCATGAATGAACGCATGGATGGACGGACACACTGCGGACAGACAGACAGACAGACAGACAGACAGACAGACAGACAGACAGACAGACAGACAGACAGACGGATGGGCAGACAGACAGACAGACGGACGAACGAACGGACAGACAGACAGACGGATGGGCAGACAGACGGACGGACGAACGAACGGACAGACAGACAGACAGACAGACAGACAGGTGGATAGATGGATAAATGGATGGATGGATGGATAAATGGATGGATGGACGAACGGGCAGACGGATGGACGGACAGAGGTTTGCTTCGGCCTACTCAGTCTTAATTCACTCCTTGGTTATGCTGTGTTTTTTTTCTTTCATCGAACTGAGCCACTCGCAGCCATTCACTGAAGTGTTATGCCTCTCTGTTCACTGCTTCTCCTTCCCTTCCACCTCGACCAGCCTCCACTGGTCAATATAGTGCTTTCTTTCAGACATTCGGTGGCGCTGAGAGCTGGATTCTCAGAAGCGATGGGATGGCAATAGGCCGTCCCTGTCTGTGTTAAGAACAAATGATCGACAATTTAGAGTGCGAGCTAGGTACTCTACTATATGGGAGTGCACTAAGCCGTCCCAAGTTCTTTAGGATTTGTTTAGGGAAAGTGGTTAACAATTCAGAGTACTGAGTACTCTACTATGGGAGAGCAAACAGCCGTCCCTTGGGCCTCACACTTGGTGAGGCCACATCGACAGAAGTTACACCCGATACGGGGGGGGGGGGGGTTAGAAAAAAGGGGTAACGATTTAGAGCACAAGGTACTCTACTATGGGAGAGCTTAAAGCCGTCCCAAAGCTATCACGCAAGCCAAAGGGCCCCGCGTCGCAAGAAACATTACCAACAAAACCGATCGTGATAGTTGCACTACACTGAAGTCATTCCAAAACACCACCATAGTGGACCTGGTTTTAGTGCAAAAATTTTGCTTTTTATTTAAACAGGTTTGCTATAACTGAAACAATGCAAGACAACACATTGAAAGTGATTAGGTTTACATTTCATTCTTTAATTGAACAGCGTTAAGGCTCAGCCTACTCGTCTCTTCTGGCAGCGATCCGCTGCTCTACTGCTTTCTGCAGTAGCGTTCCTCAGGATCTGAAGACTGCTCTGTGTCTGTCTGCCGGTAGGAGGGTAGTTCATATTGCTACCAGTGCTGCCACTCGCACTGTTGAAAGCTACAAGTTATCTCTCTACTTTCACTTGAGGTAAGCTTAATCACTGAGTATATTATAATAATTCTTAGAGTTAACTATTCGCCTCAAACACACGCTATGTTAAAACAGCATCATAGGAGAGGAATCCAGAAATTTCGACCATATGGTGTTCTTTAACGTGCATCCATATCAAAGTAAAGGGGCCTTTAGCATTTCACCTCCATCTGAATGCCACCACCGAGCCCCGAATTCGATACTGCGTCTAGACCTGTGTGCCGGTTCTAAAAATGCCGGCGGTGGCGTGTCAACGGCGCCGTGTCCATCGAATTGGCGGCGGCATGGCGCAGGAGAGGGGGGGGGGGGAATGGTGTGAACAGAAACTTGCCCCTTGGAATTAAAAAAAAAAAAGTTGTTTCTCCGTAAGGGCGAAGCAGTTAAATTGAAAAGGACACAAGCACCTCTTAATGTTATTTATTTACAAATAGCCAGGCTCTTCGATTTTAAGACCTCTGGTTGGATGGCTAGAAGGGGAGGTGTGCTGAGCGCGGCGGCCAGCCATAGTGCAGGGCACGGAGGAAGGAAAGGTGGTTCCTCCGTGGTGGAGGGTCACGGCCAGGCTGCGAGTTTGCAACCCCCCCCCCCCCCACACACACACACACTGCACTGCGCCAGGTGGCCTCCCGAGGCTCTCGGGAGCTGTGCGCTCATTGGTTCGTGCGTGATTTCATCAGAAAATATGGCTGCACCTATGACGATCCTGCAGGGCGCTGCCAGGCAGCGCGCTGTGTTCGCTGAGCCGATCTTGGTCGTGACTACGCCTCCCGATCATTTGGAGGCACGCGAAGAAACTTCACGTGTGCCGAGAAACGCTGTGAGCGCACGTGCTTCTATCGAAGCTGCACTTCACTGCCGCCGGCAGTGTTGGTCTGTTTTCAACGACTGCAGAAGACACCAAGAAGTGGTCAATCGTATCCAGTGAATATTAAGAAGACGTCGAGACGCTGGTCTCGGTTAGCCCTTTTTTCGCAGTTCCAAACAGAGCCATAAAATGCTTGCTTACGAGACCGTCGGTGCACTCAAGTTCACAAACGATGCTCAGGCTGGTGCAGCTTCGGTTAGTATACGCTACCCTGCGAGAGCACGACTATTGCTGCTGTTGCACAGTGCCTTTAGTGCGCATAGTCTTCAGTGGAATAAATTAAACAACAACAACAAAAATTAAGCTGAAACTTACAGCTTGGAGTGTTTGTCGATATCTATAAAATGATAAAAAGTACGCACGCTTTTATTGAGGCTTCACCGCAGAACTGCTATGTATTTTGGTGAAGGCATGTGTGATTCTTTACGATCGAGTGCCCGGAGTAAGCATCTTGCCGCAAATCGCTGCAGTTAGTGTGGGAAAGACTGCAGTGTGTGCATCAAAATTGCAATCCGGAATTCTTAGTGGTTTGAGCTTGCATTCTTTACGCGTCAATTAATTGACAAATGCCTTATGAATGAAGAGAATAACCAGCTGCAGCTAAGTTGCGCGTAGTGTTAAAAAATGGACCCCCCTCGGCATTCCTTTTTACAGATAAATGCATGTTCGCCTCAGACAAATAAATTATGATATAGTGTGCCGAGTGCACGTGACAGGGAATGCTTCACTAGCTGTAGGGTTGTGAATGATCAGCTCGCAAAGGAAAGCCCTGCCAAGGCTTTTGGACCTGCGGCGAGTTGAGTTGGATACTCGCGAAGAAATCGTGTGCGCCCACCTGTCACCTCTCGCAACCGAAAGCCGGCTCGTTCATGACGCAAGTGGGCACTGGAACGATGTGATCAAGAAAAGGAAAACCCTCTACGATTGACATCTCGCAATCGTTCATGTTTCAAGCAGTGCACACCACGTTCCGCCAACTTTACGAACTGCGGGCCTCCTGCCATTACCGCGAGATGACTACGCTGTCCGGCGTGACATCCGTCCCACGGGCTCTAATCCTGATGAATGGGTGTCTATACACTGTCCTCGCGTCGCCCGCCGGCAATCCGCTGGCCGGATGACCCCTTAGCTGGTTGTTAAAAGCGGCGACCGACCGCGGTCTTCTTGCCAGAACGGGCGCGCTTACGGCGAGATTATCGTCTCCCAAAAATCAGCTCTTTGGGAAGCGCGCCTTTTTGCGAAAAAGAAGACTCACTCTCTTGGCCTGCGACGCCATACCTTACAGCTTGGTTCTGGATGAAGTGATAATACCTTTTTGCTGTGTGTGCGTGTTTTTGGCATGTCTTATACTTCATGATGAAGTGTTTCAATTCTGAATTGATTCCTGGCTAGAAGACGCATTCACAAGCGTGTCACGGACAGCTGTTGATTCGAAGATGAAATGAATGAAAATTCACTTTACTTTCACCTCGCAGACATTGGGATGATTATACACAAATCATTGAAAATCGAGTCGTCTTCAAAGGTGAGCTCATCTCTGAATGTGAAGTGTATCCACATATCTTTGAGAAGTGTATCCACATATCTTTGAGATGTTTGTCTTATGGCCAGCCTGACAGAATGATTTACTCAAGTTTTTGCAGTGAGTCATCACTCTCATTCGATGCTCTAATCATCCCCAAGGTTTCATTTCTCAAATAGACGTAATTTATGACGTTGATGTTCTCAAGTGCCTGTTCATTACTTTCGCTGGAAAGTATAGCCTAATATATTGTGTCAGCCAAGACTAGGTCTTTGCCTGATCTGTGCTCGGCTGTCATGCTGTATTTTTCTCTCTTAAAGATCATGCCTTGCAATTGTGTTGGACCAGTGTCTTGGAAACAGCGCTTGTGTCGTGCACTTTCTTGTGTTTTTTTCCCCTTTTTGTGCGCTGATCGTAATGAGTATGTTTCAACTAGCCCAATTTTCTACTTTACTTCAATTTTCTCAGAACTTGATCCAATCTTTTCTTCAGGATTGCTTGCAGTGATTTATGATTGCCGATTATACTCATTTGTTTTCCAAATGTGTACTGACGAAACTTCTTTAAGGCAAAGACCATGGCAAACATTTTCTTTTCCAATTGTGTGACGTAGTTCTGTCGGTGTCAGTGCACTTCTGATAAAGGGGACTGGCTGTCCATCTTGAAGAAGATCTGCTCCGTGTCTAAGGCTGCTCGCAGCACACTGGATTTCTAGCTGCTCTCGTGAATCACAGCTTGCTACGACACACAGTGATGCCAGCTCCGGATGGTTTTGAATCAACTTCACTCCAGACCATTTTGTGTGCAGAAGATTCTAGGACCTTGGGCATCTGCCTCAGTTGCGCAGAAAGCGACTAAAACACTCCTACTTTACTTAAAGTCAACAAACCTGAGCAACCACCTGTAGACTGTGTGTGTTCCCCCGAGTGTGCTCGTGATTGTGTGCCTTCTTATCTCTCTGCAACCTCTTTTCTCCCCTTCATCCCTTCCCCAGTGCAGTGTAGCAAACCGGATGTGCGTCTGGTTAACCTCCCTGCCTTTCCTTGCATCTTTATCTCTCTCTTTTCGTGAATCGAAGTAGGCTAGAACTGGAGCTTTTGTTACTATTTCGCCTTTTTGAATGCTTCTTTTTGAAGCTTTCATTAGTGCTATGTTCAATCTTTGACAGTGAATTTTATCGAAGGCTTCAGTACTTACAAAAATTTGGGCAGGAGTAAAGAGAGGTAGTTCATTATACTGCAGGAGCGCTGCACTTCTTGGACATTGATTGGCTTTGGCATCTGTTGAATTGCCTTGATCCCTTTTGGATCAACTCTGAGTCCCTCATTGGTCAGTATGTGTGCTAGGAAGATGACTGATGCAACCCAAGGTTGTCTTTCGTCCTTGTCGAGAAGAATTCCAATGTGTCGACATCTTTGAAGTAGGTGCTCCAACTTCGTGTCTTGATCCACCTGAGCCCCTTTTATTCTCGCCCACTTCAATGACAAGAATGTCATCGGCGATGCAAAGAACCGTGAGCATTCCTTCGAGGGCCACTTAAAGTTTCTTCTGGAATATTTTGCTACTTACCATAAGTCCAAATGGCACTTTGAGCCATCATTAACGACATTTAAAAATTAAGAAATTTGTCAGCAAGCTTGATTTGTCATCAAGATTACATTGCTAGTACCCCTTTCGCAATTCCAGTTTTGAGAAAATGTCAGCTTTAGCAAGGTCAGGTAGAACATCATAAAGAATTGGCAATGTATGACGTTCTTGCTCGAGAACCTTGTTGAGCACTTGGAGATTAATTCATATTCGCATTTGTCTGTTTTTCTTGGTTGCGACAACCATTCTGCTAACTCATTGTGTTGGCTCTATTATGCACACCTGTTTTCTCCAGGTTCATCGTCGTTTTTTCGACTTGTGGTTGAATGCTGACATGCTCTCCGCAACTTTTTATTGCTTTCGAGAGCGTATCTGGCCTACTGACCTAATAAACCGTTACCGAGTGTGTTCCTAGAGTGTTCCTGAAGAAGTCTTTTTTTTTTCTGCTATCTGAGTTGTAAAGGTCTGCAAAAGCAGTGCACCTGACTATTTATCAAGGCTACACGCCCCATCACTTTTTCTTTCTTCTCTTTCTGGCTTTCTTGTGCACAAATTTTTAACCCTCTTCATCTTTGTCGCTGTTTTAGCATGGTAAGTGTTCAAACTTATGAACTATTCTTAGGAAACTTTATCGATTTCAGCCATGACATTATAGTCTACTGTTATCAGATCCATTTTTGCGCTGTTTTTCTGCCAATGAGAACAGTGAGGTCCTCTTTGACACCACAAAATGCAGAATTCCTCTGTTTACTTGCTGTGGTGATTTCTAGTGAAGTTTTGCCTCAGAAGTGCACTTTGCTTAGGTTCCATGTCCACAGTGTCCTGTACGGTTCTACTTGCTACGCATGCCTAGATGAAATGACGTAAAGTGCTGCTCGGCTGTCCACTTGAAATTTTATTGATTTTCTATTCAATTTAATATAGTGGGGATGAAGCTTGGTTGGGTGCTTTCAATTGCCAACATGACTTTGTGCTCGCTAGCTACTGCCAGACTCGCAACTTTTTTCTGCCTTTACAAACAGCTGCAAAGTGATTCTTCTTTTTTTTGCATTTGGTGAATGTTTGTTTTCAAGCTGAGCATGCTTGTGGTTTGCACTCATGGATACCACCACAGTACTTGCATTTTGATGCAGCACATTTTCATGGCATTTATTGCGCAAACTTTGAATTATTGGCGTCTGTGTGATGAACAATTCTTTTTTCTGCATGCACTGACTTGCTATTCTTTGAAGTACTCTTTATAAATGCTTTCACTTGAATTCGAGATGCTTCATGGGCTCAGCACACCTTTCCAATTCCCAGCAGCATTGGATTTTCTAACTTGAGAATGTATGCCGAAGCCTTTTCATCATAGATACACAGATGATCTAGTTGCAGATAATTTTTTTTGTTGTTGTTTCTGATTCCACAGTCACACGCTTTGCGTTTCCAATCAGTTACGAAGCAGCTTGCTTGATTGTATACAGCATGGTTTAAGGTTGTAATATGAATAAATGTGTTTTGTATTCAAGTTCTGGGGAGTTTTATGTATATGTGTTTGTGCATTAAAGCCCTCCAGACATTTAAAGTACACTCAGTGTGTTCCCATGCTTTAGTGTTAGATATCATTTCATTGAAGATTTTGGAGTCTTCAGCATAATAATAATAATAATAATAATAATAATAATAATAATAATAATAATAATAATAATAATAATAATAATAATAATATTAATAATAATATTATTAATATTATGTTTCCTTTTATCGTTAGGATAGTGAGGAAGGATGGAAGAAAAAGCTGAGGAGCAGCTTGACTAACTCTGGCCCCCCAAAAGTACACTTTCGCTAGCTTACAGCAGTGTAGAACAGCAACCTTATTAACTGGGTTAATGAGCTGGAAGGTAGAAAAATGAAAAGGTGGAGAAACAGGATTATCAGCAACTATGCAATATATTTTCACCAGAAATAAATTTAATAGGCACACATTGCAACCACTTATTACACAATAATACGCTGCACTTCGAGGAAATGTAGATTGACAATGAATAAACTTAAACTTCAAATTTCCTCGAGAAACATAAATTGCAAAAAGTTTTCTGAAAATTAAAAAAAAAAAGTTAACTCTGAAAACACAATGCCCTACGTACAACTCATACTGCTAAGCGGTACTATGGATGAATTCCCTGGGGTTCTTCAACATTCATCAAAATCTAAGGGCTATTGCGAGCACTATGACAGGAAACACATAAGCATGTGGCCAGTAGCCTGGAACCCAATGTTGGGCACTTCGTGATGGCAACTAATGCAAATGATGTGAAAAATTTCGCACAGTTGCACTGAATGATGGCACTCCCACCTTGCTAGTGCTGAAACAAAACAGCACCTGACCATGTGTTATCTTCTTATGAATATAAGGCAGGAAAACTAAGCAGAGTATCACAACAGCCATTTATCTGTTTATCTGCTACTTTGTTCACATGTGTGTGTTCATCACAACACAATAGTTCCTTATTTCGAGGTGAGTTCCAACTCTACAAAAAGAAACTCAATGTGACACAGGATGGTGATTTGTGGGCTATAACAACTTGTCCTCGTAATTTTGATTACAAAGCGTTAACTGTTATACATTCCACCTGTTGTAAAAGCAGATGCATGGTGGGAGTGACAACGATGTATGAAGAAGTGTTACCCCTTCCACCTTATTTTTGATAGATCTGCGAAAGAATCCATCAAACTGTGGTTGGAGGCCGTTCACCGTGCACTTTCGTGTATTCTCTTGTACTGCTTTTAATAGTACACTGGTGCTCTTGCTCTGGGCGCCCATCGAAATGTGGCCGCCATCACCAGGAATAAAACTCATTTACTCAAGCTCAGCAACGTGACTGTGATAATGATTACATTATTATGGACTGGCAGCACAAACACACAGATGAAAGTGAGAACGTGAAGCCGTAGGTCTAGCTCACAACTATACTTTTTATTTCAAAAAGAACATTTAGAAGAGTCAAACCATGTATGTTTCCCGCATGCACAAACAGAGAGAGCACACCTACAATTTAGTAAAAAAAAAATTAAAATAAAACTGTCTAGATCAAAGCCAAACGACAAGTCTAAAAATTCAAACTCGTAATTGTGCAATATCACTGATAGTTCATTATTACATGAACCAGATTACTTCCTAATATAGTATACCTCAATGAGTATATTTAATGAGGTAGTAATTAAACATGTCAGGTTTTAATTAGTAAGTTGTTATAAGTTTCAGCATGATTGCTGGTGCTTTCATGTATGTTAAAATAAACTATGCTGATTACACAGTAATCTATTTAGATTGATGAAAACCAGTCAAGAATGTTCTGATACACAAAGGTGTGGCTTGTGACCAGTACAAATATGTACAACAGTTTATATTAGGGAAACCTGGTTACAGTGAAAATGTTAAAAATAGCACGTGTTAGTACAATGGTAAAACATTGCCTTGATACTGCAGATGAAATGTGAAGCTGTGAATGCATGCAATAAAATTAATTAAGAAAAGAAGTTAGAAATGATGTCTGACAGTCCTGTGGCACACATAGCAACGTAGTAAAGTTTATGCCACAATAGATGGAGAACATTAGACCATGTGCAGTGGTACTGTGATACTGCATCATGTAATTGGGCTTAACCTAATAAACGAGTGCACCACAGTGCTGCAGTACAGTTTAGGGTCCAAAGTATTGTTCCAGAAACTTCCCACTTAGTCCACATGAGTGTTACAGCATCCACACCCAAGCGTGGTAACCCAGTTAGTAATTCACATTGCACTTTCAAAAACTGAAGCAGTCAGTCCTTTGCTTGCTTCGAGAGAGCCAGAACAGCTACCAAGCTTCTGTGGTGTGCTGCAGATATATGGCAATTCGGAGATTATTTTCACCAGTGACAATGGGAAAAATGATGTCAAGGATTGTTGCCAGGTTCCTTCTGTGAAGCAGTTTATGTTTGCATTGTTTTTACACTGCTGTGTCACCACAGGTGACATATAGAAGAATACCATACCAGATCTGCATACCATGTCGATCTACATTTCCAACATGTTGGCAATAGTTTTATTCAGGTGCATTGAAGGCCAGTGAGTGGTAAATTGTTTTCTTGTGGTGGCTTCTCTAGCTACATTGTAGGGTGCCTTAAGTTAGCTCTACCATAAAAGTGGTACCTTGACCGGAGAACTATGGTGCATCATGTCGGAGCCTGACATTCTTTACAAAAATTTTGCTATCATAGTGGCACTACTTTGAGCAGATCTTTTTCTTCAAAATCGCAGTTATGTTGCTTCGCAGCAATGGTGATGTAATCCTGGTGGCCTTGTCAGTGGTGTTGTGTATCATGGACAGTCCTATTATGTTTAGACATAATCGGTGACATCATTATTGTGATGCAGGCTTTAAAATCCCAGGTAAAGGTGCAAGAAACCGAAGTGCCCAGCAGTCGCATTGTTACGCAGAGGCTGCAAACATCTCTACCTAGTGCTAAAGGCACAATGAAAATGTAGTTGCATAGACTGTTTACAAGTTCTTATTTATGAGAATGTCATTTCATAAGTGAACTGAGGACAATGTACACTTTAATATTCTGAGAACTCCACCAGTTTTGCCTTGTAGGTACTCCACAACGCTTTGTAGCTTTAAATCGGTCTGCTGTTGCTCAGTGAAGTCATCTGTGCTTACAGTTGCAACAATGGTGTCGCAATCTTGTTATTTCGGTGCAAACATTTGCATCACAGTTTTTCCATCCAAATTTGTACACTAATTCAATCCGCATCAGGCCCGATCAAAACTGACTGTCTGACAAAGACGTTGGTGTGACATTGCAAAAGACCATTCAACCGCATTTCCCACAAAAATTGAAAATAGTGTCTTTGTTGTTTGTCTAACACAAGCAATTTCGCCTTAGTTGCCCACTGGGTTTTTTCGTCACTATATGGTCTTACAAGTTAGTTGTCTTCGAAAGTGCCTGTTAATGATGATCTATCTGCTTGTGTTCCTGTGTGTTGACATGTTCCTTCTAGGAAAGTTCAGGGTTCATTTGACAAGGCGCTGGACAGTATTGGAAACAAATTTAAATTTGTAAAATTACCTGTGTATATTAAGGCACAATTTAACTATGATCAATAATCATTCAGACAAAAAGTTGTAAACTCAACGTACTATCTAAACTGAGTTAATTTCAGGAGATAACTACTCGAAGCAAAAGGTGTGATGCTTTACTCAGACTCAACACAATGCTTCACTAGACACCATAACTTGAAAAGCTAGCCATGCCTAAAGTTACACCAAATTAAATGTTAAAGCTTCCCCTCAAAGAATAAATGAATAATGTTTGTTTAAAATAATTGGTAAATGCTATCTATAACCCAACAATATTGACAATCCAGTGCTTGAAAAGCACAGTGTTACCATGATCCTCTACATACACTAAGTATCATACAATTCTAACACTTGGTACACAATCAAACACTTGGCCGATTATATGCATCAGATGATAATTTAAGTCCTAACGCTTGAAAAGTGTAGTGTTGTCATGATATCTTACATACAGGAAGTCTCACACAATCTGAAGAATGCGAACGAGGCAGTCTTTGCCGAAAAGTTATCCACCGAAAAAGACAGTTGCCACATAGAATAAGCTCATGAGATAGTTTATATTGTATAAATCTAGTGTCACGTATCGAATTCTGTTGACCCGTAACCGGTATTACGTTGGACTAATTAGGTGGTTAAAAATCAGAAGCTTACAGAGCATCTTGATAGGGTGAATGGAATGCATTTTGATAGTTTTCTGGTGATTCACTATAGAAACTGTGGGTGTGTATTTCGGTTTGATCAAGCCAACATACTCGGATGAGCTCAGTGAACTACCAATTGAGAGCAAGCAGTTCGACTACTGCGATGCATCGTGTATTAGTAAATCTTCCATTGATTGTTTGACAGAGAGTTGATTTTCTCTGCATGTGTTACATATCAACACTGTACCCCTCATGCATTATTATTATTCTTTTTTTCTATGCTCAGACTTATCCTGTACTTCTATTGTCACCAAAAATCATGCATGGTTGGTGACATGCTTTCAAAAGTATATATGATGTGCGTCAATGAATTCTACTTAGTATTGTGAGAAGCACCCATGTGCCCTGTGTGTCTTGCTCAAGAAGCTCAGCCATTCAAAATACATATGCTATGTGCTACTAGATATGGGAACATATTGAAATTGAACATTTCAGCTATACATGAGCTTCAGCTCAATGTGCAACTAAGACATTAAGACTCCCAAGCATAGGTCAGCAATACAAGAGAATACTCAGTCACTCTGAGATTCTTTAGGCTTCTAACTCGCTATTTTTCATACAGACTTCTCACAGGTACTCACACACATTCATACTTGCTTACACGCACACTCAATGCAACTCACTCACATGCTTACTCACGCCTTGTTACACTCATGAGTACTGGTTCACATCCATACTCATGACTGCTACCATTGAACAGTACTAACTGCTCACATTTATACTCAGGCCTTCTCACACTCATCAGTACTCACTAAGGTCTTGCTTACGCTCATTGGTACTCGCTCGTGCTCATGCATGTAAGTTGCCCCACCCGTCCCACAGCTAAACTATCCTATCCTCTCGCTTCAAAATCACTATGATCTGAGTAATTTTTACTTGTTCAATTGTTCGAATCAGGATGCAAGTTAAATGTGGTGATATAAATCTAAATTTCAACTACTTGGCACTTCTTTTTTATTACGAAGGTTGTTACAGTTTGAAATCAAAACTGTTTTGTGTATTTTATGTAGTCCGAGTTTAGGTGTTTGTATGAAGGTAATATGAATATTTTTTTATATTCAGTGTGTTTAGTTCAATATGTTATTTTGAAAATAACAATGATGTTATGATGTTTATAGAAACTGTATTCTGCTCAAGTTTTCTGTTATGCAGTTAGTTTGAATACTGAGTAACGTAGCGGGACATTTATCATTCATTTCTTCACAATGTATACACTCTTGCAGTATGCTAGTTGTGAAGGGTCAATTTATCTGTTTTGTTTGCCATAGTTCAGTAGCTGCCCCGACTTTTTTTTTTCTATTTTTTGTTATGAGGTTGTGAACTATAGTCAACTTGTTCTAAACATAAGTGTGTGCAGGGTTCCCCTTCAGGAGGGAAAGGTTAATTGCAGCACACACCCACTCTATCATGTCCATGTATAGGGCTCACATTGCACCCACCCTCTTGCCCACCTGCCACTTGTGCAAATGTCTATGGTTCCAGAGACAGATTTTTTCACAGTCCTTTTCATTATACAAATCAAAATAAACTTCATTTCATGTGATTTGTGGTTATGCCTACTCTCATTTGTCATTACTCATACTGGTGTTTACTCACATTCTCATCATGCACTCGTAGTAAGTCGTGCCTTTTGAGTGAGAGTGACCGAGTGTGCTCATGTAGCCAAGCTCTGCTCCCAAGCAACAGAATACAAGTTAGAAAACAGCCCAATTGGCGAAGTTAGAAAGCAGCCTAATTTGCCTGAATATAATTTCTTTGTTATGAGATGTTTTGAAATTGCAGTTTAAATAAAAAAGACCAGTACCTGCATATTCTAAGGCATGTCATCGAACTTCAGTCATTCATTAATGAAAAAATGTAATCACTTTTCTTGCCGCCCATCATGTGAAACCAACAAACCCAAACTGTTTACTTATTTATTTTTTATTTATTATACCTCGAAGGCTCTCTATAGAGGGCTTTACATGAGGGTTTGTGCAAACAATGTAGAGTTAATCAAAAAATTATTCTATTGCATTCGTAAATTTATCTATTTTGGAATGGTCGATGACACTTGAGGGGAGATCTTTCTAGTGCCTGGCTGCCTGAGCGAAAAAGGAATGACGGTGGGCTGTGGTGTAAGCAGGAGGTGGGCAGATGGCTTTGTGAGGCTGAAGTACGATGGGCTGGTTGAAAGGAGCAGTTGTAATGAATCACATTATACATTTCGTGATATAAGGACAGTCTAGAAATCTTACAGCATAGGTCTAGGTTAGGTAAGCCTACATTACTTTTAAGGGCAGTGACACTGGTATAATATGAGTAATCTGAATAGATGAATCTAACTGTGCGGTTTTGAACTAGTTTGATGAACTTAGCTTATTTTCTGGTGGGTCCCAAATGGTGCATGCATATTAAAGTTTTGGGCAAATATAGGGTCTTTGTAGGCTAGTAATTTGACTGATGGAGGGGCAAGATGTATGTTACAAATAAAGTAACCAAGAGCTCTGCTAGCAGTGTCAGCTATTTCACTTATGTGAGAAGAGCAGTTTAGAATGTGTGAAATGTTAACACTGAGATATTTATTACAGCTAAGGGAAGAAACTGTGGAGCCATTAATAATACAGTCAGCAGTAGAAAAGTTCTGGCATCTGAAAAACGAAACAAGTGCAGTTTTATAAGAATTTAAATCTATGAGCCATTAGCGACACTACTCGCCAAGTTTTAGTAGGTCACGCTGGAAGGTAATTCTATCTGAAACGTTAGTAATGGGTCGGTACAATACACAGTCATCAGCAAAGAGGCGAATGTTAGATTAAACATTACCGGACAAGTCATTGATGTAAATAAGGAAGAGGAGGGGGACCAGAACTGTACTTGTGGCACAACGGAGATTACGTTAGAAAAAGATGGGCATGCATCATGAACTTCTACAAATTGCTAATAGTTAGTGAGAAAGTCCTGAATACAATTGTAGACAAGTTGATTAAAGTTTAGTTGAGTGAGATTTAGTAGTTGGTGGTTGTGGGGAACCTTGTCAAAGGTTTTTTAAATATTTATAAAAATGGCATAAACTGGTATGTTAAGGTCTACACTAGTGCTTAAGTCATCGATGAAAATTGCAAGCTGAGTATTGCATGAGAGTCCTGCTTGGAATCCATGTTGGTTAGGAGGAGAAAACTTAACTGAGATGAAGAAATCAGCAATTTGTGAATGAATTATATGTTCCATTATTTTTGAACAGATGCTGGTTGGGAATATGGGCCTGTAACTAGAAGAACCTGGTTTTGGAACTGAAATGATCTTATTCATTTTGTAGTGATGAGGAACAACAACAGATAAGAGTGATTGCTGAAATATATGAGAGAGAATGACACGGGTAATTTCTTTAGTGTTTATGAGCACCTTAGCATTGATGCCACCGATGCCGCAGCATGAAGTAGGTTTTAAAAATTCGATGATTTTTTGGATGCCTTGAGGTGAAAATATGACATCTGCCATGTGAGGGTAGTTCAGGGGGATACATCTGGGAGGTTATTATTTGGTTCTCTGGTAAAAACAGAAGAAAAAGTAAGGTTTAGTGCTTCAGCTACTTCATTATTCACGATAGGCAGGGTGTTTTAATTGTTATAGCATAGCCAAAGTAATTTTTTTGCAATAAATTAGTAGAATAAACTACTGGTTAGAGTTGTACAAGTTACATGTCACTCAGGTTTTGTTTACACTAAATTGTGTGCACATAGGTCATGGCAGAATATTTCTGTACATCAGGTACATCCACTATCATATGCAACACTGTAGCTGTCTGTATATTGTGTTTGTTTTAATTAATGAGCAAGATATTGTTTTTTCGAAGTGGTCACTAACATTTGCACCACGTATTATATTCGACAAGCAATGTGTTTGGATTTATAACACTGTGGTTCAAAGCAGTATTTTACTTTGTGAAGTCCAAATGTCGTGTTGTTGCTTGAGCCCTCCTACTGCAATGCTCATGGTAGAAATGTACATAACAAATTAAGAAATTGGTAAGTAAATGACAGATGAGTGTTGTGGCTTCAAAAACACGTACTATATTGCATTCCTGCTAATTGAGTGATGCACATGTAGGCGGTTTAGCTATTTTGGTGAGTTCAGTGGGACGGACTAATTTTCCTAGGCAAGATTAATGCATAGTACATTGAGGGGGCATGCAACTGAGATATAACTATGGGAACAAATCCGCTGTCACCGCCAAAGCTAATCGATTCTTGCTGCTTACATTCCTGAAGCTTTTGCAATGCTGGGCAACAGTTTGGCTCCAGTCACTGTCATATTCCACCTTTATCAAATGCTGGCAGGCACGATTTGTAGATCTATGCAGCAACCACTGATATCCTATGTATGATTGTGAACATTGCAAAAGTCTGCCTCTTTAAGGACACCTAGGTTGACAAACTTGGAGCAATAAAGCTATTGAAAGCCTTTTCAAAACCTGCTACTGCAAAAGGATATGCATGTATTCACTTCTGGAGGCAACGTTTTTTCACCTCTGTTGAAGTTGCTGTACAGTAGCAAGAGGACAGACATTTCGACATGGTAATCTACACTGAGTCACCACAGGCTCACACAGTGAAGGACAGGATATACTTCCACAAGCCCTAGACATGACTGAATCACAAAGTTGGTATGAAGTGTGCTCCAAGCCAATAAAAAATATATTTCACCACCAAGAATCATAAACCTATAGAGCTCCACCACTACCACTACTGTGACTTGCTAATGCATGAAATGCATGTGAATAAAATACCCAGCAATACCCTTTTCAGTCAAGTACACATGCATAATTAAGTACAGTGAAGTACCATTTGTGTGGTCATCAATATAAATATTCTCTAGTATGTAATGTAAGTACTATATTTTAATATATTTTTCAAAAACAAAAGTCTGATAAACAGTTATGTATTACAATCATGAGATAAGTTACAAGCCGTTTTATGCATCCACTACTTTCATTTAGTTGCTTCATGAAGGTTACCACTGACGTGAAACATTTTTATGCATGGTAAGAACTTTAGGCATGGCTGAGTAATATTTGTGTTTCTGGTACAGTAGAACATTTCTTGTGTTCAGAAATAATTATTGCGGCTCAATCCATCAGTAGAGGGCACCGTACACATTCAGAAGGTTGCCAATTCAGTACCTGATAGTGACAAGTTGATGTTTGGGTCAGTTTTATTTTTCTATCTATATCGCAATTACTACGATGCACTTCAAACTGTACAACGAATGTCCCCTGAATCTTCCTTAGCTTCAACATCTGCTGGTTTTTGCTAAGGTTTCGGCAGAAGGCAGAAAAATAAAGGAGCTTTGCAAGTTCTGTTTTCTTTTTTTTAAATTGATTATGTATTTGTCTTATGTGGAAGCCATTGCCAATGCAATCGGAATGGCAATTCACAAGCTTCATAGGTGTTTCTAGTTCACATTGAGACTGTCCATCTGTTTGGATGTCCTTATTGCAAAAAACTACGTACATTGTCATATTAGTGCTGTACTCTCGTGTCATATGAAAAGACGAAGCATGTTTCTAGGTAGAAGAAGCATCTAAAGATGTCTCCACACATAATGGTGAATGTTTGCCTTTGTACAGTCTCATGCTTTGCACTTTATTATGCCACGTTTTTAGTATTTGTGTGCCTGTAGGACTCATGTGTGTCACAAGATTACACTAAGTTTAGTTACCACTACTTGTAGAGATGTTTTGCAACATATATAATAGAGTGTTATATACAGTGCATGATAATTAAGGCCTGCACTAGGCATAGACCAAATTGACTCCTCCCATGGTGGAATGATGACTGGATATACTTTTAGATAATTAAGTCTCCTTACTTGTTTGGCATATGGTTGAGCTTTCTGTATACTGCAAGAGTACAGTTTTTCCGATGTGACAACTACTATCACCTGTTACTTACAGCATGCCATCATCAGCTTACAGGCCATGCTGAAACACTTTGATGCTACTTAGCATATACGAATACACATAACATAACTACATAAAGCAGAAAAGTTTACAGGACCAATTGCCAAGGTGTTTATCAGCTTTTGAGCTCTACGTCATCTGATCTGATCTCACATGGTATGAACTGCATGACGTGGTACACATGAGTGCCCTCACATAAATATAAGTACGCCAAGCTTTACGCAGCTTCTCTAAAACAGCCTTATGAGTGATCTTGTAAGAGACCACCAGGACACCTATTTTAAGGATTGCTTCGGTATCGAATATCTGCAATCTCACATCTATTATTTAGGGCTCAATCGGTATCATAATCTTGTTTGTGGACAGTTTGGGCATGAACACAATCACGTATGCAGGAACATATTTCTGTCATCACTGTCTCATGAAGCTAGTCATATACCATTTAACTTGGTGTGACCATTTCAGCATGTCAATACAATAACACTGGTGTGATTTGAATGCACTAGGTAATGTGAGTATTACAAGATAAATAAGCTTTCCCGTGCCCCATAGTAATGAAAAGGGCCCAAGATTATTCGCTGCACCTCTTAACTTGGCTTATAAATTATTACAACCTATGCAGTTTATCAATGATGTAAGCAACTGTCTTGCGCCCTAGCATTTTGATAAGGTTTCTGGCACTATCGCTTCGTGCCGGCACTGCGCACTTTATTGGAGCAGCCCGAGACGCTGCTCTAAAGCAGAATCGTTTTTCGGGGGGGGGGGGGGGGAATTAAGTTTTGTGTCTGTCTGTTTCGACCTACATGTCTGTAACCTGGCGATAGATGGCCTGATCGTCGTCAGCGTACCTCGCTGTTGACGACACGCTCCCTACCTGATTCGAGTTTGAAAAGTGTGCGGAAATGTCGTGTTCTAACAAGCTGAAGCGCGGGCACGTTCACGCACAGCGATGTCACGCCGAACGCAACCTAGTGCAGATGGGCTGATTACATGCTAGATACAGCAGCTTAAGCGAATATCAACAATCGCGCAGGCTAAGGGCTCTCTGTAGCGTTTCTAGCGTCCACGACCACTACCATGCAACTCGCACCACTAAAGAACAGAACACAACAGTGCATGTACTTCCTTTAAATTGAAACCGCATGCGCAATAGTATACGTTTTATGTCGTCTGCTGATGGTAGCCGCCACCGAACACCTCTGTTTCGCCGAACGGTTGTCAGCACTTCGCGAACATCGCGTCGGCCAATCAGCGTGCTCACGCATTCCACTTGTGCGGCCCCACCGTGCATAGCCTCCGTCTCTAGATCTGCTGAAAAAAAACTATACGGTCCAGAAAAACGGAGCGGACCTGGCCGTGCGGCCATACCATGGTTAGGCCATTAATGTCCCAGCTGGTCGTGCTCCTGAGGCACCTGCTCCTGCCGTGTTGCCGGCAGAGCGTACCATGGTTCCACCTGATTTGACTGGGAGTGATGTTGCGAGGATGGCTGTTCCGATCCGGTCTGCCACTGCTGACCATACTCATCCTGCATCAGCTGTCCATCCTTCGCTTGTGCCTACTCCCATTCTGCATGCTGCTCCTCCTGCTCTGGCTGTACTTCTTCAGACCGGTGATCATCTTCGGGAGATTGTTTCTATACAGTGTCCACTGAGATGCATCCACCGAGCGTGTCGGCCGGGATTCCAAAAGCGGTCCCTGTTCTGCGTGCGGCCGAGATACTTCCGCCGCTCGCGTCTGCGCCGGTCATGCCTGTTTCTGTTCTATGCACGGCGCTTGCATCGGTGGCGCCGAGCCGTGTCCCGTCGGAGCATGATCACGTGCTTGCGCCGGCCCCTACTATGTCGAAACTACCCTGGGCGGAAAGCACATGGGCCTATTCGTTTGCTTTACCAGACTGCTGTGGGCAGTGCCAGTGCCTGTCGTGGAAATGGCATCACTACAGGCGTCGACGCCGTAGACTCAAACACGACAATGACTATACGGACATCCTCTCTCGGGGGAGGGGATGATGGGCGGTATGTTTCGCACTGTGCCTTGCTTTTGTGTGGCTTGCTTGGTTTTATAGTGTGCCGTACATTCGTATCCTCCGTTGTGCTACGTGCAGTGTGTGCTTGTGTGACGTTTACCCCATGCTTTTTTTGAAGGGGGGGGGGATGAAATGATGGCAGGGGGTTGTTCCTTCTCAAGTGTGCATTACTTTTGCATTTTTATGTGTTTGCTATGAAATTCTTCACGCTGTTATGTTGTAAATTTTCTTACTCTTCTGTGTATTCTGTGCATTGTATCATTGTGGATTTGTTACGTGGAGGACCCATCATCTTCATTTCAAGGGGGGATGATGTGGTGTCGTGGTTTCAGTTCTGGTTTTGGAACCGGTTGCCTGGCCTCTAGAGGGCGTTGTATAACTCTAGAGAGCGTCCATAAACTAGGTAAAATGGCGAGTAGCCGGTTGTTCGCTGAATGGCCGTATTGTAGGCGAAAGTGACGAATGGGAGAACAACGTCCCAGTTTTTGTGGTCTGGTTGAATATAGGCGGCGATCATGTCAGCAAGAGTGCGGTGAAATCGCTCAGTGAGGCCGTTAGTCTGGGGATGATAACTAGAGGCAGTCTTGTGAGTTGTGCCGGAGGCCTGAAGAAGTTCGTTCACTAGTTGTGAAAGGAAGGCCCTTCCACGGTCACTGAGCAGCACACGTGGAGCACCATGACGCAGTATAATGGCTCGGAGGATGAAATCGGCAATCTGAGAAGCTGAACCTGTAGTAACGGATGCCGTCTCGGCGTAGCGCGTCAAATGGTCAATGGCTGTTACTATCCACCGGTTTCCAGCAGCACTGACTGGGAGGGGGCCATAAAGATCGACGCCTACAACTTCGAATGGTGTGGCTGGGCACGGAAGAGGCTGTAGTTTACCGGCGGGAGCAGATGTTGGTAGTTTTCTACATTGGCAGGTAGTGCAGGACCCGACGTACCGAGCTACGCTAGTGGTAATGCCTGGCCAATAAAACCGACTTCGAAGGCGATCGTAGGTTTTATGGTAACCAAGGTGACCAGCAGTCGGATGGTCATGAAGTGCCCTGAGGACTTCGGACCGAAGCGATCGGGGTAGAACGGGAACCCAGCGCTGACCGTCAGGATGGTAAATTTTGCGGTACAGCACCGAGTTGTCCAGCTTAAATTGCGAGAGCTGGCGACGGAGCCTTGCATTAGGTGGACGGGAACTGCCAGTGAGGTAGTCTATAATACGTCGACAGTATGGGTCAGCCAACTGTCGAGAAGGAAAATCGTGCGGGTCGTCCGAAGGCAGCTGGTCCATAGAGGCGAGAGAGGAAACCGCCGTAGACGTGGACTCCGAGGGCGTGTTGTGCAAATTGACGGCTGAAACCCCGAGTGGAGTCGCTGGTAGTGGGCAGCGAGAAAGAGCATTGGCGTCACTATGCTTCCTGCCACACTTGTACACGATCTCAAAATCATATTCTTGGAGGCGTAGAATCCAGCGTCCGAGGCGTCCCGACAAGTTCTTGAGTGTCGAAAGCCAACATAAAGCATGGTGGTCGGTCACAATGGTGAAATGGCGGCCATGCAGGTATGGACGAAATTTCTGTACTGACCAAACGATGGCGAGGCACTCCTGCTCGGTGATCGTGTAGTTCCTCTCAGCTGCGGAGAGGACGCGGCTGGCGTATGCAACGACTCGCTCTCGCGAAGAGTTGTCGCGTTGCAGGAGCACGGCTCCTAAACCGCGGCCGCTAGCGTCTGTGTGCAGGAAGGTCGGTGCATCATCGTGAAAATGAGCAAGTACAGGGTCGGTCGTGAGGGCACTCTTCAACCTGTCGAAAGCTGATTCACATTCCTGAGACCACTGAAAGGGCATACCGGAAGCAAGTAGCTTATGAAGTGGTGCGGCTATGGAGGCAAAGTTTTGTATGAATCGCCGAAAGTAAGAGGCGAGACCAAGGAAACTTCGCAAATCTTTTGGTTTGTCAGGGCGAGGGAAGCGAAGCACTGCAGCAGTTTTATCAGGGTCTGGGCGAATTCCGTCCTTGCTCACAATATGACCGAGTACCTCGATGGATCTGCTGGCGAAATGGCACTTTTTGGTGTTAATTTGAAGACCAGCTCCCGCAAGACAAGTCAGGACCTCGTCCAAGCGTTGCAGATGTTGAGAAAACGTCGATGAAAAGACAACAATGTCATCGAGGTAACATAGGCAAGTCTTCCATTTCAGGCCACGCAGCACGGTGTCAATCATGCGCTCAAAAGTGGCGGGCGCATTGCATAGACCGAACGGCATAACATTGAATTCGTATAGGCCGTCCGGCGTTGCAAACGCAGTTTTTTCTTTATCATCTTCGTGCATGGGGATTTGCCAATAGCCTGAACGCAAGTCGAGGCTCGAAAAGTATTCAGCACCCTGTAAGGAATCTAGGGCGTCGTCGATGCGTGGCATGGGGTATACGTCCTTTCTAGTGATCTTATTGAGTGCTCGGTAATCGACGCAAAATCGTACGGAACCGTCTTTTTTACGCACCAAAACCACTGGAGACGACCAAGGACTGGTTGAGGGTCGGATTATCTCCCGTTGCAGCATATCGTCTACGTTTTCCTCAATGATTTTTCGTTCGGCTAGGGAGACGCGGTACGGACGACGATGCACAATGGATGTTCCGTCGGTCTGAATACGATGTGCTGTAGCAGTTGTCTGACCCAGGCTGGATGAATGAACGTCAAAAGAGTTTGCATGCTTTTGCAACAAATCAAGCAGCTGCTGCTTCTGCAAGTCTGTCAAGTCCTTGTTGATGGCTGCTGTAAAGGCCGAGGAAGCAGCATGATCTCCAGGATGGCCTTTAGAGGAGGCAGGGGTAAGAGGCACGACGCACACAGGCTCCAGATCGGCAACGCAGGCGACAGTAGTGCCCCGCGGCAGTAAAATTTTATCTG
This sequence comes from Rhipicephalus annulatus, assembly GCA_013436015.1. Classification (NCBI taxonomy): domain Eukaryota; kingdom Metazoa; phylum Arthropoda; class Arachnida; order Ixodida; family Ixodidae; genus Rhipicephalus; species Rhipicephalus annulatus. The sequence continues at coordinate 250,070 of WOVY01003683.1, read as the reverse complement.
GTGTGGTGTTCGTAGCAGCGAGGACAGCTGATCCATCGTTGAAGCGAGCCACACCTGATGCCAGAGCTATGCCTTTATTAAGGCAATACGGTGACGGAGTGACCAAAATGTCACCAGAGTCGACGTCGTTGGACAAAACTGTCACTAATTGATGTTCGTTTGGTGGTAACTCGATGTCTACTGCAGCGATGAGTCGAAGTGGCCTGTAGGTTTCGTCGTTGAGCAAGTGGTCCGTGTCAGTAAGATGGACGACACGTTGTGCACAGCAAATAGCCGCAGAAGCAGAGGAAAGAAAGTCCCAGCCTAAAATGAGTTCATGGGAGCACGGGGATAGCACAGCAAATTCTATATGATGAAGAATTTCGTCGATTAGTACACGGGCAGTACAGAGAGCGGAAGGGCGAATCATTGTTCCCTGGGCTGTAACCAGTGTCGGTCCATCATAAGGCGTCGTGACTTTTCGAAGACGGGCACACAAATCAGCACGAATAACAGAAAACGCAGCCCCAGTGTCCACCAAAGCATCAACGTCCACTCCCTCAACTGTGACCGCAATCATATTGTAGGGGCGCGCTGGAGGAATTGGAGTCTTGTGTTGGAATGCAGTTTGTCCTCCAAAAACTGCATCGCTTAGTTTTCCGGACGCCGATCAGAAGTAAGGGAAGCGGGCTGAAGAGGAGAAGAAGAGCGACGGTAAGGCGACGGTGAACGGCGTCGGGTTGATCGGTGACTACTGCGCAGTTCACCCGATGCTGGCGGAGATGGAGACCGACGTGGCGGTGACGAATAACGGCGACCCTGGTACAAGGCTCCTGCGGTATAGTCCCGTTCGCGTATGTCATACCCTCGGCGCTCGTCTTGCTGGCGCTTGCGGCAAAAGCGTGCAATGTGACCACGATAGCCGCAATAATAGCACGTAGGCCGAGTCGATCGATGAGGAGGGTAGTAGCTTGCGCTAACTGCACCAGGAGAGAGAGAAGTCAGAGGGACAGGTGACGGCTCACGCGGTGGTGATGAAAAGCTCGTGGGAAAGCTTGTGGGAGGGGCGGCAGCAACCGACGCGTACGTTCGTGGCGGGGACGTCGAGCTGACGGTGCCTGGTGGTGCGGCGGCGGTGTGCGGGAACGATGGTAGAGTACGAGAGACAATGGGCTGCAGGTTGGCCATGTGGGTCATGGACGTGAGCTCTTCCCTGATGACATCCCGCAATGACGTTGAAGAAGGCTGAATGGTAGATACCGATGGTAGTGTGAATCCCATTGCTTCTAATTCTTCGCGTATTATCACCCTTATCGTTTCTCGTAGGTTTGGATCAGTCGTAATACGGGCCGCGTCACTGTCCGGTTGTAGGCGCATCGACTCAAGTTCTTCGAGGCGCTGACAGGTTGTCGCAACGTCAGCAACGGTAGCCGGATTCTGGATTGCAAGGGCATTGAATGCGACGGGTCCAATGCCCTTAAGAAGCTGGCGTACCTTGTCTGACTCTGTCATTGGGGTGTCAACCCGGCGGCAAAGTGAAAGGACATCCTCGATGTAGGATGTATACGACTCCCCGATGTGCTGTTTCCGAGTCGCAAGAGCTTTCCTTGCGAGAGCTGAACGGACAGCCGGTGTGCCAAAGACATGGCGAAGCTGATCTTTGAAGGCTGACCAGTCGGGGATGTCCATGAAGTGGTTGAGGAACCACGTCTTCGCGACACCCGTGAGGTAGAATGACACGTAAGCGAGTTTGTAGGTGTTATCCCACCGGTTAGCAGCGCCGACCCGTTCGAAATCGTCCAGCCATTCCTCCACATCTTCCCCGCGCATACCAGCGAAGGGATGGGGCTCACGCTGGAGGCTGTTAATGACGTGAAAAGGCGCGGCACGCGGTGGCGGAGTGGGAACGGCTGCAGCACCGACCTCTTCTTGGTGCGACATGTTTCCGGACACCTGGCCCAAGCGGCGACCTGAACGTAGCTCCAGGGGGTAGAGTGGTCGGGAGGATGGCAGGGGGATCCAACAGCACGCTCCACCACGTATGGGGTCTTGGTTTGGAAGACCTTTATTAGGCCCGAAGAACCGGCAGCCGACAGCTGAGATGATCGGACCAAGATGATGATGCTACGCGACAACGATGGGGATGCATGAGCCACACATGATAATGATGATAATGTACCGGTGAAGAGGATGCGTATACTAAATGCCCACAATATGTATATATAGCAATGGTTGCGTACATAAAGAAGTTCCTGCTTGACTACCAGCTGCTGCGTACTTCTTGTCGGCTGCCGCTTCAGCGCCGTGTCCTGTGTTCTCAGTGTTCTCAGAACTTCAGCAATCCTGAAGCGTACCAAGCGTTCTCTGCCTGCTCACACTTTAGGCACAGACACAAAAGGAATATCAGGGGTTCGAAACGGGGTCAGCTCAAGCCCTGGTTTGATGGCTTGCGATTACGTGGCAGAGAAAGGAGATGGAGGTGCATGACACTTCTTTTTCTTGTTTGAACATATTCCAAATCCTCGATTGTATAAAAAAATTGGCCCCATATCTTTAATCTGCGGATGTCATCGAAAGACAATAGTCTTGCGTGTGGAGAGAGTGAACAAAACATTTAGTTGATGTTCTGCGCAAGAAAATCAATGAATGGTGTTCTGAGGCACTACGTTAAGAGTGCCTCGAGCGTGCAGAAAAGGCGAACGAGCGCATCAAGTCATGTCCCACTTGAGAGATGAGCGCCATCTGGCAGTTTTCTTGGAAAATGAAGCGCGCGGGTGCGCACCCGTCTCAGAGGTGATAAGGTGTAGAACGCGATGTGACTGGTACGTCCCACCACCGTGCCGAAGCAAAGTGTTGGAAACACTCGCCTTTTCGTGCAAGCATTGCATGGTCAGTGCAGCCTGATAAATGCTACAGTCCTTAGAACTACTTTTGTATGCTTTTTCTAGTAAAAAAGGCACGTACAGAGTACATACGTGTTGTGGACAAACAGACAAATGTCTGTTAATCCACAAGACAGACAGACCAAAGTTTTTGTGCCGAAGGTCCCCAAGAGAAACTGGCGTCTTTTAAAATAACAAAAGCCTGATGTAAATGGTCGCTTGCCAGTACCATCGGAAAGAAAAATATGGCGCGAGGTATTGTCTAGCAGATATCTCACTAAAAATGTGTTCTTTTTCACCGGAGATATGATTCTGTTTGGATAGGGGAATCAAGCCTTAAGGCTATGTTTATGGCTCTCTCTCTCTCTTTCTGTCTGTCTGTGTGTGTGTGCGCGCGAATTAGGCTTCGAAATTGCTGCCAATAGATGTACAGAGTGAGGGGTCGGAAGTTCCCAGGCTGTGCTGCCATATGAATACGTGGGATAGTGGCCTGGGGACTTTTAACCGGCCGTGTACTTATCATAAACGAAGCCTTCGATATTGATCCCCCTATCCATAGAGAACCATTTCTGTGTGAAAAAGAAAATACTGTTAGTTCACTATAGAATACCTCTCGACATAATTTTTTCTAATGGAACTGGCGAGTAGTCTTTTGAACCAAGTTTAATTTTTTTTAACGGAATGAAGAATTAAGAATTTGTTCAAAGAAGAAGAACAGGTGTTTAAGTATCACGCGCTTCGGTCTTCTTTTTCTGCCACGTAATGACGAGTGATCGAGTGAGTGCGCGCGTTTCAAAACACTGATGCTCCCTTTCTGTTTGTACCCCTAAAGGCGTAAGCTGGCCGCAAATGCTTGGTATTCTTTACGGTCGCTGAAGTTTTCTCTCGTTGTCTTCGCGGCCATGTTTTAAATGGCGAAACCAGTGAAAGATAGAATTTAAGAAGGGATCACGAAAATAAACAATGGATTTCGAGATTGCGCCAAAATTTTCATTGTAGACATGTGTGTTTCCGTAACCTAGGTTGTAGCGAGTAAGGGCAATTGTTAGATTTTATTTAATTTGGGGAGTTTTAAGTGCCTAATCCGCAATATGATATTGAGGTCCAGATATTTCGACAAAATGAGACAATGGTTCTCATATGGGGGTCGGCGAAGCTATTTCTGGGTGTCTGCCAAACATTTAAAAAAATGAACAAACAAGGCGTTGGGGGGGGGGGGGGGGGCTGCACAATACGTGGTCACAGTGACTCCAGAGTTTAGGTATGCTTCACCGCTTAACGTTTCTGTGCTGCGGCGGAGCTCGCTTTTGTTTTTCGTTTGATATGAGATTGTTGTAACAGTTTTCTTAGAGTTTTCATGACATATGCGCACGAGTATGCTTTTTCTGGGCTTGCATATCTGAGGAACTAACATAGCTAGAAATAGGCTTAATGTGGCTGAATACAAGACAACTTATTGACAAGCTCATGGGATTGATTTGGTATTGCACTTTAGATAGAACTTTCATAGCTGGGCAGAAAGACGGGGCACTTATTTCATGCAGCATAAGGTGTTAAAATATCACCCCCCCCCCCCCCCCCGTTTTTTCCTCCCTACAAGTGGTCCCTCATTATACTCACCAGCCCACAAGAGGTTCCCGAAACATATGCATGAATGAGAGTTATTAACGTAGGTTTCTTTAACCTGCACCAAGCTAAATCTAAGTACACGGGCCTCCAGCATTTCGTTTCTATATAGAAACGTGACCGCTGCAACCAGTATCGAACCCTTGGCCACTCTTCATTTGCCTATTTGGCGCCGCATAGCATGTGAACATATTACGAGCTGGCATTCACAATTACTTCTGATAACATCCTCAATATTTTGCTTGGCACGATTGTCTGTTAGATCTCAATAATATAGTGTCTAACAATGAAAACTAGCCCTTAAATATACACTTCTTTCCTTCTTTTTCTTTTTAAAATTGTGCAACTTTAGGGACGACTAAGTGTTGCCTCGACGACATAGATCCTGTGTGTGACGATAACATGTGCCTGACTGTCACTTCAGCTCTATAAAAAGAATCCATTTTTTCCCTCACAGAAACATATTTGTTTCATTCCTTGCCCCTCGAAAAAAATTTCTAGACATGCATGACTTACGTAAGTGCATGGCAGAAAACAGTGCTGGATTCGAGGGGGGGGGGGGTATTTCTAGAGTTTCTGTATACACTAAGCATATATATAACTATAATTATTTCTACTCCTCTCCTCCTTCTTGCTCAATAAAAAATAAAAGGATTATGGCATAAGCACTCTTTCTGTCCTTGGCCCCATTCGTCCCGTCACTGCGCTCTCAACCAGGCCGCAAACCTGCTTCGTTTCGTTTTACAGACATGTAATATTAGGGCCTTTTAGCAAGTTACGGTACGGTATTACTGTGGCACTCCTTGTTTCTCGGTCGTTGACCTTTTACCAATGAAGGCATCCTAACCAAGGTGCCAACAACACAAAAACTTTTTCAGAAATTACTGTCGGATTATGACGCCTCGTTGTGGCTAAACTTACTGTGTATGCTACCTAAAAGTAACTTTAGTTGTGGCCTGTCAGCTTTTAACGAGGGACCTATCGTCTGAGGCACGCAGTGTCACTGGGAAAAAAAGAAGTGCTATCGTACTGCCTAACCGCATTTGCGTGCCGTTTCCTTTTTCTATCATTGCATCGAATTTCCGTTTTGTGTGTCTGTGTAGAATTCTACACGAACCCCTTTATAATCCCTCTACTCTTACCCAAAAACGTAAACGAACGTGATAAATGAACTCAGCATAGGCTGATTTAATTCCTTGAACATGAATATACAATAACAAATGCCAAATAAATTTTAAAATTGAGGTCCTTTTCTTGGCAATCATATGTGCGGACAAAGTTATGCTAGGTGGTACCACGCTTGTGTTCCTGCACGACGCCTGAGCTCGGGGCAGCTTCCCGCGCTTTACGCATTTGCTCCAGTTGCTCAGCCTGCCTTTTCTTGAAGTAAGCTTCTTCATTGGCAGCGCCCATTACTCCGAACGCGCCACCGGCCTCACGAATGCTTCCACCAGATCCGCCGCCCTTTCCGGCGCCACAGCCCAGCTGGCCCAACTGATCACTGTGACTCATCGTGCTACAGGTCACTTGCAGGCTGGCAGGTACATCCGCGGTGGTTCCACCAAAGCTTGTGCCGGGCTCACAGTACTGTCAGAACTGTTGCGTAGTTCAAGGCCTAGTGCGTGATAACTCGCACAACAACGTACTAGCTACTCGCGAGTCGCAACTGCAACCCAAGCCGCTTCAAGCTTAAAACCATGACCTACTACACTCCTGACCTGCCCAGAGAGCACCTCTTCCAGCGCCCACGTTCTAGTTCATACCTTCTGCCGCTAGGGCCGTAACCTACGAGCGGCGTGGCGCTAGTCAGCACCTGCTCGCTGACGTCATCTTCACTCTTTGTGGTCAAATTTTGACCAACAAAGCACTCGTAGTGCGTATTTATGATCCAAAATTTAGAATTATTCAGAAATAATAATACTAAAAGACATTCAGAATTTTTTTGCAATAAAATGCACGCGACCACGCATAGGCTGCCCTACATCGTGTAAATCTACGGGTTCCCACGTTTGTCAACCAGTGTGCTATAAATACTCAAGCGCTCTGAACACCTTGCTTAACCAGCAATGTATGGGAAGAAATAGTCACATATATGCCGCCAGTTCACTGCAGAATGCAGGCATTCTTATACCAGCGCCTACAAAACAACCGTAAAGAAACAGACGAACAGGTTATAGGTAGCGCCACCTACGGCGAGCGATTGAACGAGAGCGGGGACACGCGCTCCCATAGGAACCCCGCTATCTGAACAGGTCAGGAGTGTAGTAGGTCATGCTTAAAACACTTAAAAGCCAAGCATTCATCAGGTGCGTGAGCTAGCCGTCTGCAGCCATCCGGATCCGGAAGCCTTCTGCACGTCACAAAAACGCAACCTGACGCAACCCGTGTTCTGCCGTGCCCGCTCCGTGCGGTGGGTTTGGCGGTGTTCGTGTCCGTCGTCGTGCTTTGTTTGCTCATAGATAGCCGGGTATGTTGTGGATATTAGCTTTGATCGCGAACTTTCGTTTATGTGTGTGCCGTCGCCCTTCTGCATTCCCGTGAACATGACTGAATAGTTGTCACTGCATGTATTCTTCTTCTTCATTTCACCGTACTGGTATTGTTTTGATCTTCACCATCTTTTGGAACGCCGTGACATCATTTTATCATTATCAAAGACGTCTGCGTTTTGTAAACGGACGAAAAATATTGTTCAGGAAGAAATAGCCGCGGTTAGGAGTCGTGTTGCTGTCGAGACAGTTTGTTGCATGCTTGTTTTCGATGCGTAGGGTGCAGGCAATCTTCAGAGCTTGTTTTTGACGGGCGTTTGTACCTCTACAGATGCTGACACTAGTTTCGAAGGCGGGATGGAAGATATGGTGAAATCTACCGAGGAGGACAGGCTAATTATCGGATGCTGGACTGAAGGAAGAGTTCTAGACCGAGGCACTTTTGGAAGCATAACACTATGGCACAACACGGCAAGTTCAAGTTTGGCGCATCGTTTGTGTTCACCGTGCGAAGCGCTTTAGTGGCGATAGTTATAGGACGAGAACAAAACGACGACACAGAGACAAGGGCACGAAAGACGCTCTGTGTCGTCGTTTTGTTCTCGCGCTATAACTATCGTCATGCCATACCAACTAGCCCAAGCTGCCACGCTTTAGTGGTGTTAGGTGTCGCAATGAATTTTTGTCATTGTTAGTAGCATATTAGGAAATGGTATTGCTCTAACTATACAACGGTAGGAAGCATTCGGCTGATCTCCTTCTTCATTGTAATCAACACTTCTGTGGAAGGTTGTAAACTACAGTGCAGTTAGAAGATCACAAATAATGTGTCCTTGTCCTTGGCAGTCGGTTTAATTTGATTGTGCCTGATAAATAAAACGAGCCCTGGAGCCATACCCCATTCTTCGTTTCATCACTGTAATGTAAAACAAACTAGCACTGTGTCGTGTGCAAATGAATTCAGTAGCTGTCAGTGTTCGATAAAACAACTAAACCATAAATACAACATAATTTCTGAAAATTACTAGGCGACCTCTACGACTTTAATGTGCTAGTTAAGCTTCACAAAGGTTTGCTGGTGGCTAAAAATTGCCCTCAGCCTTTGAATGAAATAAGTTAGTAGCATAATTCTCTAACGAAGACATTTCTGGATGTATGTAGATGCAAAACTATATATTCAGCTACAATATAAAATTTCATCACCTTATACCATAGCTTCTGGTGTTATCAAGTATCATCATAATGTCAGAAAACTTATAAAAGCAGTCTGCTTTCAGTCACCATGACCCTGGCCATAAAATGTAATAAAGAGTTGTTCCTGTACCTTATATAGAAAACTCGGGAGACCATAGCACTCAAGAAGTGCCTGCGAAGCGTGGCAGAAATGACAGACAAGCTGCAAGAACGCTGGGTGCAAGAGGTTGAAATCCTTAAAAAGTTGGACCACCCCAATGTTGTCAAAGGTTATCCTGTGCCAGAGCCACTGCTAGTGCTTGCTTCGAGCCTGCCGTTTCTAGCAATGGAGTACTGCAGTGGAGGGAACCTTCGAAAGGTGGGCAGTCTCTTTATTGTTTTATACCCCTAAACCACCCTGAACATGGAAATTCTTATATAGTGACAGCTTTATACCATTCTAGACTCAAAATAATGCTACAAGTCATCTCTAAAATAATGCTGCCGTATTAAAGTTATAGAATTTTATAATGTGTACATGACTGCCATGGTTTTTATGGAAAAGCATTATTTAGCTAAGTTCGTAACACTCGACTCAAAAGGACCCTTGCCCGTCATATCAGTTGGCCTTTAACTTCTCTGGAAGCAGTGTAATGCCCCTGACACACGGGCACCCTGAAGTCCTTTAGACAAGGGGACATCTTTCGGAAAGGCGTTCGGGCACAGTGACACACGACAAAGGAGTAACTCCTTTCCGGCAAAGATCCTTTTCGCAAAAGCAGATCCCGCATCTACTTTTCTGACAGGAAGGGAGTACTCTCGCATACAGTGTGCATGATTTATCAATAGAAGAAAACGTGTCGCAACACTGTGGTGCCCTGTGAGTATTTTTTTGCGCTGAGAAAATGTTTTCATTTTCAGCAGCAGTGCGATTTGTTCAAAAGTCAAGGCCTATAGTCTGTCCATACTCTCAAACACCTGCATTACGTCACTAGCGCGATCATGTTAGGGTTGGCAGCGGCAGTTGCTGTGTCGGGCTCACTCGAAAACACTGCTCAAAGTGGCCGTCGCCTAATAACGGCAATGTGTCTTCGAACCAGCCTTCGTTGCGCACATAGGCCCAACTTTCGCGGTTGATGGCTCGGGGGGACAGTGCGGAAGCAGTCAAAATGAAGCTGTTCATGACGAGTCTTTGTTTGAGGCTCATCACTCTTGCCTTCGAAGCGTTTAGCTCATCTTCGATGGAGCCGAGGGCGACAAGAGTCAGGCCCACCTCAACTGTTGCTTTATCTCTGTCTCTGCACTGAGACATCGCAGGACCACGATGAAACGCGGCACGCCGTCACTGACCCAGCTGAACGCAGCCATGTAAAAAGCACTACAAAAACAAAAAACAGCAAAACACCCACTGTTCATAGTTGCCAGACCAACTTAAGTTGCTGCCAAAAACGCAAAAAAGCGAAAGAAAATTACAGGTATGCGCATTATAAGCCACCAGACAATAAAAAAACGGTTTTATGCTCCGGCGTCGCTGATTGTGATGTACATGCGCAGATTCTTTTTAATATTTCCAATCTTGCTGCTTCCACAAATAGCGCCATTTTTTCTGCAGCATTCTTGTGAGTCACCGCCTAAAGCAGTAGTCCTGTGCTATGGTGGCTAGAGGGGGGGAAGTGTGACGGGCAAGAGCGGAGGGCTGTACGAATTCCCGATGAAAGATGGCGGCCACACCAGGTGGCGCTACCTGCGCCGTAGGTGCTTGCGGCGGTATTTGCCTGCTTTGCGTATGGCTGCTAGACGTTAGTTTCACTTCTTTCTAATAATCGCTTATACACCGCGCCCGTGCTGTTAAAGGCACTACGTGTTTGTTTCGCTAAGAAGCATGTGTTGTAAGTTCTGAGCGGTGCTAAGCAATAGAAAAAAAAAAAACAAGAATGCTTTTAAATCAGACGGAGGTTATCATATTTAAATGTTTCCTAATATCGGTTTCCTTTGACATGTTTAATCTGCAACAGCGTGCAAAACTAGGCTAGTTGGTTGATCTTCATGGTAAAAGCAGCGCAAAAGTACGGCGAGAAGGAGAACGACAGTGGACAGGCGCTAAATTTTCAGCGCCTGTCCTATGTCGTTCTCATTATCGTGTTCTTGTTGAGCTGATTTTACCATGTTTATAGTCTAGTTCAGTTGAAATAAACGACTTGCCGACTTTACATTTCACAAAGAGGGAAAAACACTAAACTGTTTCCATCATTCATAGTGAGTATATTGGCTGCAGTGCAGTGCGTTTTTTTTTATTTTCTCTCAGTCCGTACCCCCCCCCCCTTCATTTCCTCTTAATTGTAGGGGCTTCCCTTCGGCGTGAAATCTTCGAAGCATTTACGTTTTCCGGCTCCTTTTCCTTGAGAAACTTGAAGTGGAGATTGGAATGCTGCAGCTGGAGGCTCTTTGATATTGTACATTTTGTTTGAATATTTTAGCGATAGTTATATCTATGCAAGATCCAATGATTTCTGTTAACTTACGGCTTTAGATGCATACTAAATACACTCAAGGGAAATGGTAAAACATGTTTATTTATCACACATTTGTCATAACATACTTCCATATCACGTTAAGAGGTCAAATTACTTGACCCTCCTCAACTTCAAGTGTTTCTGGTGCTCCCTTTGGACACTCCTGTCTTTGTTCAAAGATTTTGTCTAGAAGTGCATACGCGTGAGCAGAAAAAACTGGACTACTTTTGCGGTCAGTTCTTTGCTGTGAATTTCGCAGCCAACTCTATCCAGTTTGATACCTGCCAAGAACTGCATGAAATTGTGTATGCTGAAGGAGTGCAACTTTTCAGCAGAAAAGTAGAACGTAAATGTATCCTCCAAGGTTTTCACAAGTTTGGCCAGATTGTCACAAGGATACAGCAATCCTCCTTTGTCGAATTCACAGACTAATTCACTGTTCGGTTTGACAATGGCTCCTGATTTCTTGGTGGCAAGAGTGGAAATGCACTCGTTGCAAGAGCTTTTTTTGTTGAATTTTTTCGCAACATAGCCAGCAACGTAATAAATGAGACGGCTGTCACTTTTCTGAACGGCGTAGCTGCTGTAGTCACCACTTAGAGACTGCAGTGTAGACCTAGCCCCATCAACATCTCCAACTTCAAGCATATCTTCGATCATGTCTCGTATGCCGAAAATGGCATCACCTGTGGCTGGTGATGAAGTGTCAATGAGAGCTGTTACTAGCTCTGCTGGGGAGTTCCCACTCTTTGCTGGTCTAGCAAGATTGTAAAAAGACAAGCAATTTACAGTCACTAGGAACTGCCCGGGATTTGGATGGTCATTAGTACCAGAATATTGCCTAATTATTCCGAAAACATTCTCTAGTTTATCCTGGCTGAGTCGGGCTGTTAGCATGTACCTAAAGCCGAGAGACTTTGTCAAGTAGGTAAGAAGTGAAAGCGTGCTACATAAAGTAACACGCAAACCTTCTGCAGTGCTCTTACTCACGAATCCCCCACCGGCTGTCTTTGCTGCTGCTTCCCAGTGATCCATAAATAAAAGGAACGCCTCGAGCTCAGCAACTTTCTCTGATGATGGTCTGAGCCCCTCTAACGGGCACCTGGACGTCATCACAGCTATTAGTCGACTCATTCGCTTTACAAGCTTTACTGTGGGCATTAGTTTTGAACGAGAAATCTCGTCAATGTCTGATGCGAACAAAAACATGCCTTTCAAAACTTCATCACTGAACAGTGTGAACGCTAAGTTAACTTTCATTTTCTCAAAAGAATTGGGCCGAATGTGCACTCTCGTAATATGTGGCATGGCCTTCAGAGTTAAAGAACTTTTGTCTTTCTCCCATGCTGCCTCAATGTCCTCAACACACGCACGACCATCTTGAGTGGTGAACCCGGTGCTTACAAATGAGTTGCGAACACATTTCACTAAATGTGGAAAGTCGGAGCAGAAGTGAAGCTTTCTGGAGGGGTCCACAGGGTGGGTAACATTGCAGGTGGTCTTGACTGAGGATGCTGAAATAAAGAAGAAAGAAGCAGTCAGCATCTCTGCTTTTCAAACCTCACTGTTCTGGGAATATATCGCTGATATTGAGATGCATATATATTGTTTCACGTGCCCCATGCACATAGCAGGCATGTTGAAATTGGCCACAATAGAACAAATAGTTCTGTTTCATACCGCCAATTCCAAATGACCTCCACATGCTCCGATTCCAGGTCGCTCCATCACAGGATACAAAGTCGACGAAAAGTCCGGCTTGTTCTGACAGTAGAATGGCCTCTAGAAGAAGCTTCGCCAGCATTTCTGCTTTGATGTTCCCTTTGGATGAAAACACTCCCAATATCTGTGTCCAGTCACCTGCACAAAATCAGTCATATAGTTAGACTCATGTTTATAGCAAGACAGCTGCCTGACCTGCTAAGTTGTTTCGCACAAAATTGACAGGCTTTCTTGCACCTTACACAAGTGCAATTCGCTATGCTGACTAGGCACTCTCAATAAACGTGACATCTAATAAGGAGCCGACTTGAAGTTCTTCATTAATTTGGCAAAGTGAAAGTGCTTTTATCAGTAAACATGTGTTGGCACACAAAATTGATAATAACGCTTCCTCACCTTGAAAAGGTTGAAACATCATCACCATCCCATGGTCGGCTGGAGTCGTCCGATCTTCCTCCTGGGTGAACTTTCCGAGGTCAACGAAGCCTTCCACTGTCCCTGGAAATAAGTTAAAAACGAAAAACTGATTGCCTCCGCAGTATAAAAACAGGCCCTATACTGGGCAAACGTGGTGCATCTTCAGTGATCTGATGCTCGATTGAAGAAATGGTAGCGCTTACCTGCTGCACTGACGTTGAAATGCTCAGCCAACTTCATCTCATCGAAGATGATGCCTCCATGTCTACTAGAGATGTCCATATCTTTAGTCTTGATAGCAAGGGCGTTGAAAACTGCTTTGTTAAATCCAAAGCCACTTTTGAAGCTGCGAGTATAGCGCTGGAGACACGTCCTGCTTGGTAATATAAGAACTTTTTGCTTACGAAGCTGCTCGTATAGTTTAGGACTACGCATCCGCAGAAGTACACACTCCAAAATCCATTCCTTCTCATACAACATCCCAGATGTTGATTTTCTTGTAGCTGCCTCGAAGCAGGCCCTGGCAGCCATTTGTTGCTTTTCAGGCAAACTTTTAATGCGAGCGCCCAGCACCTCGTTGGCAATTTGTTGATTTGCCTGCCGCATCGCTGCTAATTCGCGTTCTGCATTCAGCAGCTTCTTCTGAGCAGTACGCAAGCTGCGGCGTGTGTTAGAGAGCTTCTTCTGACGTTTGGACATGCCCCCGCTACGCCGCTTTCGCGACATTTGGTTTTGCACCAGTTTTCTGAGGTATTTGCAGTGTATGCAGGAGCCACTCTCACACACATAAGTACACTTGGCAGAAAAGTAATTCCCAGCAAACAATACATACTGTCCTTGCTTTTCCGGTCTCATGCCGCAGCCTTGACACAATGCAAGTGCATGTGTGCTGTCGAGCACCAACTGCGCTTCTTCCGGCGAGGAGACGGTACACTGTGAATGCAGTTTGCCCCTCAAGTATACAAAGCAACACAATGAGTTCTGTTGGCTGCTATTAGCTTTGAATTTCACAAACTTGGGCAGCAAGATGTGGTCCACCTGCTCGCCCTCGAGCTCACAAACGCCGTATAACGCAGAATCACGTTCACTGCAAATCGTTAACTTGTTCCATGTTTCGTCGGGTAGACGGAGGTTGGTGCACACCCTTTGAACTTCGGCGTCGGCGTGAACTGCATCAGATGTCTCCACCTCGGGAAGAACATTGGGATCCTCGTGCTCCTGCTGCTGCACGTGTGCTTCGGGCTCTTGCCTGCTGACAGAGTTCGGCTTTTGCCGTTTTTTAGCAGGTCCGCGCTGCTCACATATATTTCTGTCCTTTCTTTTCAAGGGCGCTTTTTTGGTAAAGTACTTCGGTGCGTCTGGGAACAGCGTAGGCACCGCATCTTCTGATAAACGCAGACAATCGCGGGGTATCTCGACAACCTCACCGTTTATAATGTGGCGGTATGTCCTTTCGATGAAACTGGCGTCGAAATGCCGCTCGCAAACGACACTGTCTCTCGTCAGCTCTTTGTCAGCCCGCTTAATATTTCGAGCCCATTGCTCTCACCTCGAGAGATCCTTCGGGGCTTTAAAGACGGAAAGCTTCTCCGAGCACGATCTATACCCGCCTTTACAGCCAGGGACGAAGCATGTACTTGCACGACTTGACGGCATGGTTCGCAGAACACATGGGTAAACAAACGACAGCGAGCGCGTAGCATCCGAACAAGGTGACGGCACAGCACAGAGAGAACGAGCGTGCCAAAGCAAGCGTGGCGAGCACCTACTACTACACCAGCGCCCCTTGCGGCGGCCAGAACTTTCATTGCGTTCCGCGCATCCCTCTCCCATGGCGGGGATACAGCGCCCGTCACACTTCCCCCCTCTAGCTACCATACCTGTGCCGTGTGTCATCAGCGCCACTCCTTTCTGCAAATGGTCCCCTTAGGCGACAAAAGGGGTTTACTTCAAAGTACTTTACTTTTGCCCGTGTGTCACGGGTATAACATTAGTGGGCATAGTGATATTGTAACAAGTAGCTGCAACGAGTCTGATGTCGAAGTTGTAGGCTTGGGGTTAGCATCAGCAGAAAACTTGTGAGAAGTTTCCATGTATACTGTCTCGGCGATAAAATAGAAGAGGGCATGAAAGTGTTGAGGTTACTCTGATTGTGCTAAATCATGTGAATAAATGCAGATTAGCCTGTCTCATTGCCTCATTCTTCATTATTCAACTGGGCAGCACCACTTCGTGGCACCATTCTGCAGCACCCCTTCATAAAAATGACCTAGCCAAAATAAACAATCCTTTCTAACATTTTTTGCTTCACTTTACTGCGTTTTCCACTGGGGCACTTTCCACTTCACTGCATACTTTCACTGATTTTATGTACTTCAGGAGCTGACTATACAATTTACCGAAATATAAATATAGGTTTGAGTATAAATTGTTGGCTTTACCAAATTATCACTTGTGGCTTGTCACGATCTTAAAAAGTATACAGTCACTACATTCTGTTGTTGCTGACATGTGGAGCAAGAACTTTAAGGTCAACCAGAACATATCAAAACTGAAAAAAAAAGTGCCTTAGGATAAAATGTTCAATGTAACATTCAGAGACAGGAGAATAGTATTGTGGATTATAAAGTTGATGAGAGTAGTCATATTTTAGTTGCCACTAATAGAGTGGAATGGAGTTGGGGCAGGCCATGCAGTTTGTAGGGCGAAGTCTGGTATATTATTTTCTCGGGGAAGTATAATAAAGGGTGGTAGCGAAGTAGGTAGCATGATGAAAGTGAGAAACCAGCAGGCATAACTTGTAATTGGGCAGTATAATACATGGGCACCTGGAGTTTGGCGGGAGGGACCTTCATCCTGGCAGTGTTCATAAAAATATGATTAAGACAACAGTGATAAAAAGAGAATACTACTTTGAGGAAACAGCTGCATCTGGCAGCTTTTATGGGAAGAATTTCATAAATTTATTGTAGGTGCTAGTGTGGGTAACTACACTTGTATTGCATCTAACCTTCAATTCATTGAGCTTTGTCATCAAGCTAAGTGGCCTATTCAGAATTATAGGAATGAACTTTTATGTTGTGGAAGGAGTGCCTGAGCTTTGTCTTGATGGTTTAATGCAATTATCATATGATCTCTGTTTCTTATCTCACATATAGAAATTTCCCAGTTGGAAGGTAATGTGAATGATGGTGGTGTAGCAAAATTTTCTCTAGTGAGTGTTGTGGTACTATGGTCAGTTTCATTTAGTGCTTGCATCTTTTTGTGTTTGTGTTTCTGTCCTTTCTTATTTACTCTTAATAAGCACCTTAATTAGCTCCCATCAAAATGTGTGCTACAGCAGGAAAAGTATGTGAACATATTGTGTCATAATACAGGAAAACTAGATGACGCAAACCACCAGGAAAATTAGGCGAAAGAAAGGACCCTCTTTCCTTTCACCTGTTTTTTATTTTGGTGGTTTGCGTTGTCTAATTTTCTCGTAGCAAGCACCAACTAGCCCAAGGTTCATTGAAATATATTGTGTCATGCTTTAAGCACCTTTTGGTAGGAATGTCTTGCATTGTATCTCACTCATAAAAACCTTTAGTCGCAATTCGATAATGGTGTGCAAATTGGTTTTCCTATTTCATGTACTGAAAATGTTCCGATATGCATATTTATGCTTAGTAAAAAAACTTTATTATTGTTGTGTTTTGATTATGCATTTTCATGCCGTGATACCTTACCAACAGGTGCTGCAGCGCCCTGAAAACTCTTGTGGCCTTCATGAGAGAGATGTACGTTGTGTACTGAGTGATGTGACAGCAGGTTTGCGCTACCTGCATAGTAACCATATTATCCATAGGGACCTGAAGCCAGAAAACATAGTTATCAAGGAGGTTGATGGAAAGGTAGGTTCCTGTTCACATTGAAACTGTTGTTTGGTTACACTAACCCCTCTGATGCAATGAATCATCTGGAATGTACAGGAGGAATTAAAAGAAACTTGAACAGCGTGGCACGCTGTTTTTATTGAGGTCTGACCTTGCTAGCCATAAAAATTGCTATATTTGTTCTTGATTGCATCATAGGTGACTCTATTGTCTTTTTTTTTTTACCATCCAGGCTACAACCACTTGAGATGCGAAACAACTGAAGATGTAGATAGTGCACTGTTCGTGTTTCTTTCAATCATTGTAGTACATCACATTGCATGGGGGACAGCCATCATCCTACCAATTGACAAAGACACAGATTGCAGGCAGTAAACTTTGTCTCAGGGAGATGGCTGCCCCCTTCATAAAAGCCAAACCACGGGCCTCTGCCAAGATTTTCTAAATTTAGTTGAGCACCTTCCTAATGGCACATAGTGCATAGGGAATAGGGAACAGTAGATATGTAGCAGCGCACGGCTAAAAAGCTATCCGTTACATTAGATACATTGTTCGTTGTTTGAGCTGGGTTCCCTGTTTTAAGCAAATGTCTCTAATCTTCAGGCCTAACAATGAATTACCTTGCATCATTGTCAAAGCAGTTAAAATTGCTGTTCAGGGAGATGCTTAAAAGGGCGCCCTGCAACACTTCTCCAGTATGGTCACTTGACACTGCTCATCGGTAGTTAAGGCTCCTGGAAATACGCGAGCTTAACATTAGCATTGGGCAAGTGCATCACGTGGCCTGGCATTTACAATCGATTCTCAAAGGCAACTAGAATTCGTTCAATCCTCTTTCTATAAATGATGCCTTATATCCAGATGACCACACCATACGCTAAATTTACGGCCATTGGTTGATTGCAGCGTCGTGAACTACATAGTTAACGAGGCTGCCATGCGCCTGCGCGCATACTCCCGATCACATTAAAAGTAAGCCTCCCACTCTAAGAAATAAAAAGAAAACGTTCTTAAAGTCATGGAACGCATGGGACAAAACTGTCCCCCATGCCACCTCTCCCTGCTTAGCCTCTAGCACATTCACTGAAACAATAGAAGAGAGAGGGATTGTAGCGTGCGACTTATCTTTATCTCCACTTGTACTTGACAAACTCTAAAAATTTTTGTGGCAGTTGATTCGTAAGGCAAGAAACTCCTTCAATGAAGCCATTCAGTGGTTACTCGAAAAAGTGTTGCAAGGCCCCTTTAAAAGTAAACCATCACTTTGTCTTTTGGAAAGGGGGCTGAAATATCTAGTCAAAGATATTTGAGCATATGGCATGTGGCCGCAACAATTTTTTTTCTTTTCCTGCCTCTTTCTTTCTATTTTACGTTTTAGTTTCTGGGCTGTGGGTTCATATGTTGCATGACATTACAGAAATTTGCCCGTTTTTCACTATTCACATCATCATTCCATGAAACATATTTCAAGTTGACTGTAAGCACTTGTCGTCAATACTTGTTTTTGTTTCCTTCCTTTCTTTTTTTTTTTTGCTACACTCCTCTTTCAGTTTGAAATACCAACTAGCCCAACTTGTAACCTTTTTAACATGGATTCTATAGTCCATTGGGTGTGGTTTTAATACGCCATATGGCATTTCTCTAGTGCCTTCGGTTATAAGCACCAACGTTTATCAATTTATCAAAACTTCTGGTTAGCATTTGTGGAGATTTCCAGTCTTGTGTACTGTAATGGGATAGTAGGCCGTCTTCATGGCAAACCAGTGAGAGAACGGTTGCCGCTTTTGCGATGACGCCACTAGCAGGAGCATGCCATCAATTGAACGGTGTGCCGGCACGCATAATTTAAATTTACATTGTGGAACTTCATGCAGCTCTTAAGTAAAAAACTAAAAGGATTTGCAAGAGTTAAACACATCCCACACAATTGGATGCATTAATAATATAAATAAGGCTGTTTCTGCGTCATCTGAGCTTGTACAATTCCTGGCGCCAAACAGCAACCCTGATTGTGTGTATGCTTACTGTTTTTCTTGCAGAAGGCATAAAGAAGCACATCGCTACTCATTATATTTATATGTACCCCTGCCACACTAACACACTAACTTAGTCATGCACTAACTTAAAGTCATGCAACGAAACAAGCGAGAAGGTCCTGAAAGATAATGTTATCATCGTGTGAGTTCAATGACCACCACTTACCCGCATCAGCCCAGAAGAGTAGTTGCAATATTTTCTATATAAAAACAAAAAAACACGCAATGACGAATACTGCCCTAATATTTCTTCAGATATTTTACTCATCAAAGGGACGCCAAAGAGCAGCAATGTAACTATAAATTCTCCACAATGTGCTGGGGTGATGGGATGTAGTTTATACAAGTAAACCTGGAATTCCTGCAAGAACTGCTATGTATCAGGCTTCCGCGAATACCGCGCCTTCCAGGCACACGCTAGATTTCACTTACGCATTCTGCGAAACAGAAGGCAGCAATCGACGAGTTTTCCCTGCACGCACAACACCAAAGCGACAACTACAACTACCGCTCTCAGAGGCTTTGTACCGCAGCGTGCCATAAATTACTTCACGGAGCGGCAACAAGTGGCGACCCAGTAGTACAGTGTGCTTCAGCACTGCTGGCCGTCAATTGCCAAAAAAGCCATGTTTTTGGCACCGGACACACTACCCCATTCTAGTGCACCATATTTCTGGGGCAACCTAATGAGTGTGATCATTGATGTAATGATTGACGTAATGAGTGTGAACAATGAATGTGATCTATTTTTCATTACCTTCTAGCTTCCTCGTAAAACAGTGATTTTATTTTCTTTTTCCCTAGGCTATCTACAAGATCATTGACCTTGGATATGCAAAGGAGTTTGACCAGAGCAGCTTGTGCAACTCATTCGTGGGAACATTGCAATATCTTGTGAGTACTTCTTTGGTGTTGCATCACTTTTATGGTCAGTATTTTGATAATTTGATTTCATTAGCGATTTCTAATTTTTTTTATCCAATTAGGCTGCTGCTAAATTGGCTTGGTATTTACTATTGTCGATTGAGTGCAGAAAGATACAGCTACCATTTTTTTTTTTAGAAACATTGTTTTACTTTAGTAAAGAAGCGGTGAACAAAAGATTTTATTGAGGCTACTGTTTATAAGCCATTAATGAAAATATGCAATAAATTGAATGAAAAAAGTATAGCTCACTCATACGCACTCAAGAAATATATCTTGCACTTGGGACTCACTTGGACTTTGACTCTCCGAAGTTGTTCTCAACCGTACACACTCGGACTCGCTAAACATTTTCTCAACCGGACTCGCTTGCACTCAAACTCGCCAAAATATTACTCCCCTAGGCTCACTATTGCTCATACTTATGGCTCACTATGTGAGTCTGAGTGAATCCACCACAAGAACAACAACGATGAGTGCATTAGCATACGTTGAGCTTTTTCGATCCAGTTGTCAATACTTTTTAACACCATTATCTCATATAATCTGTGCTCTGTGATATGTTTTTTGTTCTCATACATGTAAATACGAGTTATCAGTGGTTGCAGTTATGTAAGGATATCTTTATGAGATGATATGGCTCACACAAGATAGTTTATTAAGAACTTCTGGTGGAGGAGGTTGTGGGAGGAAGGCAGGGTACTTCCTTGTCCTTTTTTGCTACTAACACCTCTTCTGACTAAATACTGAGCTGGAATATGAAAGCTGATGTGTTTAAATAAGCATGAATAGACATTCGTATACATGTTAGCTGCCATAAAGCTTGTAGTAATGCTGTAGATGAGTAAATAGGACCATAGGTTGGCAAAAACGTTACTGTTCGAGCACACTCGGACTCACTCCAGAAATATATTTTGTGCTTAGGGCTCACTTAGACCCAAGTTCATTGAAATACAGTCGAATCTCATGAATTCGAACACCGAAATTCTGGTTAATTAGAACTCACACAGAACTCACACAGAACTCACACAGAACTCACATTGTGGTCCCGTCAAAGCTATGTGTATTCCAATGAGTGAAAACACCCGGTAATTCGAATGCACAAGCTCTTGCGACGATTAATTTGAATATACCATGCTCTGAAAATGCTCTCAGTGCCACGCCCGATCCCCCGGCGGCACCTCCGACATCTCAACGCTGTGCGCGAATATGGAAGTGAAGAAAAAGAAAAAAAAGGCTGCGGCAGAATGTTGGTTCTCTCTCAAATGCCGATCTGTGACACGTCTGTGCCACGCTTCTTCCTCTATTCCTGCCACGTAGACCCTTCTCCTTTCAATGCCGTGCATGGAGAGAGGAAAAAAGAAAGCTGTCACGGAGTGTTGGCGCTCTCTTAAATGCCGATCTGCGACGCACCGATGCCACGCTTCTCCCTTTCCAGTCCCTGCCACATAGAGACCCTTCTCCTTTCAACACCTAGCCCCACCGCAGTGGTCTAGTGGCTAAGGAACTCGGCTGCTGACCCGCAAGTCGCGGGATCGAATCCCAGCTGCGGCAGCTGCATTTCCGATGGAGGCGGAAATGTTGTAGGCCCATGTGCTCAGATTTGGATGCACGTTAAGAACCCCAGGTGGTCGAAATTTCCGGAGCCCTCCACTACGGCGTCTCTCATAATCACATGCTGGTTTTGGGACGTTAAACCCCGTATATCAATCCTTTCAATACCGTGCGCGAAAAAAAAAAAAAGCTGCCTTGAAGTGTTGGTTCTCTAAAAGGCCGATCTGCCTCTCTGCATGGAATCGCTCCTTCTTTTTCGTCACGTGCTGGCCACGCTATGGCTAAAAGTAGCAGCGGAAACGCAGTCGTTGTCATCGTTGTTAGAGAGTGTCGACGCTGGACATTGCCGCGCGCAACTTCTCTTGCCAGGAAAATGCTGAAGCCGAAGTAAAAATGCTTTGCAAGCTGCGTATCAAATTGATTTACTCACTGCAAGGCCAACGTGTGTAGACACGAATCACCGATTACTTCAATTAATGATGAATGTCCTGTGATTTGTGAATAAATGTAAATTTTTTGAAACTTCTCTCTCGTGTGTTAGCTCAATGCACATGCGCCACTACATGGTGAGCCCTCCGTCCATTTAGCTTTGTTTAATTCGAACCACTTTTCAGGCTCCTTCGAGTTCAAGTTATCGAGATTTGACTGTATTACTCCCCCCCGACACACTGAGACTCGTGGCTCAATATGAGTGTGAGTGGGTTTTGAGACGTGTGAATGTGTGCAGAAGCTATGACCTCAGTTGAAAAAAAAATTTCAGCACTACGCTGTAAAAACTATCGGACAATGTAGCTGTAATCGTGAGTGTACCTGATTGGCTAGTGAGGTAATGTGGTGTCATAAATCTGATTTTACATTTGAAGTACACCTGTGCTTACATATTTAGAGTATAATCATCATCATTAGCATCATAATTTTGTTTTACTTGTTTTTCTCTGTACTGCACCTCTGGTCTCGTGACCTGCATGTTTACTACTACTGCTACCACTATCATGACAATGACGATGGCACAGGGTAGAATAAGACAGCTTTGCTGTAAATTAAATGGCTACAATTTTGTGCAAGTGTACATTGAAGGACACCAGGACAACATTCTATGCTTGTAATTTTAATTTTTATATTCATTTGCAACAGCACAATCTAACTGTAAGCCCTTGAAGAATACTGCTGAGCTTCGCAGCAACCGAATAATTTATAACAGAGTTTGTTTCTACGAACCAGGTTATGTTTCGGTAGGATGACTTAAACGTAGAGAGTGCTCGAAACGTCTGCAGTACCAGAGCATTGAAAATGAAGCAAAAGGAGGATAGCAGCTGTGGCTTTGGCACCATCAAGCTGAGATAGAACACCTGCTCTCCACAAGATTTTTTTTTTTTTTTAACCGACGTACCTTAGTTACAACTCCTCGCCCCGCCGCGGTGGTCTAGTGGCTAAGGTACTCGGCTGCTGACCCGCAGGTCGCGGGTTCGATTCCCGGCTGCGGCGGCTGCATTTCCGATGGAGGCGGAAATGTTGTAGGCCTGTGTACTCAGATTTGGGTGCACGTTAAAGAACCCCAGGTGGTCAAAATTTCCGGAGCCCTCCACTACGGCGTCTCTCATAATCAAATGGTGGTTTTGGGACGTTAAACCCCACAAATCAATCAATTAGTTACAACTCCTGATTCCCCCTAGACCTAAGTTCAAGTCTGAACAGGGGCTGACAATTTTCTTTTTCTTTAATACTTTGTGTGGCTATAATGTTGACCTTAATACTAGTGTTTAATGTCCATTTCTATTGTTACGCAGTGTCTCATGAATTGAAGCAGAATTTGTCAGAACAACCAAGTAAAAAAAAATCTGACATTGAGTGCATCCAGTAGACTCTCAATAAATGGAACCTAAAGGGACAAAGAAAATATGTTCTGTTTAGCGGGAGTTCTATTCACCTAGAGATGAAAAGGGGTTCAAAATTCAGGTATGAGACCAATCGTATCACAGGCAGCTCTTCCATTCAACCAGCAGTTCTGTTTAAGATATTTTCATTTTCTGAAAGTCTACTGTATCTTTGCACCACCAGTGTATGTGTTTCAATTAAAACATATCAACTAAACCAATGCCTTTTGAGATTTTTATGCATAAGAACAGAAGCGAACCTACAGTTGTTCGCTGCTCATTGTTATTATTTCGCAGTCACTAGCTTTGCTTTTCCAAATGCATCACTGCATGCACAGAAAAGCTAAATTTAGTTGAAATTAACTGATCGCAAAATGGTTTTGGATCGAATACTGCAAAAAAAGCATCAAATATCTGGTTCAGCTATTCAATTTTGATGCAATTCTGGGGCGTGCATCACTTACAGTCATGTTTTCATCTCATGTATTTTATCTCTTAAACTCATGTTTTTATCTAATAAGGTGAAGATACCTTCGGTGTGGCCCTCTAGCCCCTTCACTGCCGTTTTTTTTTTTCTGCCTGCTATGAGAAACTTTCTGTTAGCAATGCAGTAGGATGCTGTGAAGAACATGTAAACATTTTATAGGGAATTATATCAATGAAATAAAAGTAACACTCATTATAAGCAATGAACTAATGATTGAAATTATTAATTTTTAATAAGTAGTGAAGTAATAAATAATTATTTTTTGGGATTTGAATTAATATAGAGCTTCTGAATTTCTCCTTCTGTCTAACAGCATGCGTGTGAGGCATGCTGACTTGCCATGGCTGCGCTGCAGAGCGTCACATTCTGGGGAAATAGTGATTTCCTTGGAGTGCGACTTCCTCATCACACTTCGTGCAAGCAGTCACACTCCGAGCAAATAGTGATTTTATTTATTCATATTCTCACCAAAGCAGAGCAGAAAGAAAGAAACACATGAGCTAAGACACAGGTTAGAGCCATCGTTATAAAGCACACGAATTAAAGGAGCACTCTTGTCACTGAAATGGAGACGTCTAAGTAGAGACAAGAAGAGATGAAAGAAGAAAGCCTGTAAAAAAATTACACATTGCTGAAGCGCACGAAGGAGGTGACCTCAAGTTATGTGGCAAATATTTGGATGGATAAGTGCACCATAGTGGTGTACCAAGTCTGGCAGCCACCCTTCCGCAGGCATTGGCACTTGTTGACACACTTCTGTGACACACTTCTGTGAAACTATGCTATAGCTAAGATCATGAGGTTGGTATATTGACTGCTATTGACTGCATATGTGCAGTAGGTCATCGGAGCCATGGTCATGCAATACTGTATACACCGCAAAATGTGCTATAGACTTGTTTCATGTGCTTGTTTCATTTCTGTCATGGTCCTTGAGCTGTTAATTTCAGCTTCTAATGTTGGCTTCAGTGTACCTTGTGGCAGCTGCCCCTCATTCTTTCTCACTAGGTAGCCGATTTAAGGGATGAAAGTGCTCGAAGGTTATAAAAGAAGTAGCCTTGGGTGCTCCTGTAATTTTGTTAAAGTAATATTTTACAGTGTACATGGTATAAATTAGTAGCACTTTCTGAAAATAAACTTCTGTTAATTATGTGATCATCTGGTCATTACCTTGCTTGCAACTGTGCATTGCCCCAGTTCTACAATTTTGTGACATTTCAGTGAAAATATTCTAACAGTGTATGCTTGCTTTTTTGATAAGGCACCTGAGCTTTTTGAGAAGAAGCCATACACTAGGGCAGTGGACATTTGGAGTCTGGGCATTCTTGCCTTTGAAGCTATCACAGGACAGCGGCCATTTTCCCCTACAGCTTCTCCTGCGCAGTGGTAGGTGAATGAGGAAGCATAAGAAGTGACCACGCTGTCATGGCATAATTTCTTCACTTATTATATGGATTTTTGTCTCAGGATCCCTTTAGTGCACAATAAGAAGAGTGGCGATATCCGAGGAGACATAGCACCTAATGGAGAGCGCTGCTATTGGAAAACTCTACCTTCTGAAACTTGTTTGACCAGGTGAGTGGTTCTTGGTTGACATATGTCCGATTGAAGAATTGCTGGAAATGTTAACTTCGGTTTAATGTGGATACCTGTAAACATAACATGCCCATGAAGTTATGCGGCAGGGGCTACCTTGCAGGATATTTTTTAATAGCGAAGCTGATCGTGGTCAAGGTTTTCCCAAGACGCAACTCGCAGCTTCTAGTGGGTATGTGCCTTAGAAATTGAGCAAGCCCCACTACTTATCTCTGGTCTACTAAAAATAATGAAGCTGTCTAAAACTAGCCTGAACGTCCCAGTGGGGCGAGTGGCAAGCACAGATGCAGTGTAGTGGTGAGGAGGGAAAGCAAGTATCAAGTGCATGTGCACAGAGTCAGGGAGGCAGTCTTTCTCAGATGTTTAGTTGAGTAGTTTAGTTAGTTAGTTAGTTTGAATGGGTAAAGTTGTGCGCTGTCCGCAAGAAGAAGCTGCCCGTCAGGAGCGTCGGTAGGTGTTGGCGTTTGAATGTAAACGACAATGCTTTTCTGATCCAGGTACCCACAGAAGCGATGTCGAAGCCAAGCTGAGGGCTGGTGATTCAGCGTTTTGAGTAGGAGAAGCTGAGGTTAGATGTAAATGGCTTGCATTGGACCCCTGAGTTTAGAACGAGGCAAGATAAAGTGACAGAGAAAGCTTCGCTGTTTCATCAGCCTTTGCGACATCAAGTCAGTGAAGCTGGGCAAAATTTTTTCTGCAGATTATTTATAGCTGAGAGCCCTCTAATTTGTGCTGCTTACAGTGGTTATGTAACCGTAAAAAAAAATTAGAGTTCTTAGGTACTGTTTTGAGAGTTAATGCTGCGGTGATTGCATTGCAGTAGATCTAACATTGTCATGCAGAATATTGTAGGTCAATTACTGTACTGTTTTGTAGATTTGCCAGTTTTTTTTGTTGTTGAGCATGAAAAACATTGTTTGGAAACATGAGCTATGAAGTGGTGGTATATGTAATATTATTTTTACTCTGTTTACAAATCACAATATTTATGTGCTTATTTTGGTCTCTGTGTGTGTTTTAACCCTTTATAAATCATCACAGTTTACTAGAAAGTTATATATAGCAGAACATGCATGCCAACAGATCTTTGTAATTGCACACTACGAATTTTAATAATACAGTCAGTGTAGAGTCATTTTCTACGACTCTATTTGCACACATTGTGGCCCGCCAGTGGGCCATACATTATATTATCTGAGTATGTCGTGACCCACTTATTCAAGCTCGTTTCCAGCTTCCCCATGCATCAAAGAAGTTGCGCTAACACCTGAAGAGAAGCGCAGGCTGTACCCACTGTTGGCAACCAGTGCAGTGAGCATGTTAATTCCGCCCTGGCAAGACCATCAAAAGTTTTTTTTAGTCTATGTGTAGGAATTAAGAGACACAGAAAGGAAAAAATCCGTTTTGAATTTACAATAGCCGAGAGCTGAGCCAGTTGGTAAGTATGCACGTTCAAAGACTGGGCATGAAAACAAGGACGTAAGAGAAATAGAGGCTCCACGAACACCAGCCATTGTAGTGTCTTGATTTTCTCTCTGTGTTCTTGTTTGCTCGCCCAATCTTGTAGCCTGAATTCATCTACAATGATTGTTTAAATTTTGAGTTGGACAGGCCCAAAATGGTGAGATAAGGTGCAGTGATGGTAGTGAAGCCTGACAGCTAGCCAGGTCCAAGTAAGTAGAGGTAGCCAAATATGAATGTTGTTATATTGAAAAGCTGCCCCTAGTATGGGATGATCCTACAACCTCTGTATTTTCTGTAATTTTCATTGTATTGTTTCTGTTACTTTTGGTGGTACTTGTCATAGTTATAGGGACAGCTATGTGGTAGCAATTGCCGAACAATGTAATTTTTATCAAATATATTGCATGGTTCATTTGAGCTTTTTGTTTCTTGACAGTGTTTTCAAGAAGGATATTGAAAAGTGGCTTCAAATCCTACTTGAGACACAACCAGAACAGAGGAGCTGCCATTGTGGCTTAACAGTATTTGAACTTCTTGAGAAGCTACTGGCACAACCGGTACGGTCTTTATTTATTATTATTTTTTTGTCTTTGTGCCATTTCATCTCGGTACGCTGCCATTTCATACCTGTATTTAAAATGAGGAATGTCTTATACCTAGTGGTACAGCTTCTCATATGTTGTATCATGTGCACCAGGTTCAAAATACTGAAGTCATAAAATTTTTTCATCTTGTAACTGACAATACAATCATGCTACTTGTTAACTGTAAGACTAACGAGTGCTGAGCTTGAGGAACTTTCATAGCTTTGACCATCCTTTGACATGTTATAGTTCTTCTGAGTCCTTATTCTCAAGCATTTACAAAGCATATGCTATTTCACTCAAACTTAGTTGAGATTCAATGGAATATCGTCCGGTCAGGTAAAGACATTGTTAAAAAGCAGGTCAATGACTAATGTGAAAACAGAAAAAAGAAGAAGAAGGAGGTGCATTCACACCTTTTCCAATGCAAGATGCCTCCAGGAGGAGCTCGATACCATTGAAAGTGACCTAACTTGAAATGCATATCTCAAACATTTTATTAGGAAGACAACAAACTTCATCACACGCAACCAGCAGTCAAACAGTCAAGCCATGGATAGTACAGCGTCAACACATCAGTGTGCAGCGATTCCGTACATTCGAGGTGTAAGCAAAGCCTTAGCTCGCATATTAGAAAATGTGGTGTGCAGATCATGCATTTGCCATGAAGCAAGTTTTAAGGGTGTCTTGATAAATTAAAAGGCATCTCTCCCCCTCAGCAACGTTACCCTGTTGTGGTCTACAAGATTTCATTTGTCGACTGCGAATGGGGGTTTCTTAGTGAAAGCGTAAATTTTTGCAGGCGTTTGAAGCAACACGAAAATCATGTCGCGAAAGGCCACACAGTGACAAATGCACTTGTAGAGCATGCCTAGAAGGCTGATCATGAAATAAGCCGGAACAATGGTTTCATCATGGCCACGGAGAAGAATTTGACAACGAGGCTCAGTCTCGAATGACTAACAATTGAGAGAAACACAAGCAACAAATCGTTTTGCTCACTAAACCATGTGCGTGTACACTCGGACTTCGTGTCATGCGCACAATGCTACTTAAGAACTTGCTGCTCAGCCGCCATTGCACTGTGAACAAGGAACCAGAAAGGTCATTTTGTTTTGTTTTGACACTGATCAGTGACCTACTTTTTAAAAATTCATTCAAGTTTAAAGTTTAGGCACATGTGGTTCTATAGAAGCTTTAAATGAAAATAACTGTTCTTATATTTGGTAATAAAGGAAGTGGTGTTCTTGCTTCCTGTGGCCAAAGTGAATGCAGCTGTCTCCAAATTTTTCTGTTGATGAAATAGGAATCCTTGTATTGAATCCAGTACCACTGCCGTATAATGCACAGCAGCCTTGATATAACATTTTTATTTCCTGAATGACTTCCTTTGAAGTCAGCCTAGTGCACCCTCGTTTGTTGCAACGTAACAAAACATGCGAACTCCACCCACAGCCATCACCACCCTCCCACAGAGAACTCGCATAAGTGTGCCATCCTGTAGCGCCTACCTATTCTCGTGTAGTCAAGCACTTCTCAAAAGATCAGGGAGTTGACTTTCTCATACAGACACCTGCATGTGTCACGGGTTTTTGGTTGATGAGAACTAATAGGCAATGATGCAAAGAGAAGTATAGCGGATGTTATTAGAAGTAATTGTAATGTTAATGTGAAGAAAGAAAAGTAGACAAAAAGATTACTTGCCACCAGCAGGATCTGAACCTGCAATCCTTGAGTAAGGCATCCGATGCTCTACCACTGTGCTACGATCGTGGTCATACCTCCATTCACTTCGTAGGGTCTATATTTATTGGCATTTAAACGTGGGATAGTCAGTCACTGCTGCTTATTGCGATTTCGGCGAGTGTGGAACACTTTTTTTGCCTGTTAGTGTCACGTAGTACGTAATCTTATTACGAGCTATCAGCTGACCAATAATCCCTAACATACTAGTTGAAGGCATCAAGTCTGCCACAACGAGGCCTTCGCTATTTATGAAGGAAAAAAATGTAAATTCAGGGGCTCGTTTCCTTTGTTACACATTATAATAATGACAGCTTATAGACGATGATACCAAGAGAAGTATACAAAATGTTATTAGAAGTCATTGTATTGTAAATGTGAAGAAGGAAAAGTGGATGAAAAGATAACTTGCCACCGACTAGATCTGAACCTGCGACCTTCAAATAATGCATCCAATGCTCTATCACTGAGCTACTGTGGAAGCTGTCAATCCGTCCACTCTATAGGGTTGCAATGGCAACAGGCGGCGCTGGCTAGCACTCCCCTGTTTAAATGCACATATATATGTAGTTTTCGGGAGTGGCCATCTGTGCATGTGCTGTTGAGTGTAGATGAATGTGGTGCCTCGGCTGACAGTGTTTGCAATGGGTGTGTTAGCATTGAAGGTTCACTATCCCATTCTTGAGCATTCGGCAGAGCAGTAAAAAAAATGTGGCCGTCATGTAGCGTCTGTGAGTCATTCTCAAAAGAATTTTTCTAAGGCTAGGCGCATTTCAAATATACTGTAGATCTGTCCACTCTCTCTTATACTCTTCATTCCATACTTATGCACATACTGACATGCATTTTACTTTGGCAGGCCCTGAAGGCTTCTCAATTTGCTTGCAGTAAATCTACACTCTCAATCAATAAGATTGCATGTTTTCTTTCAGCACTAGCATGACCAGCTTGTGTAAACCTGGCAGAGTTTTGCTGCTCATTTTGCATCATTTAATACATGAACAGGATTCATTGGGGAAGCATAGGTAGTTTACTACAGTTATTTGTTGGTATACCTGACTACATGTGACATTTGGTGTATATAAATTGCAGTAGGATGGGTGTCTTACAACAGTTGTTCACTGACAGTCCCAGCAATGTGCAAGCCTGGTTATTGTTCTACAAGGCACTGCATCTAAACTTCTATATATATATATTTTTTCCAGACAGTACACGTGTTCTGCATTGGTGCAATGTCCGTGGTATCAGTTGCGTTCAACAGTGAAGACCTCATTATGGACAGCTTGTCACTAGCCTTGAAGGATGCCACAGACCTGGCACCTGCAGACCAGTTGCTTCTTACCGAAAGTGGAGTAGTTGCAGATGCCAAGTACATAAGAGACCACTATAAGCGGTTCCAGGTCTGTGAAGAGCATTATCTTATTTACTGTTACTCAAACGGTAGAGGTGCTGAATAACTGAACTGGCTTATTGTGAAACCCAAGTGTTTCAGTCTGTTGTCATTGGCTGACTCATGGTAGATTTTGAACAAAGAAACAGTGCTAGAACAGGACGAAGATGAGAGGGCTCAAACATGGTGCTAACATCAACATGTCTTCGTCCTGTTCTAGCGCTGTTTCTTTGTTCAAAGTCAGTATGTACCAACCAGCCCAATTTAAGACTCTAAATCTTGGCACATATTTTCAAATCTGTGTATAATTTTATGAGCTAAGCATATGGTACTGTGAAAGCGAAGGTTTACTTAGCATATTCCTTATTTAGCATGGCGCTACTGCCAAGAATTACCCATAATCATGCAACCTCTGTGCTGTGACAAAAATGCCAACTTCGCTCAAGCGTGCTTAAGAACTTTGAATTTGCTGCGGACGTGTATTCCGGCATCTCATTGTTGTCAAAAGGTCGCAATTAATGAGGAAAGTGTACTATTGCAGAAGTAACCGAAGAGGAAATTGGTATATGTGCATTGCACTGGTCCTGTGCTCTTCAATGAAGTAGCCTTTTTCAGACAAGCTTGGATGTCGCCTTGTGCAAAAGTTTGCTCCATAAAAAATTCTTTATTTTTTCCATACAGCATGAAAATGGAATGTCGCTATAAGCACTTGTGCTCGTAAAAAGTGAGAAAAGCTTCATGTGCATACGCACGTGGTAGCACGTAGCTTTATAACACAAATCAAGCAACCATTAACAAAATTAATTGTAGTGCTAGTGTTTCTTTTGTCCTTCTGCATGCCTTTCTTGTGTTGTGTCATGTGCTTAAATGTGTTACAGATCACTTGAGGGCTTACAGTCGGAGTGAGCATGGTTTTTGAAAGTCTAATATTCTAATATAGTAGACTCTTAGTAAACGGAAATCTGTTAAACGGAACTGCTGCCTAAATTAAACAGCTTCCTC
The DNA here is from genome assembly GCA_013436015.1 of Rhipicephalus annulatus. Lineage (NCBI taxonomy): Eukaryota > Metazoa > Arthropoda > Arachnida > Ixodida > Ixodidae > Rhipicephalus > Rhipicephalus annulatus. Next base: position 218,740 of record WOVY01003683.1, on the reverse strand, counting down.
TGATGTGATTGGTTTCATACTTGAATGCTACAACCCACTTCGCCTCTCAGTAAACGAAACTCCTGTTAAACTTGACACATTTTTCCCAGTCCCTTCAGGTTCCGTTTAATGAAAGTCTACTGTATCTCAAAGTTGAGTTGGTTTTCATTTCAGCCTCAGTCTGGCAAGACAAAGTTTCATTGCACTTCAATATTCAGAATTAATTTTGTCATACATATTTAAGTGCTTTGTATGGGGTCTTCAAATTTGTGCTGTCTAGTGGCATTGAGATAAGTGCTTTGTATGGGGTCTTCAAACTTGTGCTTGCTAGTGGCATTGAGATTAACCAAATATTTTTCTGATCATTTAATTTAGTGCTCTAGGATGCATTACTGAATATGTCCTAAAGACGGACATGGTGTGTGGAGGTATTTTCTGTATTTGTGGACCAAACATGATGAAAATATACATGCTTATGTAGTTTATCTTGCTGATTTCAAATATGTAAAAAATTTTATTGTAGGTCAATTAATTTAGAAAATACACGATGCTGCCACTCTATTGTTTTCAGAGACAATAGAAAAGAAAGGGCTTATCAAAAAGTAAATATTATTGCATAGCTAGACAGTGCAATTAGCAATAACTGCAATGCTGCAAGCAGATTTCAAATTGAAGAAGAACTAGTGATTTTGCAAATGATGAAAGTTGAGAAGTCATGTCATGGCTATCACGTACAAAGAAATTTAATACCTTCTAAATTTATATGGGCAGCAAATGGAAATTCTACTCTCAGCACTTTGTAATACACAGATTGGGCTTTACGTTAATGAAAAAATTATTGCTCTAGCTGTTCTAAATTTCAAGATATCAACCCGACAAACTAGTAAAGTCACCAAAAAGCATGTTTTCAGAAAACCGAGAAAAAGAAATAAAACTCATTCATTTACATAACTGCACTTGAAAATGTTCAGTATGCACCGGGCATGTAATCCTTTTCACTACGAGTCCCTGTGTGGCGCTTTTTCAGGGACTGGTGCATGTTCTTCGTTGCTTGTCGCTTCTTGACTGATGCTGCAGTGCACCATGGATCCTTTTCAGCCATGCAGCTGCGGCTTTGCCAACTGGGGTTTAGGCTCAGCTCTTTCATAATGTCCTCTGATGCCTTTTTATTGCCTGCATTGACCTTGAGCACTGCTTCTACCACAGCTGCCTCCACCGTGAATAGCGAAGCATGTCGTTCCTTTGGTGCCAGCACCCAGATCATTGAATGCAGGCATTCGTTATTATTTTGGGTTTTCTCTCGCTGGCATCGTTGCAACAGCTTTCTGTCTGACGAGCGCTCGTAAATTGGAAGTAAGGCTTGGCAGACATGTGGAGGCAGCTTTCAACGATGTTTGGGAATGGGCTCCCCTTTGGCCTTTGCAGCATTTTGTTTGCATCAGGAATTTGGATCAGGTGGGCACAGAGTGTAATTTGCCATATCATCATTCGACGTGATGTGATGATAAGTGGCCATCACCACGAATGCGCCCGTCAAACCGTCAACCACGAATGCGTGTTTCCGCTCCGTCACTGCAGCGGACAACGATTCCGAGAACTTATCTTCGGCTTTAGCTCGCTCCTCTTCCAAGTCAGATTGTTGCCGATAGATAGTATCTAGACGCACGCGACCGCTGCTCGAAGGCTCCGCGGCTGACGGACTTTGCATAGGCTCCGTGACAACTGATGCGGTAACTAGGCTTTTCGTGGTAGCGTCGGCGACTTCTCCAAGGGCCGCGGAGAGTGTAGGTCTTGGGGGTTTTGCTGTATCACGGAGCGCTTCTTGAAATTCGCGACTAGCGTCTTTCGCACCTTTTTCGCACCACACTTGTGCCGCGTGCGGAATTTGCACTCAGGATTTGACATCATGAAACTTCTTTGCTGACACTGAGGCAAAATGGCGCGCATGGACGTGCGCCTCAATACCCGGAGCAGATGAAGCCAGGAGCCTCCACCAATAAGGAGGCAAGCTCAAGTCACGTGCACTCCGCTCATTTTACAAGCTGCCAATGGTTGAATTGGACCCATTCTGGCGGGAATTTAAAGGCGAAAGACGGCTCTCTCAAATGAGAACAAGCGGGCTGCGCTGGCACACGTAGAAGGGCAGGGGCGCGTCACGGAAAGTGTGCGGTTTCAACATCGATTTCGGCTCAGACTATGCTAGAAAGCGCCGTATAAAGGGTCTTAGTGGCTAAAATAATATTATAGGCATGAAATTCACGGTATAAACTGCACTTGTAGCTGTAGATTTCAAAAACGCAATAAAAAAAACGAGTTTTTTCGCGATTTTTCGATCTCCACAACCTGTGTCCCCCCTTAAAGGGGTTTCAACACTAAAATTTCATGGTCAAAATAGCCTATGGCATCGATGCCTGTTAGCATGCGTGTATCATCTACCAAGTCTCAACAGCAAAAATAGCTTTGGAGGTAATCTATATGAATCTTGATGTTCACATGCACGATCTAGCGCTATATGCCATACCTCGTGAAATTGGCGTCATCTAGGGTGACTTGAAGAAGACCCCCAACTTCCAAGACATCCAAGACATTACCACAGTGGCCGAGCTCCAAGCTGGTGCTGCTGATATGATGATGTCATAGATGCCATTGGGCTTTTGCCACGCTTGCATTAGCAGGCTACGGTACTTTCAGCAGCTATTCGCGAGTCCGTTCCCATGACAAACTTTCAAAGTGTGGAAGGCTCAAGTAAGGCATTGCTATCAGACGTCGAGAACAGGGACAATGCCGACAATGATAACTCAGCATGTGTGGCTGGCGGAAGAACACCAGCAGACAATGCAGGCAAGGTGGAAGTGCGTCACAGATCTGTGTGGCGTTTGACAGGCTAGACGGCACAGCAAGCGATGAAGCGATGTGTCGTGTTATGGCTAAGAGGCACCCAGCAACATATTGCAGCAAAAGAATCACTATTATTGTTGGGGCTTAAGATCCCAAAGCCACCATATGATTATGAGAGACGCCGTAGTGGAGGGTTTCATAAATTTCGACCACCTGGGGGTTCTTTAATGTGCACCTAAACCTAAGCACATGGGCTTCAAGCATTTTAGCCTCCATCAAAAATGCAGCTGCCACGGCCCTGACTCGATGTCGCAACCTGAGGGTTAGCAGCCGAGTACCTTAGCCACTAGACCACCATGGGGAGTTGCAACAAAAGAATGTAAAACCAAAATTTTTGTGTAGGTCCTTCTTTAACCCTTATGACGTTCACAGTGTGCTGGTTTTCAAAAGCTAAGCTCTCCTGCTCATTTTACTTTTAAAGTATATAAGTGTACTTTTTCTCGATATACTTATACATGCTGGTACAACATGTAAATTGTTTTTGCTGTGTAATTATTCTTACTAATGAACATGCTTGGTTCCCCCTGTGTCTTAGCGTATCGAACTATATAAATTGATCGCACATCAATTTTTTCATTGTATTCACTTTCTAGCTCTGGCTCTTATCTAATGTTTTGTTGCTTTGTGCAGGAAGCGGGAGAGGTGATGCTTTACCTTATTGACACATCTGATGAAGGTCACAAGGAGGAAGAGTCACTATGGATTCAACAGCTGCATTATTGCACTACTCGCCTCTCAGACAATCGCACTTATTTGAAGAGTATTGAGATCAGGAGGGAGTGGGCTGTAGCAGTCTACACTGTGCGCCAGTCAGTGCACACATTTCAGAATGTTCCACGAGCCTTCCGCAGCTTCATGTGAGCATTACTCTTTCTTGATTCATGTCTCCTTTCTATGCACTGCACAAAAACCGCATTTATGATGTTAGTCCCATGATCAGTTGCTAAGCCTTCAGCATAATTCCGGAGAACAACTGCATTAGAATGAACTGCCGTCGATATTAGAAAATTTAAAAATTTTATTTAAAAATAGTACATTCAAAGGTTTGGTTGATAAGTGGCTTTAGGGGTGAAATTCCTCTTTGTCTCCATCGAGATCAGTTTTAATGTTTGAAAGTCCACATCCTAGCTGAAGTCATCTGGGATTCAGAAGTCGTTAGAATCTATTGCACTATAACACCAGTTATCTGAAAGGAAAACTGGTATATATTAATAGGTATTAAGGGATATAGTTTATGCACAGCAGCACAGCACACCAGTTTAACTTGACAGCCGTATGCGGGCTGACCACTTAGGTGTAGACCAAGTGCATACAGCAACATAAGTATTTTTCACATTAGGGAGTTTTAGTGCTGGTTATGCAGGCGGCTTGCGTACGCAGGACGATGGGGCGGCGGTATTGCGCATGCGCGAAGCCCCAAACAGATGCGTCGCAAGATCGCTGGGGCGATGGGGCGATGCATCTGTCAAACAACGCTGCCACCACTGGCCACCTAGCGGAGATAAGCTGCCCCGGAGCACATGCTGGCGCATCATGCTACCTTCACGGCGAGCAAAGCTGAGGCTGGCCAGATCAACCACTTTGACATTTAAGTTTAAGCGCAAATATTATAGTGGCTAGCCACTATACAAATAGCATGACACAAAGGCGCGAAATCTCGGACAGTATGGATCGGCCGCCTTGTAAGGTCCACCTTCGCAAGAACTTACAGTATCCGCACTGCGGATACTCTAGCCGTTTAGTTAAAATAAGCCAAAGTGCGAGCACTTATAGCGATTACACGGTTTCAGCCAGATTTGCAAAGCTAGAATGGCCTGGAACATAGAAACTAAAATACATATGCCAGCCCCCGACCAGCTGAATAGGTGGCGCCATCTAGCATTGCTATATTGAAACAGACAACCACAACATTGCTATTGCAGAAACGTTGTGCATTGTACATCTGATGCAAAAACTGCGCAGTGACAATATTACAAATGAGTAACGTTTTTATTTGTTTTCATCTCAAAAACATTACGCGTAAGCTAACAAGTTCATGACTTTGGTTGCACGAAGTGTCACAAGATGTCGACACTGTCATTGCAGTAACCTTGTATTTTTCACTTTTTTCGTATACCAGGATACTGTACACGATAAAAAAGTGTCCTGATCACTATGTATGTTTAATTTTACATTTTCAATCATAAAAATAATTAAATAATACTTACGCGACAAGACGCTATTGCGCTGCGAGCACGTGTGACCTTCGTGCGGCTTGCGTTTGCGTGCGTGCCACCGTGGCGACAACTAAAAGGCATTTCGGTTGGGTATGGGTTGGGCACGCAACGCCGCGCGCTCCCAAGCCCGCATCGCCCCAAGAGAATGCGTACCGAGCACTAAAACTCCCTATTGACGTGACATCAGCCTTAGAAAACTTCATAAGTACTAATGTATTTTTTAGGTGTATTAAATTGTGCGCTAGTAGTATTTTGTAGGAATAGCAGAGGTGAAAGTGCTGATCCAATTGCGCCATTCTGCACCAATCTGACTTGCTGCGCATAAACGGTGATTTCCGCGATAACAGTCGATTGTAAGCGTAAACCGCTAAATTTAACCAATTATTATCGTCGACCGATCAACACAGAGCATTCGCTACCCGAAGGACGCGACCGCATCCATATCCAGTGAAGCTTGATCACATGTTCAATTATGGTTGCGCAATTCGATTCATTCATGGGGCTTGCTAGTGCTTGTCTCATCACTGTTATCGCTGTGGTTTCCCCGCAAAAGTGATGGCATCAACACGAGTAACTGCAAATTATCTATTAATACAGTGAAACCTCGATAATTTGTACCAGCTGGGAAAGCAGCTTGTTATAGTGAGTGTTTACAAGTATAAATGTGCATCTTCTGACGTGCACCATCGTCACCAATAAAAAAATACAGTACCACAGCAGTTGTTGCCCAAAGTACCAACCAGCAAGTATTTTCTTCATTTGTGACGAAGTGCGGGAAAGATACTTGGTTGGCACTCTCGCACGAGCGTTTTATAGCGCTCGAATCTATTACATGCAGGACCCGGGATACGCAGCAACTGAGATAGCGATGGAAGAGGCACTATCAGCTTTTCGCGATACATATGTGCACTTCTCTACTGCGATCTGATACTAAGCAACAACTGACAGTTTCATTCAAACACAGAGTGGTTGCGTGGACTCTATCATCTCTTAGTTGCGTGCAGCGCAGTGCCTATGCTGCCCATGTGGTTTCTGCTGGACGGCTCGCTGTACTGTACGCGGGGATTTGCCGTGTCAATTGCTTATCACCACTCTACTCCATACTGAGCACAAATGAGCAGAGTAGCTTGTCTAATTAGCGTGGGGATAACAAACTTCCGCCAAGTGAAGTGCGCCGTGATTATCTAGCGGTCATGAAAACAAGAGATAAGCATTGCCTATCTCTTGTTTTCTCCAAGTCATTTCTCTGTAAGATGTGATGTTTAATGATGATAACATGCACGTATGCACACACACACGCATATACACCAGAAATTTTTACCGGAAATAATTTTGATTGACGATCATGTTTGACCTGAAAAGGTTGTTCCAAAAACAACTTGCATAGCTCCAAAAGACGCCCTTTGGTGCTCTGAACCTGCTCGAAAACCCACATTTTATTGCACCAAAGCTGCTCCAAAACACTAAAGTCTACTTCGTCCCTTGCAATAGGCAATTTTCGCAGCATTTGAGGCATAATAAAGTGGCAGATGCACGCAGGTGACAAAAGATTATTAGAGACCAATATGGAAACAAAAGTCATCAATGAAATCCTTATACAACAGCAAGTCCAAGAGCAGAATGATTTTTTAGGTAAATATTATTAAGAGACAGTTTTTCTAGGTCCTCTAAAAAATGAAAATTCATATTTTGTGTGCATGTCGAGGTACCGATGCAACACTACGATTTCTCAAGAATTACTGCAACTGCAGCCAAAGCATACATTTTTCGATGCCATGACTTCTAGTAGGCTAGAAAACTTACCATAGAATTGTAATTGAAGGAGGCAGCAGAGAGAAAGGAAGCCTTGCCAGTAGTATATGTGCCTGCTACTGCACGATAACTTGCAATATCTAGTCTGTCATCTGTCCCTTTGAGCATACTATTCACTATTATTCATTAGAAGTATTGTCAAACATAAGAATGACTTGATTGATTATACAAAATGTGATTTTACAAAATCCTGCTTTCATACAGTAGCGTAATTGTAGGTGCTCAGATAGGAGTTTGCTCAGTGAAGAGGGCATAGATGTGTAAATCAGCAGCAGTTTGCACCTGGGAATTGAGATATGCCGTGAAAAATATGTTGCTGTATATCACAATGCGAAGGATTACTGTTCTTGCCTGCACTGAGAAAAAAAAAAGCATCTGAAGAAATCTTCAAGGCATCAAGCATTGGTAGAGTGCATTCATTTTCAGGTTTTTTGTTTAGTTTTAGTTTGTTGTTTTTAGACATCTTAATTTGACTGTTAGTGTGTAGATTTCTTTTTGACCACGTTTCATAATAAGGGTGACATGTCAGCAGTGATTGATTGTACAGTCAAACCCGTTTATATCAAACTCTAAAGTGATGCGATATTTGCTCGTTATATAAGTAGTTCGTTGTATATAGACCTGCCCAAAAAATGTCCACTATTGGCCAAATCGGCTTTTTTTTTTCTTTCCTGCGGGTTTTTAATAAACAGTGCGGACAACCCCTCCACTGAAAAGTTAGGCCTTTTTGCGTGTTAACTCTTGCTACCGCGCGAAAATGGCTATTTTTTATGTCTCAGGAATATTGTCATTAAAGTTGTTTCCTCCTCCTTCTCAGTAATATTGTTATTGCCAGTTTGAAGAGTACTCCAGGACGCATTGCAGCATACCAAATTATACAAAATGTAATGCTCTTTCCAAAAAATATATCTTGTAGAGCACCAAAATATTTTAGAATGAATAAAAATGTTAAAAGTGTGCAATGTTAAGTTGCAGTCTGGTAAACAGTGCAAGAAAAACAGTATAAATGTAAAAATATTCAAAACAAAGAAAATTCAGAATATACAATTTAAAGATAAATGACCCAGGAACAATATAAACAATAATAAATGTTGTGGAAAATGTTTCTATTCACATAGACAAAGACGATCGGAACCAAGGTGCTGCTTTGTTGCTCGTGCCATGCTGTGAAGCATCGTTTGGGTTTTTTTTTTTTTCTTGAGAAACAAGCGAACTCGTACACCTTTCTTAGTGAACTTTTGTTTTTTTGCTATAAAAGCTTCCAGGTGTTCAAATAGAGATGGATGCCCGTGATGTGAGTAATACCTCTATAAAGGAGATGTCCAATGAACTTTGCTATTTCGTCTAGCTTAACCTGTTCGCATGAGCCATCTCATTCCACATATCTTGGCGTTCTTATTTTTGCATGCAAGCATATTTGTTAGCATATTGCAGATTGTATTAAAAAAAGAATGATATAGCGTTAAGTTCTAAAGCATTTCGCGCTGCTCTGTAGTAAGGGCCAAGATGTGCTCCAGTGGCCTCCTTGTCGTTAAGAGAAGCTCTGTCTCTGGCGCCAGCATGCCGCGCCCCAGGGAAGTGTGCACCTCGCATTTAACCAGAAGAGCTATAAGATTGTGCACAAAGGTCAGTAGCTACGCACTTGCAGCCAAAAAGACAACTTGAGGCCGTAAACAAAACAAACCCATGAACTGCTGTGGATGTATCAGACTACAAAACATCGTCGCCACAATACTCGAATCCGGGGTTCTGTCATCACGGACTCCAAGCTCGTCCTGCAACACTGGTGCGCGCGTGGTGATGTTGCCGTAGGAGAGACTAGTGACATTAGATGCAACCCTGTGTCTGATATACAATACAAGTGAAACAAAAGCAGCTGTAAAATGGCTGAGAAGGCCATATCGATACTTTAAACATGTGACAGACCTTCGAAAATATTTGTTGTAGAATAAATTCTGCCTGATTCACAGCAACACCTCTTTATTGAACAGCTGGCTTTAATTTCCAACAATTATTACTGCTCAACGCTGTCAAATTGCGAAGCTGGCTTTTGAATTCAATATTTGGCTTGCGAACATTCTATTCTTTACAGACCGTCGATACTAGTGTGGCAGAATCAAGAGGGGCACACACTTTTGGTCAAGTTCGCCAGTCTAGTGCATTTTTCCAACAACACACATGCATTGGTTTGCGCAAGCGTCTTTTAAAATTCACTATGTTGTTGAAGCGAACAAATTCAAATTGATTCTGAAATTTGAGTGGTTGTACTAACTATTAGAAAGTGCTGGGTGCACAAAAAACAAATTTAACAAGCTGAAATTGACGAACCAAGGTGTTGATCACCGATGATCGATTTGAATAGGCACGGTAAAGAAAGAGTTAAACGACGGCCATTTGCTCATGAGTGAATTCAACCACGTATGCAACGAACTAACGCCCTTCCACTGACGTGTGGTACAACCATGTTGAATCAATCATCTCTGGCTAGTTGCGTGCAGCACGTCAATTACTCAGCTCTCGCCGTTGCATGCCAGCTCGCTTGCAGTCCAATGTATACGCGTGCTTGTGCATTCATCGCTCATGCTTCACCTGGATACGACGAGTAGCTTGTTCGTTTAACACAACAAAGAATTTGCAGGAAACGCACGCAAGTGGCCTCGCATGACATACTTGTACCACCATAACTCTGCGGAGCAGCTATAAGCAGATGACTGTGATAAGGTTGTTGACCATGAGTCAAAATGGCACGTTCATTGCCACCGGCCGCATCGCCATCCCTCTTTTTTGATGCTTATCTGTTAAGGCACCACTGCATCCGCATGGAAGTTATCACTAATCGACGGGTCTCTGTAATTACCAAAAGGTGGAAACCCTTTTGCAGCACATTGTGGTCTCAAAGAACTGAGCATTGCAGTTAACTCTTATGCGACAAAAGTTATCGCTTCTTGCATTTATGGCTTCTTGTGTTCGAAGACATTTTTGGTTAACCGTCAGTGGCCGTAGATGCCGAGAACTGCGTCAGAAAAGTTTGTCGTGCGAAAGCTGACTGCAAGTCTTCATGCTACCTCCTATTTATTTTCCTTTTTTTTCCCTCGCTTCCGTTCTGCTGGTGAAGAAACGTCTGGAAAAGTGAGCGACCTTGCTCACAGCGTCCGAAATCTGCGTGCGGCGCTCACAGTGATCTATAATATCTTCATCGCAAGTAATCTGTAACGGGGCACAAACGAGTGTGCGCCTATCACATGTTTTAGAATGCCTGTTTTAAAATATTTTTCGCTTTGCATGCGCCATATTTTTACCGCGACTGTGTCGGAAGTGTTCATTGTAAAAGTAAGAGGCTTTGAAAAATGTTCACTGTATGTGTACTCAGTTTTGATCGGTAGCATAGGAAAAATCAAAAGTGCACCAAAATCTGGGATCGTTATAAGCGAGTTGGATTGTAGCTTGCATTTCATCATTTTCGTGTTGTGTGTCTCAGTGTTTCAAGTTTGTCTGTAGTTCACAGTGCATTAAAAGAGGAACATGAGCTAATCCAATTTCTGCGGTTCTTATAAGCATGGGCACTTCTATACATGAGCTTTTCTCTATCATAATGCTAACTAATCATAGGGGATGATTGGACCAATGGGTGATTCATGATCGAGGTATACTGCATGGCAGAAAAGAAGGGTGGCAAGCAGATGGGAACAAATGCAGACTATCAACTGAAAGTTTATTTTTGTAACATGCTACCCACTCAATCACACACACACACACACACGCATACAGGGTGTCCCAATTATCAAAAAAAAGAGGAACGGCGTTACGAGAAGCAAAGCTAGTGCGTACTGTTGCAAGTGTTCTGTAGTAGCCATTACTAATTTTTGTTAATTACAATTAATTTGTCATAATCATATTAGTAACTCGTGCGGAAATGCTGTAGTACGCCTGTCGGCTCAAATTTGGGTGCAGGTTAAAGAACCCCAGATGGTCGAAATTTCTGGAGCCCTCCACTACGATGTCTTTCATATCATGTGTTGGTTTTGGGACGTTAAGGGGGTGGCTACCCTGGAGACCGAACATTTTTATTTTTTAAGATATCTGGATGAAACTTTCAGGGGTTGTTCACTGCAATAAAACTAGCACAACTGCTAAGTTTCACGAAGCTGTGTTTCTTAGTTCCAGAGTTATTGAGGTTTAACTTGGTGCTTCACATGGGTGCCTGAGGAAGAGTCGTGAGAAATCCGAGGACATAGTAGAAAGCTGAAATTCATTGGGGTCATTCCTTGATAGCTATCCCAGGGCGCTACAAAGCCGTTTTTTTTTAATTCCCCCCCCCCCCCCCAAAAAAAATTTTCACGCAACTTTGAATTTGATGTAACCAGTAATGACCAGATTCATAAAAAATTGTTTATTATAAATTAACAGCACCAATTTTCAAAAAAAGGAGCTTGTTACGCCCTTGCAAGGTCATTCAGGAACAGAATAAAAAAAACGGCACACAAATCTGATGAACGGTGTTCGAGTTCTTGCTTTCCTCAACACCACAACTAGCAAAAAAATTCGTTCTGAGAAAACAGGCCGAGAAAGTTCGAAACACGTGTTTTCTTCAAAAAGCTCCAGCACAGTAGCTAGAAGTGTCCTGGCGCACTCTTTTCTTCTTTTGCCTGGCCTCCATCTTCTCTTGGTGTCTTCTAGAATTCCTTTTTAGGCGTAAAGCGTCTTTTTCACGAGCTCGCTGGATGGCCAGATGACCTGGTTGAAGTCCAATGGAGTCCGATATCACTTGGGTTGCTTTGCAGCAGCCGGCATTGTAGCGCAGCACTGCTTCATGCAGTGCTGTTTCTACCGCAATCAAGGATGAGTGTTGTTCCTTCGGCATCAGAGACCACAGAATGGAGTGGAATGATTCTGATGCATTTTGCGTCTTCGCTCCCAGGCAGCGCTGAAGAAGCGACTTTTGTGACAGTCTTTCGTAGATGGGCAGCATAGCTGCAGTGACATAGTCCGGTAGGCTGTGTTTATGTTTTGGCTGTGGCTCACCCTTTGCCTCTGCAGCTCTATGGCGGCACCACGATTGAGCCCCCTCTGGGCAAAGTTCATGGTGAGGGTCCTGGTCAGTCGATGTGACTTGGTGATATGTTGCCATCACTGCACGCTGCATGGCTGTTAGGTCAGTTGAATTGTTTCTCAGGGCCCAACCATAATATTCTGTCAGCTTTTCAATGAGGGCTTTAGTCAGCTTCCCCTTCCCATTCAGTGGCTTATCACTTTTCTGCACAATGTTTCGAAGAGCACTTCCAATCCTTTTCTGAACATGGTTCAGACATTCTTCTTTTACAATTGGCACTAGCCCGTTTACATTCTCTTCTGTGAGGACAGTGAAGGTACGGCTGTCTCCGTCGGACACAAGAGTGGTGTACCGCAGGCCATGCTTGGATACAGACCGCCCAAAGAGAGTCAAGCTTGCTTCCACTTTCATGCTTCCCGATTTTGCGTCTGTGTTTTTCTGGCAAATGTGGTGCTTCTGCCAGCTTTCGTATGCTGCATCTCCAGGTTTGGGCCCTGTTTGGCATCCAAGGCAGTGGTTTGAAAGAACTACAGCATCCAAGATGAGACCTGTAAAGAAGTCAATTACCGATCCCACTCTGATGTGTGATGTGTGACCCCGCTTATGCCATGTGCCATCGTACACTACGGTGATGTCCTTGCAGAAGCTGGGGTCCATTTCTTTATATGTTTTGATCACTGCTGTGGCAGAATCAGCATAAAACTTCTCCAAAGCGGTGGCCTCTGGCTTCCTGAACGTCTCTTTCAAGTGCTTTTGAAACGTCTTGTGGTGAAGACCTCTGTAAGAGACGTTTATGGCAGCCCAAAAGTCATTAAGAGCTGTTTGCCCCTTGCCTATTTGCTTTATAGCCATTATGGCGCGGACATTTACATCGAAGGCCTGCGTGTCCTTTTTGCGGGGTGATGTCCATAATTTATCGACGGTGCCACAAGAGGCGCACACGACTTCAAGTTTTGTTGCAAGTCCAAGCTTGGTGCTCTCTCGGACAGTCATAGCACCTTTCAAACATTCTTTGCACACTGTGCGGCTGAGCACGTCGTTAAAGATGTTCATTTGAACGAGCGAAAAATGTTCGCCCTCACTTGTCACTGCAGGTGCAAGAGCCGGCTGCATCAGTTGAAATTTCTTCTGCGTCGCCGGCGTAGACTCAAGTTCAGCGCGAACGGCGTCACGACGTTTCGCATTCGCATCGATTTCTTGCTTCGTTAGAAAACGCGTCCGCAGATGAATCGACGGTCCACTCACGCTCGATAGCGACACCGATTCAGACGAAGTGCTGGGTCCGGCGATATCAGAAGCACTCGGTGTCACGCTTGATGGCACCGATTCAGACGAAGTGCTGGGTCCGACGATATCAGAAGCACTCGGTGTCACACTGGATGGCATCGATTCGGAGCACGTGTCGAGCCCGGCGATCTTGGAAACACTCGGTGCATTTGCGGCTCCAGCCACACTCGATGTGTCGGATTCTCGACTGGCGACAGCCGACAACACAGTTCCGTCGCTGCAAGCGTCTACGCGGTCGGCACCCGCAGCAGAATAGCGGAATTTCGATGATCGTACAAGCCGCATAGCGCGCCTCTGCGCACCGGACTTTCGCACTGACTTCGGCTTCGTTGCTGGCATCGCCCGCAACAACAAAGACGAAAGGCACAGAACTAGTGCAAAAAGAAAAAAGACGAGAGAAAATGATCGAAAAGATAGCACAAGGTGAAGAGCGGCTCGTAAGCAGACGTCTGTCGAGGCGGACGGAGCAGAGAGCAACAACGAAGCGAGCGCGCTGGACGCGCCATCGAGAGGAGCGACCGCCCCCGCTGCTGCACAGCAGCCAATGGCGGGCACGCTTTCTCCCGCAAGATATGAATGCGCTGCTCTAGCCAATCAGCGCTCCGCATCGCATCGCGGGAAAACGCCAATAGCGTATCAACTGTGCTGCCGACGCCATTTTGCAAGGCGGCGAACGAGAGAGAAAGAATTCACGGTCAAAACAACACCAAGATGGCGCGGGACGACCGCATGGTCCGGGAATGGCGCGTGCGCGAAGTTCGGTTTGATTTCGGGATTTGCGCCTGTTTTGGACACCGCGGCGGCCTCGAAAATAGTATTTTTTTTGCACTTTGCGGTTGAATTAGGTGCTGATAATTACAGAATAGGTAGTTTATGAGACATACAACCCAAAAATGTGGTTTTTCAAAAACCGACTTTTTCGCGATTTTTCGGTTTTCAAGGGCCGCGTCCCCCCTTGAACCCCACATATCAATCATATTTGTAACTGAAAAAGTGCTTGTTTAATTATCAAAATTTCGATGAGGGAGATGTGCCTATGTTGAAACAACATCTGTCTGAGCTACTTTCAGCCACATACTAATTGCATGCTTTTTTTTTTTTTGATGAAGAGAGCCCGTGAAATACTAAAAATGACACGTGACTAGACAGCTGCCTACATCAAAAAGAAGCACCCTCAAACAAGCTCACTTTGAGATAGCCAGTAGCGAATAAAAAATGTAGAATGAAAAAAATACTTATCGTGCTATCTGCCACACCACGTCTGAAGAAGCGGGACGCCCTATTCTTACACACTCAAGCTGTAATCGCTCTAATCAAAACAGTGATCCGGCCGCGAACAGTTGACCGTGAGATATTAATCGTGATAGCGACTTACAATCAAGCGGAAGGAATCCCAGAAAAATCGCGATATGTTGTTGGCACCCGACCTGTAGTACCCTTGCCAATATGCAAAATGTCTCTGGCAACAGAAAAGAAGCAAAGCGGTTGCTTCCACTAAGATTATTTGAGGGTGCTGGTTTCTTTTGTAGGTGTAAGCGCAGTCACATGTTATTTTCCTATTTCGCAGGCTTTCTTTATTCACACTTCACACACACACACAAAAAATGAGCACACATTCAATACGTTATTGGATGTAGCACAGACAGGTGTCATTTCAAGAGATGCACATCTGCCTCAATGACATTTTGATAATTAATAGAGTAGTTTTCGAATTATAAGTATAATTAGAATAATTAGGTAATAGTCATTTGCAAAAAATTTAGTAGCCACTACTTTAGTATACGGGGAACGATATGCACTAGGCTTACTTTGCGTAACACCGTTCCTCTTTTTCGAAGTCATGCTGCGTGATAGTTAGGACGTCCTGTATATAATTTGACTAGAACAGAAAATGACAAAGAACACAAACGGTTAGCGGTTACATAACAATGAACCTTGCACACCCAGTGCACTGTGACACTGTACAAAATACTATTAGAAGCAGTTAATGTATGCTTTTGCTTTTAGTCTAGGAAACAGATGATGCTGTTTTTCTTTGCTATACAAGTTACACTTGCCCGTGCATTGTACAGTAGACTTTCAGTAGAGCGTAAATCTGTTAAATGGAACTGTTGCCAAATTGGAACAACTGCCTCTGATATAATTAGTTTCGTGCTTGTATTGTGTACCCCCATTCATCTCTTAGTAAACGAAACTCCTGTTAAATGGAATATATTTTTCCAGTTCCTTCAGGTTCTCTTTAATTAGAGTCCACTGTATACGATTTGTCTATGCATGCCCATTATCAAAGATGGAAGTTATTTTTTATTGGGAATGATTTTTTAATTAAGCTTGGCATGCAACCTTGGTTAATAAGTGTTTACAAGACAACACCTTACCATTAAAAGTGAAATATCTAACAATGGTGATACATTAAGTTAATGTAAACAGAATGCTTGGCACTTCAGGATGCCAAGATTCCAAGAATACCAAGCAGTAAAAGTACGTAGTATGTTCTCACTGCATTGTTCGTTAGCTCTGATGCAGCCACATGTCTTAAAATTTAGGGAGTCAGAAAGGGCATTTTCGTGGCACCAGTTGTCACATGCTATTTTGACTTTGGTCCTTTTTACCATGCCTCAGCAGTGTCTGCTAGCAGCAGAGGACTTTTTTTACAGTTGAGAGGTGTTAAAAGTATAACATGTCTTTTCAACAGGGCCCACTTGAGTTCGAAGATTCCTGCTCTGCAGAAGGCATTGTCTAGCATTCATGTAGATGTGCACAAGCTGACAGCAATGATGAAAGTCGTCCATGAAAGGCAAGTTGCTTTGTCCTTTTTGGCATTTCCTTCTCAGCATACAGCTGAGAAAAAAGATGTGCATGTGGTTAACAAAACTATAAACAAGTAAAAATTCAGGGTGGAAAACTTTTAACAAAATATATGAAATTTTGAAATTTCGTTAAGGATGTTTCTTATTTTTTTATTTCCTTTCTGTCTATATGTGTAGCCCTTCCCTATTTTTTTTATTGAAATCAACAGGGTCGTAATTAAATGAGTGAATTAAGAAATAGTCAACTACCACTGCTAACAGTGTGCTGTATTGCAGGTAATTCAGCTTTTTTTTAAACTGCCACCGTTGTCCTTCCTGGCCTGCTCTGCTTTTTTCATTACGATAAGTAGACAGTCATCTAGCTTTTCATTTTTCTGTTCCTTCAGGAGTACTAATAGGTGCACTACTACATTTATAATTATCAAGATAAGGCTTAAGTGCTAGAACATGAGTTTTAAAGAGAGATGTATATCAAAAATTACATGTCTTTTGTTTTTACTTGCTTTCTCTACTTTTTTTATCTGCTTTTATGGCAAAAAAGGAATCAAGGCTGTAATTAAACTTGAAATAGGTTAAAGTTATTTTTAAAAAGTACTAGGTGCCCATTCAAAACTAATGAAAGCTTATTGTATAGAGTCCCCTGAAAATTGTTACCTGGCTGCTTGCCATAACATTTTGCGTAAGGAGTTCCCTGAAGCCTCATGCTGAATGTAACAATGATTCCCAAGCTCTCATGATGGAAGAAATAATTTTTAAAAGCATACCTTTGCCATATAGATGATTCTACATTTAAAATTCTTTTTTCTCATGGTGCAGTTTTGGGCAGCTTCTTGAGTTCGGACTTCATGTTCTTGGTACTTCTAATGACCAGATTGCAATGAAATTTTTTCCATGTGTATTTTTTAATATGTGAAAATTGTAATTATCTCCATTAAATTTGATATAACTTCTTCATGATCTCACAGCATGCAATTAGTATGTACTGAGAATCTTAGGGCTTATCACTTTACCAGGGGTACAGCAGCTGCACTAAATCCGTGAACTTTGCTCAAATTTCACCACCCTGCTCCAAAACGCCCAGCCAGCCTCAAAATTTTTCTGGTGCGTTAATTTCAGCAGGAAATGCAGGCCACGTCGGCCACCTGCAGTTTGCGCCATTCGTCAAAGCGTGCAGACCCTAATCATAGTGCCTAGAATGTACTTGAAATATGACCAGATAAAGTAACAGTGCTGCGCACCCATCGGCGCATTGACCGCAGTGAATACCTATTGGTGGGTCGTCAGAACTTCAAGACAAAAATGCATTGCTGTAGCCTCCTAAGCTTCACGGGAAATGTAAATTTCCTAGCTTGAGAATGTGGCTATGGCTTGTTAGGAACTAAAGCTGGAAGTGTATGCAGTGTTTTTCTTCTTTTTTTAGTTGCTTCATCCCAGCCCTGGTCCTGGCGATAGATATCCGGTACAGTTGCCGGACCAATGGGCGCACGCTGTTGTTACTTTACCTGGTCGAACGTGCTTTGCAAAAGAGCCAAATCAGCACCCCTCCCACCCCACCCCTCCCGTAAAAGAAGAAAAAAGGTGGGAAGTTGGGCGAGGTGTAGCGGTTAGAAATTTCTTGAGTTTGGTTCTAACCCAGCAGAAAATGATGCTTAAGCCACCTTCACTGCAGTACACCAGTATCCTGCAGAAAAGCGTATTGAGATTTGGAAGGGCCTATTAGTGTTATTCACAGGACACTAAACATTTTGCAAAGTTACTCATGCGTTTGTATGCCGCATAATTGTAAGTACCAGTATAATAGCAGATGTCTAAATAAGCTACTGGCAATCATATGGAGCAGTGTATGACATTTCTGCTTTCCTAAAAAAAACTAAATTGTGCGCCAATTTTTTATTGTGAGAGCAATTATATGGACACTCTCAGCTGGATTTTGCCGTTCTTGTAACGTTGACGTGGGCGTCGCCGTCATTCATAATATATGTATGTATAAGTATCTATATCTATGAAAACACAAGAAAGAAATTAACGAAAAGACTGCGGCACGCAGAATCGAACTTGGGACCTCTTTAACGTGAGTGCGAGGCATTAACCACTGAGCCAAGCACATCCCTCAATGTTGGAATGGCAAGCTATTTATATCCACCACTTACCGCTGGTGACGGGCATCTCAGGGGGGAACTATCGTGTTTTCAGCATTACCAGCAAGATGGCGCAACGACGCGGCGGTGCGCGCTCTCATTTTCTACGTGTATTTTGCCCCACAGAGGAGGGGGTAGATGCTCCTTCACGTGCCCTCATCTCGTGGTGTGGGGAGGATAGTAAGTTTTGGCTGGCGTTTGGCTTTCATCGGAATGATTCTTTTGTAGTTACCGAGCGCACAAAGGTAAATTCAATTGTTGCACAGTTTTCAGATACAGCGCACTTTTCAGATACAGCGAAGTAACAGGTGAGATGCTTATTCGTGTTCTTCAGTAGTTGTGAGTACGTTTCATACGTTATTTGTGCGTGAGAAACTTGGGGCATGTTTCAATCTGTTTGCCATTCTGCGCGTGACCTTCCAATTTGTTGCTATCACGTTCATTGCTTCGCCTTTGTGGTGAAGCTGTGACTCCTTTTTTTTTTTTTTTCTCACAACCCTGCTCCTTGGTTTTACGAATCACCCAAATTTTAAATGCGCGAGCTTGGCAGATCCATATATAAATTCGCAGAGTTTGCCAAATGATTTGACAGGCGCAGCAAATGCTAATATGGACTTTATCACTGTTTGCTTAGTGAGGTGGTTTAAAATACTAATTTTATTGAAATAGCAGTGCTCATGTTTACACTGCACGATTTAGGTGATGTTGGATGGTTTATACATATATACAGTGGAACTTTCAAATATACGACTTTCAGGAGACCACGCAAAATCGTCGTATAATCCAGGTGTCGTATAATCGAAAACCCAAGAATATAGGCACTGATGGTCATTGTTGCCCCACAACAGTTGTCACATAATGCGTAAGAAAGTCCGCGGCACAAATTTACGCTGCTTCGTTGAAGGTAGATTAAATTACTTGAAAAAATGACAACCACACATTTTATCAGAGTGAACAAATCTTTATTCTCACCTTTTAAAAAAATCTGTGATTTTTTTCTGCGAGTTTGCTCAGCCACGGTGCATCAGCTTTCTTTCGATAGCTGCAACATCTGGCAGCAAGTCGCCGATCTCGTCGCGTGCGCAAGCAAACCGCCGAATGTTGTCGACGTAGCACAACACGTCCGCGTACGTCGGAACGGACGCACTAGCCTCTGTAGTGTCATCTATCTCTTCCTCGTCAGAAGTTCCCGCAGTGTCAGGATGCACAGTTTCGATAATGTCATCCAGCGACACTGCACTGCACACTGCAACGTCGTCGTCGGCACCAACATAGTCCGCGAAGGATCCAGGCAGCTCCAGGTTGCCGAACTCTGGTAGCGGAACCGGAACTAGCTGCTGTCTAGCCCTCTGGTAGCTAGACAGCAGCTAGTTCTGTAGCTAGACAGCAGCTAGTTCTGGTTCCCGCGGCTGTCCCAAACGTAGACAGGCTCAACAATCTCCGTTCAACACGTCCGGTACAACGACGTGAAATCTAGTGAAAGTTATCGCATACTAGAAAGCGAGCTCGAAATTATCTGCCATTTTACCTGCTCACAGCTGTCTCTGCAAAGAAGGCAGAAAACAAAACAAAAAAGGACCCCAACAGAAGTGCGCAGTGCAATGTGACTAAGCAAAATGAATGCTCTCCGGCTGGCTCTGGACAACGTTGGCTGTGGCTAGCTATGGCCGACAGCGTGTCGAAAAATTGAAGAGGCCCTGTGGTGGCAGAGCGGATAGTGTGCTAGAACGTGTGGAGGAACAAACTCGGTTCCTCGGTTTCCCGACTTTTTTTCATCCGGCTGCAGTGTGCCATCGTAGGTTTTTTTTTTTTTTTTTTTTTCTCGGACAGTCCAGCTAAGCGTCGTACGAGGCGGGACCGGCGTAAAATTGCATTGTAGAATTGAGGTTTTCAATAAATTAGTTCTATGGGGGTTTTGCCGGGACCAAGCCAATTCGTCGTAAAACGTGGGTCGTCGCAGAACCGGGCGACGTATTATCGAAGTTCCACTGTATATATATATTTTTTCAAAATGTAAGCCTTCTTAGTTATACTACTCCAAATTTGGTATTTCATGATAAAAAATTTATGATTTTTCTGCCGTAGCCTACTCCAAATTTGTATTTTAGTGCTCCAAAAGTAACATTTTGCTGCTATAAAAATTGCTCTAAATTGTATTGTTGCACCCCTGCATTACAATTTTTCTTGTTTATTACCTTGTTAGTTATTTGCATTTTACACTTAATGCGGTGCAATATGAGCCATTAATGGCTCACAATCATGTAGGTTTAGTGGCAGAAAAAGTATGTCCAAAAAGAGCTATTTTTTACACATTGCTGTGGTTGAAACAGAAAACTATGCAACTCACTTTAAGTAGGATTACATACAATTTGAAATCAGCCTAAAAACCTATATGAACAGCAAAAATTTCAATGCCCTAAGCTACAAATTTAAGAATTTTTTTTCTGGGGTACTTTGAAGGGGCCCTCGAACACTTTTTCAAGTAACTTTGGAATAGATTCACTAAAAAAGCTTATTGCCTTACAAATTCAACGGCACGAAAATTTCAAGCACCCGTCTAGTACAAGCGGAGTTATAAAGGCTTGTCGCGTGCTCCAATCGCATTCTCTTTTTTGTCGTCCTGACGAAAGCACTAGAAGCTAAGCAGGGGCGGATGGCATGGATAAATAAAGTATGTAACGTGCGCCTCGAAACCTTGAGCACTGTTTTTCTTTTTTGTTCTTCGAGTACACAGCTTTTTCAGTGTGATAGCACGTGCACGCGTGAACAAGTTGCGACCTCCTGCGGCGATCCCTGTAATCACCGAGCGCACCATTTTCAAACCGACCAATAGCTGATACGAGGGAGGCCTTCTACGAATGATTTTTGAGCTTCCTCCATCATTTGTCAAAAAAAGAGAAAACAACTTTTAGCTGCTTTTCATAATTTATTGTGAATTGCAGGCCGCGTGCTGCGCTATAATATTTGGCTCGCGTGTTCTCGGGAGACTCTGCTGCCGATTTGCAGCATTTTCTGACCATGCACAAAAAGTGTTGCAGGGCCCTTTCAAAGACGGTCATCATATTTTATGAAAATGTATGTTCAAACTTGAACTTTTAAGGGTAGTTGCGGGTCATTTCTTAAAAATGACCTATTTTTTGTTTTCACCTGTTTTGATAAGATTATTACCTCTGCTGTTCTAAAAAAAAAAATGATGTCGAGACTCAACTGGAAACGCTTTAAAATTGTGTCTAAGCAGCACGAGGTGGCTGCTAAAAGGCCTAAAGTGTGCAGTTTTCGACCACCTTGCCGCTGATTATGCGCCGCCGCTTGCCATTGTCGATCACTTGAGGCGAGGGGCGGAGCCTCACTTTTCAACTAAGGACCGTTTCCCACGCTGCTGCAACGCAAGAATGATAAAAAGAAGCACGCATTTGCCGTGCTTTTCGGGTGCTGCGACTGGCTTTTTGAAGCCTACTTGCAGGGTCCGTGTCTCGTCAAGCAGCGCGGCTTAACAATGCTTTTCTTGTGTGTTTATATTCATTATGGATGACGAAAGCTGTAGTTTGCGTGACAGCTACGCTGTAAACGTAAAATCTGTTGTGGCAGCGCGCTTTGTAGGAGTTAGCTATGAGCAGCTGGTCTGATTTCCAGCAATTCTTGGCTTGCAAAAGCGAATGCATCATAAGTCAGTACCACAGCCATCAGCCGGAACTTTTGCGATGCAACAATGGATGCCATCTGCTCCAATCTTGCGAGATCGAGGGAGCTTACAGTGAGGGAAGCTAGCGGGGATGACATTGCCGTTATCTATGATGGTACGTGACACAAACATGGTTACAACAGCCACAGTGGCACTGGCACTGTTGTGTCCCTCGACAGTGGACTTTGTTAAGATTTCGAAGTCCTGTTAAGGGGAGATGCTACTCGAAGACACTTTTTTTTTTAATATTCACCCTAGAGCAATGAAACTTGAGCTTTTTATGGAACTTTTTATGCTGATTTCAAGTACCGTATTTACTCGATTCTACCGCGCCCTCGATTGTAACGCACACCCGATTTCCACCGCGAAAAAAAAAAAACGTAAGACATCGATTGCAACGCGCACCCAATTTTCTTGCTGGCCCGCACGATCACACCACTCGAAAAAACGACTCCTTTCGGGAGCGTCTTCCATTTAAATATGAGGTAGGGGCGAAGCTTGTGCCCATCTGACGTGTAACAGAGCATTGCCGTCACTGTAGTTTTACCGTGGACCGATGTCAGCACGCGAACTTGCTTCGCCCCCTTCTTCTCGACGGTTGTGGTGCCAGGCATGTCGAAGTAAAGAGGCGTCTGACCAGCATTCCCGATTTGCCCAAGCAGGTAGCCGTTGTTGCGCCGCAAGTTCAGGACGAAACTCTGAAAACTGTGCAGCTTTTCATCGTACTCCACTGCAAAACTTTTCGCATATGCATGTTCTCCTTCGGAGGGAAAAACCTTTCCTCTTCATAAAGTTAGTTAGCCAGCACCTTCTCGCTTTAAACTGGCTCCGCATTAGACCTTTTTCTAAGACTAATTGCATAGCCCGCACTTAAAGCAGTTCTGTCGTCACGGGCCGCTGTGCCGCTCGCTGCTCAAGCACATACTCGCCGAGCAGCTCTTTATTTGCGGAAACCTACCTTGCTGTGGTCCACTGAAGCCTTTGCGTGAAGCTTTGCTGTCGACAATCTTCTGCTTTTGTTTCCGCCGGTCCCGCACGCACGTTTCGGGAACTCCGAACGACCGCGATGCGGCCGATTTCCGTCCGTTTCTGCACACGCGATGACTTTTCTTTTAAAAGCGGCATCGTGGTGCACTCGAGTTTTTGGAGTCAGCCCTTCCACGCCGTCGATGCTAATGCACTACTAGATGACGAACTCCTGAGCACACGTACGAAGTGCCGCACATGGGAAACACATAGGCAGAAATGGCCGACGCGCCATGCCGATGCACGTAGGGGGCGGCCATTTTGGATTTGCTGTGGCAATAGATTGACCGTAATTTTTTTGTTCGTACTCGATTCTAACGCGCATGCGACTTGTGAACTTGCTTAACCGGAAAAAAGGTGCGCGTTAGATTCGAGTAATTACGGTATATAATTCGTTTTCTTGCTAGTTGCCTACTTTTAGCTCTGCGAAATGACAAAGTGAATACCTTAACCATTTTGCCCCCCCCCCCCCCTCTTTTCATCCCTAAACTTCCGTAATTTTTTACCATTCATAGTTCATAATGTTTGAAATAAAGTCTAGAATGCAAATAACTAATTAGGAAGCACATACAAAATTTGTAATAGGCGTGAAAAATAATAGACATAAAAAGTCCATATTTCATCTACCCTAGTAAAGGTTTACATAGAATTTTATTATTATGCAATAAAATATTGAAATTAAAACTAGATAATGGCATTTGCCGTGGTTTGGAAAAACTCAGGGCAAAATTTCATGCAGATCCGAGCAGTGGAAGTGCCCGAAAAAGGAGGGGCACATCGAAAAAAATGGAAAATATTGTATTTTTGGGAAAAACAAGTTTCTAAGTTAAAATTGAGTTTTTATTTATGAAAAATATAATTAAATCTAACAAAAGTTGTGCACCAAAAAGAACCACTGACCACTGCGACTGAAATACGCCAGCCCCATGAGTTTGTCCCTCTCGGCTTTTTCGAGCCGACTTCTCACAGACATTTCGCTCACAGACAGGGCCATGAAACGCTTGCCAAATTTCCGCTCCATTTGGCAGAGCCTTGTGCCAACTACAAGCTAGGAACAAATTCGACAGGACTGTGAAATCCAAACCAAGTCCAGTGTCATGCCATTTTGTGGCCATGTTTGTGCCACATACCGTTGTACATAATGGGAATGTCGTCCCTGCTAAGTTCTCTCACTGCGAGCTCTTTCGACCTCGCAAGATTGGCGGTGACGTCATCCATTGCCGTATCACGAGCTTTCCGGCTGACGGGTGTCAATGACTTTTTACGCATTGGCTTTGCAAGCCACCAAATTAACTGCCGCAAATCGGACCAGCTGCTTGTAGCCTATTCCTAAGAAGCGCGCCGCACAACGGCTTTCACTTGCGAGCAATGCTTTTTTCATTCATAACGGAGATGATTACACTAGAAAAGCATTGTTCAGCTGCGCTGCTCGACAAGACATGGACCCCGCAAATAGGTTTCATAGCACATACAGGCTCGCAGCGGCCAATGGCGGTCTCGGATTCCTACCAAGTGATAAGCCAGTTGTGGCGCTCAAAAAATGCGCAAAAGAGTGAGTCTTTTTATTATTTCTTGCGCCGCATCAGCGAGGGAAACTGTTGTTGCTTGAAGAGTGAGGCTCGACTCTTCAGCTAATGTGATCAACAATGGCGAGCGGCGGCGCATTATCGGCAGCAAGGTGTTCGAAGACTGCACACTTTGGACCTTTTAACAGGCACCTTGTGCTCTTTAGATGCAATTTTAAAGCATTTCTAGTTAAGTCTCCACCTGTATATTTTTTCCATAACAGTAGAGGTACTAATCTTATCAAAACAGGCAAAAATAAAAAATGGGTAATTTTGAAATTTTTCGACCTGCATCTCCCCTTAAACTTCTGCCTACCATGCAGTCAGCACAAGGCTCTGCTAGATGGAGCGAAAAAGTTTTGCAAGTGTTTTATGGCCCTCTCTGTGAGTGAAATGTCTGTGAGGAGTCGGCTCGAAATAGTCGTGAGAGACGAACTTTTGGTGCCGGGAAATTTTAGTGGCAGTCGCCACTACAAGAAGGATTGTTCTTTTTTGCGCAAGTTTCATTGTATTTAATGGCATCTTTCATAATTAAACATTCAATTCTAACTTTAAAACTCATTTTTTTCTCAAAACACAGATTTTGCCATTTTTTCAATGTGCTCCTTCTTTTTCGGGTGCTTCTAATGCTTGGATCTGCATGAAACCTTGCCCAAATTTTTTCAAAGTTTGAGAAATGCAATTATCTTGATGAAATTTCGATATCTTTATAATATAATGAAAATATTGCAATATTTTATGTAAACCTTTACTAGGGCAGGAGAAATATGGCGTTTTTCACGTCTGTTATTATTTTTCATGTCTATTACATATTTTTAAGCACTTCCTAATTAATTTTTTGCATTCTACACTTTGATTGATGAATATATGGAGTTTAACGTCCCAAAACCACCATATGGTTATGAGAGACGGCATAGTGGAGGGCTCTGGAAATTTTGACCACCTGGGGTTCTTTAAGGTGCACCCAAATCTCAGCACAGGGGCTTACAGCATTTTCGCCTCCATCGAAAATGCAGCCGCTGCAGCCGGGATTCGATCCCGCGACCTGCGGGTCAGCAGCCGAAAATATTAGCCACTAGACCACCACGGCAGGGCTTCTCCATTCTACACTTCATTTGAAACATTATGAACTATCAATGGTAAAAATTTACGGAAGTTTAGTGATGAAAAGAGATAAGCAAAAGGCTTAAGTTTCTGACTTTGTCATGTCACAGAACTAAAAGAATGCAGTGATCCCTCTCCTGCGCCAAAGTGTGCCAAATCAGATTTTCTGCCCCATCCTGATAATATCAAGGGAAATTGCGCCAAACTGTGCCAAAGTCAGATTTGGGAGCGTCTATCACCGGCAATAGCCACGTGGGTGCATTAATACATGGGCACCTTGTTCTCGGGGCTACCAAAGTTACATTGGCGTAATTATATTATTGTGCTGAATAAACAACGGTTAGGCGTGCGTCCTAAATTCCACGATGCTATGTTCAGTGCCAACACAACGCTGTTGTGCAAGTCCGCTTAACGGCGAAACGTGCTCTCCGCAGAGGCTCGTGGTGTATAGTCCAATCGGTAACGTGAAACTGTGGTGGCGATTCATGGGTGGATGTTGTCCATTCCAGGAACGCTGCTGATAGTTCATTTGAAGAGTTGCGTGGCATGTAATAAAGCAATTCTACTAATAACTGCACGTGCCGCCAGAATGTCTGTCACGTCTATGTCTGCACATCGCTATCTAATTTTTTGTGCTTCGTGTCCACAGAAAAACACGTAAATGGTGGGAACGCATTGACACTTTTTCTCTAATCCATGGATCATTATACAGAAGTTCTGTGTCGTAATTTCGTCCACCAGCACATCCG
Source organism: Rhipicephalus annulatus (assembly GCA_013436015.1). Classification (NCBI taxonomy): domain Eukaryota; kingdom Metazoa; phylum Arthropoda; class Arachnida; order Ixodida; family Ixodidae; genus Rhipicephalus; species Rhipicephalus annulatus. The sequence goes on along the minus strand of WOVY01003683.1, from coordinate 192,424 downwards.
CGTTTAAAATCGCTGTGGCTGTAAAAGCCCCCTAAATGACCCTTCCCTTTTGAACTTGAGGTTGCTAGGGTCGAAATTGAAAATTCTCGCATGCTTTCTTTTTAAATGTCATATCATTTATAAAAGCATGCGTCCTGGTCGGAGAAGCCACAGTTCGGTTTTAATATGCGCAGCTTTAGGGAGGCCATCGCTGACGGCTCTGGTGTCGGAAAGCTTGTAAAGCGGCTACATCCTGTTACACATCCGCCTCTCGCTTTCCAGAGTCAATAGCTGACGGTTAATAAAAGATGAACATCACAGCATCGCATTTATTGCTTCGTTTAAGGAAGGGGTGGAGGGGAGGCTGCTGCATCGCGTGAAGTAGCTGACATGTGTTATCTTGAGGTGTAATGAGACTGTTCATGAACTTTCTGTGCTACTAACATCTGCTTCGCGTTTAGATAACTGACAGCACGGAAGCTTCGGCAACTGAAGTGATCATTGTCCCTTTAGCCAGCGTTCTTTTGAGTTGTGCAATATCGGATCTAAAAGATACAATTTGTTAGTTTCACTTACGTTCTTAGCAATGAGTGTGATACCAACAAATTGCATTGTTATACCAAATAATAGGGCTTGACGTCATCCGTGAGAAGCGCTAGCGGTGGGGTTGCCATTTCTAAGGTTCGCACACTCGCAAAAACTTGAAAGCTTGCTGCACGCGCTGTGCTCGATATCCGCGACTTGGGTGACCACAGACCCTCGAAACGTCTCTTGCACGTCGATGCACATGCATATGGAATCAGACTTGTCTAGAGCACCAAACCGGCCACTCCAGCTGGCGTTTTCTTCAGAAATGTGTAAAGAGAGGCGTCGTAATGCTACCAGACATGCTTGTACGGCGTGTTAGGCCCTTGTGCTTTAATGTAAGCATCAATAGAAGTTTGTAGCTAACCTGAGATAGAAGCCGCGGCCAACAACAGTGTCGACAGGCACACGTTCCACTGCTCTAGACTAGTGTGATTCTATCTGTACAGCACGAATGGCACGTACGAATGGACCTCTGAAATGGCGTGATGATGGTGTGGCCGCCTTGCGATCAAGGCTCAGTGCATACCCTCATACGGCCGCTCTATAAAGCGAAGCACTTTTCGCACAGTCTGTTTGTGTTGAGAGTACAAGGTGGAAGGGTATACCAGTTGTAAATAGCGTGTGCGCCAGCGATCTACCCTTAAATGTCAAAGATCATAACAATACCTCCCCCCCTCATGTTTCTCGCTCGATCCTTCCTGTCCCTTGGAGACTGGCGGCGCGTTCCTCTCTGCTTGAGCAACAATCACTAGAAGGTCTGGCACATGGGGTGATGTTATCGCATCCGCCCTCAGTGCAAAAGAGATAATTTCGGCTCTTCTTATCTCTTCTTCACTCGCGTTCGTCATCCTGATCGCGCGCTTTTACCCACGTGTAAAGCACGATGCGCTGGGGTATGCTATCGATTGGGACATCACACAAAACCTGACAGCCAGTGGCATAGCCAAAAAGGGGGTCACATCGGGAATGTCCTCCCCCCCCTCCGAATTTTTTTTTGCCATGGCATATATAGTGCAAAATGACCTTTTGCCTGCCCCCCATGCCCCTTCAAATCAAAGTGCAACCCCCACCAAATTTTTAAAAATGTGTGGCTACACCCCTGGCAACGACAAAAACCAGTCGAAAATGTCCATATAATTGCTATCCCATTAAAAACAAAATGGATCTTGCCTTAGAGTTGTCTCAGGTGTATGCAGAAGGTACGCTGTGAGATTTTTTTTTATGTACTGGTTTTTAGAGGACACGGTAAGGTGTTTTTGGAGTATAGACAGAACGCCCTAGCCATATAAAGTATCGCTGCAAAAGGAAAATGAAGTTTGTTAAATTGTGTAGTTGTAGCACAGAAATGAGGGCTGGAGAAGTCTGGATTTCTGAGACTAGCTGAATAGTGTCGTATTATGCCCAACAGTCTAATCAGTCATGAAGAAAAAGAACCTTTTTTTATTCAAGTCATCGTAGGGAAATGCACTTGGTACTGTGTGAGTCTCTAGCGTTCTTTGTCATAGCGTTTGTCCACCTATCTGCTGATAACCACATAGGTGTACTTTTATAGTTATTTCGTGAAGTACAATTTTATTTAACCAGTATTCTGTTTGTTTGCTACAGAAATAATCGCTGAACAAGTTTTTCCAGAATGCTCAACAGCATCATGCCATTATTCTAGCATCATCAACTGAAATAGGAAGTGCTTCTATGATTGGCTCTATGGAATTTGAATGAATCTAAGTATTTCTAGCTCTTCACAAGAGCCTTAGAATAATTTTTTGTCCTTGAATGTAATTGCAACTTGCTTCTCCTCCAGAATTTGAAGTTAGGTGCTCCAGATTGTTGCAATATGGAAAATTTTGCTGCTCCAAAGTTCTCTAAAATAAAAAATTTTTCTGCTCTAATGTGCTCCAAATGAAAAACTTTGCTGCGCCAACGTACTCCAAAATGAAAATTTTCTGCTCCAAAAATTGCTCCAAATCGGAAGACCTCGGTGGCATCAGTAAGAATGTAACTTCCAAGAAAACTAATTATATATTTGAAATCAGCATAAAAAGTTCTATAGATAGCTCAAGTTTTATTGCTCTAGAGTGAGTGAATATTAAAAAAAAGTGTCTTCGAGTAGCATCTCCGCTTAAAGGGACACTGAAGAGAAAAATTATATTTTTTTTCGTGTTAGTAATGATGCTTTGATTCTGCCAAAAACACCAAAGCTGTTGCTAGGAGATGCTTAGTAAGCGACAAAATGCGCAAAAAGAAAATGCGGGTGGCAATGCTACCTTTAAGTTCTCACACCAGTCACTGTGACGTCATGAATATTGACAACGTCTGCTGGGGCAGATCCTAATTGGCGAAAATGATGTGTATTGTCTTCTGATGGAGCCAGAGACTCAACATACCTAGTTCCAGGAAATTTAGTAGACAGAGAATAAAACAGCGCTACAGGCAGGACAGGAAGACAAAGAAACGGTGCTGAACAAACAATTGAAATTTGTTGCAAAACAACCGAAATACTATATAGAAAACAGGTATTGCGCTGAACCACGAAATGTATGCAGAAAAGCACCTAAATGTGATAAAGGTCATACAGGAACACACATTCTAGGAACTGTCATATCAGTGCACCCCTTCAGCTTATGACACTCAGCATGTGGCCTTTTAGATAGTCTTGTGGCCTTCAGCTTAAACACACAGCATGTGCTCTTTTAGATAGTCTTCTGGCATGGCAATCAAGTAATCAGCCAGTACCTGTTACACCCACTGGCACCCTGTTACTGCATGTGGGTGCCAATTTACTTTTCACTGCTTCATTGCATTACTATTATTTCTTTTTGTTATTGTCCTCTGCAAGTACCTATGTATAATATTGTTAAGTTACTTATTTGTTCTATTTATCCTAATAATCTTTACATATTGTTCAAATTTACACTATTGTTATATAACTGGAACACTTCTTTTATAATTATAACCACTCCCCTCTGTAATGTCTGTTGACCCTGAGAGTAAATAAATAAATAAGTAAATGTTTGAATAAATTGCCCAGGAGACAGCAAATGAATGATATGAGTTCCTTTTTACACTAAATTATAAATGCCCTGCTACATGCTATGCAGTAACATTCAGAAGCGTTCCCTACATATTAGCAGTCTTTCTTCTTTTCTTTCTTTTTTTTTCTTAGTATGTTTAAAAAGCATTGAAAGTTCCCTTTAATTAATACAGCTGAGCACATCTAACCTAACACATTTGTGCTAATAAAAGAGGCGTCATACAATAGATGTGAAGATATGTCCCAGCAGGTGTCTTTCTTTCATTCCTTGATTTTTTTCCCCTCTTCATTTTGTAACCACCCCCATTGCGTAATGGTGTTTCTGTGCTGCCATGACATGTTTTTTTCTTATTTGCTGATTTTTATGCATTCCTAATATCTGTAATATTTTTTTTTCAGCTACACTACAGATGTTGAATTGCTACAGGATTGGAAGAGAAACCAAGGTTAGTCAAAGCTATGAAGCCTTTTCTTCATGTGAAGAAAGTCTGTTAATGAGACCACATATCATTCGCCTGCTGAGAGTTGTGCATATTTTTAGGTTGGCTTAGCTGTACTGTTGTCAGCAACATTGACAAGCATTCAATTTAATTTTCACAGTCAACGTCATAAAGAAATAGGTTTTGACCTTGGAATTAAACACTATGGTTAGCAATGTCATACTATGACACACATCTGAGCCAAATAGCACACCTCTGCATGCAGCTTAGGGCATACTGTAATTTTGCTCAAATGGCTGCCGGACCTTCCATGTGCACTCAAACTTCAATATAACGAGCACGAGTATAAGGAAATGTCAGTTATAACGAAGTAAATGAAAAATTGTCTTGCAATAGATAGAGTTAGGAGTAACTTTGATAATGAATTTTCGAATATAACAAACTTGTTTTTTTTTGTAATATGCAGCTTTGTGATAATGAGATTCTAGTGCGTGTTAAAATTATTCTTGAAGTGCTAGTCCTGTTTGCATCTTGTCTGTGTTTACGTTGCGCTGGTTTAACTATTGAAATGGTCGTATGGTATTATGGAAAACAAACCTGACAGCTTGTTGGCCAGTTGTGCCATATGCCTCCTCACAGTTATGGCCAGCCATTTCCATGTGATTTATGTTGCATTGGCTTAGAAAGAATTAAAAATGCAAACCATAGTAACACACACTGTCACAAAAAGTGTGTTGTTACCTTGAATTACATTGCAGCATGCAAGGGTGCTTTAAACTTAAGCTTAATGACAGTTGAACTCAACCACAGGAGTGTTACACGGCAGCTGCCATCAACATCCTTAATAGCAGTTCGCTTCAGCTGAGACTCGTGGACCGAGTTGATAGATGCCAACTGATAGCGTAGCCACATCTATTTTGGTGTATGCACCTTTGTTGCAAATAATGAGCTGCTCAGTAAAGAACGAACTGTTGTGTCAGTGCAACTGATGATTGAATCTAGTAAAACCACCTACTGGAACCACGCACATGACAAAAAGGATCGAAAGCACTCAAAAATGTATGTAAAGAAAGATAACCAGCAAATAGGCTTTTGTATTGTTTCCTCAATCGAACTGGTTGTCAGATTTTTAAAAAAAATCAGATGCTGTAGTAAAACAGACCAAAACAATGTTTTTCCTAAAACACTTACTTAAAAACTTTAGGAAGTTTTCTTAAGAATCGCAGATGCTATCCAGGCACTTTCATGTGACCACGTAATGTAACTGAGCATGGCATGCACTATATAACTCCTCGAAAACCACTGTTTTGTTGGACTAAAGTTCTGATGTTTGCCGTCATTCAATTCAAAAGCAGTTGAAAGTACCCTGAATAACACAGGTATAAAAATAGGCATGAACAAAACTGTGGAAGAGCCATGATGCTCCCACCCAACCAGTGTTGCCAGATCCCATCGAGCTAACAAACGAATAATCATCACAAAAGAAACGCAAAAAAGCGACCGACTTTTGCAAAAAAGCCCAAAAGAAGTGGAGATTTAATAAATTTTGATCAGAATATTTTTAAATATAATAGGAAAGGTCACTCAAATGTAAAGTGGAGTCTTTACTATAATAAAAAAATGTCACTCAGATGTGAAGATAACTTAAAAGATCACAATAATTAAAATAAGTGCAACTATAAATAAAATTACATATTTACTTTTACTTACTTTTGAACATTGTCTCCAGGGTAGTGCTCCATTTGATTCAATGCAAGTTTGCCAGTGAATGGTTAACATTACTTTTTGATTCCCTCAACATATATTTGACTTGAACACTCAGCTACTCAGTCATCGACAAACTCGCTATTGGTGAGCGTGATGAACACTAAAGTAACTATAGTGGTTGAATAAGTGCAAATAAGCCCCCCCCCCCCCCCCAAAAAAAAAAGTTACAAATGACAAAAAAATTCTACAAGTGACTTGGCGAAAAAAGGAGCTCAAATCCGCTTAATATAAGTGGAACTGGCAACTCTGCACTCACCCCTCATCAAATGAAATCAAGTGGGGTTGCGAAGTCAGTATTGTAACTTTTATCATTTTCAAACACCACAAGATTCATATATCTTTGTTTGAATGATGATGAAGAGCTCTAAAAATGATCTAAATAAAATACAGAAATGGTACTGCAAGTGGGAAATGTACATGCTCGTTGCTTTTTGTGAAACTGTTTGACTCTGCATACAATTGTGTTAAGGATCAGCTTAGGAAACTGTTTGGCTGTAGTTCCACGCTACAGTGCTGCGACTTGCCAAATTTTGTTGTTTTGCTAGTTGGTTCATTATGTACAGCACAACACGAGCCCTTCTTTTCTCAGATTCTTTGCCTTGTGTTGTGTTATGTTGTGTTGTAATCTTCTTGCACAGTAAGTGGAAATTCGTTTCATTGAAAATTAACCTCGAAGTTTGTGTATGAAACATTTGTTTGGTTTATAAATTCAGGTTACATTAAGCACCAAAGGCATCAACAAAAGGAAGGGGGCAGCTGCCAGGCTACGGTGCCTCCACCACCCCAACCCTCTTTTCCATCCGTAATGTGGGACCCCCTGCATGCCTATGTTCATGAAAGAGTGGAACGATATTGGCACACATGTTTTGGCCAGTAGCTACATGGTAGGCTTATGCAAATAGTGAATTTTAGGTTCAAAGCGAATTCATTTTAGTCGAATAAGTTCGAATCAAATTTGAATAGTATACATGGCATATGAAGGAAAATAAGCACATTTATCATGAACTAAGTAACATGCCAAGATTTTTAAAAAATTGAAATAGGGCCTCTGTGGACAGAACTTTTTTTTTTTCGTTTGAAGGAAGTAAAAAAAACTTTGAGTCGTAGCAGGATTTGACTTTTGATAGGATGCAAGTAATAACCTGTAAAATACGTAGCACTTAAAAATTTTTTATACTGAAGAGCACATAAACCGTCATAACGAGCTTTTAAGCTTCATAAAATAATGATTTGAGGGTAATATGTTCATTTAAAGGGGCCCTGCAGCATTTTTTAAAGAAGCCATGGAATGGATTCACTAAAGAAGCTTATTGCCTCTCAGATTCACCACCACAAAAAATTTCAGAATTCGTTCAGTACAAGTGGAGTTGCAAAGATTTGTTGCATGCTGCAATTGCATTCTTTGTTCTCGTCCCGATAAAAGCACTGGATGTAGGAAGACATGGCACAGAGGAAGAAAATAAGTCATGGGCACCTCATGACCTTGAGCACTTTTTCCCCTCTTAGGATGCGTGACTTTTCAGTGTGATCTCGCACGTACGGGTGGACAAGCGGCGGCCTCTCGCGGCGGCCCCAGTAACAACTGAGCGTGCCATGCTCAAATCAGGCACTGGGCTGATAGGTGGCCTTCTACGAGTGATTTTTGAGCATGTGGCGTCATTAGCAGAGAGACGAGAGCAATTTTCATCTGACTTTCAAAATTTATTGTGATTTGTGGGCCGCGTGCTGTGCTATAATATTTGGCTCACGTGCTCCATATAGCCGGGACTACCGATCGGCAGCGTTTTCTCTATGCTTAATAAATGTTGCAGGGTCCCTTTAAATTTGAAGAGGGGCTTCGCCGCAGAGCCGATTTCTTTTGGATAGGTGCTTTCATGGCTTAGCATTTCTACACTGCAGTTAAACTACCTTTACGGACGGTTGAATGCAGATTAATATACATTGATTCATTCATTGCGAATACTTTGAAATTTGAAATAATTTAAATTTGAATCAAAGCGAATTCAAATACTATACTATTTGTTCGAATATTCGAAGAATTCGAATATTCACACAAGTCTGTTACATAGTAATCGGGGAATACTGTCAGCAGCACTTGCGTTCACAACGGCCGTGTTCACTAGCAGCATCTCGTAGTCCGCACAAGAAACGCCACACGAGCCCAGAACGCATCTTCTCGGGGCTGTTGCCATGCGGCGTTGATTCAACAAACACGAAAAGAACAAGAATGGTCTCGTGAACCTGGAACGCATGACAATGCATCGCCATGGAAGGGTAAAGCGAGCCGAGACACGAGTGGCGTCGGACGCATCCGAGCGAGCTTCAGCACCGAACCGCGTTACCTTGCACATGTAGCGACCGCAGATTCACTCAGATCTTTGATATAATATAGTTTCCTTTTAAGTCGAACCTTGCCTCGCTCCATCATTTTGGACATCGCTGAGAATACCAACAGTGCCTTTCTTTAGTTTTCCAGTATCACTTTGCTGAGTAGGTGCATGATAGATGAATCAAATTGAATTAAGGTGATATGAAAACAAATCAAATGTGATTTGTTAATTACAGTTGTAATAGTGTATAATTTCATTAAGTGTATATTAATAGTGAATCAAATGTTTGGATAGTCTGAAATTTTAATTAGTATCAAACTTGATTAACACCTCGGCAACGAAAGCCTCTGCATATAGAATCAGTAGTGAAGATAAGACGACCAAAAGAGAATAAGTATAATGTGAAGTAACAGCACAGTCAACTGAGAATGTCAAATGTAATGAATACTGTGTGAAAGCTTAGGATTTTGCATGTACTATCCTTAGCGTTAGCTAAAGTAGCTCTAAAATTTCAGTTTTTTTCTCTTAATGTTGCTTCTTGAGCAACACTACAATCAGCGTAGTGTTACCTACTTTAGCACTTTTAAGCTGTTTATACTAAAAGTTTTGCTTTGTTTAAAGTGCAGCGTGTTTTTCTTATGTCTCTAACAGGTGAATCTTCAGTTGATACAGCCAGTTTGCTGGAACAATGGTGTGTCGTTGATGAATTTTTCAGCGATGTTTACGACCAGGTATGCTGGCTTGATTTTAAAACCAAATAGGCCTGAAGTAGTACGTGCCTTTGCCTCATTATTACAGCAAAAATGCTTTGTGAGATATTGCCCAAGTGCTAAGCGTATTGTACTAAGCGTATTGTGATTGTCACATAAAATTACTTCTGCTATTTACTCCAAAATATTTATTAGAAGTGTTATTTGGCCTATAACTTGTGTATTACTACAGCAGCCACATTTCCATAAGGGCGAAATGCAAAGAACACTTGAGTGCTTAAGTTTATATGCACACTGAGAAACCCTAGGTGGCCGAAATTCATTCGTAGTCCCACACTACTGCATGCCTTATCATATTGTGGTTTTGGCATGTAAAACCCCAGCAATTATTAGCTTTAACTTGAGTGTTATGCTCATTCATATTCTTATATTTTGTTTGTGTAAATTCCTTCCAAGCTTTTGCATAGCCTGGAAAAAAAATATGGATGCTGATTTGTGTGAATAAAGGGTGGGTGTGCTCTGCTAGATGCATTGTTTTTATAATTGCTTAGTGTCGTAGATGTAAACAGTTCAGGTTATGGCGAAATTATTGCTCATCTACACGTGCTGCGAGAAACTCTTTTGTTGGAATGCTTGTTCTTCTGTTTTCAAACAATATGAAAGTTTGGTGAAAATTTGATTTTTAATAGTATTGGTTGTGAAAGTGAAATCCAAGATATTTTGTATAAGTTAGTTTTACCTGTAGTGTCTCAAATTTTTTTTTTTAGAACATGAGAACATTTCTAGAGGGCTCAGCTGTGTATTTCCTTTACTGCTGCTCTGTCTTTTGAGCACTTTTCATTTTAAGTATGTTGCAGAAACTTGCCCAAGCATCCACTTTAGCTCGAGAGATCAGCATGCGCTAGGTCACGTTGGCCAGCTTTTTTTGTTTTAGTAAATAGACATAGGAGAGGAAGAGAGAGATAATAATCTGAGAACCATATTAAACCTCCATTTGATGAAATCTGTGAAATCTACATTTTCTACCTTTTCACCCTGGTCGTATGTCATATGTGAAGCTGAAAAAAATGTAGGCCCAACTCTAGTAATTAATTCAAGCGAAACCATCGTGCCCATTCAGCCACCGCGGCTTGGTGTCCTAACTGCAGGTGTTGATTGGTGCAACGCTGATGCTGTATGTTCTCCAACCTGAACCACTTGCACTCTAGCCTGTCTAATGAGTGTGGAACATTGAAAATCATTTGCACACCATAGAAACAAAAGTCTCAAATTACATCAGAAGAAAGCAAGACAACAAGCTGAATTATAGCACCTTTGTTCATGGTGGCCACACTTTCTGTTTTGCAACTTTGCATACACACCTTGTCTGAGGAATGAAGCAAGAGCTGTTCCAGTGTCACCAATTCAGATTGCTGCCGCGCACTGGTTCAAGAGTAGTGTAATGTAAGGAAATTTTATTTCAGAACACACACATGATTTTATAGTGTTTCTAGCAGAGAGGTGGGTAACTGCATGCAGTTCCGGAAGCATGGCAGGCATTTAAAAGCTTGTTGTAGCGGTGCACTTGCCAAAAAAAACTTTCATTTGTATTAGAAGTGCCTACTCTTATTGCTTTGGCTGGAATTTATTTTAAACTTCAGAGCCCAGAGATAATTTCTTTGAGACCATGGAATGCAAGCAGGCTATGGGATATTCTGAAACAAACGATGACATCCTTTTTCTCAGCGATCTAGTTGGTTTAAAAAAAGTAAATGTTCATGGGTAAGAGTGCAAAGCAATGCAGTAATAGAAGAGAGAGAATAATACAAGCAATGATGCTTTCTTCATTGTCTGCATCATTCGTACTGTTAGCCATGAACATATTCTAACAAGCGCAATTTTCTATGTTTATTCTGTAAAAAAAAAATATAGTAGATTGACGTTGCTAAAGCCAATTTTTACAACTACACTGATTTCTATTTAACCCATAAGAAAGCAAAGAGGGGAAAGGGAAATGAGAAATAGAATAGAGTAGAAAAGAAAGGCTGCCTTCTCAAGATGAGTACCAATACTGAACTGAGCAGTCGGTTTGGGTACTGCCCCCTTCTCTCCCCTAGTTATCTGCTCTAGCATTTCACCAAGACTATCTTTCAAAGGGGCCCTGCAACAATTTTTCAGCGTGATCAGAAAACGCTGCTGATCAATAGTCAAAGTGCCTTGAAATATGTGAGAGAAACAATATAGTGCCGCATGCAGCCTGGAAACAATGAATTAATTATCAAAGTTGGCAAAAAATCCCTCTCTCTTCTCTTGAAAAATGATGTAATAAATCCCAATTACCACGCCATCTATGGCCAATGGCTGATTTCAGCATCCTGAGCTGCATACTTACCACGGCCGGCGTGGGATACCACCATGTACCCGTGCGCATGTTCGCGATAACATTAATGTAAGCAGTGTTTTTATAGAGACAAAAGTAAAAAAGCTTCTCAAAACTATAATGTGCACTGAGGGGTGCACATACAGTTAAACCTCGTTATAACGAGACGGGCTATAATGAAATAATGGATATAACGAGCAAATCCTAATTCCCCTTGAAAGTCCTCATACAAACCAATGTATTCAAAACCTCGTTTTAACGAGGCAAAATTTGCCTGTTATGGGATATAACGAACAAGTTTTGTTAGGAAGTAAAATTTTGAGCCGATGTCACGACAGTGCACAACGCGAATTTGAGACGGCGCGCAACGCGAGAACTGTATTTAGCAGTTCAAAACTCCCGCCACGCGCCCTCCAGCAACGCGCGCAAAGCAGACGGCACGCGCTGTTTCCGGAGGAGAGTTCGCTGCACGTACGCCGCTTGGCTAACACCGACAGCGGAGCGCTCCGCGAACGTCTCGCCCTTTTCTTTTCTTTTGTGTCTTCTTTATATTCTCCCTCTCCCCTTTCTCATGGTGCTGAGGCGCGCTTCCTAATCTTCCATACCCCCTTCCCCTTGAGTAACTGGTTCCTAGAGGGCAGCACAAAAGAGCGCCCCTTCCTCTTCACCGTCACTTTCTCTGCAAGTGTTGTCGCTCGCCGACGTGAGCCGCGTTGCTTTTGCGTGCGTATCTTTTCTCTTTTTCGACCGCTTCCGCCTTTTCTTTTATCGTGCTGCGCTCGTGATTCCAGCAACATGAATGCGCCAGGCGGGAAGCGAAAGCGCATAACGCTAGATCAGAAGGCGGCTATGATAAGAGCCGTCGAATCGGGGACCAAGAAAGGCAACGTGGCAAGAGACTTTGGCGTATCGACGAGCACACTGTCAACCATCTTGAGCAAGCAGGAGTCCATCATCGACGCCGTTGCACGAGGCGTGAAAGGAAGCGCTAAGAGGATGAGGGCACCTGCCCTTGAAGCGGTCGAAAGGGCCGTTTTTAAATGGTTCTTGGACACGCGGGCTGTGAATCTGCTGGTGAGCGGCGCCTTGCTGCAAGGAAAAGCGAGGGACTTCGCCTGCATCATGGGCTATGACAGCTTCGTAGCAAGTTCGGGGTGGCTCCAACGCTTCAAGGAACGCCACGACATTGTCGGGAGAGCGGTCTGCGGCGAATCGCAATCTGTCGACGAAGCAGAGGCTACCAAGTGGGCCTGCCTGAAATGCAAGCTGTGTATTTTGAAGTGCATTAAAACAGGTGCATGACTTTTTTCCTTTTCATTTGGGAATGCGGTTATTTTGTTGCATACCACCGTGCGGCGGGATGCTATTTCGCCCGCTATTTTTTTTGGGTAAATACAGTGCATAATATTTGCGGTAAATGCCCGCTATGGCTATAACGAAATATTGGTTATAACGAGCAAATAGCGGTCGGCCCTCCAATTTCGTTATAACGAGGTTTAGCTGTAGTTTCTTACCCCCTTGTCATCCCACCCCTGCGTACTTTTAGTGCGCTCGCGAGTACAAAATGAGAAAGAAAGTGCTTAAAGTGTGTGGCAAATCGGTATAACTCCGTTCGTACTTGTCAGCAGTCAATTCATAAAGCAATAATGAAACCGTTTGATCGTTACTTGGAAATGTTTCTTGGGCCCTTTAATAGATTATTAGCCTTGTCAGTGCCATCTGCTTCCTGAATTATTGCGACTGCAAAATTAGTGAGAGCTCATTGCATTTAGTACTGCCACTTCCATGGCTACTCACGCTTGCTGCCTGACACGTGGCAGCATTAAAAACATCCGACTGGGCACTGGTGAAAGTTACAGGCGGTATAGAATATAGAACTATATTGGTAGTAGTACACTCATACCTCGTTATATCGTAATGGGATATAACAATATAATGGATATAGCGAAGTAAATTAAGTTCTTCTTGACAGCTCTATTGAGAACCATGCATTTTAAACCTCATTGTAACGATGTAAAATCGACTGGTAGATGTATATAACGAACTTAATTACTTAGTCTATTAAATAGTCTATAAATTAAACGACCGTGGTGTGTTAAGTATATCGTTTTTTGCGGAGTTTGATGCTCATTTAACGCGGCTCTTTCAAAACTCCCGTGCCGACCTTACAGCCACGCCACACGCGGTCAAGAGAGCCGTACTCCTCACACAGCCAGCGGAGAGGACTGAGGAAGCGCTCAGCGGGTCACATGACCGAGAAGCGGCGCCACGGTGCAAAGCGATTTCCCTCTCACTAAGAGCAGACGATGGGGAAGCTTCAGAAGACTTACATTTATTCATAAATCTATCAGGACATCCATCATTAATTGAAGTAATCAATAATGCGCATCTGCACACGTTTGCCTTGCAGCGAGTCCATCAATTTTGCATGCAGTTGGCAAAGCATAGTAGCGTGCGGCTAAGTCCAGCGCCAACACTCTCTAAAGACGACGGCAACGACTGCGTCTCCGCTGCTACCCTCTGCATCGAGAAAAAAGGAGCGTCTCCATGTGGAGAAAAGCAGATCGGCATTAGAGAGAAAGCCAACTCTCCGCAACAGCTTTCTTTTTTTTCCCTCTCTCTCTCTCTTCACCCGCAGCCTTGAAAGGAGAAGGGTCTCTACGTGCAGAGACTGAAAAGGGAGAAGTGTGGCACAGGCGCGTCCCAGATCGGCATTTGAGAGAGAGTAAACAATCCGCCACAATCTTTTCTTGTGTTCTTTCTTCGCGTGCAGCATTGAGAGGTGCCGCCACAAGATTGGGGATGGTGCTGAGAGCATTTTCGGAGCGCGGTATATTCGAAATAACCGTCGCAAGTGCTTGCACATTCGAAATACAGGGTGTTTTTGCCCATTAAAATACACTTAGCTTTGACGGGACCACAGCATGAGTTCGAATCATCCGGAAGTTCGAATAAAGTGTGCTTGTAATAATGAGATTTGACTGTGCTTATTTTCCGTCTCAAGCGTGGTCGCATAGTGGTACATCGGGCCACGAAGCGGTTTCCTTCTTTTCATGCTTATAGGTGTCCGCCCATCTGAGCATACATTGCCACGAACTGTTATAATCTATATAATGAAATAAAGGATATAGTGAAATAATTGTGGCTCTTCTTCAACTTCGTTGTAACGAGGTTTGAGTGTATAGTGCACAGCACTAGATTGTTCATGAGCATGCTTTTTGTGTTCCCCACTCGTGTAGTGAGGAGGCAAGCATTCAGATTCCCTTACATTCTCCCCCCCTCCACCTTCTTTCTCTCCAGTGCTACTAGAAAAGGACATGCTCCACTTCAGTGGCTGATCTATGTTGTGTGGTGCATGAGTTCAAAAATGTGCCTGCGAGAACCTTGTGTTGCACAGCCTGTCTTCCAGTGGCATTTATAGAAGTCTCTGTTCGTTGCCTTGGTATTTCTTGGTGGCAGCAGTGGAACATTTTGTTTATGGAAATCGCAGGCAGACTCTTCATTATATTGTGGAAAACTGTACATTGTTTCCTATGGACACTGTGGCACTCTGGCAGATGACATTGTGCAGTCTCAGTTTGAAAGCTTTATACTGCCTACAACATTGCAAGCAACTTAGGGGGTGTTCTGTTTTGGGAGAGGTAAAAATATTGGGCACAAGCTTTCTACAAGAACTGAAATTAGGGCACATCGTAAGAACAAACACTGTTGGGGCAGTCAATCTGGACATTACTGTTGCAGATTAGAAGAAATGCAGTGAAGGCTACCAGTGGGAATATAAAGTGACTTATGACCATCGTGCTTGATAACAGTGTCCCTGTTGCATGTCTGATGCAGTGAATTGTTTAAATTACGCGATAAATTGTGGTCAGTGCCTAGCAAAAATACTTCAATTTTATGTGTTGAATCTTGAACTGAGGCATCATTGGCAGTCGCTTTTTGTCCACAGCGTAAAAAAGTTGAGTACTGCTTCAACAAGTTCAACAAACTGTGCACCATACTTGAGGAGAGTCAGAGGACACCATATGGCCAGTGTACATTGTTGAAAATCCTTGATGACATGTAAGTTTTGTGTGTGAGAACAATTCTAATTTTTTCTGATTTTTGTCTTTCTTTCTTGAAAAAATGAACACTTTTTTTCTTCTTTCTTCAGCATGGCTCGAATGTTGCAACTTTATGAGAAAGCCAAGCAAAAAAGAGGTATGTTGTATAACCCAGTTCTTTTGCTTTAGAAGAAAAGAAACAGAATCCACACATTCCTTCTCACGACTTAGTTTTGATGTGCTATTTTGTTATTTATATGATTTTTATTTGATTATGATTGATTTATATATTGTTATTAAGAGACAAGAAAGGCAATGTCATAACCAATATGGATAGGATAGTTGAGGTGGCGGAGGAGTTCTACAGAGAGCTGTACAGAAGCCGAAAGAACCAGGGTGATAGCGTAAGAAGCAATAATAGCCCAGAGGAATTTGACATCTTAGCAGTAATGGCAGGGGAAGCAAGGAAAGCCCTGGAAGGAATGCAAAGAGGCAAAGCTGCTGGTAAAGATGTTAGAAAAACTGGCCACCTTATATACGAAGTGTCTTGCCTCTTGACAGGCAAGACACTTTTCACATAATTTTAGTCCATAAAAAAGGAGACGCCGAGGACTTGAAAAACTACAGGCCGATCAGCTTACTGTCTGTTCTCCACAAACTGTTTACAAAAATAATAGCTAATAGGATTAAGGTGACATTAGAGTTCAATCAACCAAAGGACCGAGCAGCATTTCGTACAGACTACTCCACAATAGACCATATTCATACTATCAATCAGGTAATAGAGAAATGCGCGAAATACAACCAACATCTGTACATAGCTTTCATAGATTACGAGAAGGCGTTTGACTCAGTCGAGACATTAGCAGTAATGCAGGCACTACGAAATCAGGTCATCAACGAACCCCAGATGAACATGCTGGAAGAAATCTAGTGGATTCACAGCAGTGATGGAAGTGCTGCTAAAATCGCTCTAAACTGCTCCAAAAGAGAGATGCTGCTCCAAAGAGTAATTTTTGTTAGTAATAATTGCTCCAAACCTGCACCGAAGTGACACTGAGAGAATGAGAATGAACTTTTACTGGTTTGATCAACTCATACGTCCTAAAGAAACTGAAAAAAATCTGGGTGCTATCATCCCAGAGTGCTGCTAGTGGCAGCATTATCGGGTCTGATCTCATTTGTGCTACAAGAACTGGCATATTAAGCATGTAGCTCATTTGGCTGGTTTTTTTTTTCCCAGCTAGACATGTAGGCTACTGTGGTGAAATGTGAAAATAAACAGGATTGATTTTATTGCATACCGATTATCTACTGCTTATTTGGCCACATGGGACTGCAGTTACTTTTATAATCAGCTCAGCTTTCCCGGTTTGGTTTGATTTCTGCCACAAATACTAGCATTTTAAATTGTAGCTCATTTCACAGCACATTTTTGACAACCTGCCTTTGTTTGCTACATGATAATTACATTGATTATTGTCTGGCATAGATATTTCATAAGATATATGATGTTTACGAGATGCTTCACCAATGCTCTTAACTCCAGCTAATCTACGACACTAATAGCTGCTATAAACTAGCATTTTTTCTTGCTCCAAAAATGGCTGCTCCAAAGCAGTACTTTTCCTGCTCCAAAGTATGCTCCCAAAAGTAAAAAGGCACTTCCATCACTACACAGCCACCATATATTCATAAAGAAAGAGACAGAATCCTAATAAAGAAGGGTGTAAGGCAGGGAGACACAATCTCTCCAATGTTATTTACCGTGTATTTACAGGAGGTTTTCATGGCCATAGATTGGAAGAGTTAGAAATAAGACTTAATGGAGAGTGTCCTAGCAATCTGCGATTCGCTGATGACATTGTCTTGATGAGTAACTCAGGAGACGAATTACAGCTCATGATTACTGAACAGGACATAGAAAGCAGAAGAGTAGGTCTGAAAATTAATATGCACAAAACTATAGTAATGTGCAACAGTCTCGGCAAAAAACAGCACTTTGGGATAGGTAGAGAGAGTCTGGAAATAGCACAGGTAGTAAATGCGGAGCCAAACCACGAGATTGAAGCGAGTAGGAGAATAAGAATAGGGTGGAGCGCATTCGGCAAGCATTCTCAAATCATGGCTGGTAATACAGGCCCGTAACTAGGGGGGTTGAGGGGGTTCCAGCTGCCAGCGACCACCAGCTGCCAAAGTTACACTGCAACTTTCCTGGCATTGCTTCCCTCTTCTTCCTTTCTTCAAACCTACCCTTTTACCAGAACACCTCAGCGCTCCCTCCCCCGCACGCGCACCTGCCCTGTTTGTACAGCTTTGCACTTCGCCCTCGCGTTCCTTCGAGTCTTTTTTTTTTTCGTCTTTCACACCGTAGCAGCTCCTTTATTGATTCCAGATGCTTTCCTTGTGCATTGCCACTGGAGAAGTTATCCGTCTGTGCGGACCGCACGTGTCGGCTTTGGGTTCCTGCGAAAAGCGCGTCTACTTCTGTGAAGGTAAACATTTCGACAGCAACGGCAACACCAACACGACGTGCGCAAATTTGCCAGGGAACGAAACCCCTAAGCGGAAAAAACTCAGCGGCACATTCCAAGGACGCAGGCTGCAGGGCAAACTTTTCTCACACTGTAGTCCTCGCCACCGAAACGAATCATCGAAGATGACATCTACTGAAAGACTGGCATATCCGAGCAACTTCGAACAACCTTAACCACACGCAAGGAAATCTACCTCTTCTGTACACAGAAGGTATATGCGCCTCCCTACAAAGCGCACAAAGCGAAGATACAGCCGGCACACAATCCGGCACCAGCGGTCAGCTTTCACAGGACAAAAAAAACGCCGCCAAGCTGGGCTGCACGCGGGAGTACAGAGGCTAACGTCACAGCCTACAAAGTGCATTTTTGGGGGGTCACGGCTATTTAATTAGCGCAGCCCAGAGAGAATTCTGTAGGTGCCCAGGGAGCCGTCTGTGAAAAGGTGACTTTTTCACAGGAACGGAGCAACACCTCCTTTCTGGACTGTACCACGGGAGTGCAAATGTCTCGGCAGTGCATTCTTGGGGGTTCAGGTATATTAAGGGGAGTATGCAGTGCCCATGGAGTCTTCTGTGAAAAGGTCTTTAAGTAGCGTTAATCCAGTTTGCTGCAGCTGGAGTACAATAATGGGCCTGCATGCACACCAGCTGTAGCGGCGTTCAGAAAACACATGCGCCACGCGGGAGCCGGCGCGTTCATCACTTTTCTACATTCTAGCCACTATAAAATGGATAAGAGAGGAAGAAAACATCGCCCGCCGTTCACGCCAGGCAGTCGAAGCAGTCGCAAACGTCTTTTTGGAGCCACTGGCCACTTCTGTGTGCGTGCACAGGATTGCGGCAGCAAAATGAAAAGACACTCTGCAACAACGAAGCAAAGGAGTCTTGCGTCTTACTTCAAGAAAGTTCGAAGCGATGAAGCGGACGGAGAAGAAGCACCTTCTTCGAAGGATAAAACTTCGCCCTCCTCAGCACTGGTGGAAAGCCAAGCGTGTCCGAACTTCTGTAGCGACTCAGGAGAATGCACCAGTTTATATGACTCACCTGAGAACGAACACAAGCAGGACACCCATGCACCGCCGGGAAATGATGGTGGCCGCAGTGCAACTCCAAGTGATCTTTGTTCTACAGTCAACGCTGGGCAAAGTGATGCCGTTACCACTAGGCAATGCCCAAGGAAGGTGAGTGGCATGGTACCTACACATTCTCGTTCGCCTCCCCTCTGTGCGACGAGTGCGGGTATTTTCGACTTGGGACTGTTTGTCTCGAAAAGCAATAATGTAAATGATCCAGAGACGATGAAGAAGCTGCTGCTCAATCCGTGGACCCCTCCGGCAAACTATGATTATCCAGCCACAGGGAAAAGGAATCTGAAGTCCCAACCTCACTGGGTAGATCGTTACCCATGGCTTGTTTATTCAGAGAAGCTTCAAGGAGCATTATGCAAATATTGCGTAGTCTTCGCAAGCGAGTGTGCAGGAAAAGGGGAGCACCAGCGCTTGGGCTGTTTTGTAACTAAGGAGTTCACCAATTACAAAAAAGCCATGGACGCCTTTAAGAGCCACACATCCAGCAGTTATCACGCCATGTCAACAACGCTATCGGAGAACTTTTTAGCAGTCTGGTCCCGCTCACAGCATGACATCTTAACACAACTTTACCACGGCCTTAAAAAGCAGGCGAAAGAAAACCGCAAGAACTTGCTGCCAATAATAGAAACAATCCTTTTCTGTGGCAGGCAAGAAGTACCGCTTCGCGGCACAGACGACTCTGGTCCGATAAATATGTCTGAAGTGCTGCCATTAAAAAATGATGGAAATTTCCGCGCACTGCTTAGGATAAGAGCAAAATGTGGAGATGCCGCCTTGAGAGCTCACATGGAAACATCTCCGGCGAATGCGCTGTACACGAGCCCAAAAATTCAAAATGAGTTGATCACCCTCTGTGGTAAAATCATACAAAGAAAGATAGTGGAAAATGTCAACTCAGGTTCGTGTTTTTCAGTTCTAGCTGACGAGGCCACTGATATATCTCGCACCGCCCACATTTCCCTATGTGTAAGGTACGTTGGACACGACACGTCGGGAGTGCCCATTCTTAAAGAAGATTTTGTAGATTTTGTTCTCGTGTACGATCTCACTGGCAAGGCACGGGCGAGCACAATCTTGAACAGCCTTAGAGGTCATGGCTTTGACCTGAACCTACTTTGTGGGCAAGGATACGACGGCGCAGCATCAATGAGCGGCCACCTTAACGGTGTTCAAGCCTTCATTCGTCAAACAGCGCCCAAAGCGTTGTTTGCGCCCACTCGTTGAACCTTGCTCTGCTTCACGCATGCAAACTCTCCAGCATCCGCAACTGTTTGGGAACTGTATCCTCAACCTGTACGTTTGTGAGAGCTTTGCCACAGAGGACGAACCAACTGCAAGACAAAGTAGAAGATTTAACACACAAACAAAAGAAAATCAGTTCTCTCCTTTTGCCAAACAAGGTGGGTAGAGAGTCACGATGCACTTCAGCGTTTCCTTGAACTGTACGTGCCTATTGTACAATTCCTCGAATATTTGGAAGAAGAGGCCGCGTCATCTGATACTTCATCAAAAGCTTCTCAACTGCTCAATGCCATTACGAAGCCCGAGTTTGTCGTTTCGCTTCAGATCTGTAGCGACCTCTTCTCTTTGACACTGCCACTTTGCAAGTTTCTTCAAAAAATTGACTGTGACTTGGCTCAAGGGTGCGATCACGTAAAGAATGTTATAGACGTTCTTTCCACAAAAAGGGCTAGTGCTGCCCCGCCGCGGTGGTCTAGTGGCTAAGGTACTCGGCTGCTGACCCGCAGGTCGCGGGTTCGATTCCCGGCTGCGGCGGCTGCATTTCCGATGGAGGCGGAAATGTTGTAGGCCCGTGTACTCAGATTTGGGTGCACGTTAAAGAACCCCAGGTGGTCAAAATTTCCGGAGCCCTCCACTACGGCGTCTCTCATAATCAAATGGTGGTTTTGGGACGTTAAACCCCACAAATCAATCAAAAAGGGCTAGTGCGGAAACGGAATTTAATAAGATTTTTCTGGAGTCGCTGTCTTTGCTGAAGATCACAAATGTTGAGATGGCCCTACCACGCATCACTGGAAGGCAGATGCAAAGAAGCAACGTACCTTCTGCTACTCTCGAAGAGTACTACCGGAGGAATGTGTATTTGCCTTTGCTGGCTGACTTCGAAAATCAATCAAGAGACTGGTTCGATGCCCATAAGAAGGTCGTGGTTGGCCTTAACATGCTGCTGCTGAAATAACATGCGGCTAGCCTTTCTGATATTGATGATGCAGTGCAGTTTTACCTTGGCGACATTCCTTCGGCTAATGTCATCGAAGCAGAGTTTACACTGTGGGTGAACAAATGCTGCCAGATCGAAGAAAAGAATCGCACAGCTTGTGCTTTACAGGCCTTGAAGATGTGCAACCGCGACTTTTTTTCGAACATCCACAGCCTACTTTCTATCCTGGCGACTTTACCCGTGTCGTCGTCGACCCCGGAACGGACTTTTTCCACACTGAGAAGGCCGAAGAGCTACCTTCGAAATCATATGAACAACGACAGATTGACCGGACTAGCACTGCTCAGCATCCATCGAGAACTTCAAGTGACCCCAGAACAAGTCCTCACAGAATTTTGCAAGTTGCCGAGAAGGAAAAACTTCCTCGTTTAAACTTTCCTCTATGTTTCAAGAGTCGATTAAAAGCTAAACCCAGCTAGCCCAAGCTTCAACCCTTCTATCCTTTCGCAATTACGAGGAAACTATCCAGCAAGCAGAATGTGCGAATGGTAACAAGAAGGTCGGAATGTCGGGCGACTTGTTTGTTTGTTTGCATACATGCTGTCATGGACTGCCATTTTTGCGACCCGGCGTAACGGCAAATTAACAGGCGCCGCACTCCCCCGCTGACCGGTGGAACCGTTCGCTCATGAAAAGACTGGCCTTTAGTGCAGGGAAGTACTGAATGGGGTGTTCTTCTTCAAACGATAGTCGCCGATGTTTGATCCTTTGTACCTACGGCGGCGTCGGCAGGGTCCTCAAAGGCCGCGATACACCCCGAACTAACTGTAGACTGCAAGACGCACCGGCTGAAACCAAGGAAACTGACCATTCCCACGGGAAAAACTGCTTGTGGACAAGCCGTATGAGAGAACCCCAACAGTCAACTCAGTCCCGCTCAGTTGAGGACCCTCTCCTAATTAAGAAGGGACGTGGTCAATATATTTTTAGGGTGGAGTTTCTAACTATGAAACGTGCATGATGGGACCCATGTAGAGGTCTCTTTTCCCCCCCCAGGACGAGAATCAGGGGACACGGAGGTCGATTTAAGAGCAGGATTTCGCCTTGCTAAGCAGTCTAGTTGCTGACCAACATGGTGTAGAAGGAGATCAAGAAGTATCTCTTAAGTGGTTGTGGCTCCGTGTCGGCTGGCTACCTAAACTTAGCCATTCGTCTAGTTGTGACGCGAAATTAACGTCTGTAACATAGGCATCGGTACTTGAATCTCGAGTAAGCTCAACCTGCCCGAGATCGGCTTCAAGCACTAGCCTCCCGGAAACACCAGCGCTGCAACACCGCCGACATCGCAGTTGTGCCAGAACTCTCTCTGACTTCTCGCATTCGATCGTCGTGGACTCAACGCTGCTGGTCATCACAGGTATCCCTTCACCTGTTTGTACCTTCGGACTTTTTCATCTGTAGTTTTATTGTTGGTTAGTTTTGTGTAGTTTGTAATACTTCTCTCTTGTAAGCTGATTTATTGATTTTATATGTATTTTGTTAGTTGGTATTAAGTGTTGTACTAGATTCCTCTGCAATAATCCTAGATTCCTCTGCAATGCTGCAATATCACTAGAGTTTTGTTTTTTCCCACATACGTCTCTGATCTCTTCACTGTCTCTGCTTATGTACAGAACGACCTAATCTGCTGCCATTCCCGTCGCCGACTTCGCACTGGCGACGCTAGAGTGGCAGCTTGTAACACATACATACCGTTTTTGTACCGCGGTTACATTGTGTTACTTCATCGGGAGCCGTTGGTCGCGGTGTCCCCGGCTTTGGTGGTGCAATTGTCCAAACTTATTTCTTGCTTTAACCAGAATTTGAGGTTGACATACCTATTTCTTTATTTGGGTACAAATAATTGAAAAGTACCATCGAATTATTACAAGTAAGCGATGTACTTGTTTTATTCACGAAAATAAGCCAGTATAAATCTTGAAAAATGGCAGCCGTTCTACACACAAACCCTCCCCCTCCCCCCCCAGAAAAAAATTCCTGGGTACGGCCCTGTGGTAATCTGCCGCTAACCCTCAAGAGGAAGGTATATAACAGCTGCATCTTATCAATGCTTACCTATGCAGCAGAAACCTGGAGGCTTACAAAGAGGGTTCAGCTGAAATTGAAGATGATGCAGCGAGCGATGGAAAGGAGAATGATGGGTGTAACCTTAAAGAGACAAGAAGAGAGCAGAGTGGGTCAGGGAACAAACCAGGGTTAAGGATATCATAGTTGAATCAAGAAGAAGTGGACATGGGCCGGGCACGTAGCACGTAGACAGGATAACCTCTGCTCATTAAGGGTAACTGGTTGGACTCCCAGATAAGGCAAGTGGATTAAGGGGAGACAGAAAGTTAGCTGGGTTGATGAGATTTTATTTTGATTATTTATTTCAGACATATTGCCAATCACAGCGGGGATTTTTGCAGGAAGGGCGTACATGAAATAAAATATACAAAAGTGAACATTTTAGAAATAACAATATGGAACAAATATAAGCAAGTTCAACATAAACATCATTTTACGAAGACATGTGGGAGTATAAAAAATGCCCCTATACAGAGCTACAAAAAAAAAGTGCCATGAAAAAGAAATAAAAAAAGAAAGAAATAAAGTATTAGGATAAAAGTTGTGTATATTATAGTAAACACATGTAATGTCTGTATATGTCTGAAAGATGAAAATGATGTGATAACACAAATAAAAACATCAGTTAGTACTATACAAACAGTTTATGATTGGGAATTCCATAGATAATTTTCCAGGAGTGGCATGAAGTTTTCTTCGTTATTACAGGTAGTTATATGTGTAGGGTGACTGTTTCATACTCATGGCTTGTGGAAAAAAAAGAGAATTTAAAACAGTCAGTTCTGTACAGGTATTCCTGAAGAAATATAGGGTGCTTATGACACGAGGGCCTGATTTCTGGATGAGATAGGTATTTGCTTCTATCAATACGAAGCTTATTGTGAAAAAGTTTAAACAGCATTTTCTGGCGAGCAAGTTCTACACAGTTACGGAGGGTCAGTATTTCTACTTCTTGCATTAACTCTGAGGTGGAGTCAAATGTGTGGTATCTGTTGAAAATAAACCTAACTGCTTTCCTCTGCATGTTTCCCCATTTATTTATTAAGTTTTCAGTAGATGGAAACCAGACAACGTTTGCATACTCAAGCACTGGTCTCGCAAATGTGTAGTAGGCAAGCAGCTTCGTTGCATGCGGTGTCGAATGTGGGCGCCTTTTGAGAAAAAGAAGTCGTTTTATTGCAGATGAAGTTACGGGTTTTACATGTGCCTCCCATCTTATGTCTTCAGATATGATTAAGTCAAGATACCTGTGTTCCTTAACTGGAGTTAGCCGAGTGTTCGCATTTGTGTAAGAAAAATTCGATTGAATGTTTTTCCTGGTTTTCTAAGTAAAGGTGATTTACCTAAATTTAATGGCATCTGCCACTGCACACACTATTGGAACACAGATTTTAGATCACTTTCGAGGGCAAGATGGTCATTGGAACAGTCAATTTCTTTGTATATAATACAATCATTGGCAAAAAGCCTTATCTTAGTTTTAATAGATGCAGGTAGATCATTTATAAAAATTAGGAATAAAATGGAGTCAAGACACTGCCTGAGGTACGCCTGACATAACTATGGTTATTTCAGATTTTTGGTGAATAATTTCGATAAACTGCATTTGGTTTGATAAGTAGGCACTACTCCAGTCCCTAATTGCCCTTTACCTAACACTGCTCCGACTTTTATGGTTAATTCTTTATGACACACCCAATCAAAAGCTTTGGAGAAGTCCAGCAGTATAAGATCTATTTGTTTTTGATTGCCAATGGCTTGTGATAATTCGTGTACTAATGTGATAATTCGTGTACTAATGCTGTTATTTGCATAACTGTAGAAAGGCCTTGGCAGAAACCATGCTTAAGTGGTGATAGAATGCGTTTTTATTTGGCATACGTAGTAATGTGTTTGAGGATGATGTGTTCAAGCAACTTGCATGTTGTGCTGGTTAGCGAAATTGGGTGGAAATTGGAAGCATCTGTTTTGTTACCTTCTTTGTAAATTGGTATTATTTCAACAGTTTCCCACTCACTTGGGAGAGAACATGTTGTTAATGATTTAGTAAATAATAAAAATAAATATTTTGCCATCCATTCAGCATACTGCATTAAAAATTCGTTAGGTATGTCATCAGGAGTGGCTTTCTCCTTACAGTCTAATATTAAGAGACAATTAAATATTCCTGCTTCATTTAAGGAGATATCATCTATTGTATCAGAACTGAGGGGCTATACATAGCATAGTATTTCATCATTAGTGAAAATAAACTTACAGTAATTGTTCATTAAGTTTGCTCTTTCTTTACTTTCTTCTAGAGACATAGCGTCATGATTTTGGCTTTTAGGGCCAAGGTAATTTCAAAATTTTTGTGCTGATTGTTTTAGAAAATTAGCACATTAGAGAGCTAAAAGCATTTATGGTCTTTATTTTTGATTTCATGAAAATGATACCCAAAGTGAGAGATAAGCCAGTTTCAGCATTCGGGATCTTCTTCAACAATTTTCTAAGTCTTTTTACATTGTGTTTATCATGTTTAATTTCACTGTTTATCCAAGGATTGTGTCTTTTTGCTCATTTTAGTTTTCTGTGTATGCAACTTTTAAAAGAGAAGAATATAATGGCTTTAAATTTCTGCCACAGCAATTCAATGCCTAGTTCAGGGTTATTAGCAAGTGCTTGAAAGGAACAATATTAGCAGGAAAGATGAGCTATGATGCTAGAATTGGCCACATTATTAAAATCAAAATAAGTGACAGTTGACTTGGAAGGTATTATGAGGCTGGAAGGTATTATGAGGCTATGGACAGAGACTGAATAAGCCACTGCGTGGTGGTCTTATATACCGTCTAGAAGTTGAATATTGACTTTATCTGAAAGAAAGTGATCGGTCAAGAAAACTAGGTCGAGTATGTTTGCAGAATTACCTTGCACACTAGTAGGTTGTTTCACAACTTGATAGATATTCAGGCTTGACATAATATCAAAAATTATGTCAGAGCAAGTGGAGTGATGTTGCAACATGTACCAGTTGATATCCGGGAAATTAAAGTCATCAAGTAGTATTAGTCTCTTTCCTGTGGCGTGGCAACGAAGGTAGGTGTGCAAGGATGTTAAAACTTCACTGTTTGATGAAGGTCTTCAATACACGCAGAAAACAATCACATAGCAGGCAACAAAGTGTATTTCGCAAAAGATCGCTTCAACGTCTGGAAGGGGCATGAAAGGAATGTTTTTGTTTATTAAGATGGCCACGCCTCCTCCTCGTGTTTTTCTATCTTTGCGTAAGATTGCGTAGTTTGGGAATGTTATCTTGAAATCTTTGACATCATCCGTTAGCCATGTTTCTGTTAAGGCGACAAAGTGGTTTAAAACTGAGTAAAAAACATTCGAGCAAGTTAAGTTTTTGCTGAATGCTGCGGGAATTTATATTAGCAAATATTATTCAATGCGCGAGGGGTTGTTGCGTGAACACAAGGTTTGCATTTCTGATTTGGCATTTTTTTGATGGTAACTGCACAAAGGTGGTCGAATGCGATTTGATTATTCATCCCAGCTAAAGAAATCATTGTTAATTTTTAGTTTGTCAAATATCAGAGAAACCTTATCACCGGCAACTCTTTTTATTTTAACTGTTCTCAATAGGTACTTTTTGATATCATGCACTCGAGGTGAAAAGTCTTCTCAAAATGCAAAGGCTGATCCCTTAAGATCGGAGTGATTTTGCAGTGTTTTATTTTTGCCACGGAAATCTAGGTGTTTCAGTATCACAGGCCACGTCTTGTTTGTGGCAACTCTACCTAGTCTGTGAATTCGTCCTATGATTACCGACTCAAGCTTAAGAACAACACTTACTATTTTTTTATTACTTATTATTTTTTCATCGATTTCAACATCCAGTTCTCTGGGTGTTATACCTGCGAAAAAGTTTGCAGGTATAACGTGGCAGCAGAAAGCACAAGACTGGGTTGATTGGTGGATCATGGCAGAGGCCTTTGCCCTGCAGTAAGCGTAGTCAGGCTGACGATGATGGTGATGATATTTTATCAGTCAACAAAAAAAAAGTTGGCTTTTGTGATTCTTTGATATATTATGCTCTACCCATTTGAACAAATTTAAAGGTGAAGTCATTGCTCGTCTACCCTCTGCCCCTCCCTCCCACACACACTTTTGCGTAGCCTTTTTTATAACGATAGTCATTAAAATGCTTAAACCAAACACTTGCTGCCACCGGGGTGGTCCGTACAAGGTCAGAGTGCAATTATTTCTGTCATATCCTGTGTGCAGTACACCATAGAGTCGTGATAAAGAGCACTCTATGTAGTGCCCTGTCTTTGCAGACACTTGTGGGAGGCTGCCTATGTTGGGGGGGGGGGGAATAGTGGTCGGGAAAGAGGATGGGCAGACAAGCATAGTTGGAGGGTGGTTGGGGAGGAGGAGCATAGGTCTCCCCTTTGGTCAACTAGTCCTGGGGAGGTGAAAGTCATGAGAGATGATGCATTACATGCTGATAAAGGCAATAAATGGAAGGCACACACTATATTGAGTAAGCTGTGGCAGTTTCAGAGGTGTAGGTAGTTTCATGTGAGGGCCTCCGCCAGTGCTCCCATATATTTGCACACGCAATATTGCAGCTTGCGTGCACTTGTTATGTTTAAAAACAAAATACTAGACATTGCAGATAGTAATCCAAAAATTTGCTTTTTTAGGCCTACATCATGTCGGAAACCCTGCATGAATGTTTGTCTTATATCATTTGATATTCTTGTGTTTTTCTGAAAAGCCCACAGGTATTATATTCAAGAAAGGAACAAAAGCATTAGTATGTGTTGTATTAGTATCTACTTGACTTCAGCATTACTATCATCCTTATGTCAACTCATGTTGATACTGACATTTGCTCACACATACTTAACTCACTAGTGTTTATATGCCAGCTCAATATTTGTTAACCAGAGGTGTGAGTTGCAAAAGGGGGGGGGGGTGGGGGAGTAGTGACCTTTGCTGCTCCTCCCCCTCTTGATCTTTCAAGGGAAGTTCAAGGTAAAAACATCTTGTCTGATTGATTTCTTTGTATAAAAATGGCTTTATGGGATTACAACTGATAATTGGTATTTGAAGGTACGAGATCAAACAGGGCCAAATAAAGCACTGATTATGCAAGCTATTGGTGTTAAAGAGCATTGAAACTATGGTCGAAAAAGCTAATTGCAGGCTAACAGACTCATAAATTGACTCGCTCAGACTCAGATCGAGCCATGAGTCTGAGTCTGAGCGTGTTTCAGTAGGTCTGGTTGAAAAATTTCAGTGAGTCCGAGTCTGGACAAGTCCTATGAATGAAAATTTTGATGAGTCGAAATCTGAGTGAGCCCTAAGGCCGAAGTATAGTTCATGAGTGAGTCAGTGAGCTCCACATTTTTTGCTGAGTATGGTATGAATGTACTAATGCCGTATTTTGTTTTGGTTATGACAGAAGAACTTGTTTGTACTCATCTCAAATGACACATAATCTCTGCCTTCATAAAAGGAGCTGTTTTGTAACTGATTACTCATGTTTGCATGTAGAGCTTGTGCAGTTGTTGAATTATGAAGTTCATTTTTGGCATCTAGTGAGATGTGAATCATGAACTAGTAGTGTGTACTTGCAAAATCACATACTTTTATTTCCTGACTGCCTGTATGGCTCTCATTGCAGATTATGGAAGTGTATCGACCACATGCATGGAGATGTGTGGAACTATACAGGAACTTGACCAAGAACAGGAGCGGGTGATGAAGCATGTCAGCCCTTACATGAGGTTTGTCACTTGAGCCCTTGTAGTATACTGCTGTAAGGAAACAGTAAAGCAAATTGCCAAGTCACACTAAATTAAGTGCTTCTGAAATGTTCCAACTTGAGGACTTTTTTTAACAAAATGCAAGGTTAGCACCGGTGCAGCGAAAAATGCCAAGTATATTGGCTTCACGAACTTCACTTGTGAGATCTTCATAGGTGATACCAATTTGTCAATTGATGACAAAAAAAGAAAGTTTGTTATTTAACATGGGGAAACAAAAAGGTGTATTGACCATTTTTAGGTGACTCATTAATGAGTTTTCTGCTCTCATACCAATATTTATTTACGTAGCTTTGAGGCGGTCTCAGCACTCCTACTGAGTGCATGAACCTAAAGCACTAGGTCTCTTCAAGACTGCCATGCAACTTGTAACGAATGAAGTACAAATAAGCAAAATTTTACAACTCCCACTAATTAAACACATGTTAAAAAATTTAGTAGCTCAAGGTTGTTGGCTAACTCATTTATTTGATATGCAAGTAACACCTACCATTTCAGATAAGCTAGCAAAATGGTGAAATCTACAGCAAGTTTCCATTTCCAATCTCCGCAGATAAAAAAAATTGACAGTGAGTGGTATTCTCACATGCATTCTCATTGACAAACTCTGATTTAATCTCACTTTACTCGAATATGAATTCTGTAGCATTGAGAAACTGCCAAGACAATGCCATCACATCTATTGATTGCTTCTCCTATTATCCTTCCTTTTCTGCTTATTGGTAATGCTTGCATTCATAGCACAATGGGACTATGCAACGTATATGCTTAGACCTTTTCATGAAACGAATTTGTGTTTGTTCATTCTTATTTTGCAGAAGTATGCTTGGAGTCTATCATGAGCTGGACAACTTGCATTATTCTATAAAAAAGTTGTCTTACCGTATTGTGTCTATCAGCCAAAAACTGTCTACTATGCAGCGGCACCGCCAGCAGTCTATCTGGAACCTGCTTCGATCAGAGAGTGTAAGCACACAGTTATACATGCATGACTGTATGTTTTATAAGAATTTGTCTTTCTAGATTTTGTAGCCGAGCTGTTGCTCACAAAAAAATACTGTATTTACTCGCATTATTTGTGCACATTTTTTTTCGCGATTTTGGGGTTCCAAGAAGGGGTGCACAAATTATGCGGGGATTTCGGAAACGCATACGAAATGATGTGCAATTGTCCCAACGCGCGCAGTATATACATTAAAGAAAATAAAATAAATTGGACCATCAACGAAGTGTACTTGTTTATTTAACAGAATTAGCATCTACATTAACCAGTCAGATCCAGTCACGCGCGGTCTAGAATCACCGGTCGAGAGGTCCGATTGAAAATCGTTTTAGCCGATGTCCCTGCCCTCCTAAAGTGCATCGCCCTTGTTTCTGTACAGCGCGTTCGAATGTCCCATTTTCTTTAAGCTCTTCTTGACAATGCTGGTAGAAACTAAGTCTCATGACACGGTGATACTGGAGGACCTAAGCGTTCGCACATAATTGAAAAGGCCTTCTTGGGCGACAGAAAACTTGTACAGTCGATCCCGGATATATCGAACTCAAAGGGGATCGCAAAATAGTTCGATATATCAATAATTTGAAATACAAAATATGCATATTTAAGGCCTAAACTAAAGCATTTCAGGCTTCAGAAATCGTTACAAGTGCTAACATAACGATTCGCTCGCAGTATAAGGATGGACAAAGGGTGAACTGCGGGTTACGGCACTTTATTTCGTATGAAAACGTCCGTAAACTTGTCTTAGTTCTTGCACGATGTCAAGTTCCAGTCATCCTCAATGTCATCGAAGCTTTTCATATAAGCGAATTCAGCTTCTTAGGCCACAACAGCGGTGATTGACGCAGAACACTGATGCAAGCTTTGTTGTGCGGCAAAGGGTTGGTTAGTGGCAGCAGTGAAAGCAGTGGCATATTCACAGCCAACAACGTTCACAACCGCATCGGTACACTTGCGTGGCAACGGCAATGGCAGCCATGATCTCAAGATCGATGCAGTGAGAAACAGCTACATCGTCATCTGCACAGATGAAGACGCTCACAGTCCGAGACAGTGCCCAGAAATGCTGATAAGTCACATAATTCACTGAGGCACTGTACGTCGTTGTCAGTGTTCATGATGCACACGAAGCCGTCAACTGGCCCGCAAGCAGGTGGATGTGCCCCACTGGAAAGAAAATCTTTTGCCTCTCATGAATCGACGCACCCAAGAGTTTGGTGCACGAAACTCTTCTCTCGTGAGCCCAGCTTCTAGAGCGAGTTCCGCAGCTTTCTTGCGAATGGTATCCACGGTCGCTGGCAGCGAGCATGCATCAACTTCCCACACAAAGTTCTCTAGCATATTTCCAGCTGCGGATGAACCGCACCTCGCCCACAAAATGACATTTTCCAAGGATTGCACAGCCGCAGCTTCTCTTTCTGCACCCTCCAATAGTGCACGAATTTTTCTGATACACCAAAGCAGCGCTGAGCAACCATATTCCCATTCGCTTCTGCAAACTCAACAACCTCTAGTTTAAACACAGCTGAGAACTGCCTTCTCGTACCGCTACTCATATTCAATGAACGAAAAAAAGACCACTAAAAATGAAACACAATGTCAAGTGGAGCGAGAACTTGCAGATCGGAGGCAAATCACGAACACGAAAAAACAGATAAGAGAGAAAAAAAACAACCTGCTACTGGATTTGAATGCGGATATGGCCGTGTCCAGCTTCTCATGCACATGCAAGCCACATGTTGCCAGACAGTGGTGCACTGTCGGCTAGACACCGCTATATGAGATGATGGGCGACTTTAGCTCTTGTCACCTGCGCACAAAAAAGGTTCGGAACTTGATAGAACGCGGTCAAAAATTAATCAATATTTGTTAGGGAAAATGCACTTTCTGGGCACCAGCGCGGCGTAGCGTGCGATATATCGAATGCCCGGCTGTGTGGGAGTTCGATATACGGGTGCACTGGTCCCATACTTTTGCATGGGAAATGCAAGGGGATTTCTCAACTGTTCAATATGGCCAATAGTTTGATATATTCGAGTTTGATATATCATGAATCGACTGTATTAGCAAGCGCACACTATTCTGCTTTCTCCCATACGGATCGCACTGATCGTCACACATTGAAGAACTTCACACTGAAGTGCTTGGCGGTGGCACGATTCCCGTTTTCTTCGGCCAACTTCATAACAGCGAGTTAGAATTTTGCCGTATATGCAATTACTGTATCCCATCGCAAAAAAACAATAAAATCCCGACAGATGGATGACGGATCCTAAACTTCCGAAGTCAGCCGAGCGTACGTTGCAGCGTGGATGCAGAAAATGAAGGGAACAGTTGGCGCGACAGGCCCAACAGGCCCTCGCATGCCTGCGGTGCCAAAAGTTGTCCGTGCCATGACACGAGTGTGCATTCTCACAGTGGAAGACATGGGGAAATGGAGGTAAACGCTCGAGCAGTTACGGCGGCCCGTCAACGAATTTAAGTGTTCGTGCAAGGTGTTCTAGGGACCCTAGTTCTGGGAAAGTCCTCGGAAGAAAAGATTTCGCCCTCACAACCCATTTGACAGTGCGGGGCGTGGGCTCGTTCATAGAATCCCAAGGCCCTCTGAAGTCTCTTCATGTGCACGCCCGCAAGCTGGCTCAGGCAAGTCAGGGAGGGCAAAATATGCGAGTAAAAAATATATATATATATATACATACACACATATATATATATATATATATATATATATATATATATATATATATATATATATATATATATATATATATAGTGGGAGTAATAATTCAATGGGCCAGTTAGTCTTCGTGAAGGTATGCGATATGGCACAACGGGAGCGTTGTCAACAAGGATAAATATATTTATTTCCCAACAGTTTCGGGAGGGGTCCTCCCTTCATCAGGGGATGAGTTATACTGACATGGACTTCCAAACTTCGTTGCTGCCGCGTCCCTCTCGCCTTGAAAGATGTTTGCGAGAGTGAGAGGGAACTAAAAAAAGGGGAAAAAACAAAAAAGGGGGGAGAAAAAAGACGAAAAAGAAAAAGAAAGAAAGTAAAAAAGAGGAAGAACCACTGTCAACACTGAGAACGAAACTCAGTATAACTCATCCCCTGATGAAGGGAGGACCCCTACCGAAACTGTTCGGAAATAAATATATTTATCCTTGTTGACAATGCTCCCGTTGTGCCATATCCCACACTTTTATATATATATATATATAAGGGAAAAAAGTGTATACCTAAGGGCTCGTTTTTCCCTGTTTTGACACAATATTAATGAGATCTAACAGACAGTAATGCCAAGAAATGTACCGGGGAAGTTATTAGAATCAATGGAATGTAAATAAGAAGAAAGAAAAGTGGGTGAAAAAATAACCAGCCGTGAGCAGGAACCTAACCTACGACCTTCGAATAACGCATTCAATGCTCTGCTCACGGCTGGTTGTTTTTTCACCCACTTTTCTTTCTTCTTATTTACATTCCATTGGTTCTAATAACTTCCCCTGTACATTCCTTAGCATTACTGTCTATTAGATCTCATTAATATTATATATATATATATATATATATATATATATATATATATATATATATATATATATATAATTTTTTTTATTAAGGTGACAGAGTATTAGGGGTGTACAAATTATGCGAGTAAATGCCATACACATTTGTTTCGGGTTTGGGTTCAACACTGTTCATTTTGCTGTGGCTGAGTTTTGGTCCGGTGAAACAAAAATTTTATAACTGTTGCAAATTGGTTATACACTGCCTAATATGTCAGTAGTGTGTCTTGTCTTTCTTGCCTTTCGCTTTCTTTGACTGTTGCATAATACGACCATTTTCAACAGTTCTTGAAGGGTCCAATGAACGGAAGTTGACTACAACTAAACTGTTTACTCATTTCAACACGTGGGCCTGCTTTTTTTTTTGTAAATAAATATGAGTTCGTGAATATGTACAGACCATAGTGGGTGTGGTAAAGCAGCCATTGAATTCATCCCTTTTCTGATGAGTTCCCGATTGCTATAATTAGGGTTCATGTGGGCTCTTGGAGTCCTTGAAAAACCTTGAATTTGAAAAGTTCGTTTTCAAAGCTTGAAAGTGCTGCAATTTTTGCAAATCCTTGAAAATCGTTGTTTTCTTTTTATAATAAACATTGTTGCACATTTCACAGCACATTATTTGTGATGCTGTAAATGTAGCAGATGGCATATGTAATCAGCCCATAATATATAAAGAATTGAGAATATCAGTAGCTTCTGCACGGAACCGGCACCTTGCATTTCTGGAAACTCAAGAGGCAGGAGCAGGAGGATGATAGATGGATGGATGAAAAACTTTTATTAGGGTTCTGAAGGATCCTACCCCCATTTTATAGGGGTAGGATCGCGGGCCGCTCCCACGTAGGGACGGGGAGGCCCAGCCTCACTGCCGCATCGTGGGCCTTCTGGACAGCCTTGAGTTGTAAGAGAACTGGACTCGTGAGCATTAAATAAATTGTGTTTTCAGAAAATTCTTCATTTTTTTCTTTGTAATGGGGGGCACCTCCAGAGCATGTAGTTAAAATCACTGCGATTGTGGCAGTCCGGACAAAGTTCTGAAATATCGGAGTAATGGCTATAGGTTACGAAGCTAGGGTATGTTACCGCCTGAAGCATGCGAAGAGAGGTTGCCTGTGGCCTAAACAACTTTTCGTGTAACAATAGAAAGGACCTACGGTCTAATTGATAGTGCTTCGTGATCTTGTTGAAGGTAGTCAAAATGTCCCTAAAATGAAGGTTGGGGGCTGATTCCTCTGTCTGAGATGCACAAGTCCCGGCGCGGTAAGTGAAGCTTCGTGCCTTGGAGTGGGCGAGCTCGATGAGATTGGAAAGGCCCCCGACCTTCAAGCCAAGGTAAGCAGAGAACCAAATAATAGTGTGGTGGGTGAGTTCCTTGTGAGCGAGATTTCTAAAAACTTCCTTGCACACAGAACCAAAAGTGAAGGCCCTAGCAGCGGATTTAGAGTTCGTATAAATATCAGTCCTTTGTGGATCAAGGAGAGCTAGTGCAATGGCCATCTGTTCTGCTTTGTAAGAAGAAGTGGTTCGAACTGACGCTGAGGATAAAAACTAACCCTTAGTATCTACGGATACTACGGCAAAGTGAGCGGAAACGTCGTACTGGGCGGCATCAACAAAGCATGAAACAGACTAGTGGATGTGAGCTTGAGCTAAAAGAGAGAAGGGTCGAGCAACACGCCTGCCTGCGTTGTACTGTGGATGCATATTTGGTGAAAGGGGACACACTTTTATGCGAGAGCGTATATAATCATCAAGTGGCGTATTTTGCACTTCGAGCGTCAGGGGTTTGTCTCCAGTGTCAACCAGAATCTCTCCCCGCTGGTGTGATCCAAAGCCTGGCAACCTGTGCCGTTTGATGAGCCTCGATAACTTCTTCAAGCGTGTTGTGGACTCCAAGTTTCATAAGGTTCTCAGTACTTGTGCACATAGGAATGCAAAGAACTTTCTTGATGCTTTTCCTTATAAGGATGTTCAATTTATTTCTCTCATGAAGTTGCCACCTGTGCATAGATGCGACATAGCTTATGTGGCTCATCGAGAATGCATGGAACAGTCTGAGGAGGTTGTGCTCTCGAAGACCACCCTGACTGTTGGAAAAGCGTGAGATTAATCGGATGACCCCTCCGCCTTAGAAGTCAGACGGTCGATCGTGCAGCTGTTCTGTCCATTAGCCTCGATAATCATGCCCAGAACGTGTGTGAAGTCCACCCTTAGAATACGCTGCCTTGATGCCGTGTGCATCACAATATCGATGTCGGCCAGTGGTCGCCAGTTTTTAGGTTTGGGTCCCCGTCTCGTGGGTTGATATAAGAGAGGTCGGACTTAGACGGCGAGAGTTTGAGGCCCATTTCCTTTATGTAAACTTCAACACAGTCGACGGCCTCTTAAAGAGAGCTCTCCACAGAACCCTCCGAGCCACCGACACTCCATGTTGTCACGGGGTCGTGACATGGCCGAAGACAGGAGACTTTGCCTTGGAATTTAACTGTTTATTTGGGCAAACCTGTGCCCAGTAAACGGAAAGTACGAATACAGTAGCAGTCTTGGACTGATAGCGGCGAACGGAGCGTCAGCCGTCGATCAACTACTGACAAGCGGCGAAGTGCGTCGGCATTTATACTCTTGCCATCGAATGTTCTAGCGTTATCGCTGGCGGTGGCGTAGGTTCCAGACTAATCTGTACAGTTCGCAGAGTGGGCGTGATCTTATCGAAATGATCTACTAAAGGTAGGAAGCTTCTCGAAAACTGCACGCGCGTTTTGTGCTGAGAATTGTGTAGTGTTTTGGGGCGATAATAAAACTTGAGAAATGGAACGTGGCAATATGGTAATGTCGTCTGCGTAGATAACGAACTTGATGCCTTCTTGGTTTGAGAGCTTGGCAGCAAGGCCGCACATTGCAATGTTAAACAGCAGTGGGAAGATGACTGAGCCCTGCGGGGTGTCGAAGGAACCGAGATTGTAAGGCTTAGACTTGAGATCCCCAAGCTGTATAGTGGCTTTTCTATTCCTGAGGAACGAGCTGGTGAACTTGTGAAAGTTGGCTCCTAAGTTGAGAGAAGAGATGGAGGCAAGTATGTGAGAGTGCGAGACATTGTCAAAGGCCTTTTCAAGATCGAGTTCGAGAATAGCTCTGACGTCTTTCGCCTCCTTATCTATGATGTGATGCTTCAGCATTTTCATGACGTCCTGAGTAGATAGGTGTAGTCTAAAACCTACCATGTTGTACGAGAACAGGTTAGTGTTCTTTATGTGCTTTGATATCTGATCGTTGATGGCATGCTTGGCGACCTTGCCTTACAGGATGTCAGTGAAATGGGTCGTATGTTGCTAAGACTGGGATTCCGGCCAGGTTTAGGTATGAGAATAACCGACGCCATTTTCTAATGCTCAGGGAAAGTTCCCGTCTCCCAAATATGATTGATTTCTTTGGTGAGGTGACAATTGAGACGATGACAGAGTCATCGTCTCAATTGCGTTGTGTCTTGTTTGTAATGCTATCCGGGCATGGGCTGGAGTTCCCATTAAGATTGTTTAAGGTGGTCCGAACCTCTGCTTCCTGGAAGGGCTTGTCCAATTCAAAGGCTGGTGATCCCGTGTATTGCGCGTAGCCAGAAGGAGGCCGGGTTGTGTCCAAAGGAAGGTATCTCTGTGCCAGACACTCCGTTATTTCCGTGTCCCATTTAACCTTCCTTTCTGAGTGGAGTATTCAGTCTACCAAGCGCGTCTGGTTGGATTTAGATTTGGTGTCCTGCAGCTAGTGTTTGAGGAGGTTACATTTTCCCCCAACTCTCATCTTACCATCCACAGTGCTGCAAATCTCGTCCCAACGCTGTTTTTCCAGCGTCTGACAGTGAGCGGTTATTTCCTAGTTAAGACTTGCGATGCGTTCTCGCAGTCTTCGATTCATACGGTGTGCTTTCAACCTGGTAAGGAGGGCGCTTTTAGCCTCAAGAAGATGAGCAAGCTTGCTACTCGTTTTATTGACCGGAAGATCAGTCTCTATCGTTTTGGTGGGCAACTTGACGTCTTCGACCAGCTGAGACAGCCACTTCAGCTGAGACAGCCACTTGTCGAAATTCGGTGGGTCATTAATCTCCTCTGCGCTCTCCGCTCTTGTCTAACGGAAGAGGTCCCAATCTGTGAATTTGAAAGCTTTAGGGGCCTTTGCCTGAATTCGTAATGTCGTACTCAAAATACAGTAGTCGTTCCCCAAGTCCTTTCCCCAAGTTTAACTGTGTTGCCTCCCCTGTGGTTGCGACAAAGGTGAGGTATGGGGTAGTATCCCTAGAGCAAGAATTTCCAGTGCGGGTAGGAAACATGGGGTCAGTGACCGAAGTCAGATTCAGATCCGATACCGCTTGCCAAAGCTCGGCTCCCTTGGCAGTGGTGCGAGGGTAGCCCCAAGCATGATGGGGTGCGTTGCAAATCTCCCACTATAACTATGGGTGCGTCCACTTTCCTAGCGATCGTAATGGCTTTTGATAACATTTAGGTGAAGCGATGGTGCCTGCCTCTTGAAGAACTATATATGTGGAGTATGAAAATGCTATTTTTAAGGTTGCTGCTTGGTATAATTTCTAAAAGAGAGCATTCAATTTTGCTATTTGACATGTGCAAATTGTGCTAAATGTAAGTGTACTTCTTGGACACAAACGTGCAGATACCGCGGCCATCTGGAGGTTTTGTGACGTGATGGGTGTAGCCTGACAGGCTCACTGTTTT
The DNA here is from genome assembly GCA_013436015.1 of Rhipicephalus annulatus. Taxonomy (NCBI): domain Eukaryota; kingdom Metazoa; phylum Arthropoda; class Arachnida; order Ixodida; family Ixodidae; genus Rhipicephalus; species Rhipicephalus annulatus. The sequence continues at coordinate 154,128 of WOVY01003683.1, read as the reverse complement.
CGTAAGCGTCTCGTGTAGCATAATAACATGTGGTCGAATCGCCTGGGATTTAATATACTGCTGTAGAGCTGCCTTCTTTGATTGGAAGCCCCAGCAGTTCCACTGCCAAATTACGAAATCGTTAAGGTGTCTTACCATTGGTGGGCCCCTCACTCTACAGGTTGCCACCTTCTGCACGATCCTGACCTTAGGTACTACTTGGGCCGAAATAGCCTCGGCAGATTGTAAAGCTTTAACTTGGTCAGCCTCGATCTTTGTGACTCTGCTGTCCAATACCGCAATCGACTCGACCACCGCCTTGAGAGCCTTTTTGATTTCATTCAAAGTATTCTTGACCTGTGTTTTGAAATCTGTGTCCTCGTTATTGGCAAGTTGTTTTAGCGCTCTCTTTTTTGTTGGTTTTGCCCCTGGCTGGACGTCCATGGGTACCTCATCGTGACTCGCATCCGATGCGGCCTCTGTACAGGAAACTGTGTTTGAAGGAGAGGGAGATGAAACCTGCTGTGATTTCCTTAAGTCGGCTATTTCAGCCCTGAGTTGCTCGACAATGGCCCTGAGATTAGCATTTTCCCTTTGCATCTGCGCGTATATATCTGAGTGTTGCTCTGGATTGGTACCCCCCCTTTACCTGTGGTTGGGAGCCCTTGATCATGGATGCCCAGGTCTGGTGCTGACTTCCTTGCTGCACACCGTTGCGGATGGTAGGCGCCCGTGAGTTAGAACGACCCTTGGATCTACAATGTCCTCTGGATCTCAAACGGCCCCTTGCTCCGCCTCTGGAACAGGATCGCCCTCGTGGTGGTTGCAGCTGTTGGCTGACGTCAAGCGGGCGCCAGCTGCTACTCCGTCTAGCTCAGTCGTAGCGCGGCTGGTAGCGATGGGAAGTCTCCTCCACCATCTGCGAAGTTCATGTCGTCAGCGTCTTGTTCCGCAAATTCCATTGTATATCGCATCCGTCGCTCTCATCTTCATCGACGGACTATGTAGGGCACTTGAAAACGATGCTTACACGTCTTGTCTGCCGTGGGATGTAGACCCCCACACAATTTGCATTCTGGGGTGTAGACATGATCCTTCGAAGGAGATCACATACCACAACCTCTACAGACCTCCTCTTCTGGATGGGGACAGACATCGCCTCGATGACCTAGCTTTCCGCAGGCATAACATACATCCGTCTGTTGACGATACAGTGTGCAGCGAACAAAACTATTTCCACATATGACGTGATTTCAGACTTTTAGTCCGTCAAAGAGGATGATCACTGTGGTGGAATTCTTGATTCTTTTCGGGTTACTTGGGTGTACGATAAGTGAATAAAGTTGTTCTTGACCGATGTTCGCGTCAATACTCCTGATGATACCTTTGCACGTGTCATCGGGGGCAGCTCGGTAGGCACTAACATCAAAACTGGCGATACCGAGAGAAATGGCAGTGATCTTGGAATACACTCTGGCGTTCCTCTCCACTAGAGTGCTTATAACTGCGATGTTCTGCTTCATGTTAGGGCATACCACGTCTTCCGCGACTTCTTCCTCACTGAGCGCTGCAGCCACTGCGAGTGACTTCGCGAACTTAATTTGACTCACATTTTTCATATCCAGGCCATTTCTAGGTCTCACGATGACTCCATGGTGATCTCTTTGAAGGTGAGGAAGTCTAAAAGCAGCGATAAGACGCTTTTTCACCGCAGCTCGGGAACGCTGAGACGACCACGCGTCGTCGTGCATGGAGACGCTTGCTTGCGTTTCGGTCCTGGGGGTATGCGTCCCACGAAGCTTACGTTTAGTGGTAGCCACAGAACATCCAGAATCTTAAAGATCATCGGGAGTGATACCCGCCCCATCGACAGAGACTTGCATAGACATTCCGTGCGTAGAGGATGAGGCCGCTCCGCCATAGCCTCAGCTTAGCGTGCTCAGCTGAGCGGATGGGCAACCAGAAGAGTCTCGAAAAAGGGTCAAAAAGCTGTGTCTGAGCAAGCAAATGGCTGTGTCTGAGCAAGTTTTTCTGCTCTTTATGAAGCAAGTGTGTTCCATAGGAAGAGTGAGGGCGGGAGTCAAGTGTTTCAATGAGAGCGTCGGAGTGGATTTAGAGCAAGAGTGGCTCTTAGGAGCAGGAAAAGTTGCGCCACCAAAATCTGCGGAGTGGATCGGAACTCGTTGTGGTGCAATCTCTTTAACACATTCGCCCGCTATGCGGCGCTGCCGCTGTCGCGTGTTTTCATGATTTGCGACAGCTCCGAGTCTGAGCGCTTCAGTTTTTGCACAAGCAGTTGATCGGATTGTGTCACTGACACCGATACCAATGAGCCACGTCGGCACTTGAAACTTCGTTGCAAACTGACCGTAACCAGGCATCATGTTGGGAAAGGAATCGTATTAATACGTGTAATAAAGCGTTTCAGAACTGCAGAGCAACAACCAGGCATCGCACAATGTGAATTGCATAACGAGTTGGTCATCGAACGCTCCAACCAATTACAAAATCTTCATGCATAATTCATGTAAATTAATTCTCCTCATCAATCGCAGCACAAAGAAATCGCACAAAATTCTTTAAAAATACGTAGCGAGTACTACTCCTCTTCAAAAAATGATGAAGGATGGCATAGTGAATGCCTCCTTACTACACAAGAATCATGATAGCTTATGGTGTAGTGGTTACCCTGCAAGTGTTTAAAAAAGGTTCTAGAAAGGCCACTCTTCCAGCTTTTGTTGTGACAGGGCTGCACGTTCCGTGCAGGCCTGACAGTTTTTTATTGACACAATTTTGACATATTGCCATGCTGTCATTACATACATGGCCGTTCCTTAGTGGAATTTGCACAGGTGGTGGTTTAGTGGGGAAAAAAAAATGGCACTTAAAAAACAGAGGCAAAACAAGCTATAGCCTAACGGAAATAAAATGATGCCGTGTCGGTTATTGTCAGCACTACTCGACTGGCGTTCACTTATTTTTAGATTGAGCTTTGCCTGCGATACTTATTATAGCAGAAAGAAGTGGCTGTGACATTAATGTGTCTTATTTGCCACGTGACATCATCAAAACATGGTGACAAGGGTATAACACCAGGGAACAGTCCACTTTGTGAGGAGCATGTCGGTGCCCTGTCTGAAGCTCAATAGAGCTTATACTAATTTAAATATTCTTCAGATATTTCTAGGAAATAGTACAGAAAATGATTGTCACACTTTATGGCATATGAGACAGCGCAAAAGAATTATACATGAAAATTTAATAGAGAGAAAAACAAATGCAAATGTGTACGTATGTGTGTCTGTGACAATGAATGTTTCACAAGTTTACCACAATGACTCTCATACGGAATCGCTGTCAGAAATCTGCAAAATTAAGGCTCTTCACATCTCAAAGTATTAGTTACGATACAAGCCTACAATATCATTTGTTCTTTTTTGAAATGCTGAAGGCATTCTTTTTCAATGTTATAAGGCAAGGCTACTATCACAAATTCATACTCTACATGTCTAAATATGAAACATCATTGCTGCAAAAACAGGAAAACATTTGAAAATCGGAGAAATGCTCTTCTGTCAAGACAGTTAACATATTGCGGGTGGACATGTCACACTAATTCTCATTCATAAAATAGGATTTAGTTTGATAGGAAACCCAATGCCTGCATGGGCAGGTGTCTTAGTAATTAAGCTTTTCAGAAATTTAAGATGGAAAAATATAAAAGGAGATATTCTTCAGTGACAAATATAGTCGTCAGTCATATTTGCTTGCTTGCATGATTATTGGTTTGTGACGATGCGTGTGATTGCATGTGCAAGTGAAATTTATTAGAACATTCAACTAAATGTTTCCGCTTGATAGATGTTACAAGTGAATTTAAATTAATATAATACGGTAGTATGTACTAAAAGTGTCACAATCACATTTTCACACAGGTACTGTTTTATTTTTTGTGCTGGATATTGTGAAATTCCTTGCTATTCATTTTCAGACATGCGTGCATCCAGTTGTGCCTTCTCCTCGGGATCAAACATTGCTTCCCACTGTGGACTGTAGTACTTCGTGGAGTTCTTTATGTCAGCAGATGGATGAGCAGTTGAAAGAAAGCAGAGTACAGCGCGATGAAGCTGACACTGTGATTGAATTGTAAGTATGCCCCCTTTTAGAATCAATTTTTTTTGTAAAATACGAACCACCAAGTCCAAGTTTTTTTTATTGCTAATTGAAGTTATTTAAGTGAATCAATCAATTTTTTTGAAATTGCCCTAATTCTGTTAGGGTGACTGTAAAGTTGTGAAAATATTGTTTGCATTGTTACTTGGACATGGTTTATTTGCAAGTGACAAGAGAAATTCATTTTAGAAAAGCTTATACAACTTTTTAAAAATGATGCATTATAATAAACATAATTCACAGATGTACAAAAATAAGCACACAAGAGCCCGCAGCTAGACTGGCTTACGGCAGAGCAACCTGCACGCACTTCTGTAGCATAAGCAAACTGAGAGGGTGAGCACACTAAAAAAAACGATAGTTGTGCATGCGTCCGGAAAGTGAAAGGAGTGAAAAACATTTAACACGCCTTCAGCTTATCGCTAATAAGATGGAATAGGTCCTTGCAAGTCCTCAAAACAGTAAACTGAACCACAGTGGCATCATTTGTGTAAGTCATCACCTGCATGGAAACAGAGGTAATGGTGCCCCAGTGAACAGTAAATGAGAAAGCAACAAAGCGGTCGCTTTGTTGCTTCAATTTTGCAGGTGCGAAAAACAGAACCAATTGTCTGACAGATGAAACTGAAACTAGCCACTGCATGCCCAGGCATGACAGGATGCACAAGCGATAGCCATCGCAACACTGTAGTAAAGTATAAAAACAAACAGAGACGAAGCCGCATGAAGAAAATTCATCCTATTCCCACTATGTCAAACAAGAGAGATGATTTGAAAAAGATCCGCTTTTTAAACACGCAAATGGTGTACACATACGTCAATAATTGTGAAAGGGTTAAATGTGCTTGAGCAAGACATAAAGGGTTAAATGTGCATGAGCAAGCCTCTTTCAGCGCACTTCGTGAGTCAGTTAGGACTCTTTATTTGTCACATTTAACAGTTAATGAAGACATACAAAGACATTCACGAGATGTCTGAGGGAACAACTGTTGTTAGTTTGCCGAGCATGTTATTTGTGGTGCAAAACTTGAAACTTGAAGGCGAGAAAAAAAAAAAAAAGACAGATGATCGCCATCTGTCTTTCTTTCTTTCCAGTCCTTTTCATTCTTCATGTTCCAAGCATTGCACCACAAATAACATGTTCAGCAAACTTACGCAGCAACTTGCCCAAGAAAAACTTCTTCCATCACTGTTGTTAGGTTCGCCACCCTACTTGAACATTTTTTAAACAGTGCAGCGACTACATGTCCGCGTCATCGTTGCGCTGTTTCAAAAATCTTCAAGTACTGTCACCAACTAGCCCACCTTTCAATTCTTGCCACCCAAAGGGGAAAAAGGGGTGCTTTTTGGGGAGAAGGGGATAAGAGTACTTCTAAAAGTGTTTAAATTTATGATATAAAACATGTCATGTTCAGTCCTTGGCACACACTGCTATGTATTGTTGCATTGTTTGCTTAGAAGTGTACACAATGTTCATGTATGAAAAACAGAAAATGTAGTTTACCATCTATTCTGTTAACATACAAATAAATGCTGTCGATATGTAAGCTGTCTATTTGGGACATAAAGCCCCCAGCAATTAATAATTTTTGTCGTCTATGGCCAGAAGCCAGCTCTCGTTTTCAGGTTGAGAACTCCAGTCTTTCGAAACAAACAGCGACTTATTTGCGCTACTTCAAAGGCAGATAATTTGCCCTCATGATGCAAGCATGTAACCACTGATGTTTATTTTTCTCTCTAGTTAAATAATTGGCACTACAGTTGAACACGAATATATTGAACATGAATGGCATCAAAAATTCAGTTCGACATATCAAAAATTCGATATAAAAAAATACAAGCCACAAGTGCTTACCTGATATAAAAAAATAGAAGCCCCGAGAGCTTATGTGTAGTGGATCATCACCTACACTAGGTGCATTCAAGAATGACAACTTATTCCGCACACACGCCGCAACAGAACGATTTATTTGAGCGAAAAAAATGCTAATCTCGGTCTGCTTCTTCATTCTTGAAATGTTGAAGACACTAGTCTCGATCTCATCGAGGCTGTCCAGGTGCGACAGCCCAATTCCCTTCATGTGGCCAATACAACGGCGAATTATGCCGAATGCTGCCATCACTTCAGTGGCGGAGTACGCGCATGTAGCCAGTGCCTCGTCCGGACGATCCTCCTCGTCACATGAGCTGTCAGACTGGACATTGCAGTCCACTTCTACGAAGTCATCTGCAGACAGTTTGTGTGGAACTGTGACCGCAAAGCGGGACGACAACTCCGAAAACACGTTGTCTATGCGCTTGTCGTTGTCGTCTTCACTGGTTTCCGCAAGTTCGGCCGTCTTGCAGGCTGCCTTGCAGAAGCAGTTGACCACTGTGTCCATCTTCATGTCTCGCCAGGCATTGAAGATCTCTGCGGGAGAAAACTTGGCGGGGAATTCTGGCAGCTCCTTCGTCATCCACTGCTAAATGTCCTGGCTGCTGACAGCTTCGCTTCCGCCAGAATTGGTTTTGCCAACGATGTTGTAGCGCTGCTTAGATCGGTGAAGCCACCCGCTGTTGTCGGCGATGTTGTTTTGCCGAATGCAGCGGCAAATTATTTGGCCTTGGCAATCAGCATCAGGCCATACACCGGAATGCTCTTCACGCGCGCTTCTAAAAACCAGGCATAGATTGCCTTTTCTACATTTTCGTGGGCAGAAGCGCACACATGACAGGCTCCTAACGTTTGCTCCTCCTCCGCATTTGCCTTGATATCTGCCTTGTTTTTCAACAAGGTATTCAGTGGGCTCCGTGGTATCCCCAAATCGTCTGTGACAGTCGAACACGCTAAATATATAGCCTTTAACTTCCTCGCAAAGTCAAGGGTCTTGCGCTTCTTGCTGCTGGCCATAGCTACATGAGAAGTCGACGATTCAAGGAGTCCGCAGCGGCTTTGCACACCATGCCCGCAAAAGAGAAATGCTGCACATGCGGTGGTACGTAGGCGATGTGACAGTGGTAGAAAATAAGCTCTCGGGAGGCGACGGCCACCTCCGAGGGCAACAGCAAAAGGCGCGAGCTGTGGTTGGGTGATTAAAACTTGCAAAACAGCAAAATATAAAAGGCGAAAGGAGGAGGACATCAGCTCCTTCGTTCCTGCTCTCCGAGCCAACGGGTATGTGGATTGATTGATAGATTTGTGGGGTTTAACGTCCCAAAACCACCATTTGATTATGAGAGACGCCGTAGTGGAGGGCTCCAGAAATTTTGACCACTTGGGGTTCTTTAACGTGCACCCAAATCTGAGTACACGGGCCTACAACATTTCCGCCTCCATCGGAAATGCAGCAGCCACAGCCGGGATTTGATCCCGCGACCTGCGGGTCAGCAGCCGAGTATTTAACCATTAAACCACTGTGGCGAGGCGACGGGTATGTGTGGAGAAAAAGTGAGAAAGAGAAACGAAAAAAAATTTAAATAAGACCTTTATGCTAATGAGAGATTGTGCAGTCCAAGCCCTCTCCTCCTCATCTTTTTTAGAGCGCTTTAGAGCGTTTCGGGTTTAGGGTTTCAGCGGAGGCGTGGTGCCGCCCAGAGGTCGCAGGGCTCTGCGAATGCCAGAGCGCGCCATTCAACTCGCGCGTGGAGCCACGCTGCCACGGGGGGGAGGGGGAGGGGTGCTGAAGCGCACCTTTCAGCTCACACGGCGTTTCATATATCCGAAGGTGGGTAAAAATACTGTTTGATATAAACATGCGAATTTCTATACTTTTACAAAGGAATTTCAAGGGGTTATTTTGCGAGTTCGATGTACCTGAAAATTCGATATATGTGGGTTCGATATAACTGTGTTCGACTGTATAGCTGGAGGGATCAAGTATGTAATAGTACACAGTACTAGGCTGGGGTGTAAGCCATCTTTATTTCTAACCTCTTATTCTTCCTCGTCTCCCTCCAACCCTGCCTCACGTCCACGCACACTCCCCCTCTTTGAAGACTCATCCCTCCTGGGGTGATACACGAAAACGCGTCCAATGGTCGCAAACTCCAGCACACCATCATCGTTGGTGTAACCGACTCTTTTGAGAACGCCATGTTGCACTGCAATCTGCACCACGCGATAAGGTCCCATGTACACCTGCTTTGTGCCGGGAAGGCCTTTTCTGACAAGCACCAGATCGTTCAATTGTATCTGAGGTATCCACGTGTTGTGGCGACAAAGTTCCTCTTCATACTTTCCTGGTATCGCTGGTAGGCTTCCGAAGTTTTTCGTTTTTCACACAATTGCAGGCGGTCTGCAATGCAAAGTTCTTGATCAGTAGGAAACACTGGTACCTTTCCGAAAGCTGCAAAATATGGGCTATAGCAGATGCTCGCAGTGTGCAACCGATTGTGATGAGCAACAGCTGCCTCCAAGGAGCAGTTCCATCCACCCTGAAAACCTGGATACAGTGAAATTAACTGCTTCAAATCCCGAATGATTCTTTCAGCCATGTCATTTCCTGCAGGATGGTACGGAGTGCAGCGTCGCAATACAACTCCTCGTTTCTTCGCCCAATCTTGCAAACGCTGACTGTGAAACGCTGGCCCATTGTGGGATATTACTATTTTCGTATTCTTGAACATCTCTCGACTCAAAAGGGCGATCACACTATTTGCATCTTCCCTTCTCGGCCGTGCAGCCACTATTCTTGTGCACTGGTCTATTGCCACTAGGAAAGACTGCGTCCTTCTTACTCCTGCAGCCTTCTTCTTGAGCTCTGCGAAATCCAGACGAATGACTTCAAATGGTATGTCAGAATGTTGAGGCAAAACCATCTCGTCTGTTCTTTGAAGGTACTTGGCTCTGTGAACTTGACATTAATGACAAGACTGAGCATACCGTTGAACGTCCTCTTTCATGTGTTTCCACTGGAAACGCTGACGAATCTTGTGATATGTCCTCCAAAAGCCGTCATGTCCACCTGAGTGCGGGGAGTCGTGATAGAGCTCCAAAATTCGAGGCACCATTGTTTCTGGGACTGTGAACTTTCCATTATAGAACTTAAGTTCTTCAGTTCCCTCCCACAACAATGTTGCATTGACATTTTTATGATCAGGAATTACCGCAAGTCTTGAAAGCGCATCTGCGTCCTTGAGGTGTTCTCCAGGCCTGTGGTGGACCACGAAAGTAAGCTGCTGGAGTTCACTCACCCACCTAGCAATTTTTCCTTGAGGCTCGACGAGGTTAAGGATATACATTGAGGCTTGGTGATCCGTAAAGAGCTTGAAGCTCCTGCCATCCAGGTAAGGTCTAAAATAGCGTACGGCCATTAAGACTGCCAAGGCTTCCTTTTCTGTAGCCGTGTAGTTCAGTTGAGTTTTCGAAAAGGTGTACGGATAGTACCCGATGACCCTCTGTTGACGGCTCCGTGGAGAGTCAGTATCTCTCTGGTAAAGCATTGCGCCTGTGCCATAATAAGAAGCATCGGTGTTAAGTTCAAACTTGAAATCTGAAAGAGTCAGAACCGGATCCGATGAAATAATGGTCACAAGGCTGTGATAAACAGATTCACACTCTGCTGTCCACTGAAGTGACACATTCTTCTTAGTCATTTCTGTGAGGCATTTGGTTTTGGTTGCATAATCTCTAATGAATGGCCGGAAATGCCCTGCAAGACCCAGAAATACCCGCAAAGAGTGCAAGTCATATGGCTTCTACATTTTTGTGATTCGTTTGACTGATCCCTGTTTTGTTGTCTTGGTTTGGCCGTCAAATGCTCTTCCAAGAAACACCACTTTACTTTACTCATTGATGTCAAAGGGCGTGATGAAGGCAGAATATTTCTTGCACTTTTCAGAAATCGGAACTTGCCAAAATTCTTCACATAGGTCAATGCGCGAGAAAACTCTGCAGCCACCCGTGTCATCTATGATAGAGTCTATACATGGCATAGGAAACGGAAAAAGCTCAGTCTGCTCATTAATTTGTCTGTAGTCCGTGCAGAGTTGAAGACTTCCATCTTCCTTTGGTGCAATGGTGATGGGTGAAGCGAACGTAGAGGTGGATGGACGGATAATCTGTGCATCCAACATCTTTTAAATCTCGTTCTGAAGCCACACTTTCTTCTCTCGTGACATATTATAGGGCTTTTTTCTCACCACCGTCTTATCACTGAGCTGGAATGGAACCTCAAACTTCGTAGTTGCTGTAGGATAAACCTTTCAGGCACAGCAATTCCGGGTAAAGCATCCTAACATCTTCCCCCGACGATGGTTTTCGCGGAGTCCTTGAAGGGGAAACTGCAGCGTTGATAGCGCGGCGCTTTTCTTCTGTGGTAATTTCCCCTGTCCAGTAGATATTAAGGCGAAGTGCACTGATGACTGGACGTGAAAGCAGTAGTTCATACGGAACTCCGTCGAGTACCGGTGCTTGCGCAGTGACAGTGTTGCCGAGATACAATATGGTTATACAAGTCCATTTATCGTGGACATCTCGTCTTCCATTGTATCCGTGTACTTCAACTGGTCTTCCCTCTTTTACTTTTGCCAAATAAACAGCTTCTCTTGATGTCGTCGGGTGGAAGGCGAGACCCTCTCTATTTAGTTATAAAGAGGGTCTCGCCTTCCACTCGACGACATCAAGAGAAGCTGTTTATTTTAGACCCTCTCTATTTAGTCGTTAAACCCCACATATCAATCAATCTCTATTTAGTTTTTTGTTACGTCATTTAGCTCCTCGCCATGTTCTGAGCCTCCCCGGGCGGTCAAAAAGGATATGGGTGTTGCAGTAGGTTTCCAGCTTGCAAGCGGGCGTCGTTCCTCAGCTCGTGTGGCCCCGGTATTCCCTGCGGCAGGTGTCATGGGTCGACGCTGGGTTCCTAGGTCCCAGAGGTAGAGGTCTCGCATTCCCTGCAGAAGTTCTTCTGTTGTCTTGGGTCCTCGTATTTGTATTTGCTTCTGTAGGTCCGGACTTGAACCATGAATGATAAGTGGAACCACAGACGTCTCAGGCAAAGATGAGTCCGCCAGCTGTAGCAAGCGCCTTTTCTTATAAAAATAGCTGAGTGCAGATCCAGACCTGTATTTGAACGTGATTGCTTTGTCCCGTAGCAACACCTTGTTCTCGCTGAAGAAGCTCAGAAAAGTTGCTTTCCACTCTATCCATGGTTTGTTGCTGTGAGCGTTGGGACGCCATTCGTACCAACTCTTTGCTATGCCCGATAGGAATAGTCGCATGCTTTTTAACTTTATCTTTGTTGCTGTGCCAGTAGTTTTCATTGCATGCATACTCGTAAACCGTGAGCCAGGACTTGGGACTACTAGACTCTCCGTCAAACATGTCTGGCTTCACGTGTTCGCGACTCGGTCTGCTTAATCTTTCCGTCGCGTTTACAAGCAAGCGCATTAAATCATTTTGCTGCCTATTCTGTTCTTGGTGCAGTTCAAAAAACTTGTTGATCAGCTCGACGGAACTGTCAGGCGAAGCAGCGGTAGCAGGCTTCGTGTCGTTTGTTACTGGAGTCAGCACGAAATTCTCATAATCCTGAAGTTTCATGTTGATCCTCACCGTTCTTTTAGCAAGCAAATGGTCTGGAGTGAGCTTCATTTTAGCGCTTATATAGGAAACAAATGCGTCAGTGCTCACTGCTTTCGGGAGTGCTGGTTCCTCTTCATCTTGAGGCATTGCGGTCAAGATCCGGATGCCACCACGTTGATTTGCTCCAATGGTGAAGTCCACCCACATCTTGAATGTCCGCACAGAAAGTATATGCGGCTACGCCAATTTGTAATAATGCACAGTACTAGGCTGGGGTGTCAGCCATCTTCTTTATTTCTAACCTCTTCTTCCTCCTCGTCTCCCTCCAACCCTGCCTCACGTCTACGTACAAAGTACTTCACATCTTTATGGGCTGGAGTACCCTTGCTACTCAATGTAACATAAGATCACCGCAGGTTCAGGATTAACGAGCCACAGGGCCACGTCTACCATTGCCTGCTCACATGTAGCGCCCCACTGCGCGCACTCTGCTAGCAAACCATTTAGTGCAGTGGAGCAAAACAGACAGTGTTCAATGTTAACAAAACACACACACTCTTTATTTCCTTTGGCGGCACACCAAACACAGTACAACGCCCGCTCCTGGGACGCGGGGAACGAAGGCTCCCGCACACGGATGTTCAACAAAAAGGAGAGACCGCAAGCACATCGCAGCTGGCAATGGCGAGCCTTGACAGGCCGGTCGGGAAAAGGTCCCTCGTGGCTATGCTGCGCACTCCCGCGATGGCCACTGAGCCTGGTCACGAGAGTTAGGGCAAACCTCGTATGCATAGGCCTCAGGCAAGTGCGGCTTGGCATAGTACGACCATGTGAAGCACTAGGCACTGCTGTTTGGCTTATCGTACGGAACCGAAGCTAGCACCAAGGTAAACTCGCTCTCCTGTGGATGCCTAGGAACCCAGGCAGGCTACAGTTCGACGATTCCCAAAGGGGATGTGGATGAAGGAAAACACGTGCTTACCGTGTGCTGCCCGAAAAGAGAGAGAACCTTCCCCGCGCATGTGGCTCAGTCTCGCTGACTCTTGCAGCCCTGAGAGCACGCGCTGCACCGTCCCAAGAGCACAGGAGAAGTAAAGAGAGCGGCAGAGCAGTAAAAATGCTCGCAAAGTGGTCGCAAGCACGCCTCAGATTCACACAGGACACAAGATAAAAATCAGTTGAAATTTGCTGAAGTTTTGGTGACTGATGAAAAATATTTAGTACCTTTGAAGTTTTTGAATTTATGCTTATAAAATACAAAAAATTGCAACACAATGGCCAAAAAAAACAGCCAAAGATGGCTGATCTCAGCTGGGGACCAGCAACCAGCCCAGCCAGCTTTTGCTAAAAAACCCACTGGCTAAAACTAGCTAAACCACTGGCTAAAAAACTGGCTGGGCTGATATAAAACCGGGCAAGTGGCAACTCTGACTACAGTGGAGTACTGTCTGGTCTTTTAACCTAAAATGGTTGGCAAGGCCAATCTCCAGGCAACTTTTTTATGCTGCTGCTGTATTCGAAGCATGGTTGCACCAACCTAACCACCACTTCCACATGATATGAAGGTTATTCCACAAAGGCAACAAGCAGACTGAGGTTGTAATGTGATGTAAATTGTTGCCCAGCTGTGAATTGTTGCCACAGCATGACAAAAGACCACGTGAAATGTAAATAAACATAAAGGAATAGATGACATGCAGAAAGAGACAAACAATGCTCTCATTGTGCTGCGACTCGGGTAGTGTAGCCAGTCGGACCTAGAGTGAGTGTCGTGCCCGGAGCATTCATCCCGGTGATTTAAAGAGGGAAAATACTTTTATATACAGTATTTACATGGTTCAGATCACAGAAAACAGACGTGGCGCTCTTCGGCGCACCGGATTAAATTGGAAGGTTAGTGTAAGCCCCTCACATTCTCCTCTTCACACAGTGGCCAGGATTCCACCGATCCTGCAGGACTAGCCAAAGCCTAATGTTAAGCATGCCTAAATCTCCAAAGGCCAATGGCCAGTTGACAATGGTTGGTTATCACCACCTCGTATGACCCTTTTTGAGAATGTGGCGGTTCATTGAAGATGCACGTAGACAGGAAATGGCCAGACAGCCAAGACCTGCGCAGCATCAACGAGTCAACACCCACCGCAGATTCGTGGAGTGCTATTGTTTCTTCTTTCTATTCCACTCAGGAACGTTGCTCAGTCACAAAGAAAGGCGGGAGAAACGACGACTGGCGTTGGTTGTCGATGCCAGCAGGGCGAACACGCCACGATTCTTTGTATCCGTCATCACTTGAAGGACGGTGACATCGTGGCATTTGTGCAAGGCACAGTTGTCCCTTTAGCACCGTGCAATACTATGTAGTGAACCCCATGTCTGCCACTTCATCATGAGGAATAAAAAAAGTTTAACATGGACAGAGTTGTTTACCTTTCATTAAAGGAGCCCTGATATCAAATTTACTGATGTCAATATTTTTGCGTCAACGAGTAGCTATCAACCCCCTAGTAGCGATGTGGAACCTATAACACAACTGAGGGACGCATAACTAAGGCATCACTTTTATTGATTTACCGTATTTTCTCGCGTAATCCTCGCACTCGCATAATTCTCGCACCCCCTACATCGCCCAACAAAAATCCGATTTCTTTTTTCCTCGAGTAATTATCGCACCCCCGAAAACTGCTGCAATAATGTCGTCTGCTCTATCCAGCCACTGATGATGAGAGCGCACGCCATCTGGCCCCATCTCTTAAGCATCAGGCGTACTATTGCACAGTTCAATCCAAGCCAAAGCAAAGTGGCCCTTGCACGTTGCGGCATGTTTTGTATGTTGTGTCGGTAATCTTGTCACGTTATGTGGCGATACTGAAGCTGTACGGCTGCTTTCAAGTTGCAAGTGATAGATCATGCACTAAACAACGGCAACAGGGCCGCCGGTAGGCCCTTCGGAGTCTACGAGTTTTGTGTTCGCTACTGGTGACAGCAGCTGAAAGCCACCAAGACGCGTTGGGCCTGCCGTGTGCCTAAAACAGGGATTGATGTTAAACTTTATTTTTTCAGAAGGAAACTGCGGACGATTCTGTTAAATAGCCATCAGCCCAATACTGACGTCCCAGGCTTACCTTTTGAGGGCCCCTGTTGAGCGACGAACGCTACCGCTACGTCCGCAAGCTTTGCGTATGGTATTCTAATTCTCGACTATATGCTTCCAATTTTTGTGTCTCAAATAAATCTTGTCTTGTGTTGAACCTCTGCTTTAATTGTTGAGGTAAGTTTTAATTAGTACTTCTTAAAGCTTGCTGTTAGTCGCTGGTGTGAAAATCTCGATTTGCAGCCACTTCGTTTTTTTTTTTCGCTCTGTATGTTTTCGTAGAAAGTTTTCCCCATGTAATTCTCGCACCCCCTAAATTTTCATCGGTTTTACGGCAAAAAAAAATGCGAGGATTATGCGTGTAAATACGGTATATTCCTGGTATCAAGCACGATTCAAAACAACCGGCAATCCTGCCATTATTAAAGCTGGGAGCACTACCAGTGGCGCTATCTCGCGGTCACCTGCAGACTGCACCACAGCTGATCGATTCTCCACAGAAAAAAGTGATGTCAGGTCATTTTCGTCTGCTAAGCGCACACATTCAGTCATGCCTTGTCACCTACATTGCCGTCATCGTCATACAATATGTCAACTAGGGTCGAATACGACAGTCTGGAGCTTGGATTCACCGCGATTCATGACATGGCGAATCATTTTTGCTTCTATTGACCTTTTGTAGAACAGTGGTTCCAAAATGGACGCTGTTCCAAGCAGCAATGAGAAGGTGCCCGAGGATGCCTGCTTCGGTCACGCTCACTCGTGCATCTAAATGAGCTATATTGGTGTGTGCGGCGTGCAGAGCATCGAGGTATACTCAAAAAGGTCAATGGAATAACAAGATAAGGGAAAGAGCACCAGCAGAGAATAGAGTACGTTCCCTACTGCCAGGTTCTTTGCGCCTCCAGGTGGCCCCACCTATCCGGCCTCTCATGGCGGCTGCGGCAGTAACTCGGTATTATGCAGACTCAAAGCTTATGGATGAACTAAAATTCACTATTAGCGATACCTACGTGCTACTTGTTAGCGATGATATCTGCTATATGTTACTCCATTTCAATAGCTTATGATTGTGTTGGCATGTAACATAGGCGTAATTAAAAGACACCCTCATTGCGCTTTTTCTGAGCTTTGAAACAGACAACTATAACCCACAATGGCTTCCCGACGCCCTTACTGACGAGGACACGTTGAATCATGCTCTTTTCTTTCGCCGATCTTTTATGGGCAGTTTGCATTTTGGTAATTTCACGAAAGCATTCAAAGCAGTGCGACAAAGATCAAACATGACGAGTGAGTGCGTTACCAGGATTCAGCACCAGTCGGCACGAGGATAAGAACACACGGATTGTACTCGTCATCCCTACTAAAGCATTGTCACTAAAGATGGTATGCATGGAATGTATCACACCGAACACGTTGCACTGGTATCGATGTTGGAGGGGCACTCCATTTTCCATTCAGCTCTCATGCGCTGTTTGCCATCGAAATAAAACAACTTCCATGCGACAGGCGCCATTCAAATTTGGCCAAGAGGACCTACGCACACTGAGAAATCAAATGAAGGGCACATCTCGATTTTGAAATTTGATGTCAGTGCTCCTTTAATTCATTGGCATATGTTTTGCTGTGCGGATGTGCTGAAAGAGAAGAGTTTTCTACCGAAAACATTGTTTGTTCAAGTACTACAAATATTCTGCTGGTAATTGACAGTCCTCAACTGAAGCCAATATCCAGTGTCATTCAGCAGAGCTGTGTGTGCTCATTTATACACTTGAGCCCCTTTTTTCACCAACTTAAATTTTGCCTAATGTCTACCTACTTAGTGATGTATAAGATGGTGCAAGTTTCAGCCTGAACTGTCCATATAATTGCTATCGCAATAAAAAGGGGCCAGACGGGTTTCCTGTCAAGAGAATCTAGTAGTGAGCAAAGCTTTGACTCGCGCTTTTGTGGCAGCCAGCTGCGCCGTCTCATCCGTTCACGTGTTTCCCAGGAAGACACGCGCGTTGTCATGACTGAAATACATTATGCTCCTTGTGTTGATCCTTTGAGACTCTCACTTTAGTGAAAAACTCTTTTCTCGTGTGTTCGGCCACTCCTAGCCACTATAAGACTGCAACGCTGATGTTGGCGCTTGCGATTGAGACCCCCTCCCACCCCCTTTTGTTGTTTGCAATGTTTTTTGTTTGTTTGTATGTCCTTGTTTTGTTTTTTTGTGTGTGTGCCTTGTGCACCCCCCCCCCCTCTTCCCCTCGTTACCGAAATCTCCCAGATTCAGAATCCTTGAACTTGGCAGGTATGCCTTGCGCACGATCATGAGCGATCCAATTGGGGTTCGGGCGGCCCAGTATTACGTCCGAGCCTAAGTGAGCTGGAAACCAGATGATGAGGTGAAGTTCATTTCGCATGGACCTGCCTTTAAAGACCCTAGCTGTCTCTTTTGAGACTAGACTTGACGCAAAGGCCCTCACAGCAGTTCAAGAGTCAGTGTAAATGGTGGTGCGTTTAGGATCTAATTGCGCCATAGCCACTGCTACCTGTTCAGCTACTTCTGCCGTTGAGGTGCAAAGTGAGGTGAACAAGAGGTCTCCTTTGTGGTCCACGATAGCGACTGAAAATCTGCCAGCATTTTCGGTGCGGGCTGCATCTACGAATGCTTCTGTACTCGTCAGATTCTTTAGGAATGCTCTTGCCCTCGCAAGCCTTCGACCCTTGTTAAATTGTGTTATATGTTTCTTCGGCATGGGTCAACAATGAATGATTCCCTGACATGATTGTCAAGCTGAATTGCCTCACCTTTGTTAACGCCAGGTTGCATGCCTGCGGCACTTAACAGGTCCCTTCCTGCTTTGGTACCGGATAATTTGGTAATTTATGCCATTCTTTGTGCTTCTGGTAGCTCATCCATGGTATTATGGACCCTAACTTAAAAAGCATCTCCGTACTGGTTGTTATTGGGATACAGAGCAAATTCGTGATGCTTTTGCGCATAAGTGTATCTATCTTATTCTTTTCTGATTGTGTCTAATTAAGAGCCCATACTATACAGTTCTCGTGGCTCTTAAGAAAAGTATGATGAACCCTAAGAAGCATGTCCTGCCCTATTCCGCCTTTCCTACTGGAAACTCTCATGATTAACCTAATTATGTTTTCTGTTTTCTGGTCAGATCGGCTATGGCCCTGGCGTTAGAGAGCTTGTTCCCCAGCAGCCTCTGAACCTCCTGGACACCAAATTGTTATATTATTCGCGTATGGTGCATGGCTTATGTGTGGTACTGCTGCAAGCTTCATTGATAGTTTGCTCATGACGATATTAAATAAAAGGAGGGAAATGACCGCTCCTTGCGGAGTACCTCTGTTTCTAAGTGTATATACTTCTGAGGCCAAATGCCGCGAGCCTATTTTTAAAATCCATAAAGTACAAGGAGACTTATAGGGATTTGTTGCACGCTTCAAGTGCTTTCTCTCTCTTTTCGTACCAGCGAGCACGCTGAAAGGTACACAAGGAGGGAGGGGGAAGGGAGTATAAGACAAGGGAGGAAGAAGATGCATCTGTCTGTAAGCACCATTAATAATATAAGCACTTTTTTTTTCTTTTTTTTTGCAAGTGCACCTTACTTTCAGTGCGATCGTGAGCATGCACATAGGTACGTGTCAGCATTCCGCGGAGGCCGCGCTAACTATGCAGCTCACGATGCTCAAGTCAGCCAATGGCTGTGGACAATCATTTGAGCTTATGGCATTGTCGAGAGAAAGGGGGATTGATTTCTAGCTGACTTTGAGAAATTCCAAGCCGCATGCTGGGATATAATAATGTTTGGCTCGTGTGTTCTCAGAAGCCTCAAATACCAAATGGCAGTGTTTTCTGACCATGCTGAAAAAGTGTTGCAAGGCCCTTTTAATTTGTCACTGTAACTTAAGTTGTTATTGCCTTTTTTTTGTACCTTTAAATGTAGATCTTGAGAAATATTTGTGACTTACGTGACTGGTATTGCATTTGGTAATTTAATTTCTTCTGCAGGGTCGACGCAAACATCGCCAAGCTGGAGAAAGAATGTTGTGAGCTGTTGAAGAGCATGACCACAAAATAAACAGGAAATTACCTCTCTGTTACCTGTGCTTAGAATTCCATCGGTCTCTTCCTTGTTCAGTGTGGCTTATCCAAAGTGTTAAAGGGACACTAAAAGCAACTATCAAATCGACGTTGATTGTTTGAGTAGCTGCCCAGAAACCTCGTAGTGTTACTTTTATTCCAAGAAAGTGCTTATTTTGAAACAAATTCATGGTTTTGGTGGTCCACATCAGGATAGCGCACTCCAAATTACCCACCTTAAGCGGAACGTGTTGAGTCACTGTGGCCATGTACAACGTTGCCCTGGTTTACTGCACAGCCGCTGACACTAGTAGCAGCAGAACGAAAGTAGTGGGAGCCACAGCAGCATTAACACCTTTTGAACAATTTCCTGCCGTGGCCTGCAAGATCGCAGATGTGCTTGGTTCAACTGGGTCCAACTAGATGGCACGACATGTCCAGTTTTAACCAGGAAAAAATTTAATTTTTGAACCACTCACGCTTTTTCTGGTGGTAACATGCGGCGGTTCTTTCTTCCATGAATCAAACAGAAATTAACAAGCAGCATTTTATTATGCCTCCTGATGCATGGAAGATTGTTTATTTAGTGCTGCTGGTTCGCTTACTAGTGATTAATTTTAGGCAGTACCACTCACGTCATTGGGATCATTTGGGAATATCCTACGCGTAGCACATGTGTTCTCGTGCATTTACTTTAATTTCTCGTTAAGTAGGGGGCTACTGTTGATAATACAGTATTTACTCGCGTAGTGAATGCACTTTTTTTCTAGAAAAATCTGAGAAAAGTTGGAGGGTGTGTTTATTACATGGGGTAAATTTTATGAAAACTTTTTTCGGGAGAAGGAAAAAATGCGGTAATGCAAAAAAAAAAGTTTGATCTCTCAGTCTTTCGCAATTTACATACGCGTACACTGTTTGGAAAGAGCTTCTTTGTTACACTTTACTCATCTTGGGTGGTTGATAGCGCTATCTTCTGCAAACTGTCTCCGGGTCGCCCGTGCACAAATTTTGCGACCATCTTTTCTGGCAATCGTCTAACCGCAATTGTGGTATCTGCTTGTGATCTCAAGGAGTGCCCAAAAGCATGCACTCACGGGGAACGGAGAATGAAGGGACAGTTAGAGTGAAGAAAAAGAAAGAAAGTAAGCTAAAAAAGAAAGGGGGGGGGGGGTTCGCAGGAAGCGACCAACGTTGGTTGGTGCGGGCAGTTTGGTGACTTTCGCTCTCTGTGTGCTTATCAGCTGACATGTCTCTACACTGGCACCACTGGTGAACCCCCACCGCTGTGGAGCACGGTTAACACGGGGGAGGTGCCTTGCACAGATAGTAGGAAAAGCAATAGGCACGCGGCAACGGGCGAGGGGGGGGGGGAGCGAGCCGAAGTGGTTGAGGGGGGTTGGCAATGTAATTAAAAACGAAAGAGAGCCAACGGATGTGGAGGCGCCAGTGTCGGTTAGCGGGACTGCAGCAGATGAATTTATTTAAGGCATGCACGTATTCATCAGCTTCCTGCTGATGAATACGCGCAGGCCTTAAAAGTTGCCAAAGATCGTTTTCTAAGCAACACATTACCTACAATGTTGAAGACTAACCCTAAAAAATTTTGGCAAGTGATCAATCCTCAAGAAAGTTATCTTATAGTACTTAATGATCTTAGCAGTATCGCTATGTCAACCGATCAATGCTCGAGCATGTTTAATGATGTTTTTTCCAAAAAATTTTCTTTACCCACCACCACCAACGCTCCCCATGTGCAACCATATCACCACGGTCATATGTTTCTTGTCATTCTCAGCTACGATGGTGTCGCAAGCAATATTAAGTCACTGAAACCATCCTCGGCACCGGGTAGCGATCAAATAAACGTCAAATTCCTCCAAAATACTGTCTGTTATTCATCCATAATACTAACCAGAATTTTTCAACAGTCGCTCAACGACAGTGTTCTCCCATGTGAGTAGAAAGTCGGGAAGGTAGTTCCAATTCACAAATTGGGTAACAATCATTCTCCCTTAATTTACAGACCCATTTCTCTCACTAGTATATCATGTAAAATATTAGAACACATTTTGGCTTCTCACCTAGCAAATTTTTTAGAGTCACACTCATTTTTCATTCAATCGCAACATGGATTTCGCAAATCATACTCTTGCGAAACTCAATTAACATTTTTCGTGCATAAACTAAACACCATTCTTGACAAGAGCTTGCTCGCCGTCTGCATTTTTCTCGATTTTTCCAAAGCTTTTGACAAGATGTGCCACAAAGTGCTCATGTTTAAATTACGACTACTTAACCTTGACCCCTGCCTTGTAACTTGGATTGAAAGTTTTCTTACTAACCGCTCACAATTTATTTTGGCTAATGGAATTAATTCCGCGGAATGTGCGGTATATTCTGGTGTACCACAGGGCTCCATTCTTGGTCCGCTTCTTTTTCTAATCTATATTAACGATCTGTCATCTTGCGTCAATTCATCTGTTCATCTTTTTGCCGATGTTTGCGTAACTTTTCGCGAAATAACTGGACCTAACGACGTCGCCCTTCTTCATTCTGACCTCACTGCTGTCCTTAACTGGTGCAACACATGGCTCATGGAATCAAACAGTAAAAAATGTAAATTCATGCGTGTGTCAAGAAAGATCACCACTTTACCTACTTATAATTTACATAACACATAATTAGTGTCACCTCATACAAGTACCTCGGAGTTCATATCAGTAACAACCTAACATGGAATACTCATATTAACTATGTTGTTTGTAGCGCTAATCGCATGCTCGGATATCTTCGTTGTAACTTCATCAAATCACCTTCTTCTCTCAAGCTGATGTTGTATAAAACACTTGTTCATACTAAACTTGAGTATGCCGCGTCTGTTTGGGATCCATACCACCATAATTTGGTGTATTCATTAGAAATGGTACAAAATAACTCTGTTCGCTTCATAACAGCTAATTACGATTGAAACACGAGCATCACACTAATGAAACCTACCCTTAAATTACCTTCACTTGCTTCTCGTCGTACTACGATCCACTTAACCCTTTTCCATAAAATATATCACCACTCATACTTCCGTGAATTACTAATCCTTGCGCCGCATTACGTTTCTCGTTGTTTAGATCACGCTCATAAAGTTGGCATCCCATCATCTCAAACAGAGTCATTTCGACAATCATACGTACCACGCACTTCACGCGATTGGAATTGCCTTCCCGAATCGTTTGTAACAATTTCAGATCGTGACGCATTTGTGACTGTATTAACCAATTCTTTGAATACCTGGTAGTAGTATTTCACCTTATACATTTCTAAAAATAAGATTTCACTGTTACCTGTTGTATTTGTTGTACCTGTTGCTCTGAAGTGTAACAATGCTCATTGTATACTTAGAAACGTTATTTTTATCTTTTTTATAAGAATGTATCTTTCTACTTTCTTATATGCCATTTTGATGTTTCTCATTTCTGTCTTTCTTTTGTTTTGTTTCAATCTGCTGTTGTATAACCAAAAACATTGCATTGCCTTTTGTACTTACAAACTTGTTTTGTTGTTTTTACCACTTCCTTCTGTAATGTCTGTTTACCCTGAGGGTAAATAATTGAATAAATAAATAGGAGGTGCGTTTATTATACGGAAGAAAAAATCCAAATTTTGATGACTGAAGTTGGGGGTGCGTTATTATGCGAGTGCATTCATTACGCGAGTAAATACGGTATTGTTGTTCTAGATGTTGTCATAGATTGAGCTTTCACTTTGACGCAAATTGTTAGTTGACTTAAGTGTCCTTTTAAAGCTAGCCAGACTATCTACTTGTGGCACTATTCAGCAGTGCAGCTCTCTGGAAAAGAGGCTGACTTGTGTTTTCTCAAGAGAAACACTCATTTCAATACATGTCATGCAAAGTGCAAGGAATATCTTGCTGTTTGCTTATGATTCTAGGGTAGGCTAATGTTAATGGTAAATTGTCCTTATTTCATTATATTCAACATGGCAGAAATTATGTGCACTCAGTGTTATACTGTTTCTGCATAGCATCTTCTTAGGTGAAACATCACTGCCTGACATCTATGTGCACAGTCGGGGAAACGGTTTGACGAGTACATGAAACTCTTCTGGTTTTAATATTGTTTGTTCTTTTAGTAAATGAGCTTGCGGTCTCTTCTTTGTTAGTTTTACTTCACACTTCCATCTTATAGTTGGTACTTTTTTTACTGTGATTTTACAATACGAGGTTTGTTATAAAAGTATCCGACGTTTGGAGGAAGAAAAAAAAGTAGCTGGTTAAGAAAAAAAAGTAGCGTAATTGGAGCGTTGAAAACCTGATCACTCTCAAAGTACTCCCCTTGGGACTCCACACACTTCTCCCAGCGGTGCTGCCATTGTTGGGAGCGCTCTGAGAAAGCCTCTTTCGGAATGGAGTTTAGCTCAGCTGTCATTGAAGCCATAATGTTTTCCCTTGTCTGAAATCACTCTCCTTTAAATGTCTTCTTGAGTTTGGGAAGCAGCCAGAAGTTGCATGGGGGCGATATCAGGAGAGTAAGGAGCCTGATGAACTACAGGAGTCTGACTTTTGCCAAAAAAGTCTGAACCAAGTGTGAGGAATGTGCAGAAGCATTGTTGTGATAGATGCGCTAGTTTCTTGTTGATCACAACTCGTGTCTCTTGCGCCCACAGCATCACGTAGGCGATGGAGGACATCCCTCTAGTACTCTTTGATGATTGTTTGATTCTGTAGTGTGTACTTGTGGTGTACCCACTGCGGGAGTCAAGGGAAGCACTCAGCATCACTGACATTACTGCAAACTTGGCGCACCTTGTTTGGTCTTGGTGACGTGGAATTCTTGCACTGTGACGGCTTGGACTTGGTTTCCGGGTCGTACCCGTTCACCAAAGACTCGTCACCAGTGATAATGGTGTTCATGAAGTCAGGGTCGCTGCTTGTGGAATCCAGCATGTCCTGTGAGACTTGAACACGAAGTTGCTTTGCTCCACCGTGAGCATTTTCGGCACGAATTTTGCCGCAACTATCAACCACCTCAGGAGCCCTTACAGGCCCCTTCAATACCAGGCCGTTCAGAAGACCCAAAAGGTGGCTGGCAAGCTCCGACTTCCAGTCCCCACATGGCCGGAGCCACCGAGCCGGCCCCCGTAAGGGGTGCCTAGGCTCCTTCAGGACCTTTAATAAAGTTCATTCCCTCTCTCTCTCTCTATTCATGGCCAAATCTTCGGTCATAATGGAATGTGCAGAAAGTGCTGATGCCCACGTCTTCCACAATTTTTCAGATGGTCGCACAACGGCCGTGCATCATCACAGCGTTCACTTTGACAATGACCTGGCCATTTCGGCATGTTAATGGCCGACTGGAGCATGGCTCGCTCTCCATCGATGTGCGGGCGTTTTTAAACCGGTTGTCCCACTTCTTAATCTTTGTGCGGCCCATAGCCTCGTCACCGAAAACCGTCTTGATCTTTCGAATTGTTTGTGCTGCTCCACTCGCTCTGTCATTTTCCTTGCAATGAAAAACCAACGAGAGCACTGCGCACTGCCTTATCCAAACGCTGCATGCCAGCGACTGACGCTGTTGGCAGGCAGGAAAAAATTCACGCATGTGCCCTAAGGTTCAAGGGGGGCTGACGCAAGCGCGCTTGTTTTATGTCTATCAGGTGATTGCAAAAAAAGTAAATAAGCTCGGATACTTTTCTAAGAGACCTCGTAATTCCAAGTATCATGAGCAGTTTCTAGTAACTACATAATAGCTGGGTATAAAAGAGCGATGAGTTGGCTATTTGGTAGCCATTCATTGTTCTTGCAATTTGTACGATGCTCTAACAGGGACTGGACTAGCACTGGTGATGAAAAAAAATGTCAGGTGCCACAATGAAGCACAAACTACCATCATACATTCTCCAGAAACAATGGGCATAGACAGGCATCATAATTTGTTATGTTGTTTCAACCTTACTGCTTAGACATCCGTTATGTGAAACTTATGCAAGAACTTTGCGAGCTTTTCAGCAAGTCATGTGGTTTTTGTTGCTGTGCATATTTTTGATGTCCCGGTTGTCCGTAAGGTTGGAAGTTTAAATATAAACAACGGAAACTATGAAACTAAGGTGACAGTTTTTCCAATACATAAGGGGTATCAATGATGTACCCACTTTTAGGGACATTTTGCAACCCAGAAATGCTACATGTATTATGTGTACTTGGTATCACTTCACAAAAAAGGATTATTCAGTTCAGTTTAGTTCAATTACGAGTTGCAAGCATACATTGTCAGAATGGTATATATAGACTACTACTTGAAAAATGCCCTGTAGTTAACAAACCTGTTGATTTGCCATCTGCTCAATTTTATGTATTATTTTTCAGTGTGTATCACATTTTGTGCATAATTATGCTTGTCATTATTACTTGTCGTACAGTGCACTATTTGTTCAAATCGACAGTTGTTTTTTGTTAGTTTTGGAACTTGTACAGCAATGTTAATAGCGGAGTATACATGAACAAGAGTGCTTTTTACAATTTGTCTTTGTTGTAGAGACTGCTATTGTTGCCATTTCAAGGCTCTGTGCGGTGCTTCAATGTTGGTGCTATACATGTTTCGCATCAATAAAATATGCTGTTTAACGAACTTCATTGATTTTGGTGGCCATTGTTGACCTCGGAGGATGGCTGCGGAAGAGGTCTGATTCTCTCATTGATGGAGTGCGTGTTTTCAGTGCAGGAACCAAAATTTGCTGCTGAGGAGCTGTTTTATTTAGGACTTTGTTTTGACAACAGCTTTTCATCTGTCAGATCTTTGTATATAAAATCATGGCCTTTGTCTGAGCTGTAGTGAAAGTTGGGCACTGAGCCAATACTGATTCAGCTGGAGCTGGGTTTTTTTTTTCTCTACTTGTGCTCGAAAGCTCACCGTCTGAACAAAACTTACAATCATGATTCTCGTACAGTTCATAATAAGGGAAATAAGTACAGGCATCATGCCTTTATCACAACAATTTTTCTATGTGTTTTGCTTGGATAAGTGCTTTTACTTTTTCAAGTGAAAGTAGCTTTCAAGCATAGTTTAGAAGAAAAACATCATTTTCTTTAACCTGTATCCCCCTCAAGTGGGAACTGAAACACTTTTTCAATAGGGTACAGAAACATTGCTGCCGAGTAATCGCACCATGCAGTCCTGAAAACTCTTGATCTTTCCTGCAGCGTCTGAAGCCTGGCTATTTTTATTGACTCAATTTTTAACGGAAGATCTGTTTACAAAACCATCCCTTGCGAGTCAACCAAAAAAGCTATCATCATTATAAACAGGTATGTGCCACGAAAATTGGGTAAATCGCTCTACTTACCAATGATCCACTAAAAGTGAAGGTAACGGTTGTCCCAACAAATGGCTGTGAAAAAACCATGGCGAGCCGAAGACCCCATGTACGTACAATGAGAGAATACTGGAGAACGGGTAAAGCAACAGCGAAAGACCCTGAAGCAATGGAAAGCCTGCACCAATGACAACATGCCCGTTAGATCTACGAGAGGTGTGAACACTTCGTTTCTGCGAGAGAGTCCATCTCTGGATTTGGGACAACCGTGTCTTGTCTGTCATTATTTGTGATTTAACTCGAATCTCTCTTGTGCTGATCCCTGTCCTTCCTCCTTCAATACTCCTCCTCTCTATGCCGAGAGTCAACGTAGAAACAGCCTAGCAACACCTAGCTAAATCTTAACAACCTAGAAGCAACCTGGAACCTGCATCGCCGAGCTAATGCCTAGAAGCCCCCAGACTAGTCTTCAGCATCATACAGTTTTGCCATTTCAAGCATTATGCAACTTAGTGCAAGCTTTGCTAATTTATTGCACACTATGCAAACAAAGCAACAAAGCTTCACATTTAGCCCGCGGGAATTGGCTGTATAGGATATGTATACGCATGTACAACGGTCCATGCCTTCTGGCAATTGGGAAGGTGTGATTGTTGACTTGTTTTGCTACTCCCGTCACTGCTCCTTTTTAGCCCTTTTGATGCCTTTGCATGATGCCAGCATTCGAAGGCCGACACAGGGAAGACACGATTAAGAGAAAGGAAGGATGTGTGGGGAATTAACAAATTTATGGGGCCAAAGCATTCTTATGATCAGCGAAACTGTATTTGCATTCTGCCCTCTCTGTTCCATCCTGCGGTATGACCGACTGCAGATGTCAACGCTCTTCCTAGGATTTATGGTCTCTCTCCACACTCTCCATTTTTACACAGTCCCGATTTTGCTGTCCATTCACGTAGGTGCTGTCGATGTTGTGACGTGACAGCGTCCGACATTGACGTGCCGTCGTCGCAGGTTAAATAAAACGAGACATACAGGAGGAAGTGAGCTGCCGAAGTAAAGCAGCGGCCATGGCATCCAGCCAGTTAGAAGCCCACGAACATTCTAGGCGCCTCGCGCCACCGGCGCTCGTCATCTTTTTCTCTAGCCGGCTGGCCACCACTAGTGCTAGGCAACAAGGGCTAGCGTGTTACCTAGCGTGTTATGCGATAAAAAAAGAATGTAAAATGTGTGAAAAAACATAAACACTATATACATGTGCGGCAGTTCTTGTAGTGTCCACTTGGAACAAAGTCCGAATGTCATCAAGGTGAAAGACGTACGAAGGAGTCCGATGGTTCCGGCGGGTGGCATTGGAAACCATCCAGCGGGCAAGGACCCCGATAGTTGCGCGTCGCTAGCAGCAGCGAGCAAAGCAGATAGGTACGTTGAAGTTTGTGGTGGTGAAATTTGTACAATTGCCAAGGCCGACGCCGCTCCAAGCGTAGCGTGTTGCAGCTGATTGAGTGCCGACAATGGTGCGTCTTGCGACAGCGGAATGCATGTTCTGGACAGATCACGTGCGCTGCGCATAGACGTGATGCGGCCCCTCCTGTCTTCAGAAGAAGGCGGGAGCAATGCAAAATAGCTGTCCACGACACTGGTTGGTACCTGCTTTGTAGATTGGTGACAGGGTGTGTGACCTGGCTCCTCAGACAGGTGAGAGGAAATCTTCGCAGGCAGGTCTGGAAAACCATATCTGCCCTTTGAGGTGTAGGAGGAGAACTCGCGGTCCGGCTGACAGCCTACAAGCGTTTCATCAGCCGACACCAGTGTGTTGGGAAAACTGATAGCATGAGGCGGGACAGCGGGCTCCGACTCCATGGCGGGCGTCGTGTCGCAGGCTTCCACACGTGTTGGTACAGACGTGGGCTCTGCAGTTGGATGAGCTGGTGCGGCTGTTATCGTCGAAGCACCCAAGGCGGACAGTGCAGCTGAGCATGTTTCTGCAGTGAATTCGCCGTAGCACGGAGCAATGGCCAGCGTCGAATCCGTGATTGAGAGAGGTGGCATATTCGGCACGCAGGAGACAAGCCCCATGGACTTTAGGGCTGTGGGTCTCTGATACGACGGGTCGATTGGCACGGAAGGTTGGTTTCCGTTACCTGTTTGGCCAGTTAGTGTCGGCAGAGGAACAGTCTGAACCGGTTGTAGTGCGGGAGGCATCCTGGATGGTGATGAGCCAAGTGCAGTTATATCAATTTTGAGAGAAGTATCATGTTTGATGCCGTAAAAATTCAGCACGGTGTTTCACAGGTCATTGTTAGGGCGAGGGCTCCAGGAGAAGTATGTGAGGCGGTGCCTAAGATCATGTGGAAGGTGGTACACCAATGAACTCTTAGATCCAGATGCAAGGCCGCCACAAACTCCCCGAAACACGACTCTAGGCGAGAGGTCCGGAATGGTGGCAGTGGCGGGCCGAATTGAGGCTGCCAGGCTTGTGCTCGCTGGAACATGGCCGCAGAGCTCGGCGGTAGTTGTGAATTGTCGGTCGCTTGTCCATGAGTCCGTGGTCACCAATTTGTAGCGACGTGACGGCATCTGACGTAGACGTGCTGTCGTCACTGGTTTAATGAAAGGACAAGAGACGAGACGTAAAAAAAGCGAGCTGCCGATGAAGAGCAACGGCCGTGGCGTCCAACCAGCGAGAAGCCCACGAACATTCTAGGCGTCTTGCGCCACAAGCCACCGGCGCTCATCATCTCTTTCTCTAGCCGGCTGGCCACCACTAGCGCTACACTGCAATGTCTTTCCACTTGCACCTTCATCATGAAGGTTGTGCACCAGCTCACCATCCCCAACTTCTCACAGTGCTCTACGTCATACTGCAGCTGCACCACTACACCACTGCCTCACTCTTTCCTCTTTGACACTACCATTCTTCATTCCTGTCGATAACACCACTGCAAGCTAGCCACAGTGCTCCACCTGGCAACACGTAAAACAGCTTTTCTGTAATACTTCACCAGTCGACTTATGAAATTCCCATGAGGGGAGGGGGAACTTGGTAGTAAAATTGCTGTTGTGCTTTCTTTACTCTTAAGTTCCTTAGAAGAAATTTTTCAGGAGCATGTTCCTAAATGAGTGTTATGTGTATTTTAATATACTGCTTGAGCGATTCTAGAGGCATGGCACCAACAAATTCATAAGCTGTGCATGTATTTGCCATCAGTACATGGAAATATTCGATCTGGCTGCTATTTCTAGCCATGTCTTTTTTTTAGGGGCGAAGCTCCTTATGATGTGGCTTGTACGTCGCCGTTGTGGGTAACCCCCCCCCCCCCTCGTTGATTCTAGAACCGACCATAGAGGGCAGTACTTGTACTATATGCTGAAAAATGCATATGGTACGACACCAGGGGACATTACTTGTAGAAAAGAAGGATTGACCTCACAAGTACGCAAGGAGAGAGAAATGATCGAGTTTTTTTCGGCAATGCCGTACACCAGGGGGAGCTCTATAGTACAATAAAAACGCTGTCCTGGCGTGCACGCATCCAGAGACTTGGCGACGGAGGATAGACAAGGCTGCTGAGCAGCGTGCCCGCAGGGCAGCGGCGGCTCGTGCTCGAAGAAGGGACCCCCACGTGCGGGCGCGCAAGGCAGAAGCCTGCCGCGAAGACCCTGCAGTACGACAATGGGAGGCCGAAGCGGCGCGGCAGCAACGTGCAGACCCAGCTTCGCCCCACTCTCTATCATTCACCCCACGGATATGCTGTCATTTTTTTTCTTTTCCAGTTCATAAACTCAACAAAGTTACAAATGTTTGCCATGCACTTGTTTCAATGGTGTCCTTATGGCTGGCCAACCCCTCCTTTAGAGAGATGCCTGTGGCGACGTTCGCTATCCCATTGTACCCACCCTGCCTTGAGTTTTCATTACTTGCCGAAGAATGGCACCACGTTCCCCTTCTTGTTTTCAAAAGGCTAGAGTGTTGTGGCATTGGGGGTGGTATTGTGCACACGCGAACATGTATGTTGAGACCGGCCACCATAAGGATCCCTAGCTACTGCCTCCATAGGAAACAAGGAAGGAGGGAAAGAAAAGGGCACAAGGTTTCTGGCTCGTGCGGCAGGCATCTTTCAAGAGTAGGCATTGGGCTGGCTTCTTTTATTCACAACCTCAAAACAATGTCTATCAGGTTGGAGAATCGCTACACCTATGGCTCCTTTGATAATGTAAAAATTTATTCGACCTCAATAAAATTTCCATGAAGAACCTTGTCTTTCTCTTTTAGTGGCCTTCTTGAGGTCAAAGTGATTTCCTGTGCAGGGGTGCTATTCTGGACACTAATTCTGCCGTATTGTCGAATTTCACAATGGCAGTATTTTAAGCCAATCAGAGAGATCGTAGCAGCTCACTGAGCCAATTAGCATCAATTAATGGCAGAATCTGACAACATGGCGGAATTCGACAATGTCCAGAATAGCACCCCAGGAATGCTTCCTAACTTATAAAATTTTAGCAAGGAATCTTTCAGTGGAAAAACTTTTTGAGCTTGACAAAAATATATTTTCAATTGAAAGATGCTGTTGGAAGCAGTAAAATCTGTAGCCCTCTTTTAATATTGCATTTTATTAAAATAACATACGTAGTCATTCTATACAAAAGCCTGGCAACCACTACTAAAGAATTTGCTGCATTTGACTGGTCAGCTCATACCTTGGCATCGCTGCAATACATTGTGTGTACCAGTGTTAGTCAATGCTCTGCTAAAAGCACTCTCCTGTCTCCACAGTTGATCGGGTACATTAGCTGGAAATATGTTACATTTTATTGGTACTATTCAACTTCCCTGTGGGAAATAGAATCTTTTCCACTGTGTTCCCTACTTATTGCTCTCCTTTCTTTCTGTACTTTTATTCCTAAACCTCTTCCATAGCAAAAGTGGTTGAAAACTGGCAAAAAGGGGTGTGGAGCATTGGGAGGCAATCTCTCATTGCAGACAAACTCCAAGTTTGATTGTAAAGCGTTGTTTGCACGAGGTCACGACAACCAGCAAAGCTAATGAAAAGGGCGATCCAGCTTCTGGTAAAACTTGATGGAGCCAAAACGAAACTGCAAAACTCGTGAGAAGCAGCACAGCAAGGTACAATGTACCCAGCCTTGGTTGTTATTAAGTCAACCACATGTACACTAGCTGTGAATCTGCTACAAAAGTAATTCTCAGGAAAGATGAACTGTGAATCAATGTCATTGAAACATGTGCATAAAGTGTGAGCGTTATCCGTACTACATATATGTTAAGGAAAGTGAATCGAGGCTTGCAGCTTATATCATTCAGTTGCAACATTTACTTTTTAATGAGACATATTTACATTCACAGCACATAATGCGGTCTTCACTGCATCAAAGCAATAACACTTGTTCAAAACAAGTCAAATCTCGTAGTTTCTGAATTTTCTCAGCAATTCATCAGCAGGTTCCTTGCGCCTCCAATTTGACAAAACATCACGTGATTCATCCACACCTGCAATGCAAAAATAAGCGTAAATTGCATGGGCATCTCTAAAAGAAAACTTTGTTACTCAGATATATCTTTCTTCTGTTCTCTCCCTCTTGTTCATCAATTAATGCTCTATTTAGGTCTGCAATATATAACAAATCCTGTACCAGTAGTTTTACACAGAGCCTGCAGTGTGCTTCAAAACAGAGAAATAAAAGAACAAGTGTGAACTGAACACGTGTGGGCAAAAAATACCTCGATAAATATGCAGAAGCGCATATTTAATTTCACATGCAGGCTCACTTGACATATCACCTGATAACCAAAGTACTGCAATAAAATACTGTGATGTTACAATAAATACTAAAGATTTGCTAAATTATTACAGTACTGACAACTGTCATGCAAGCAATTTATGGCCCCACCATGGTGGTCTAGTGGCTAAGGTCTAGTGGCTAAGGCTGCTGACCCGCAGGTCGCGGGATCAAATCCCGGCTGTGGCGGCTGCATTTCCAATGGAGGCGGAAATGTTGTAGGCCCGTGTACTCAGATTTGGGTGCACGTTAAAGAACCCCAGGTGGTCGAAATTATCGGAGCCCTCCACTACGGCGTCTCTCATAATCATATGGTGGTTTTGGGACGTTAAACCCCACAAATCAATCAAATCAATCAAGCAATTTATGATTTGGAACAATTTTCAGAGCAGGAAATTGGCATTTTAGCACATATAGAGCAGAAATGATTTTGCTTAATTAATGGCAGTTCTGGAGCAGGAATAATAGTAATTTAGAATTGTTTTGGAGCATAAAAAATGCAGCAGCTACCAATAACTCTGGGAGAAGCCTCTCACAGTTCAACCAACTTATTTGCACATATTGAATAGTTATGAGCATATTGTGGGCAAACCCATAGCAAGGATTTTTTAGGGGAGGGGGGGGACTTGTTGAAGGCTTTGACCATTCAAGAAAAGCACCCTATTTGAGGAAACTACCTATTTGAAGAAGCAACGACATGGAAAGGGGGGTGTGGTGTTTTGGTTTCATGCAAAGCTACTTTCGGTTTCATGTAAATTTCGCCCTTTCATTTCGCCGGTTTCATTTCTGCCCTTAGGGGACGCTACCCTGTGTATACATGCGGGGCATTGTATATAATAAAGGACTTCCTGCTTGGCTACCGGGTCTGCGTACTTCTTACCGGCTGGCGCTTCAGCGCCATGCCGTGTTCTCTGTGCGGCGCGTCAGTCGCACGATACTACATTTTGGTAACGAGTATCTTCAATGCATGAGCATCAGGCGATAAGATGAGCATCCTGCCTTCTTCTTCATGCTGTCGACTCAGCAACCATGCTAGCTGTACCACCGGTACTGTATTTTCTGCTTGAATCCTACTTTTCTACACTTCTGTGCCAGTTCGTTCACAAGGCCTACCGATGAGCGCGTTTCTCCTGAACTGCCTTCTCGATGCTCTCTTTGGCAAACACGAACGCGGCTATCATTCAGCCTCTGTTTCTCCAGTGCCCCAGTGTACCGCCTATTCCATGGAGGCAATGGCGTCCTGTGTTACAGGTCAACATCGACGCCACTGCCAGGGACGCCACGCCGGAGCACAAAGAGGCACTGCTCCTGAACGCCCTAGGCGTCGAGGGACACAACACCTACCTGCGTGCCGCCGAAGATGAGCAGCAGCCGGGAGCCAACCGACTAACTCAGGAGACGACGGCGATTGTGTACGACGCAGCCCTTGCGCCGCCTAATGAAATCTTTGAACCTCAACCAGATGCGGTGTGTTGGTGCCCTTCAAAGCCTTGTGTCAGGGACCACACCAATCGGCAGTGGAATTCATTCAGGAAGTATGCTGACTAGCCAAGCTTTGTGAATTTGGCGCGGCGGGCGGTATCCTCGCTTTCGACCAGATCGTCTCTGGCATCGCATTGCCGCACCTACAAAGAATTTTTTTGAAGATGGGCAAAGACTTCTCTGTACAGAAGGCGCTCGACGTAGCGAGGGAGGAGGAGCGCGTCAACCACGCGTTGCTACAGTTATCAGGAGCACAAGTCGACGCTGTGTCGTTGCGTCCGATGCAAGATGGCGGCTCAGCTCGCCGAACTATTCAAAATGCCAGGCCAAATGGTGGCCGTCCTAGCCAAGCTTCACCGCAAAATGGCGCTGGTGGGACTTCTCGTGTGTGCACCTCCTCGTCCTCTGCTGCTGCGGACACCTCCTCTTCAGCTTCGCCGCTGGCTCGCACGGGTGCCTGTTACCGCTGCGGCTTGACGCAGCATTGGGCCAACTCCGCCGCTTGCCCTGCCAGGAGCCAAACGTGTTCACGGTGTGGACACCGTAGACACTTCGCACAGGTCTGCCGCACTACTACGGAGTCAACCGGTCATCAAGGCACATCGACAGTGGCCAATACAGTTACTGTCCTGCAAGTGGACGAAACGGTCACTACTATTAGACTTCCTCATCTTCCCGCACGAATCAATGGATCCACTTTCAACATGCTCATCGACACTGGGGCAGCTGTGTTATTACTCAACGTCCAAGATTATAAGAGGAACTTTTCCCATATCAAGTTGCTACCTTTGCAACTCGTTCTACAGAATTACTCAGAGCAAGCCATAAATCATCATCATCATCATCAGCCTGACTACGTCCACTGCAGGACAAAGGCCTCTCCTATGTGCCGCCAGTTAACCCGGTCCTGTGCTTGCTGCTGCCAATTTATACCGGCAAACTTCTTAATCTCATCTGCCCACCTAACCTTCTGTCTCCCCCTAACCCGCTTGCCTTCTCTTGGAATTCAGTTAGTTACCCTTAACGACCAGCGGTTATCCTGTCTACGCGCTACATGCCTGGCCCATGTCCATTTCTTCTTCTTGATTTCAGCTATGATATCCTTAACCCCCGTTTGTTCCCTAATCCACTCTGCTCTCTTTTTGTCTCTTAAGGTTACACCTACCATTTTTCTTTCCATTGCTCGCTGCGTCGTCCTCAATTTAAGCTGAACCTTCTTTGTAAGTCTCCAGGTTTCTGCTCCGTAGCTAAGTACCGACAAGATACAGCTGTTATATACCTTCCTCTTGAGGGATAGCGGCAATCTACCTGTCATAATTTGAGAGTGCTTGCCAAATGTGCTCCACCCCATTCTTCTTCTTCTAGCTACTTCAATCTCGTGGTTCGGCTCCGCGGTTAATACCTGCCCTAAGTAAACATAGTCTTTTACAACTTGAAGTGCACTATTACCTATCTCGTAGCGCTGCTCTTTTCCGAGGTTGTTGTACATTACTTTTGTTTTCTGCAGATTCATTTTAAGACCCACCTTTCTGCT
Organism: Rhipicephalus annulatus; assembly: GCA_013436015.1. Lineage (NCBI taxonomy): Eukaryota > Metazoa > Arthropoda > Arachnida > Ixodida > Ixodidae > Rhipicephalus > Rhipicephalus annulatus. The sequence goes on along the minus strand of WOVY01003683.1, from coordinate 119,150 downwards.
CTCCTTGTCTAACTCCGTAATCATGAGTTGCAATTCGTTCCCTGAGTTACTCAGCAATGCAATGTCATCGGCGAAGCGCAGGTTACTAAGGTACTCTCCATTAACTCTTATCCCTAACTGTTCCCATTCTAGGCTTCTGAAAACCTCCTGTAAGCACACGGTAAATAACATTGGGGAGATTGTGTCCCCCTGCCTTACACCCTTCTTGATTGGTATTCTGTTGCTTTCTTTATGAAGCACTATGGTAGCAGTTGATCCCCTGTAGATTTCTTCCAGGATGTTTATATATACTTCATCGACGCCCTGATTCCGCAGTGTCTGCATGACGGCTGATATTTCTACTGAATCAAACGCCTTCTCGTAATCTATGAAGGCTATATATAGTGGTTGGTTATATTCTGAGCATTTCTCTATTACCTGATTGATAGTATGAATGTGGTCGATTGTTGAGTAGCCTGTTGGAAATCCTGCTTGTTCCTTTGGTTGATTGAATTCTACTGTTTTCTTTACTCTATTAGCAATTACCTTTGTAAATAGCTTGTATACTACAGAGAGCAAGCTAATCGGCCTGTAATTCTTCAAGTCCTTTTCATCTCCTTTGTTATGTATCAAGATGATGTTAGCGTTTTTCCAAGACTCTGGTACCCTTCCCGTCAGGAGACACCTCGTAAACAGGGTGGCTAGTTTTTCTAACACAACTAGCCATAAATAATCAAACAACCAGCCATAAATAATCATGGCTATTTCAAGGCAACAGTCTCGTACAATGGCAACTGTGCCACGATTCCCTTTCACGTCGCGGAAAAAGGCACCTCACTACTGGGACTAGATGCCATGCGAGCTCTGAAGATAACTGTCAGAGGTGAGACCCTCACTTGTTCTCTCATGACTCCTCGGCGGTTCCAGCAAAGGCGCCACCGGAGTATCACCGCCTGTTTTTGTCGGACATCGGCACCGTCTGGAATTACATTCACCGCGTCAAGCGTCGACATGGTGTGCAGCGAGCAGCGGCCCAACTGCGTTGTCTTCCCTTCTTGCTGAGGCAACAAGTTGCCGATGAGCTGCAACGACTTCAGTCGACTGGCATCATTGAGAGGGTGGATGCTTCGGACAGGGTGTCTCCCAAGGTCGTCATCCGCAAGAAGGACAATTCCATCTGACAGTGCGTAGATCTCCGTGAGCCGTACAAGGCCACTGTGATGAATGGGTTCCCTCTACCTCACATCGAGGAACTCTTGCAACAGTTAACAGGTGCTAAAATTTTTCTAAACTTGATCTTGCATCCGCATACCACTAGGTTGAGCTAGCGAAGGAGAGTCATGATCTTACTACTTTTGTAACACATCAAGGGCTTTACAGATATCGCAGAGTGTGCTTTGGGCTGGCATCTGTGCCAGCTATTTTCCAAAAAATGATGAGCGATGTACTGAAGGGGTGCCCAGGTGTTGTCTGTTACTTAGACGACATTTTAGTCTGAGGCCGTAATCGGGAAGAGCATGATGTGCACTTGAAAAGTGTCTTGTCTCAAATAGATTGCTGTGGCATGACGCTTAATGACAAGTGTGTATTTGCTGCTACTTAGGTCATAACATCACTGCATTCTTAGGTCATAACATCAGTGCTCGTGGGTCGCTGCCGGTTGAGTCTAAGGTCGCTGCCATTCTTGATTTGATTGATATGTGGGGTTTAACGTCCCAAAACCACTATATGATTATGAGAGACGCCGTAGTGGAGGGCTCCGGAAATTTAGACCACCTGGGGTTCTTTAACGTGCACCCAAATCTGAGCACCGGTGCTGCCATTCTTGATGTTCCTGTTCCTACTGATGTTAAAACACTTCAATCCTTCTTGGGGTTAGTTGGATATTATGCAAAGTTCTTACCGCATTAGGCTGATGTTGTTGAGCCTCTGCACCGGCAAGGTCAGAGTTTTAAATGGTCTGCTGAGGCCAATGCTAGTTTCAACCAGGTTAAAGAACTACTTGCTGACCGCCCGGTCATAAATATTTTTGATAACAATCTTCCAGTGTTGGTGACCACGGATGCATCCAATGTCCGCATCGGAGCAGTGCTTCAACAACAGAGAGGAGATCAGCTGCTAATTGTTGCTTTTGCATCTAGAACATTGTCCCCGGCAGAATGCCAGTATTCAGCAGGGGAACGCGAAGCTCTTGCTTGTTTGTTCGCAGTAGAAAAATGGCATGTGTATCTTTGGGGTCGGCATTTCACACTACGGACTGACCACCAGGCTTTAACTACTTTGCTGTCAGCTGGCGCAGTAAGTCGACGCCCCTTGCGAATTTCTCGATGGTGCACCTGGCTGTTATATTGTCACGTTTCGCATGACAAACTTGATATAACGGGCTCGTTGAGTCGACTAGCCAAGCAGCAGCTTAGATAGATCGTCTTTGTCTTCTTTCACTCATTGATCTTACCCAAGCAGGCCATGTGGCAATAGTCCCCCCCTTTGAAAGCATCGACTCGATGCTCGTAAAGAAATAAAAAAAATGAAGGCAGACGCAGGCACATATAGAGAACCAAATGAGAGAGAGTGCCTGCAGTCGCAGTGCAAATAAGGAAGTTTTGCCAACACTTGCGCCAAGCGCAAAAAGAAAAGGCATAAAAACACAGGAGAACACAAACAGCAGCAGCAACGCAATGTCACGGCCTGTCCTAACACGTGAAACCACAAGGGCTACTGTGTGAAGTAGGGCTTCAGCCGAACAACATGCACGGTTTCAGGCCGAAACGGTCGACGAGAAGACGCTGCGCCGTCTGGAAATACCTCGTAGGTAAGATCTGTGACACGTCTGAGAACCTTATACGGCCAAAATTAACGGATTAGGAGTTTTTCGAATAAGCCTGGTCGCCAGACAGGGATCCACACCCACACTCGGTTCCCAGGGTGGTAGGTGACATTTCGATGGCAGAGGTTGTAACGCCGTGTGTCTGCATCTTGTTGGTGACTGGTGTTTATGCGAGCTAGCTGACGAGCTTTTTCGGCGTATTGAGTGTATTGCTCAGCGTCTGGAGCAAGTTCATTGCTTTGGTCACACGGAAGCATAGTGTTGAGCATGGTTCGCACGTTGCGTTTGTAAACAAGTCGGAAAGGCGGAAATCGCATTGTTTTTTGCGTTGCCGTATTGTACGCAAACCTGATGTATGGAAGAATCTCGTCCCAGGTTTTGTGTTGTACGTCCACGTACATTCACAGCATGTCTGCTATGGTCTTGTTAAGCTTCTCAGTCAGTCCATCAGTCCATTAGATTGCAGGTGATAAGCCGTCGTTTTTCTATGACTTGTGCAGCTCAATTTAAAAATGTCCTCCATCATTCATGCTGTAAACAATGTCCCTCTGTCTGTAATCACGCATGACGGGGCATCATGCCATAGGACGATTTGGTGCATAAAGAACTGCGCGACTTCAGAGGCCGTGCCACGGGGTAACGCTTTTGTTTCAGCACAACGAGTAAGATAATCTGTGCCAACTATAATCCATTTGTTCCCAGGGGACGACAAAGGGAAGGGTCCGAGAAGGTCCATTCCCACGAGGTAAAACAGTGTCCGTGGTGGTGCAATCGGCTGGAGCAGGCCCGCGGGTCTCACAGGCGGAGTCTTGCGGCGCTGGCACTCACGGCAGCCTTTCACATAGCAATGTACACTAGTTGATAGTCGCGGCCAGTAATACTGTTAGTGTACTCTGGCGCGAGTTCACGAATAGCCTAAATGTCCTGACGTGGGCTCGTCGTGGCACGCAAGGAGGATCTCATCACGCATGTCAGTAGGAACGACGAGTAGGAAGGATTTGTCGCTACCACGGGCGTTTTTCTTGTAAAGAATGCCTCTTCTTAGACAGAAAGAGGACAGCTCGCGAGCAATGTGCTGAGGGACCTGAGAGATCCGGCCTTTTAGGGAATCAATAGCTGGGCGTAATTCTTCGTCTGCCCACTGTTCTGACATGAATTTGGAATCGCTAACTGCTCCGAGAAAGCCGTCTTCATCCTCGGAGCCCCTGACAATGTGTCCCACAGGTGCTCAAGATAGCGCATCGGCATCTTAGTGTTTGCACCCTGACCTGTACACAATCGTAATGTCAAACTCCTGCAAACGCAAACTCCACCAAGCGAGACGGCCGGATGGATCTCTGAGATTGGCCAGCCAGCAGAGCGAGTGGTGGTCAGTCACCACTTTGAAGGGACGACCGTAGAGGTAAGGCCGAAATTTGGTCGTCGCCCACATGACTGTAAGGCATTTTTTTTCTAGTGTAGAATAGTTGGTCTCAGCTCGAGAAAGAGTACGACTGATGTAAGCTATTACATGCTCAACACCGCCGTGTCGTTGTACAAGGACAGCGCCGAGTCCGACATAGCTGGCATGTGTATGAATTTCTATAGCAGCGTCCTCATCGAAATGGGCAAGAACAGGGGTTGTTTGCATTCTCTTTCAGAGCTCTGTGAACCCTGTATCCTGTTCTGCGCTCCCAAGTAAAGGGCACTTCATCTCGAGTGAGTCGTGTGAGAGGGTCAGCTATGTTCGAGAAGTTGGCGATAAATCGGTGATAATACGCGCACAAGCCGAGAAAACGGCATACTGCTCTTTTATCTGATGGAACAGGAAAGGTGGCGACGGCAGCAGTTTTGCCTGGATCAGGTGGCACTCCATTCGCACTAATGACATGTCCCAGAAATTTCAGCTCTTCATAGCCGAAATGGCATTTTTGGGGTTTCAGCATAAGTTCAGCGGTGCGAATGGCTTCCAGAACCTTTCTCAGACGCTTCAGATGTTCTTCGAAGCTCTCGGAAAAGATGACCACACCATCAAGCTTGTGTCTGAATAGCCTCGCGTTCTTTGGCAGAAACGCGATAAGGCTGCTGCCGGATGGGGCGGACGTCATCGTCGGTAATAATTTGATGCTTCGTTAGGTGTGTTTGACGGACTTTGGAAGAAGAGGCGAAGCAAGATTGAAACTCCCTTAAAAGGTCATTGTTATAACCGGCTGGGCCGCGCCCCGAAATGCACGAACAGAGTGGCCAGGGCAAAAAGCGAGCGTTTATTGTCCGGCTTGGGTTTTTATAAGAACGAAAGGTAAGGGAAGGGGAAGAGGGAGATAAGATAGAAGGCGCGCGCAGCGTAGACTGGCAGCGCTTGTTTAGCGGTGGCGAACAGTTCGTGGCATTCCTTCTTCCTTAGAATCCATAACGCTCCACTGGCTTCTTGATACGTGTGGAACGTCTTAGCTCTGGGGGCGGGTGGCCCGGAAGACCGGGGCCAGTAGCCGCTGGAGCTTCGCAGTCTTGTACTGGAGGGTCCGGGCTTATCTGGGGGCTAATGAGAGCCTCTGGACTCGGCGGTTCTTCCATGCTTCTCCGCCTGAGCTGGTCCATGTGCCGGTGAACAAGCCCGTTCTCCGTGTCGACAGACACGATGCGTGCACCAGAGGTTGACCGGACCTTCCCAGGTGTCCACTTGTCACCACGGCCGTAATTGCGAAGGTACACAGGATCTCCCGGTGCGAAGTTCCACTCGGCGCTGTCAGCCGAGTGGACATCCCCTGTTGCTCGGCTCCTGGGAGGAAAACACATGTCTAATCGGTTGCGGAGCTGGTAACCCAACAACATTTCTGATGGTGAGCGCCCGAACGGAAGCAGCGTGTTTCTATAGCGGCACAGTGTTCTAGCCAGCGTCCTTGACAAGTCTGCGTCCCCACACTTCTTTAGTCCGTCTTTGATGGTTCGCACCGCATGTTCGGCGAGTCCATTACTCTGTGGATGGTAGGGGGGTGCCCGCACGTGAACTACCCCATTCTGTTGCAAGAACTCATTGAACTCCCATCCGGTGAATGGCGTGCCATTATCAGACACTACTGTGTGTGGCAGACCGAATCTACTGAACAGCGTTCCCAGGGCATCAACTGTGTTGCGCGAGGTCGCGTGAGCCAGGGGAATGGCCTCAATCCATTTACTGTGAGAGTCCACGACGACAAGAAGCATCTTGTTCTGGATCGGACCCGCGAAGTCGACATGCAATCGCGACCATCTTTCCTGCGTCTCTGGCCAGCGAATGGGTGCTTGCGCAGGTGGCATGGGCAACGCCTGTACGCAGTGCTGACACACAGCGGCTAAGCGCTCAATATCGTGGTCCAAGCCCGGCCACCAAAATTTTGACCGTGCAACTCCTTCATTGCAGAAACTCCTTGATGAGCTCCATGTAATAACTTCAGTAGCTTCTTCCTGGCTTCCGCCGGAACCACAACACGATGACCCCAGTGAAGCAAGTTATGCTGCACGGACAGCTCGTTTTGCCTTTTGAGATACTCCCGCATCTCTGTGCCTTCCTCCGCAGTGCGTTGTGGCCAACCTTTGATGACGTATCTGCACACACTTGACAGTACGCCGTCTGACTGTGTGAGGGCTTGAAGCTCTTTCATGGGCACCGCCGGTTTGTCCCACTGGTCCACGACGAGGACGTACTCGGCCGCATCCTCGTCGTCCTGCAGCTCCTGTTCAAGAGATTGGGGTAACCGGCTTAATGCATCCGTGTTGAGCATAAATTTTCCCGGCTTGTACTGCAGTTTATACTTGTATGCACCAAGTAGTAGCGCCCATCTTTGTATTCTGGCTGCCGCCATGACGGGGGTCTGACGGTCGTGCCTTAACAGGCCCAGCAACGGCTGGTGATCCGTAACCAGAGTGAACTCTCGCCCCAACATGTAGTCCCTAAACCTAGTAACACCAAATATCAAGGCTAACGCCTCGCGCTCGATCTGAGAGTACTTTCTTTCGGCAGTTGTCAGCGTTCTCGATCGAAAGCCTACGGGTCGCTTCTCGCCTTCGGTGTGATGAAAAAGTGCAGCACCAACTCAGTATGGGGACGCATCACACTCCAAGAAGAGCTCACGGTTCAGGTCAAAATGAGTGAGTATGGGTGCCGCGCACAACGCATTTTTCACCTGGACAAAGGCTTTCTTTTCTTTGGTGCTCCACGTCCACTTAGCGCCCTTTTTCAGCAGTTTGTACAACGGTGCTAGAATGGTAGACAAGTCGGGCATAAACTTGTTATAAAAGGTGACCATGCCCAAAAATGAGCGTAGCTCGCAGACGTTCTGTGGAGAGGGGGCTAGCCTGATAGCATCCACGTTCTTTTCCATGGGATGCAGTCCGTTCGCGTCAATACGGTGACCTAGATATGTAACAGAGGGCTCGCTAACGCGGCACTTATCAGCACGAAGCTTAATGACATGTTCACGGAAGCGCTCGAGCACAGCCATCAGATTGCGGTTTTGGCTGTCACCCTCTTCCGCTATCAACACGTCATCTAGGTACGCTTGCACCCCAGGCAAGCCCTGTAGGATTGATTCAATCCGCCTTTGAAATATCGCCGGTGCCGAAGCAATCCCAAACGGGAGGCGGTTGAAGCAAAAGAGGCCCTTGTGGGTGTTTATCACGGCCAATTTGCGAGACTCTTCGTCTAGCGGGATCTGGTTGTAGGCGTCGCGCAAATCCAAAATGCTGAACCGCTCCCCCCACCTAATTGCGCAAAAATATCCTCGATAAGAGGCAGCGGGTATTGTTCCAGCTCGCATACTAAGTTCAAAGTAACCTTGAAGTCACCGCAAATGCACACTGTGCCGTCTTTCTTTAAGACTGAAACAATGGGCGTAGCCCATTTCGAGTGCGTCACTGGTGATATAATGCCAGCTGCCACAAGTCGATCTAATGCCTCTGAAACTTTATCCAACAGAGCGTAGGGTACCTTTCTTGCCTTAAAGAACTTTGGCGTCACTCCAGGCTTGATGTGAAGGCACACCGGTGGGCCTTTCATGAGTCCTACGCCCTCCGTGCACAGGTCGGAGTAGCGGTCCAACACAGCAGGCGCGGGCGGACACTCCAGACTCGACCCGAGTGGTGGCGAAGCTACGTGGAGTACTGCTGCGCCCTGCTCTTGTAGTTTCTGCAGTAAATCACGACCGCACAGGAGAGGACCTTCGCAGTCCAAGACGATTAGCTTGCAATCAACCTCCGCCGATTTGTGGCATACACGCATTGACAGTACTCCGAGTACGGGTAGCTTTCCCGAATAGCACGCCAGCTTTATTTTCGGCTCCTGCAACTTCGGCCACTGATGACGGTGGGCTTTGTAGGTTGCTCTAGGAATGACGCATATGGGCGAGCCGGTATCAACGTCCATCTTCAGCTTTACCCCGTTCCACGTGAATGTTTCCTGAATCGGTGGCACCAATGAATTCTTCGAAGTTACGGACCAAAGTTGCGACGCGCTGCTATCACTGTCGTTGGCTTGGGCTGTTACATTCAACGCGTTGTCGATCCTTTGGCACATGCGTGCCAAGTGCCCTTGTTTTCCACAGTTGTAACAGTGCCTCCCACGCATTGAACAGGTCGCGCGCTTATGACTACGCTTTCCGCAGCACTCGCATGGCTTTCCGTCTTCGTTTTTCTTCTGGCCTCGCGGCACCCAGCGTTGCTCCTTCATTGCCGCTGTTACCGGGGGCGTTTCTCGATTTATGTTCTCCGCATCTAACTCTGCCCTTTCTGCCGCCAACGCAAGTGCCTCTGCTTCTTGTAATGTCAACGCAGGTTTCACGAGCAGCTGCTTTTGCAAATTTTTTTATTGTACCCCGCACACGATACGGTCCCTTAACATCCTATCCAGCATGGACGAGAAGTTGCAGTTATGCGCTAGGCGCCGTATTTCTACAATGAATGCGTGAACAGACTCTCCTTCCTGCTGGTTTCGGTGGAAAAACTTGAAGCTTTCTGAAATTTCGTTTGGTCGTGGGTCATAATACTCGCTTAGAACTTTCACTACCGCATCGTAGCCGAGTGCGTTTGGCTTCTGCGGTGCCACTCTACCGCATAGCACATCAATCGTTCGCGACCCAAGTGCGGCTACCAACAGGGCTCTTTTCCTGGCATCGTCCGTGACTTCGTTTGCTTCAAAATATGCCTCAACCTTCACGAGGTACGCTTGCCACTTATCTGTGTCGTCGTTGAATTCCGGGAGGCGGTGACTCATGCCTGTCGATGGGGTGGCTGCTTGCCCGCCTTCAGGAAGCAGCTGGGTCTCGTTCTTCGTTGAAATACTCGTCGCCACTGTTATAACCGGCCCCGCGGCTGCGCCGCGCCCCGAAATGCACGCACAGAGTGGCCAGGGCAAAAAGCGAGCGTTTATTGTCCGGCTTGGGTTTTTATAATAACGAAAGGTAAGGGAAGGGGAAGAGGGATTGATTGATTGATTGATATGTGGGGTTTAACGTCCCAAAACCACTATATGATTATGAGAGACGCCGTAGTGGAGGGCTCCGGAAATTTAGACCACCTAGGGTTCTTTAACGTGCACCCAAATCTGAGCACACGGGCCTACAACATTTCCGCCTCCATCGGAAATGCAGCCGCCGCAGCCGGGATAAGGGGAAGAGGGAGATAAGATAGAAGGCGCGCGCAGCGTAGACTGGCAGCGCTTGTTTAGCGGTGGCGAACAGTTCGTGGAAGTCATGAAGTGCAGCCTTTTTCTCGTCTGACAGCGTCTAATTAATGTTGATGAGGTCTAAAAATTCCTCATCCTCATGCGTTTCTTCGGATGCAAAACACTCCGTGACGTCGGCAACAGGGTCTCCATAGGCTACGGTGGTTCCGCAGAAAAGATGCCGGTGCTCGTAGTTAAAGTTTGTAACTAGTATCTGTGACTGTCCGTCACGGACACGTACAACACTTCGGGTGGCGCATACACCACGGAGCAGCAGAAGTGATAGGTTGCCTTCAGCCACTACGTCACCGTCTCTGAAGTCTTCACAAGTGACTTCGATGGGAACAGTCGCTCGAGGCGGCAGCGTCACACTGTCGTCAGTAACACGCAGCACAGGTCTACGGCAGTTATCAGCGTCTCGATCTGTTGCGCCTTGAGTCGAGAAGGTCACGATATGCTCACGGATATTTATGATGGCACCGTATTCCCGAAGAAAGTCCATACCGATAATCAGCTGACGTAAACAGTCATGAAGAACGAGGCAGCTGAGTACAAATGTTGATGCTCGAATTTTGACTCTTGCCATATAGTGACCCAGCGGTGTTACGTGTCCTCCAGCTGTTCGAATTCGCATTCCGTTCCACGGCGTAATCACTTTCCTGTGATATTTTGCTAGCCTCCGGCTGATAATCGAATAGTGTGCACCAGTGTCTACCAAGGCATTAACCTGGAAACCGTCAATCAGCACAGGTATGTCGAGTGACACACAATCACTCTGTTCAGATGTGGATGTCGGCATTTCTTCGGTACTGCGATCAATCTCTGATGAAATGCCTTCGGCGTTGCGTGCAAGTGTCGATGGGAGGTCTTCCGCACTTTGAGTCCCAGCGACCTTGCCCCTTCAATTTTCCCGACGAGGGCATGGGGGGCGTTCCTGTGCCGTCACCTCGAAACGTGGCCCAGTGATTGCAGGTCTCCTCGGAGATGGTGACCGCGATTGCCGTCGTGTAAAGGTTGCACGCTGTTGCGCAAGATACTCTTCGATATCTCTTGGCCTTTGACCAATTTGGGGATGAGGAGAATTGCCAGAAAATTCGCGCAGTCCAAGTTGCCGGCATGGGCATTCGCGGTAAATGTGACCAGCCTCACCGCAATGATAGCAGAGGGGTCGTCTGTCCGGCGTATGCCAGAGATCAGACTTGCGTGTCGGTGCACGTAGACCATCGATGTCCAAACCAGCATGCGCTGACTAAATCGCGACTGACGGCATCATTGTCTGGATCCGGACGTATGGCACTGTCTGAATCGGGACGTGCGGCACTGGGTGGATCGGGACGTGTGGCATTGTATGGGTCGGGACTCCTTGACCAGAAAGAGGCGTGGCAGATCGCAAGGCTTCCCCGTACGTATGACGGCGATTGCCAAAAGACACAGAAGCCATTTCCGGATCAACCGACATCGGCGGAAAACGATGGGCATGCAGCACCTGCTGGACCTCGTCACGCATGACACTGGTGATAGAGGCGACATCGATTTGCCTTGTCCCGTACATCTTTTCCATTTCTTCGCGAACGACAGAGCGGATGACCTCGTGAATCCATTCGGGGCTCTTACATTCAGGGGTGGCAAAAATTTCGAGTTGAGGCAGCATTCACTTGACGGTCAAACAAGGCAGACCGTTGGTGCAGTACTTTCTCCATTGTTTCCGCTTCAGTAAGGAACTCAGCAACACTCTTGGGTGGACCACGCACCAAAACAGCAAAAAGTTATTCCTTTACACCACGCATGAGGTGGCGCAACTTTTTTTCTTCTGCCATAGCAGGATCCGCTCGCTTGAAAAGCCGTGTCATGTCCTCGACGTACATCAAGACGGTCTCGTTTGGCATCTGGATGCGTGATTGTAGTGCACGCTCCACCCGTTCTCGGCGGTCGGGACTCCTTCAGGTCTCCAGAAGGCGACGCTGGAACTCGCGGGAAGATGTCAGAACATCATCCCTGTTCAAAAACCACGTCTTGGCACCTTCCTTTAGGCAAGTGTACACGTTCCGGAGCTATGCGGCATCATCCCAGTAATTGATCGCTGGGACACGTTCGAACTCACTCAGCCAGTCGTCAACATCTTCATGCTGCTCTCCGTGAAAGGGGCTAGGCATGAGCGAATTCTGGACGGTGCAGTAGATTGGCGTGAAAGGTGTCGGAGCTTGCACGGGATCTTGTGTCAAAGTCATAGTCGCTGTGTCAGTAGTTGGTGTATCAGGCGGTAGGCCTCGTTGGCGGCTTACCCTGTGATCAGGAGTGTCCACGGGTGCAGGGCTTGTGTTCCAGCTGCTGGGCAGGGTCTTGGGCATCGGGTGGATCGTGAGACGTTGTACCCAGCACTTCCATCAGTCTTGTCACGTTTCACACGACAAACTTGATATAATGGGCTCGTTAAGTCGACCAGCCAAGCAGCAGCTTAGATAGATCGCATGTGGCAATCATATAACTTTTCCGTACAATATTGCAAAGGTGCTGATATTGTCGTAGCGGACGCATTATCTCGGCTGCCAGTCTGGCTTTTGCCAGCACAGGCACCAGAAGAAGAGATAATTTCTTTGGTTGCTGCATGCTTATGTGAGGACCAGCTACAGGCAGCCACTGCTAATGATGGTACCTTCCAGCAGCTTATTTAATACATTGCTGAGGGTTGGCCTCCAAAGGAACATATGACTTCAGTGCTTGTACCTTACTTTGCAGTGAAAGACAAATTGTCTTATGCCGATGGGCTCATTTTCCACGAAGAACATGTTACAGTTCAAGAAACTTGCAGGGGGCAATTAATCCAGTTAGCCCATGAAAATCATCCAGGCATAATCCGTACAAAACAGCTGCTTCGTGGCAGGTATTGATGGCAGTGCCTTGACAAACAAGTGGAAAGTGCGATTCAGAACTGTTACATCTGTCAGGCTGCCGACAAATCGGCGAAACCTGTCTTTGCACCCCTGCAACCAGTTTCTTTTCCTGAGAAACCGTGGGAGAAGTTAGGCATGGACGTTATTGGTCCTCTTTTATATGTTCCCTCAGATTGTCGCTTTGCAGTCACTTTAACTGACTATTACTCCGAATGGCCTGAGGTTTGTTTCATTCGAGACGTTATGTCTGATGCAGTCATAACCTTCTTGACTTCCGTCTTTTGCTGTGAATGGTTTTCAGCATGCTTAGCAACAGAAAACGGTGCCCAGTTTAAGTCTCATCAGTTCGAAATTTTTCTTTCCGAACGAAGTATTCGACACCTCTGTTCTTCCAACTACTGTCCTCTAGCCAATGGGCAGGATGAGTAGTTCAACAGGGTTCTGAAAGAGTACATTCAACTAGCCTAATTAGAACAACGTCCTTTAAAGAAGGCAATCACAGAGTATTTGGGTACTTACCGCTTTTCTGCCTATCAACTACGGGATCGTCTCCCGCGATGTTGCTTCATAAACATCAACCTTGCACAGCAGTTGACATAACTGACCTGCCGTTGCTGTCTACTTTTCAGTCATTTTCGGACAATACCATAAGGGCGCGAGCTCTTCATAGGCAGAAGTACATGAAGAATTAGGTGGATCAGAAGCAAGGAGCCAAACCTTCAGTCATTCAGGTTGGCCAAAGAGTCAAAGTATGTGTTCCAGGGAAAAAACACAAGTATAGAGGTCCATTTACTGTTATGTCTGCAGTGGGGCCCAAGCATTTAAGCTCAGTGATGGATCAGTTTGGAATACTTCTAAACTTGTAATCGTCCATTCCGAACGGAAACCACCTTCACACTTGCACCCTTCAATACCTTTGCAGAACCAGTCGCAATACTCTGCCTCGGTTCCACAATTAGTTTCTATCCCTATTCCTGCAGCATCACCATCTTTCCCAGGGGAAAATGATATTCAGGCACCGGTTGCAAGTCCAGCTGTGGTGCCCAGACACCAGGAAGTTTTACCGTGCACCGCCATGCTTCAGAGTCCTCGGACTCTTCCGTCTCAATACTTGACTGACGAGCCCAGTTCCCATGCTAGTATCCTTCCTAACACTAATAGACGTGCTTTCGAACCTTCAGGTTCCCATGTTTCGCGTCGGGGTTCTCCGCCCCCAGCTGCAACTGAGAAATGCTTAAGCGAGTCGTCGGACTCCAGTTATTCCTGTACGATCTCAGCTGTGCCTTAGCAGTGGGTAAGCGAGCCAGTAGGCTCCTCACAAACCGAACTTGCTGCTCCGCAAGGAAGCACTTCAGAGCGCAATGAGCTTCGGCGTTCTAAGTGTTCGCGTAAGAAACCGTCCAGGTTTAAGGACTTAATGTCCTAAATTCTTCTTTATTACTCGTATGTTGGAATCTGTACCATACGTGTACATTGTTGTGTGTATGCTGTACATTTATTTATTGTATAAGGGTATAAGGGATACACTGGTATGCTGTGATATTTTGTTGTATGTTGTTCATATAAGTGCTTTCAGCCATGGTGCCCTGTGTACATAGCAATGTTTTTTTCTTCTCATGCCACTTCTCTCTTCTTCGATTGGTTACTTTGCGACAAAATGAGGGAGGGGGGATGTTAAGGTTGTAAATACAGTAGTATAAGGTTGTACAAGTTCTATGGGTCATACCACTCCTCTAAAATTGTATAAGCTTATATATGTTACTTATGTGCCATTAATAATTCTAATAATAATTCAAAATAATGATAAGTCTTCATTAATCATTATATAAGGACCTTAGAGCCACATACCCCTTTCTTTCTAAGGGGGATGATGTGATGTTTCGGTTTCCGTTTCATGTAGCATTTTCGCCCTTAGGGGGCACTACCCTCTGTATATATGCATGGCATTGTATATAATAAAGGAGTTCCTGCTTGGCTACCGGCTGCTGCGTATTTGTTGTCGGCCGGCGCTTCAGCGCCATGTCATGTGTTCCCCGTGAGGCGCGTCCGCCGCACGATACTACAGAGGGGGGACCTTCCCCAACCCCTTCAGCTATGGGATTGATGACGAGCTTACCAGACACGTAGGCTACATTAACACCCAAAGGTTATCCTATGGTACGACATGATGTTGGTACTCGTATCAGAGCACAGGTGTCAGTTTTATCAAAATGAGCTGCACGCTACGGTTCGATGATGAGCGATGAGAAACAGTTTTCATTATAGATATTCGTCCGAGTTATGCAATGATTGACCATAGCTTCACGAGACATAGGAGTTCATATAAAATTTTTGTGGCGCTGTTACAACAGCTGATAGTGAACACTAGTTCACGTTGGTGTGATACGATGCCGTCTTTTTCGTAAGCTCCTTCAAGCACTCTGTAGTAGAATATGTGACTGGCACACAGAATGCCTGAGTTAAATTCCTGCTCTAACCACGGTTTTCAGTCTTTCTGTCTCTTTGATTTTTTGAGCGGGAGGCGTTCCGCAATGATTACAAAAAGCTCTTAGGGTTCACTTTTTGCGTGAAAGGCCAGAATTGTGAACTTTGGGACAGTTGATGCAACTAAAACTGGACTTGACACAGCAAGGTGCAGAGTGGCTGAATTGCAACAAAAAATTGTGCAAATGGCACAGTTGGACCACCATTGACTGAGAGGTACACATTACCAAGATGTTGTGGTCTAAACATTTGGCAAACTGATCGCAACATAGTTGCTGTAAGTTTGGCAGTTTAGCTTCATTAACCTTTTATTGTCGGGTGTCGGAAAATGCGACACACCGAAAAATGACAACCATGCAAGCCCCGAAATTCATGCTGCCTCATTTGCGGTAAACATGCCTTTCACCATGACACATCTAGCGCCATCTTGTGTAAGGTATTCTAAGCTAACACCAGACGTTTTGTAGCTGATGGCGGAGTGCACGAAGCACATGCAGCAGCTCTCACTTCTTCATTCTTTTTTGCCTGAGTGATCAAAGTTGAATCTTCTATAAAATTGTTTTGGTGTGCACACATCCAAGAGGTTGCAAACGACACGTTATGTTTTTCTGTAGTATGTTTTTTCTTGCACGATCCTCGATTTTGAGGTATGTTGCGAATTCGTCACATCCGGCATTTGGCAGTAAGTGGTGATGGCTGGTGTGAATAGTTCGTATTTTATTTATTGATAGATGATGGATGTGCACTCATTTTATTGAAAAATAGAGCTTTGCACACGCTTGTCACCTCAAGATAAAGGTTACATAGCTGTCTTAGTGACAGTGAAGACGATGATATCGATTGTGATGCTCATACACAAGAAGCATGAGTGCTTTCATCATGTAGTGAGGATGAAAATGCGGTACATGAACCAAGTGCATGTCTAAAACATACAAGGCTATGAAAAAGAAAGCCTGTCAAGAGCAGCAGGAAATTTCACATTGAAAAGTCGCTCTTTCTTAGTATGACACTGTCCGAGGTCACATTGATGCATTGCCAATTTGATGCGTTGCCTTCATGGGTCACACTGTTGAACAGAGTGATATTTTTGCGACACAAAAAAAATCCTAACTAAGGACTGGCTCGACCTCGTAATGAGCTAGATCAATTTCACGGCACCGTCCTATTTATGTCATTTCTGACTCCCAAAAAATCTGCTATAATAGCAGGCATAGCCTAGGGTTCCCACACAGTCGCCGACACGATATCACATGGTCACTGTGGAAACAACCTAGCCAAACTTGCATTTAAGCAAGTAAGTACAATCCATCACCTCATGACACATGCAAGAATTGTCTTTTCAAGGTTTGACTTTCGTTCTCTGTTCTCTGTATTGAGTTCTCTGTATTGAGCCACATAATAGCTTAAGTGCCTGCTACTGTGAATTTGCAACATACCTAAAAGTATGCATCAAAATTGCATTTCGGACAATTTAACTGCAGAGTTAAGTAAAAGCTGATATTTAATGCTCAAAAACGAAAAGCGAATTTTATCTTGGTCAGTTTCATAATTCAGGCATTCAAGGGTTTATGCCATTTAATGCAAAACAGTAAGGAATGTTGCGTACGTGTTTGCATCTGTGCCTGATGAGAGTGGTCCATCAGCATTGGCTCCTTTGTCTTTTTGGTGACCCAGTGTAGAGACTGAGAAAACAATGCAAGAAGAATAGTTGTAAAGGGTGTCGAATCGTAACATAAAGTACTATTGTAACCACACAAAGAATGAAGTTCAGAAAATATGTTCAACTACATTTTCGCTTTCTACAATTTGTTTTAAACAATTAGCTACATCTAGACTATTCAGCAATTTTTTTATTATTTGTAATAAATGTGTTGTAGTGACAATACTACAACACATTTAATAATTGTAAAAGTGACTAATGTGGTATTGCTAGACTATTGAGCAATTTTTTTATTATTTAAAGATATTAAACACACTTAAATAAGTGACAATACTACAACACCTTTAATAATTGTAAAAGTGACTAATGTGGTTCAGCCTGATTGGTAATAGTTTGCATGGTATGCTGCGCTGACAACTTTTACAGGTTTCAACTTAGGCTAAATAAAGGCACACAAAGCAATCAATAGAAACTTTTACAGCACAAGTGCAGTAGAGTAGGGTAAACTGTAAGCAAGCCATGTAGTTATGCATTTCAGCTCATTTATACTGTCAGTCATGCGAAGACTTCATATGGTGGTTTTGGGACGTTAAACCCCACATATCAATCAGTCATGCGAAGACTTCAACAGATTTAGTCATGCTCCTACAACTTTTATCCAATCTTGCACAGTCCCTTGCGGCACAAATTATGATTGACTATCTGTCAATGCGTGAGATTTACATAGATTGATGCCAACGTCCTGAAAGCTAAGTTTAAAACAGAAGTGTTAGAATAAATTATAGTGTACTTAACAGCAACAATTATACAGTCATTGTACAATCAGTCATGCTATATTTATCTAAAAACTGAATATAACAACCCACTCAAATTACATGTAATAGTTATCTGTTGACAATGAGCATTATTAAAAATGTAAAAAATGTTTTGAAATTTATGCCAAAATGCCCCACAGTCAACGTTCTGTTAAACACAGTACTGCTTTCACTAAAGCAATTTTTTGTAGCAAAATACTGTATTTTAACTGGAAGTGATAAAAAACTTTAAGCAACAAGAACGCTTAATTTACCATAGGCTCGGTTCTTTCAGTCCCGACCTTGCCAATAGTGCACAGAAATGACAAAAGTAAGTCGCACCTTCAAATGAGCACACCGTGTTGCAATTGCATAAAAAAGAAACAAGGAAGCCATACTGGTAGCGTGCACAAACAATTCTTTCAATTTTAGTGATGTACTTTCTCACATGTTCCGGCCAATCTTACACTGCTTTACTTTGTCCTTCATTATGTGTGCCTTTTATAAAATGAACCAGCACTACTAACTTAGCTTCCTGATATTCTTTAGCCTCTTCTGAACACACCTTTTGTGCGGTGTACACGTATCTTGAAGGATTACAGCCACTAGCGTGGGTCCGGTCTTAGCAAGCCGCAGAGCAAGCGTTAACCATCGCCGTGGCGAGAACACTGTACTGCTCAAGGTCGCAACACTTTATTACCTGCGGCAGCACCAGAAATGCAGTACAGAGCCTGTTGCAAAGGTGTGGCGGGAAAGCAAATGAGCTTATCCTCGCCACGGGTGAGAAGTACTACACAGGGGGGTCGCGGGCACGTCTCCGTGGTAAAAGTGATTCACGGAGACACCAGGACAAAGGCCCGGTTGCTCGAGCGAGGGCAAAGGTGCTCGCGTTGGGTTTCGGAGAGATACGGGTCAACGAAGTTTGACCACACACTAGGACACTGCACCGCTGTTCGGCCTAGCGTTCGAAAGGGGCGACAAAAGGTAAGCGTTTGCCGCAGGCGCGAGGCGCCATTAGCGAAGTTCGAACGAGGCTCAAACAAAGTGGGCTAGCCCTGATTCCCACATATGTAACAGTAAGCCTTCCAAATTATTATTGAGAAAGAAGGAACACATGTAGTGCAAACACTGAAGTTAGAGATTGGTACCCAGATAAAATAGACAAGCCAGAGAATCTAGTGGTGCTTTTAAAGCCAAATGAAATCATGGTTATGAGCTGTCATTAATCAGCATTTAGACAAAGTTAATTAATGTGATTATTATTCCTATTTCAAGTATTCTATCAGTTCACTTCACTTGTTTGCTTGCCGCAACCAATAGAGCTTCCTACAAAATTACATGAAAATTACACTGAAACCATTTAGCTACCATGAAAATGAGAATTAAAATATCAGTTTGAGTAATGTTCCTGCCTGTGCTTTCAACAATGCTTGTGACATTATTTATTGCACATAATTTTTCTAGATTTACAAGCACAATTTTTTTTAAAAACTAAGTACTGCATACAATTAACCACTGTACATATGCATTAAATGATTGTGAAACCATTTTGCTACCATGAAAATGAGAATTAAAATATCGGTTTGAGTAATGTTTCTACCTGTGCTTTCAACAGTGCTTGTGACATTATTTATTGCGCATAATTTTTCTAGATTGACAAGCACAAATTTTTTTAAAAACTAAGTACTGCATACAGTTAACCACTGTACATATGCATTAAATGATTGTGCATTGTTTTGTTAAATATTATGCACTATGTTGGAAATGATCATTGCGCTGCAGAATTGCAAAGCCATTTGAAGCCAGGAGAAAAAGTTGAGTCATATCTGTGTAATGCCCATTAGTGCTATGGCAACTGAACCTCCATACTTGCAGGTCACATCAACACGAGAGTTCTCTCCAGTAATTTTTTGTGGGAAACACTATGCTACAAACAGTAGGCTACAATAAATAGGTAATCATGATAGGCAAGCTCTTCAACATGTATACATTATAATAGCTTGCTACTGTATGCAGTATTTCATATGATAAACTGGTAGAATGGTAAGTAGTACTTTGTTCCGAAATTCCAGTTGGGAGCAATTATTCCACTGTGCATGCCAACATTTTCTAGCTGAATAAGTGCAGTTCACCCGATTCTTTTTACATCTGTATTCGAATGACAATAAAACTCATCGAAGTCAGAACGAGCACAGCGTCAAGAAAAGCTGGAAGACGACATGCAACAATAACACATAAAATAATCACTGTCAACTGTACATGTAACACCAAGGACAGATCACCTACATCGCCAAAGCTTTACAAAAGAAAGTACTGTAAATGCAATGGATTACTCTTAGAACAACAATGTGGATTCGTGTTATGAAAGAACTCTGATATTTTTGGCACTGACCGATTTAGTTTCGCACCTCTCTCACTTAACAATATAGAGCCTGTATACTACAAAGTAAGTAAGCAACCCAATAATTGTTAATACTTTTTAATATTACAAATGTAATTTCAAATATTGAATAATTTTAAAAGAGCCAATTTGTTCATTACTTTTTGTCTTTTCGGACGGGCGGGGCAATCGCCTGCAAATTATGCAAGGCTAGATCTGCCGACTACCTACAACATCCTAATCCTAGTCCTAATGTCTTTTGAATTTATCTTACAGATTTAGGACAGAGTAGCTACTGAATGCAATTAACAATGTGGCAATTAAGCATCTCAGTAGAAAAAAGCGCCAAGTAAACGCACAAATTGTTAGTTCAGCAGGACAATGACTTCATTTTATTTTGTTTGTTAGTTCAAAGAGTTTGTCCTGTGGCATATGTGGGTACTTAATAAAACGTATGAAGGCCCTCCTTGTGTAAGAGCTCGTTGAGAGGCTGTGAATAATCATTTCTGAAAGTTCAGCATTTTTGAATGCACAATACAGAAAGGCTGCAAAATGAACATGTAAACAGTACTGATTATTTTACTACGGTTTCACATCAAAAATGCACAACAGAACAGAACATAAGCAATCTTGTAATGTGTTAATTGTAGCTACATACTTGCCTTCTATTCTCACAATAAAACTATTCGTCAGTATAAAATTTACAAGTTACAATTACAATTGTGCATGCAGGGTGTTGCAGCCGTCCTACAACCAAAATTAAAATGCACACACACAAATTATACTATGCCATTAAGATCAAGTGCATTTTATTGAGAATACTGTTGAGAAACCGTCAGGTTTATTTAGGTACTTTCACATGTAGTAAAAGCATTTGCTTTTTTTTTTGTACCATCTGTGCATAGTATGTCGCGGTATTGTAACAAACCATAAGAGATATAAAAAAATTGTAAATGAGGCATTTACAGAAACAGAGAAGTACTACACATTACATTTCTTGCTTTTACAAGCAAATGAAGAAATATTCTGCAACATTAAAAAAAACAATGCTGCCATGCATATCTGCACATGGGAGAGCACAGCCAAGAAACAGTCTCAGTGATAAATCATCAAGATAATAGTCTATGATTGAGCTGAAAAGCAGGTTTTTAGGTAGCCTTAAATGGCAAGCCTCAGATGAACACCTTGCTTTCCCACTCGTTTCATGATTTTCCTGCTTTGTGAAAAAAGTAAATACCATGAGCATGTGCACTTTGCTGGCGATGACCCGTTCAAGATTCCTTCTCTATAATAGCCTAACTTGCATTTTTACAGATGCAAAAATGTTTAATTTACCTTATTTATCTAATTAATCTAACAATGAGGCCCAGAATATTACTGAAAGTTTCTCAACAAGGTTCCTAACTATGCACAGATGGTACTTATTGTGTTGAACAATACTTTTTTTTTTGCTCTTGTTCTTTTTCTTTATATATTTTTTACTTGGTGCATAATAGCTGAGCAGACACCGTCTATATGTCAAAATATTTAAGACACTGAAGATGAGGGCCACCCATTGGCTACAGATTTCATTTTCTCGAAACACTTCTAATATTTAGACAGACGAGTATTTCTTTCCCAGGCAATATCGCAGAAGTTAAAGCAGTAATAAGCACATCCTGTACAATTCAACAATGCAGTCAAAGAAATAGACTAATTCATAGGTATTCCGCATCCAATTAAAAAATTCAATCATAGCAATAAACAATTAGTCATCACAATACAGACAATAACCTACCGTCACATTAAGGTTGACGTACTGCTGAAACGACATGCCGAGGCCCGACTTTTTCCACTTGTCATATTTTTTACGCTTTTCAGGGTTCAACAGGACATCACGTGCTTCCTGAATGCTCTGGAATTGCCTAGCTGATTGCAAAGAGAAAGAGGTATGTTTTCACTAAAACATCAGCTATACAAATTTTTGAACCTTAATTTTAAAAAATACTATTAGGAGTAAACATTCACATTTAGTGAACTAAAAATCTCATATGCACTACGTTCTTATGCAAGACGATACTTTTTTTTTTTCAGGAAACAATTTAGCAAAGAAATTTCGGCCTGGAGTTCCAGCTTTAAAAATCTTTGCAAACTGCATTTTGGCAGTATGTGTACAATAAAAGATCCATGTGAAATCAGCAAGCAAAATGTTTCACAACAGCATTCGCCAACATATGGCACCTCGTCAGTAAATCAACTCAACAGATTGCATTTATGCCGGTGGAGACAATAATGATGCTAGTCTAAGGCTATAGTCTAGCCAAGACTATCTCATACTAAGGCTAGACTAAAATACTAATGGCTACACCACTGTTCTGTCAGTTTTCAAAGCCAATAAGCTATTAGAAGCTAAAAAGTCTACAGCGCTTCAAGCATTTAAGGTTTCCAACAAGAGTATGCGCTAAATTGTATGCCATGCTCATGAACACATAGTGTAGCTTTCTTTACAAAAAACAGCATGAGCACTTGGCTTTCTGAGTGTTGACTTATATAAACTAGAGCTCAAGGCTTGCAAGCATGATTAAACATACTTGGCTTTCTCTCTACATAAAAGTACCAGAAGCTAAGGCACAACAACCATTTTCTACTCAGTATATAGCTTCAATCTTTTAAAGGGACCTATAATGTAACCTTGCAAAAGCTCAATTAGACCTCTGAATACCAAAAACATAAATCTCAACATAGCAGTTGGCGACTGAGCTCACAAAGATGACCCCACCCACATTATCACCATAATCACATCCTCATAAACAATCAATGAGAAATAATTCTAAATGAGCATTAGAAATATATTATTCTATCTCAGATTCCATATTAATCTAGAATGCTTTAAAATAACTCCTTGGTCATTCAAGCCTTTTAGGTGCATTATATATCGCCTATAAAGTAAGGCAAACGGGACAGCTCAGATGCATATACCACACGCTATTGTGCACAAAAACCTTCATACATGGGCCCTTCTGTTCTTTACTTATCAAAATACAATCCCTTCCCTCGTCATACAATTGAATAACATGCACAAAATTAGACAAGAGAAAAAAATATGCCAACGTCTACTTGGTGTATACTTTACTGCTGAAGTGCAATTTAATAAAATAACAAGGCGGAAGGCTATGCAACAAGAGAGGACACCCTCACTACTGCCCAAAATACATTCTCCTGCTGTTAATTTTTTTTTCTTTATGAAATATAATTTATGCAGGTCGCTGACACTCCCCCTTCTTGTGCTTGTCAAAACAGCCAACAGTACTAGCATGTGCATGCAGTCATAATGAAGCCTTTATTTATAAGGTACTCACACTAGCTGTGAAGCAGAACTGCATGAAAAGCACTGAGGCTACAACCCTGAATAGTGTGGTAGAATTCTTTTTGTCCAATTCTATTATTTTCCTGTATCACTCACAATTGGCCAAGCCTAATGATAATGTAAGTGAACCACTGCTCAAGCCACAAATTGCATGAAGAAAGAAAAATAATAGAATCATATTACATCACCCTGGTCCTCCTTTGCCATTCTGCATGCACTTTGCAACTCAAACATAATTACTGCATAACACATGCTTCTCACAATGTACTGTCATGCAAAATAAATGGATAAAAATTTCAACCAGTCCAGTCACTTTCAAAATGCATATTCACAGATTGTAGTGTTTGGTTTCAAGACTATAGCCTGGTAGTTCAATCAGAGCTACCACAGTGCATGTATAATATATCAAGTTTACCTGATAGGTAATTAAATGAAAATGTAAGGAAGCACACCATGCAACACACCTTGTTTTCGTGGTGCTATATAGATTGCAACAAAAACACCATCTGTAGACTAGGCCATAACTAAGTGGGAGATGAGGGGATTCAGACGCCCCCAAAGTTTATTCATGCTTTAACTTTTCAAGTGACACTAAATTACTTACATACCTTCAAATCAACCACCAGTGGCCAAAGTTAGCACTTCTACACATAAACATCTCCCAGAAAAAAATTCCTGGGTGGATTGATCACATATTTCGTGTGCTCAGGATAATAAAAGGGTACCTGCTTTTGGGTCACCTGGGTTCTTGTCTGGATGAAATTTAAGAGCTTTTATTTTATACTCGCAGAGGAGTTGTTCATCCTACAATGAGGCCAAAGTAAAAAATTAGATCTCTTATGAATCCTTGTTAGCATACACAATTTTTTGCAAGTAATTCAATTGTTTTATGCAATATATGCTGTTATATAATTACTCATCTCTTTATGAATACAATCTTGAACTTATGGCAGCTATGGAGCTTAATTAAATTTACAAATCACACCTAAGTGCTGATTATTGTGATATGAGAAAGGCCTTAATTTAGTGCTAGGAAATTCAAGTGTATGTTTAATGCGTTCATGAGATTGTAAAAGTAGACGTGGTTGATGCATTCACATGCTGCCATATCCAAGCCAAACATACCAATATATCCAGTTTCCACATGGTCAATACATGGAATTATTATGCTCACTAGTCCAAAAAATGGCAGGAAGGGGCAGATTTAAGCTTGCGATGAAAAACTCCATAAAAATGGGTTATGTGTTCGAGCCCATGTTTGGACAGGTGGACTTGTCTTTTTTTCGTTCTAGCCTTAAAAATGACAATTAAGTCCATTTGTCGAAACGTCGGCTGGAGCACACAATTTACCTCTGTTTACGGATTCTTTCATTGTATGATAATGTAGAATCTGGCTAATAGCATAGAGTTTCTTACAATATTTGCTGGCGAAAGGCCTTTCTCATATCAGAATCAGCTGCACTTGGTTATGATTTGTAAATTTAATTAAGCACCGCAGCTGCCCCACATATGCGCATCGGCAAATTATGTCCGAAAAATAGTGCATATATATTAAATGACGCCAGCTCGTAGAATTTGTCTTTTGTACAGCTCGAGCTCGCCTTTGCTACCGTCTTACGCATTTATTTTCGTTGTTCTAGGAACATTAACGTGATGTGCTAAATGTATACCAACTTACGTATTTCTGAAAAACAAAGCGATCGAATTAAGCGAAAACAAAGTTGGTGGCATTCTGAGAGATCGAGGATGCAAAAAAGAGGGACGAACATCAGCGTTGTACAAGACATATATGAAGAGCAGCAAAATTACGTAATTCATGCGATACTTTTCGGATATTCATTTGTCCACCATGCACCATTTTTAACTGTGTTCAAGAGTCGTCTGTATTATTTTATACGCATCCAGGATCGGTAAATAAAATTAATATTAATTGCATTATAAGTTCGAGTGAACGCTCATGCGACAGCGTCCTTTAAACGCAAGCAGCAGTTCGAGCACATATTCGAGCTAGATAAAGCGAAAGGAGAGAGGCTAAACAAGTTTCCGTAATCAGCCACTTGTTGATCACTGGCCGACCTCGCGCGCGAGCCTTATCAATTGCAAGCTTTCCACGAACTTGTTCTAGATTCACCTCACACGTAGAGTGAACTCTAAGCCCGATAAAGGTGCGTAGTATTCAAACACAGCATAATGATTCAATTGTTCAGTAAATATACGTACCGACGAGAGTTCGTCACAACCAAGTATCTCGTAGTAGTCTGGCTGCGTGTTACAAGGGCCCTTCATAACATTTTCCAGAAAGGATTCCATTAGCACCAAATAGATTTAATTTCGCTGATCCGGGTCAGATATGCTCAGCACTCGGGTAACTTTACACTATTCGCAGATCAATAATATGGTTTCGCATCGCGGTCAGTCGCGGTCACTGCGGTCTGCCGCCGTCTCATGTTATGTCTAGGGAACTAGGGATACAGACTGTGCTAGGGACAGCGCATGATAAGAACTATTTCTCTAGCTTATCTGTTTTTAAAAGTTAATTGGGCGGAAACCGGCAACAGCGGGAGCGGCAGAAAGGGTAAAGAAAGCTCTCAATACTCAAAAGCCACGCCGGGAAACGACAGACAGCTAGTGTTGACCTGCCGCCGGATTCCGAAGTGTTTGCGGACGCCTCTTCGGTCTGCATTGCGTTTCACAGCGGTAGTGCGCATCGGTTCGTTTCTATCATTTATTCTCCGTTTCCGTCTGGTAGATCAGTCGGCCTGTGGCCCTACGTAGTCAATGTGTTTCGGCGTGCACCTTGCACTGTTCACCAAAGTTCACGACTGCATATTTTGTGTACTTCCACCTGTCAACAAACACGCTGAACAGTTTTTCTAGAGGTTACGTCCTTTGGCGCCGGAAAAGTCAACTGACAAACACAACTTTGCAGTCTCTGCGGCGACATGGCGAGCAAGGTACCTCTCGTGACTCTTTCATCAGGATACAAGATTCCCGCGATTGGCCTTGGAACTTGGAAGGTAACATACATGTCCGGAAAAAGCGGCGCGCTTTTCAAATTAAACGTGTGTTTGGCAAAATGAGCAGCTTTCATTTTCTCCCCCGATTATTTAGCTTTCGTCCAAATAACTAAATGCCCTTTTAAAAAGATGCTTATGAGAGATGAACGGGTAGAAATTAATAGTAAAGCCATCGTGAACCAGTAAAAAGGGGAAGCAAATTATATTTACAACTAATACAAAATTCAAAGTAGAAAAAACTTAATGCCTAATTCTTGAGTTTCTCTTAATTAAGTGAAGTTAGTTCGATTACAAGTTGGTGCAAGATTGCATCTTGTCCGACTGGAGCATGCAATATATGAGAAAAAAAATTCTGCACGCAGCACTGTCTCCCAGTGTTCTCGGACCGGAAAAAAGCTTTAGGATACCACGGGGAGATATAGATTTCGCGAGACATTCCTAACCCTAAGCGTTTGTGCATGCAGCTCATATTGATCTTGTGATATTCATGCATATGTTAAGACTTGGATGCTTTTGCATTTGAATCATGTTGGTGCAGCAATTTCAAACAGATTATTTGAGAAATAAGATATCAAATTCTTTTCAAATGTAATGAGTGAAGCAAGATAGTTGGCAAAAATTTTATGTTATGCATTTATGGAGACCTTGCGACTGTGTGCCACTCATAATTCAAAGAGTGGACGGTCACATACAAGGAGCATCTGTTCTTATATGCCGTGTTGCAACTAGGGCAAGGCGAGGTGGTACAAATGCCTAGGGCGCCACTTGGGAGGGGTGCCAAGCCGGACCCTGCCCAATATGCGCTCGAGGGCTTCCTGAGGACCCTAACGGGGCCCGTGGAAAGGTCACCAATGCAGGTTCAAAACCAGTAAGAGCACGTGGCCACACTGTTTCAACAACACCCCCTTCCTTGCTTTCTTCTCCCCTGGTACCACCCAGGAGGCTAGAGACTCCTTTTACCAGCTAGATATTGCTCATTTCCTTTAACAAACGCAACACAATCTTCTGTGAGCAAAAGGTCGCCCGTACAGATTCAAAACCAGTAAGAGCATATGGCCACACTGTTTCAACAACACCCCCTTCCTTGCTTTCTTCTCCCCTGGTACCACCCATGAGGCTAGAGACTTTTTTTACCTGCTAGATATTGCTCCTTTCCTTTAACAAACACAACACAATCTTCTGTGAGCCTAGGACTTCTGGGAACCTGTGGCTCACATAAACAAGGAGCCCGTGCCTCCTTGCTCATAATCAAGCCCATGAAAAACAATGAGATAAATAGGTCTATTTAAGCCTGTTTCCACATAATAAGTATTTTAATCATGAATGTGCGTATCCAGGGCCCTGTACAAAAGCTTTCTTCTCGTTCTGTGTTCACTTTGTGATCTGGCTTGTCTTCGTATGTGTGCGGATGTATATACAAGTACAAAGGTAATAATATCGGCGCAGTGGGAGGTAGAACTCCCCAAACCTCCTTCTAGCTTGGCCACTGAACTTATCGTTTGAAATGTTAGTTTTCTTCTGGTTTGGCCCAGACCACCTTGGTCCTTCAACCCTAGTAAAATTTGAAAGGAAAAGTGCTGCCCAGCCCATGGTGTTATTGCTGGAGAGTTGGAATCGAGAAGTTCTTTACCATCTCATCAGACACCTCAGTATCCAAGCTTACAGTGACTTTTATAGGCATATGTCAAGATCTAAGGAAAAAAAAAAAGTATGCATAGGCTCCTCTACAATATTTCGTTCTTACCTTTTTCAAATCAGGAACTCGTTCACATTCTGCTTTTTCCTATCAAATTGCATCACATCTCCTCATTTTTCTCTGTTTATGGGTAATTTCCCCACGGCACTTTCCTCGATCAGCATGCATTGGAGGAGGTTGACTATGACGAATGAATTCCCCAAGTAATTTTTTTAGAAGACTTCAACGTATTCATGTCTTCACGTGGAGAGGGAGGTGTCACATGTGAACTCACTATCACTCACCAAATTAACATTTGTGTTCCCTAGTGTGCAGACAGTCACCTTCTCAGAAGTGCTTGCAGCAAACACACGCGTGGGACTTTGGTTAATTGACCCTTCTAAGCTAGATTTATCAGCCATCTGTCTAATGTTCGTTATTTTTTAAGTAAAAGTGTAAATGTGAAAATACATTCTGCTCTTTTACATGTGTGGTGCAATAATTGTGGCATGCAGTTACAGCGAAGACATTGGTCACGCTTTCTAAGCTCTTTGTTTGTAGATGCCAGTGCACATGAACTGGTTGTGAAACTGGGCTGATTGAAGGGGGAAACGCAGAGAAATAAAAGTGCTCGAGACGGCGGCGACCCGTCTTTAAAGCGAGGGGCCATCATGTGAGCGTGATGTAGCATATGTCGACTGCAGTGCCCGTGTCTCTAGTAGTTGGCCTCATTCACACTATAGCACCAAAGAGATACAGAAAGTAAAACTGCAGTGGCAAATTGCCCTTTTGTGATCACATCCATGCCATTATTGCTGTCAACTGAGCTTGAACAAGAGAGGAAATTGTGAGAAACTAAAGGATATGTACTATTGGCGTGCAGTGGAATGTGAATAGCAATAGGCATTAAAAATTGTATGGTGTGCACCCTCTAGTAATCACCTTTGATAAATGCACATCAGCCCTATTTGGCATCACTGCTATTGTCTTGGACCTCATTATAAAAGAACAATTTATTTTGGGACGTTAAACGCCACATATCAATCAAAAGAACAATTTACTAACACATGATAAAACACACGCCACACAGGCTAAACTCAAACGTCACACAGGCCAAATACTGCACGAAAGTCTCTCCTTCGCGTCGACGTCTTCCTTCACTATCTACAAAAGGCATGTTTATTTCTAACGTTCGGCCATCCTGCAATGCTTAATGTCCTCATTAAGGATCTTCCAAGAATGTTCATGACTGACTTTACAAATGTTCAGCCATCCTCTCACGTGAAATACCTCATAAACGGCACACGAAAGAAACAAAATGAAGAATCGGAAAACAACACAAAAAAAACAGCTACACCTTATACACTAGAGTGTCAAGTTCTTCATCGCACACAGAAGTTTGCCCATTCGTAGCGTGAAACGTGCAAGGGAATGTCATAGTTTCTGGCCATCTTGGCTGGCTTGTCCTTGGGGAAAAGCACAACACGCACGATGCTGGTGTTTTCTTGCCTAGACTTGGCTTTGATGCTTGGTCCAGCTTGGGCTTCAGCTTTTAGCCCATCTGCGGTGAATCTTCCTGTGGATTCGCTCTGGCGTTTCTCATTTTTTTGATGACGTTTGGCTCTGTTGTTTTCGGCTCAGTATCTTCCTTTGGGTCGGTCTGGGACTGTTCATTCTCTTTTCTTTCCGCCTGCTCTACGGCAATTTTTTTTTATTTTTCTAGTGTCTCGTCTTTGTCTTCCGTATTGTAGTCTTGGCTTGGTTGGTCTTCTGGCTTTTTGTCTTCTGCAACGTCACCTTCCTCCTGATAATCCTTATGTGTCGCCTTTTGTCCCTGGGCTGCTCCTTTGGCATCTTCCTTTTTCTTTCCCTCTTCGCCGCAATGTACTGCTGTTTCTTTCGTCGTTCCGGGTTTTTCCTCGCTGTCTTTTTCCGTAGCACCATGTTGCAAGTCTGTCTGCTTTTGTTTGCCCTCAGCTTTGGCTTCATTCCTGTCTTCCAGCTTTTCGTTGGCTCCAGTAGACGCCTCGAGCTTTAGTTCTTCACCTATCTTTGCAGTCTGTACCTTACTATCTCCGGAGTTCTCGGCGTGTGGCAGGGCTCATTCGAAAAACGGGTTCATGTGTCTTTTGCGGGCCACAACTGGCACGATTTCTGGTTCCTGTAGACACTGGACGTCCCCTGCTTCCACTACGGGGCTTGCGGTTAACAGTAGATGATGGCCTGTCGCGTAAACTCTAGAGCCATGGTGAATGAAGGTGCAACGAAAACGTACCTCGAAATCCTTCCACAATGGGATTTGGGAGCTCCTCGAATGGTGCCAGTAGTTGGCAGCTCCAACTAGTCGGGCCTTGGCAGTTTCTAGCGTGAACACTACTGGCCACCCATGAAGGTTAGATGTTGGACGAATATTCTCAATCCACTCGCGCGCCGAAGAAGCGTCTTCAAAACCGTCAAAGGGGCCTATGTTACGGCTCAAGTTGAGAATCACCTGGAACGTTGGCGCTGGTTGAGGTTGCGTCGCGCCGGCCACAGAAAGTTGTTCTAGCAGGGTAAATATCTGTCTGTTCATTTCTTAAAGGGCTTGTAGCAGTTCACGAGCCAGGATGGTGTCCCCGTGGTTGGAGCCCGTGTCTCCGCCGCCAGTCAGGTTGACTCGATCGTCGGTGTGTTCCATTCCAGGGTTAGGGTTAGCCATTTCGTGCACTGGTAAAACTCGCACTTACTCATCTGTTGGCGACTAGATATTCATCTTACTTCTGAAGTGTTGTCTTGGACCTCATAATAAAAAAACAATTCACTAGCACATTATAAAAGACACACCACACAGGCTAAACTCAAATGCCACACAGGCCAAACGCTGCACGAAAGTCTCTCAGTCGCGTCGACATCTTCTTTCACTATCTACAAAGGGCACGTCCATTTCTGACACTGTGCATATCCGCGGGGATGACTAGATGGGGCGCACTAGACCATTTCTAATGCTTGCTGCTGTTCGCGTTTCATTTGACGCCGACAGTACTGATGTCTCTTCACGTTTCTCGAAATGGTCACAAACGCAGTTACAGCCGTGATTAGCCTAGAGCTATTCATCTTTATATCTTTTATCTGCCGCTGTGCGTGTTGGCACTAACAGCATCCAGGTGTAGTCTGACATGACATTATATAAACAAGCAAGCCTCGCAGTGATTATGTGTCGGATTCTGCACGTGTTCTGCCGCTGTGCTGCAGCAAACTATGGAGCTTCAATGATTTTGATCTCATGTTACAATTATTCTCACTGGTACCCTCGCACCTGCTTTTTGGTTGCGTGCAGCATTCTAGGACCACATTGAGTAGCCCTGTATGGCTCTGCTCTCACTGCTCTGTCGCGACTCTCTTCATGACCCGGCATCTCTGCTTGAGTTCTCCAAAACGAAACTGCCATTATTAAAAACAAGAAATACATATGCAAGTACCTAAACAGCATTCGGCAATCGGAGGCCTCGCATATGCCATTGACGAAAACGACAAAGCCACCCTTCGTTTGCAAAAAAAGCTGCTACCACTCCGAGAGCACAGGGGATCGATGCAGACTCACTGAAGTGTAATACTCCTTCTATGTTGAGGTCTTCGCTCTTCACTACAAGGTTCAAAGTCTGCAACCACATCCATCGCGGCAATCGTGAAAGCTCCGACTTCACTGCCCCACGGCCAAGCAACGGCCTATTGCACGCATGGTGACGTGTGAATGCACTTTCTAATTCGCTGTGACCCATCCGATTCTTGACAACCTCCCTTCAGCACTGAGTCTGAGGTTATAGAAATTGAGTAAAAAATATTTAGTCTCTGCTTTTTTTTCTCTTTTGACTTATCTTTTCACATCCACCCAAAACTGCACGCATTCTTCAATGCTCCTGCTCATTCCACATGAACTTCGTGTTTCTCGTTATCGCACCTTTAAGGTTTCTAACTGATTGTGTGTATTATATGCCCAAGCAGGAGAGTTACACCACAAAATATCTATATGCTCATGTTTTACCCACTATACCTCGGTGGACAAGGCAGTCACGAACATTGACTTCACTGTCGGCGTCCGTGAGGCTGTAAGCTACAATGACATTTTATTTTCTGCAATTAGAGCTCAAGATTTAGTGTTTGATGTCTCATGTAAACAGGTTATGGTGGCTACATGAGATGGTATCAGCTTCATCTGGTCGATATAGATACCAGACGGGCCAAAAAACACAAAAAAGGCTATGTTTCAAATGTACAACACTGCCATTTGAAATACATTTATCCCCTCTCATATGTGGGTGATTTCTGAAGGCGATTTGGCACTGATATTCCAGCAACATCAACGTACAGTAAAACCTCGTTAATTCGAAGTCACTGGGGCCGTGAGAGAGCTTCGAATTAAGCGGGTTTTCAAATTAACAGAACATACAAAAAGTGGAATGCAAGGAAACTATTCAAACTAATCAGTGCTCGTCGTTTGCTGTGCCGGCTAGCTTGCGGCTCCGAAGGGTATGTTTTCCAGCAATACCTGGTTTTTATTTTGCCACGAACATGAAGGAAGGTGAGCCTCGCTGCTGCTACCGAAAAAAAAAAAAAAAAAACGCTGTGCGCCTGCAGAAAACAAGACATCTTCACTGCAAAATAGTAGTGACATGCGGGTAGCATGTCACCTGCTCCTCGCTGCGTCAGCACGCCATGATGATGCGACCATTTGCACATTCTTTCCATTATAATTATAAATTTAGTAATGGCCAGTAGGACGAAGATCACGATGAGTTTTGGCTGGAAAAAAATTATCTTCGAAACTTTCGAACTTAGTTTTCGAAGTAGGTGTTGCTGGCAAGAACTCCGCCAGCAGTGCAAAGACGCGAATTGCTTGAGCAACCGGCAATCGGAGGTTCGCATACATCGCAATTTCCGCTAAGCTTTTTTTTTTTAAATAATTTCTTTACAATCCCAGAAAGAGTAGGTAAACCATGACCCGCTGACGTTGCTAAAAACATGCAATAAGCTGCCCGCGTGTCACTCTGTGTTGCAATGAAGCACGGCTCGTTTTCCGCAAGCGCACGTTTTGGTTGAGCACGAGACCGTTTCTTTCTTCGTTTTTTTTTTTTGCGCTGGAAGTAGCGAGACTGGGGTGCTTAAGCTGCCAATCATTAGTATAAATACGTTGCATTGCCTTGTGGCAATTAATAACCGTTTCCGCGGATTCGCGGCGAAATCGGAATCTGGAAGTGGCACATATGGCACCCAAATTTTTCGAATTAACCGGACTGGTGCCGGCCGCCGCTTCAAATTATCCATTCTAGTTTACACTGGCAAATACCAGACCGCAGAAATCCTTCGAATCAAGCGGGATTCCGAAATAACCGAGGTCAAATTAACGAGGTTTTACTGTACCTAAAACGACTAAAATGTGGATGACTATTTCGAAATATTTTTAGTTTGCTTTGTGGTTATGTATTAAAACACATTGACCTCAAGAAAACAAACTAGCTCTAGATGAGTCATATCTGCTTAGCTCATTAGGGAAAATGAATGAAGAAAGAAAGTGCAGTGAAGGCCGCTGTTCACTAGCGAGAAGTCTGCAAGCAGCGCGTTTGAGAAGGCTGGTCTAGGGCAGCCAAGGGGGTAAATGTAACCAGAGAGTGACAGCTCTTTTTGTAATTCGAGTGCACCATGTTCCTGTCAAATATAAAGAACGTGTTTTTCTTTACAACTATTGTGCATCATCAAAATTAGTGCTGGCATCGCAAAAGGCATGATGATATATACAATAAAAGGATTTGGCAGAGCAAATTTTTGAATGTATCATTAGCAATAATAAAAAAAGAGTAGACATATATGCAAATTCAATGTGCACAATAAATAACTTGGAATAATAACTTTTATGGTGATGTAGTGATAGGAATCGTTTGCATGCCTACTTTGTCGTTCTCTTTCGTGTGGATGTATGTAATCTACAAACATGACATATTTTGTGTAAAACGACAAGGCCCATTTTTTGTTGCATCTTTTTCTAACCTTGTGGACTTTTGGTGTGTCATATGATGCGCGGACGTACAAGACAACTAATTCACTGTAGTGAACAAGTAGTCAATCAAGAGATCGTTCATTCGGTTGCCCAAAATAGCCAAATGGATTTTTTTACAAGCAAAACAATATTGTTAATAAAGAGAGTAACTGTCATTACCATCCTGAAGGGCACCGAAATATATTTGCCGTAGGCACCTTCCTATCTTGTTACGCCACTGTGTATATGGCTAATGTTTGTCCAGCCTGTTTCGTTTATTGATAGCACAGTATAAGCATGCAAACTTACCTACAGCGTCAAGTGCTGAAGCCATGCTACTGTTGATGATTCCCTGCCTGGATACCTGCTTGTAACATCTGCCCGCATATCAAAAGCTGGCTTCATGCAAGGTTACCTAGTTTTGGCATTGAGGGCATTTATCATGTATTCATACATGCTCCTAAGCCCACAGAATCAGATTTTCTCGTTCAGCTTGTTTTAAAACTCTTTCGTATTCCAAAGGTATTTTATTTATATTTAAATTGATGCATTCATCTGTGAATTGACAGAAAATATTAATGAGCAATGGAATATTATCTGCAATACCATAAATAAGTTGTTGCATTTCATGCTATGAAAATGTCCTACATTCCCACTTGTTTGTTCACATAACTGTATGTACACTAAGTAGCATATTCTGTACACTTACGTAGCTTTGAATTGGGGACCAATTAAGGTTACCAATTCACTAAACCTACACAAGTGTACAGAACATGCTACATAGCCGCAATGTTTGGTTTTGCTCTGTTTTGTCAAGTAAATCAGCTCATTGCAATCAATAAAATGAATTCATGCCAATTGAGATCTATCCCAGCATACACATCATGATGAAAACAAAAATAATCATCACAAGCACTCTATCATTCATTTTCTGTTGGCAGGAACCATTCAGGTCTATAGTTGTTTTTTCTTTTGTTAGTGTAGATCGGCTTGAGTACAGTCTGTATTTAAAGAAATTGAAACATGACAGAACCTAAAGGGAAGCTTATGGTTTGAAGTAACTGAATATCGTTTATTAGGAAAGGTCACTAGAGTGCATTTCTTGTTGAGCAATTTTTAAACACTGCAGATGAATAAAAAACACTGAATTTAGTATGCTTTAAAGTTGCAACACAGGATGTCTCATGTAACTTAAGTCATAAAATTAAAAATTAAAGGTACATCAGAAATAAGTTGAATCTAATTTATACGATTCCAACTAGCCTATAGTTACTCAAGCTATTTTTTATTTTCCCTTTCACTAGCTTATAATTACATTTAGTTACTCAACTTTTTAATTATTGGCTGAATTGTTTCGTGTATGATGCATTTCATGTAGTCGTTTTTCTCAGTCTGTGAAAGCCGGCGATATAGGAAAAGCCATGTGACAGAGCCGTTGCACACGGATATCATGCTGCTTGTAAGTGTGCAGTCAATGAACAAGGTAACCTGCAGCTTTTTATGGGTGCTTTACCACCCAAGCAGCACTCAACCTTAAGTATGCATTTGCATCATCATTTTACAAAAGCTGACAGCCCAGATTCCAGCGACCATCAGAATACTCTACTGCTTCCCCATGACCACAATAACACTGTAGGCGATCTTGTTTGCCATTTGCATGCTTCAAAACAGCACAATAGTGAGTAAGGCCTTCGTCCTGTGACTTTTCTCACACTTCATGGGCTTTCTTTGAAGCTTGGGAAAAAGAACTTTGTGAAAACTATCATACCAGGATTGGTAGATGCAGTCAGCGGTTTCTGTCCAGCCTCTCCTTCTCGCATGCTTGCTGTTGCTGTTTACTCACCATCTGCTGCGATGTAATCATATCTGCAGCTCTTGCACTGACCGTGCGGAAAAATGCTGACTGGAGTCAAGATTATCTATACTTGCTCAAAACACTGATGTGAGCGTCACTAGTATGCATTACTCGCAACCGGAATGTCTTTCTTTTTTAAATTTTTGGCTCAAGTTCTATGAGGCAAACTGCATAGTGTTTACTTATGCAACTTTTATGGTATGTTATAGTCAGGCCTCTAGCCAGGGGGGTCTTTTACTGAGAAAAACAAATAGTAAAAATAAGCATTTTCGAAACCTTCAACAAGTGCCCCCCCTCTCCCCCCCCCCCCGATATTTTCTGGTTATTGTGTATTGTACATCCGAGAGAACGTGTAAAATGTATTTTTAAAACATTTTATTCACCAGCTTAGCAATGCATATAAGGCCACATAGATTTATTTCCTAAACACATACATACTTGTGTAGTGACTTGACTGACGTTCCGTAAGAGTGCTGTGCTCTTTTATCCGGCAGTCTCAAGCAGGTCAGGTGTATGAGGCTGTGAAGACTGCCATTGATACAGGGTACCGGCACATTGATTGTGCATTTGCATACCAAAATGAAGAAGAAGTAGGCAGAGCAATTGAAGACAAAATTAAGGATGGCACTGTGAAGAGGGAAGACCTCTGGATCACAGGGAAGGTATGCACTGCTTGAATACTCATTTAAAATTTAGGAAAAAAAAAAGTGTACATTTAAAGGCTTTTTTTTTTGTTAAATCAAATAATAATGAGATCTAATAGACAATCATGCCAAGAAGAGTATAGGGAATGTTATTAAAAATTATTGTGATGGTAAATGTGAAGAAACTAAAGTGGACAAAAAAAATAACTTGCTGGGAGCAGGGACCAAACCTGTGACCTTCGAATAACTTGTCCAATGTTCTACCAACTGAGCTACCATGGCGGCTATTTCCCCATCCACTTTAAGGGGCATATATGCGCATTAAAAGTAGGACCATCAGCCAGCGTCGCCAGTAGCAGTGACGTCAAGTGTGGAATACCATTTTTCTGCCTGTTTGGCATCACATGCTCTTATCACGAGCTGGCAGCTGACCAATAATACCTCGTATACTACATGAAGGCACCAAGTTAGGCACGTTATTTGAAGCTTGCAGGTTCGGCCCCTGCCCACGGCAAGTTAGCCTTTCATACACATTTTTTTCTTCACATTTACATTATAAGTACTTCAAATAACGTCTTCTATATGTTCTTTGGCATGATTGTCTGTTATATCTCGCAGGAAAAATAATGATCCGTGTGAACATAATTTTGGGCAGCCTGTTAGTTGACACTTAAGTGTATAATTGGTAAACCTGGATACTGTAGTACTAGTAGTTTTATGTTATTATAATCAATTCTGCAATCTTTGCATTTTCTAATAGACCTTGATGGAATGCAAACGTAACCATGCATTGAACTGGAAGGTCTACAGTAAAACCTCAGCTGACTTGAATTTGTCTTGAATCTTGAAAATGCAGGAGCAATGACTTATATATATATAAACAAAGTATAATGGGCTATTGATATCAACCTTGGTATAATGGATCCAGCTTACCTCGTCCTCTTACATAGATGCTCAGTAACTGATTGATGCTTGCTCATTAGCATTGGCAGTTCTCAAGGTATATTGCCACCCTTTAAAGGGACTTTTCTTTGTTTCTTTTCTTCTGTGTTCATTAAAAATAAAGATAGTTTTATTTTTAATGATTTTAAAATGTACAGATATACAGAATTGTGACTGTTAGTGTGCTAAGTCTATTTTGGGTAATTTTGATAATTATAATTATTTCCTTCTTTCTTTTATTTTTGGTTCTCTTACTGAACACAGTTGAAGTTTACTTTTCAACTGACCTCCCATAGGCAAAGGCAGAACTATCAATTTCGAGTCAAAATTCAAAGATTTCTAAAAAGCTGGCAACATACCTTAAAACTGTCAACATTTTACGAGTGCCTGTTGCAACAGAATTTTTTTCGTTGAGATTTTTCATATATTTTCTGTAGTCTATAAATACATGTTAGCTGGCTCTTTAGTACTCTCTTTCACAACAAACATGTGGTCTTAGAAATGGAGGTGTAGTGATAAATAGTGGTGGGATAGAAATTTAGGTGTACAGAGGAAATAGTGCTATTTTGTAATTTGCATAGGAACAGTGCCACTATGTTTCATGTGTAACAAACATATGCAGACTTACAATGAACACATTGAGCCTTTCACTCACTTAGTGAGGAGATAGACATTCTGCTTAATGTGGACTCATGCTAATTCTCACTGCCTGTGAAATTGACTCATTTTTCAATTAGTAGTACGTGGAACATTGGTGTGCTCAGTGTCATGCTCCCAGAAATGAATGAAAAGCTAACAGTTTTGCATTATTGGTACATTATGGCATTTCCTTCGATGAAGCACCTCGGAATGTGAAGGCAGTGTCAGCATCTAACCTTATGATAAGCCATTGTACCTATAGCATTTGACATATAGTCCTTCAGTGCCGTCAGGCAGTTCTTGCTGAAATTTGTTCTGCAGGGCTACAAGGCAAATACCTAAAGTTCTATAATTTCATGCTCCTAGCATGAGAGATTTTATATAAGTTAATTGTTGATTGCAAAATGTTGGTAATATACTAAACATTACCAGTTGAGATTAACAGTGTAAGAAATATTTTTTACTGGGAACTAGTATGGTCTGTCAAAATCGGTAATATTAGTCATAAACCGTTAAAGACAAAGTTTTGGTCGGAATATGACTTCCAAGGTCATGAGGAAGCTTCTTACAAAATCCTTTTTCAGGGTTTTAAAAAGACACTTCAGCATGATAGCAGTGAAGAGTGCATGTCACAGATTCCGATGTAGGCAGCGTTGTCCATGAACATAAATAATGGTCGATATAAAGAATAAAAATAAAGTATTCCAGTTGGTATTAGACCCAGACATTGCACATGGCAGGAAAATGTTCTGCAACAGAGTGGTGTCA
Source organism: Rhipicephalus annulatus (assembly GCA_013436015.1). NCBI lineage: Eukaryota > Metazoa > Arthropoda > Arachnida > Ixodida > Ixodidae > Rhipicephalus > Rhipicephalus annulatus. The sequence goes on along the minus strand of WOVY01003683.1, from coordinate 80,563 downwards.
TCACTTGAAGCTGCTTCGGAGCTGTTATTTCAAACAATGCATTGCAGGCTCCCAATGATGAAATGGTCGCTTCAATGGTATATAAATGGTCTTATGACATTTCAGTGCTGGAACACTTACCACAGCAGAAGCAAAGTGTTTGAGTGCTGTGAGCTGTCTCTGAAAAAGTTGCGCCTGGAGTACTTTGACCTATATCTCATCCACTGGCCAATGGGCTACCAGGTGAAAGTGAAGTTTTTTTCCTCATGCTGTTATAGGAATTTCTGAGCCAATTTGTAAAAGAAAGGAAATAAGGGAGCTCTTAAAGCTCTGAGAATTTTTTGTTTCATAATCAAAGCTCCCTGTTGCTAAAACTATGTTTATAATACATCATAGTTTAGTAAAATGCTGTGGCTATTTTCCTTGCATTTTGATGGGAAAGGACAAGCACGTAATTCATCTCAGAATATTTGAAGGAATATGCAATCACCATCATTGCACAGTGAGTAGTATGCTCTCACATGGCATCAGTCAAGTTTAATATTCACTGCAACTATCTGTTTTTGCATCTTTCTAAAGGATTAACATAAGTGGGCATTGACCTTTTTTTTCCTCCCAATTTGCAGGTATTGTTTTAGAGTATATTAAATGGGAGACAAAACTGTTTAAACCAGTGTCATTGAATAATGCAAGAAACACAATTTGAAAATTGTTAGCCATGAGCCATCCTGCATATTTTTCATGCTAGTCAATCAATAATATGCCTGTCATGCCTTTTCATTGGTAGTCTTGGAGTGATGGAAGTGCTGCTCCAAACTGCTCCGAAAGAAAAATGCTGCTCAGTGCGGTTCCAAACAGTAATTTTCGTTGGTAATTGCTCCAAACCTGCTTTGTAATGGCATGAGAGAATGAGAATGTCAAATTTTTAGTCTTTGACCAACTCGTAAGTCTTAAAGAAACTGAAAAGTATCTGTATACTATCATCCCAGTGTGCTACTAGTGTGCGGCATTATCGGCTCTTATCTCATTTATGCAACAAGAACTGTCATATTAAGCATATAGCTCATTTGGCTGTTTTTTTTTTTCAGCTAGACATTCAGGCTAGTGTGGTGAAATGTAAAAATAAGCAGGATTGCTTTTTTATTATGTTGCTTATTCGGAACAGTTATATGGGACTATAGTTATTTCTAAATTGTGGCACTCAGCCCCGCAGGGGCGTCTGCGCAAGCAGGCGTTTGGTGTGTAGCGACACTATGGACCCGAGCTTATGGGGGTTCTCGACCTCACCGATGCCTAGCTGTGGGGGCTAAGCCGTGTCTGGGGAAAAGGGGATTCTGGGGGTTGAGCTGACGCCGGGTGATTGGACCTTTAAGGCCCCCCGGCAGAGGCAACACACCCCTTTGGCCCCTGCTTCACGTAGACAGCACCCCTGGGCTGACCCACCCAGGGGAAATCGGCAGTCGCCTTTTCCTATCTCTCTCTCCTTACATCTTCGTCTTTTTCTACTCTTTAAATCTACCCTGTCTTCTTCTCTTTTCCATTTACTTCATTGTTTCCTGGTGGTGTAGCCAACCTTGGGTATTGTATATCCAGTTATAGTGATAGCCTACAGCTGCCGTTGTGCAGACTTCGTTCAAGTCTTGCAGCATCCCCTTGTTGGGCTCCGTGATGGGCAGTTGGCGCTGTCGCCGAACACAAGCAGAACCTTACGGCTAATCAAACTTCCTTTTTCCTTGATCGCTCTCAGAAAAGAGGGCGCACCGAAGCACCTTTCCAATTCTTCCTGCTAAGCACTGACAATTTTCCACAATATCATGTAATCCATAGTGAGGGATTACATACTCTGCTCGTAAATTGTCTCCTTTCCTGGTAGCGCCCCGCCGCGGTGGTCTAGTGGCTAAGGCACTCGGCTGCTGACCCGCAGGGCGCGGGTTCGAATCCCGGCTGCGGCGGCTGCATTTCCGATGGAGGCGGAAATGTTGTAGGCCCGTGTGCTCAGATTTGGGTGCACGTTAAAGAACCCCAGGTGGTCTAAATTTCCGGAGCCCTCCACTACGGCGTCTCTCATAATCATAGAGTGGTTTTGGGACGTTAAACCCCACATATCAATCATCCTTTCCTGGTAGCGAAATGCCTTGGAAACACCATCGGACCAGGCTACAAGGCCACGAAAATGATTAGCGGTGATTTGCTACTCGAACTTAAGGAAAAAGACCAATTTGAGAAATTGAATGACTTGAAATGTATTGGTGACATATCAGTTACCGTGTCTGCACATAGAACAATGAACATGAGCCATTGTATATTATCAAAAGATGACTTCTTGCACCTCAGTGAGGAAGAACTTCTAGATGGCTTCCAGAATCAAAATGTTATAAAGGTTGAAAGAATCCTGATTCGCTGAAAGAATAGATCTACACTAAGCACTTAATACTAACCTTTGACAGCTCTGTGCTCCCTACCACACTAGATGCAGGCCACATCAAAGTTCGCAGGAGGTTGTACAACCCCAACCCTTCGGAGATGCTTTAAGTGCCAGCGGTACGGACACAGATCCCAGACATGCCGGGGAAATCAGACATGTGCCAAATGCAGCTCCTATGAACACAAGTCGGACGATTGCGAATCATCTCCACATTGTGTGAACTGTGATGGAAGTCATCCAGCCTACTCTAGAACATGTCCTAAATGGAAGATTGAAAACGAGATAATCTCACTAAAAGTAAAAGAAAACTTAACGCAAGGAACCGTCTGTCATACCTTGATCCCACCAGTTTTGCTGAGGTGGTGCAACGGGGGTAGTGCCACAAGTGCCGCGACAGTCTACTGCGGTCACCAACAGTGGCCCAGTGGTCACTTCGTCCACCCCCCAGGTGGCTGCTGCTATTGCTGCGCCACCAACATCAAAGGTGGGTTTACAGACTTCGGCTCAACAGGCCCCGAAGCTGTATCGAATTCCAAGGCCAGAGACGCAAGTCTCTGTGCCTGGTTCTCGACCTTCCAGCGCCTCGGAGAAGGCAATGGAAATCGATGGACGAGCACCAGCTTCGTCGATGCCCAAAGATCAGCGCTCTTTGGAGCTCAATAAGAAAAAGAAACATCCCGTAGCCACTCCGCCAAAGGGCCGGTAACCTGAAGGGTTACCTTCCTTCAACACATATCTCTAGCATGTTAATCTGAACACAGGACACATACATTATCCTCAATATAACCACACAAATGCTGCAGTGGAATGCCAGGGGCAGTTTTCATAACCTTGATGATATCAAAGACTTACTAAATGATTATCAACCTAAAGTGTTACCTGTACAAGAAACTCATTTAAAGTCAACTCACATGTATTTCTTAAATAAATACGTGGTTTTTCGTAAAGATCGGAATGGTGGCAATGATTGCACAAAGAAGTATAGCATGCCAGCACATTCCGTTACAAAGCTATCTTGAGGTTGTGGCTGTTCGCGCTATTGGCGGTTCGTGCTAATCATTTGATAACTATCTGTTCCATCTACCTACCCCCAGACGAATCGTTCTATAAATTAGAGTGCGAAAAGCTGATTGATCAGCTCCCAGAACCATATGTTTTATTGGAGATTTTAATGCTCACAGTTTGTTATGGGGTGATGCTAGATGTGATGCGAGAGGTCGTGCTATAGAAAACTTTCTTCTCTCATCTGGAGCATGTATGTTCAATAAGGCAGGGTCAACATACTACAGTACCACACACAATACATCTTCATGCATAGATTTAGCCTTTGGGTCACCGTCACTCCTACCTTGCCTAAATTGGAAAGTTATTAATAATCCATATGGAAGTGACCATTTTCCGACTCTTTTAGAAACAAGGCAACGGGATGATCGACCATTTTATCCTAAAAAGTGGAACTTTCACGGTGCAAACTGGGTGAAATTTAGAGAGCTATGTACACTACGCCTCGAAGAGGTGGACCATTTGGGCGTAGAAGAGATGGCCAACTATATCTCCAAATATATCCTCCCTTTTGCTAAAAAGTGTATACCACAGTCTAGCAATAATATCATCGCAAAGCCATGGTGGAATCATGAATGTGAACTTGCTAAAAAATGGCAAAACAAAACATGGAGCACTTTTTCTCAATACCCAACTATAGAAAATTTGATAAACTTCAAAAGTTGCAAAGTGAATGGCAGGCGTATCCGCTGTATAGCCAAACGGAAAGCTGGACGCACTACATATCCTCAATAAACTTACACAGATACCAGCAAGGTGTATAATAGGGTGCATAAACTTAAAGGACAACGCCCAAATTACTTCCCCTTCGGGAATGACTGTGGTGATACGATAGAAGAACAGGCAAATGCTCTTGGTAAACATTTGAGAAAATATTAAGCTCAGAAAATTATACCGCAAAGTTCTTACGCCACAAAAGCATAGCTGAAAGTGTACCTCTGCCCCCGCACAAGCCTGTATCAGAAGCATACAATAATTTACTAACACTACATGAACTGAAGCTTGCCCTTGGTGCCAGTGGAAGCTCTGCCTCTGATTTTGATACAATTACTTATGAAATGATCGGAAATCTCCCTGACGGAAACATGAACGGCCTTTTAGCACTTTAGAACAAGATTTTCGATACCGGCAAAATATCCTCTTCTTGGAAAGAGGCAATAGTACTACCAATCCTCAAACTGGGCAAAGATCTCTCTTCGGTAAATAGATACAGGTCTATTGCCCTCACAAGCTGCCTACTCAAAGTGCTTGAAAAAATTATTAACTGCCGTTTGGTCTATTACTTAGAATACAACGGTATATACATACATACATACAATATAATGTCACGTGCTTTTCGAAAAGAAAGACAATGACAGTTGTGCATGTGTCATGAATTACTACGAAACGGATGAAAAAGAAGAACTCTCTTGCGCGTTCTACTAAAAGAACCTACCTGCTTCTGGCGTCTCAGTTCCTGCCGCAAGACCTCTGTTTCGACGTCGTGACACTGGTGGAGGTGCTGGAGCCTACAACCTGATGCAGGACAGTCTTGCTCGGACCCGTTCACCTAGTCCAGAGACTCAGCCCCTCGTCACGACTCCAGTGCATCGATTCAGTCGGCGCCTACTAGGCCTAAGTCCAGAGTCCGCACCTGTTCCGCCTCTTTCCAGCATGGCAGCTCCTACGACATCCACGGTTATCCCGCCATCGCAGACCACTCTTCCCTCGCAGGTAACTCTTGAACATCCTCGCGTTCCTGAAGTTTTCTGTGGGGAAGAGTACGAGGATGTCGAGGACTAGCTCGAACAGTTCGAACGGGTAGCTGTATCCAACCACTAGAGCGAACAGCACAAACTTGGCCGTGCATATTTCGCACTGGAAGATAGCGCTCGCACGTGGTATGAGAACCGCGAGGCTACATTCCAATCTTGGGAAGACTTCCGTCGAAAGCTCCTCGCTACATTTTTGAACTCGAACCGACGGGATCGCGCACAGCAAGTGATTAAGGCACGTGTGCAAAAACCAAATAAAACAGCCGCCATGTACGCAGAGGGTATGATCCGTCTGTTTCGACGAGCTGACCCTGACATGCCCGAGTCGAAGAAGGTGCGTCACCTAATGCAGGGTGTTAAGGAACAAGTGTTTGCGGGCCTCGTACGAAATCTACCTACAACTGTAGATGAATTCATAAGAGAGGCGACAGTCATCGAGCGCGCACTGCAACAACGACGCCGACACTTTGACCGCCTGCAGAACCACACGGCAGTAAGTGCTGCAGCTCAGAACACTGCCGTATACGAAAGTTTCCTGCGACAAATGATTAGGGAAATACTGCGTGAGGAACTTCGGGCCCTCTGCGTTCCCCCTGCCCAACCGCCAGTCGCAACTGTTGCCGAAATCGTCCGCCAGGAGTTGAGGCAAGCCATTACACCACCTGTGCCAAATCCTGAGCCACATCCAGCGAGCTACGCTGATGTGGTCCGTCGTCCTCCACCTACATTTGTGGCGACGCCCTTCCAGCCACGACCCACTGCCGTACCTTGGTGGCAACAAGATTCTACGAGACGACCAACAGTTCGCCGAACTGACTTGTGGCGCATGGCCGACCGTCGACCTATTTGCTACCGCTGTGGAGAACCTGGTCACATTGCCCGCTATTGCCGTCACGGCGATTCTGGGTTCGGGAACTTTTCTCGTCCCGCTTCTTTCCGCTCCGAAGACCGTCGTGCCCACGATGCCGATCAACTATCGCCTGCTCAAGCAACCCCACCGCGTCGCTGGCGATCTCCATCTCCTGCGCGTCACCGTGACTTCCCTCAGAGCTACGCGGATGTCACCAGAGGCCGTTCGCCTAGCCCGCGCCGGGGAAACTAACTGATGCGACCTCGGGGGGCAAGGTTGCCAATCGTCGACACACTGAAAAGTTCCCCCAATCATCGCAAGAAGGTATGACGACAACGACGATGAATACGACGACGAATAATAATGCTGATGAAGTTGTACGTGCCGATCTGAGCGTTCTCATTGACGGACATCACGTTACAGCACTGGTCGACACTGGCGCCGACTTCTCAATCATGCGACAAGAGCTCGCCGACCGCCTCAGAAAGGTCAAGACACCGTGGACAGGGCCGCACATAAGGAGTGCTGGTGGTCAGCTGATGACGCCCACGGGTAAATGCACCACTAGACTTCGCATCGGAGATTCTAGCTTCGTGGCCACTTTCGTCCTGTTGCTAGACTGCTGTAAAGAGTTAATTTTGGGCATGGATTTTCTTCAAGATCATGGCACTGTTATCAACATCCCTCAACGTATGGTGACGTTTTGCGCTCATCCTTATGCCGACAACAGCAGTGAAGAACCGCGCGGCCGTTTGCGAATAGCCGACGATGTGACACTCCCACCGAGACCCTGCTGCCTTGTGTCGGTGTCCAGTGGGTGTCCTTGCTATAAAGATGTGATAGCGGAGCACATAGTCACTCTTTTGTTCACGCAAGGCATTTCCATCGCGAGGGGCGTCCTGGCGCTTACTGGTGGACAGGCAGAAGTGCTCCTCACAAACTTCAGCAACGAGCGCCGTCAAATCCAGAAGGGTACCGCAGTTGCCTACTACGACGATGTAGACCAAGCCGGGGATTGTTTTACCTTGCAACCAGATGACGCGGCTGTCCCCGCCTCGACAACTTTGTCGGTAGACATCTGCTCTACGCTACCGCCCTCTGATAGGAAGCGCCTGCTTGAACTTATACACCAATTCGAAGACTGCATTTCGCGTACGTCAAAGGTACAGCAAACACCATTGACCAAGCACCACATCATTACTGAAGACAACACGCGACCGATTCGTCAAAACCCCTACCGTGTGTCTTCGAAAGAGCGCGAGGAGATTCAGAAGCAAGTACACAAGATGCTCGCAGATGACGTCATACAACCTTCGAAAAGTCCTTGGGCGTCCCCCATGGTTTTGGTCAAGAAAAAAGACGGCAGCTTGCGCTTCTGTATTGATTATCGCAAGTTGAACCAAGTCACGAAGAAAGACGTCTATCCACTGCCCCGCACAGACGATTCACTCGATCGGCTGCGTCATGCGCGCTATTTCTCTTCAATGGACCTCCGAAGCGGCTACTGGCAGATAGAAGTCGACGAGAGAGATCGTGAAAAAACGGCCTTCGTGACGCCCGATGGTCTATACGAATTTAAGGTGCTTCCTTTTGGGTTGTGCGCGGCGCCAGGCACTTTTCAGCGTCTCATGGACACCGTATTATCAGGCCTGAAGTGGCAAACATGCTTGGTCTATCTGGACGATGTTATTGTATTCTCAGCAACATTCGAGGAACATCTCAGCCGTTTATTCACCGTCCTCCAAGCCATACGTTCGGCCGGCCTTACTTTAAAACCGGAAAAATGTCATTTTGGTTTTAACGAACTCAGCTTCCTAGGCCACGTCGTCAGTCACAAGGGTGTTCGACCTGACCCGGCCAAAATAGACGCCGTAGCGCAATTTCCTGCACCATGCGACAAAAAGGTCGTGAGACGCTTTTTAGGGTTGTGTGCCTATTACCGGCGATTTATTGAGGACTTTTCGTCTATTGCGGCGCCATTGACACGACTCACACGTGAGGACGTCCCCTTCTTTTGGGGTGAACAACAGCAAATGGCGTTCAATGAACTAAGACAACGCCTGCAAACACCTCCGGTCTTCACGCACTTCGACCAGGAAGCCCCTACAGCACTTCACACTGACGCCAGCAATGTAGGTCTGGGTGCCGTTCTGGTGCAGTGGCAAGACGGCTATGAAAGAGTAATAGCCTACGCCAGCAGAACTCTCTCTCGCACGGAGGAGAACTACTCGACTACCGAGAAGGAGTGTCTCGCCGTGGTGTGGGCGGTCATCAAATTTCGTCCATATTTGTACGGCCGCTCCTTCAAGGTTGTTAGCGACCATCACTCTTTGTGCTGGCTCACCAACCTTAAAGATCCATCTGGCCGTTTGGCGCGCTGGAGCCTAAGACTTCAAGAGTTCTACATGACCATCGTCTATAAATCTGGGAAGCGGCACACCGACGCCGACTGTCTCTCACGGTCGCCAGTGGAGACTGTCGCTCGTGATGACGAAAACATCGACACGGCATTCTTGGGAGTCGTCAACACAGCCACTACTGCACAGGAGCAGCGCAGTGACCCCGAGCTGTTACCACTCATTGAATATTTAGAAGGACGACGTAAGGACGTGCCGCGGTTATTTGCCAGAGGACTGCCATCTTTTTGCTTGCGAAACGATGTTCTCTATAAGAAAAACTTCTCACCAACCGGCAACCCGCACTTGCTCGTCGTGCCTGCCTCTCTTCGAAAAGAAATTATGGAAGCGTGCCATGATGAAGCAACTTCTGGTCATCTAGGCTACACCCGAACATTGTGCCAACTGCGATGCAAGTACTACTGGCCAAAGTTACCCGCTGATGTTAACCATCGCGTGCGAACTTGCACCGACTGCCAAAGATGCAAAGCACCTTCTAGCAAGCCAGCCGGTCTTTTACATCCAGTCCTAGCACCAGCGAAGCCGTTCACCCAGATTGGAATGGATTTCCTGGGCCCCTTTCCAACTTCCACAACAGGTAACAGATGGATAATCGTGGCCACCGATTACCTCTCCCGTTATGCGGATACTAAAGCTATGCAGCGCGGCACAGCAGCAGAGGCCGCTCAGTTCTTCATCGAAAACATCGTCCTTTGGCATGGCGCTCCGACAGCAGTGATCACAGACAGAGGACCTGCCTTCACCGCAGAACTTTTGGAGTCGGTTCTCAGACTCAGCGGTACAGCTCACCGGAGAACAACTGCTTACCATCCGCAGACAAACGGACTGACAGAGCGCCTCAATAGGACCCTCACAGACATGATCAGCATGTACGTTGACACGGAACATAAAAACTGGGATCAGATATTGCCGTACGTGACCTTTGCCTATAATACCGCTCGACAAGAAACCACTGGAATGACGCCGTTCAGTCTGATCTATGGTCGCGAAGTCACGACAACGCTGGACGCCATGTTGCCGCATGAGTGTGACGACATCCATGTGGACGCCAAAGAGTTCACTCAGCGTGCCGAGGAAGCCAGACAGCTCGCGCGTGTGCGCATCTGTCATCAACAGCATCAAGATGCACAACGGTACGACCCCCGACACAAGTTTATTAGCTACACACCAGGCGACAAGGTCTGGGTCTGGATTCCGATACGTCGACGTGGACTGTCGGAAAAACTGCTAAGACGATACTTTGGCCCATACAGCGTCACGCGACGCTTGAACGACATGAACTATGAAGTTGTTCCTGACACTGACTGTAGTTCTAAGCGTCGAAATCATTTACCCGAAGTCGTACACGTCGTGCGTATGAAACCGTATTTATCCAGTTGACGCGACCACTTCATACGCCTGGTAGAGCGCCTAGGTTGCGCATTGGGACGATGCCTCTTTCGGAGGGAGGCAAATGTCACGTGCTTTTCGAAAAGAAAGACAATGACAGTTGTGCATGTGCCATGAAGTACTACGAAACGGATGAAAAAGAAGAACTCTCTTGCGCGTTCTATTAAAAGAACCTACCTGCTTCTGGAGTCACATATACGTGGCGCGTTTGTACACGATCAATACTGTCTATCTGTTTTCTTTGATCTTGAGAAGGCATATGATACTGCTTGGCGATACGGAATCCTGCAAGACCTATTGTCTTTCAGAATATGGGGCAGGTTGATTATCATCTTAAGAGATTACCTGTCTGAAAGGAAGTTCCGTGTAAGGATAGGCACTGTGTTATCGCGCACATTTCTTCAAGAAAATGGAGTGCCTCAGGGAGGAGTATTAAGCTACACACTATTTATAGTTAAAATAAACTCTCTTCGCTCTGTTATTCCACCTGCAATATCGTACTCTGTATAGGTGGACGACATCCAAATCAGTTTCAAATCGTGTAACTTGACTGTATGCGAACACCAGATACAGTTAGGTATTAACCGCCTTGCTAAATGGGCTGATGAGAATGGTTTTAAGTTGAACACTGGCAAGACTACTAGTGTGCTTTTCTGTAGATGAAGAGGTGTATATCCTGACCCCTGCATACTAATGAATGGACAAAGCTTAGTCATCGCGAAACAAAGAAAATTTTTCGGTGTTATTTTTTATGCTAAACTCACCTTCATCCAGCATATAAAACAGCTGAAGCTAAAATGTCTCAGGACCATGAACCTTTTAAAGATTTTATCGCATCAGTCATGGGGGACAGACAGGCACTGTCTCATATCTCTGTTTAAAAGCCTAGTATTGTCACGCATAGAGTACAGATGCATAGTAGATCAGTCAGCTTCAAGGACAGCACTCAAGCTATTGGACCCGGCATACCACTTAGGTATCCGGCTGGCACTTGGTGCCTTTTGTACCAGCCCTATCCACAGCCTTTATGCTGAGTCAGTTCCATGGTCACTGGACTATCAGCGCACGTATCTAGGAGTCAACTATGCAGTTAGAATCATGTCTATGAACAGCACCCATGCAAAACACTTATGAATGATTTGTCCACTACTCAGTTATATCTAAATCGTCCTTCCATCGCCCCACCGTTTCCATTGGCAATAAGACCTGCTGTAGAAAAACTTGGAATTTTTTTCAATGACTTACAGAAAAGTAACCATGCCGAACACATCCCTCCCTAACAGCAGCTTTCAGTCACTTGTGACTGGTCCTTCAAAGACCTCAAAAAGAAAAATTGTCCTAGCGCATTCCTTGAGCAACATTTCTTGGCCCTTGAACACAAATATTGTTCAGCCGCATTCTTCTCTGATGGCTCAAAGTCTCAAACATCTGTATCTTGTGCAGCCTACAGATAATAGTTCTCAGACGCCAAAATTATGCATACACATACGAGCATTTTTACGGCGGAATCCGATGGTATCCTGCTTATTATACAACACAAGATACTAAGTCTATAGTGTACACAGATTCTTTAAGTGTTGTCACGACCCTGTCTTGTGGTAAGTAGAGCAAGAACCCTACTTTCAACAAGCTCCCTAATGAAATCTATGCAGCCTATAACCTGAAACATTCTAGTATTGTTATTTGCTGGGTGCCAGGGCATTCTGGAATTGCGGGCAATGAAATAGTAGACAAAAATGCACGAGAAGCCGCTGATAGCCAAGCTATAGATATAATCACTGTTCCGGGGGTGGATCTAGAACCTGTTGTACGTAGAGGGCTACGCAACCACTGGCAAGATGAATGGGACAAGCAGGTCGACAACAAGCTCCACCTTGTAAAACCCCAACTAAAAAAGTTATTCCACAAAAACTCAACAGATTCACTGAAGTCTAACACGGCTCAGAATAGGCCACACTTATGCCACACATAAACACCTTTTGTCCGGTACTGATTCGCCTACATGTATATACACTGTGGAGAGAGTCTAACTGTTTTGCATGTTCTGATTGAATGCCCTGTGCTTTACCAAGCACGACTGACGCATTTCAGAGAGCTCTATCGGTATCATATTCCACTTCATCCAGCGTTGTTTTTATCACTCGATGCAATGTTTGATTATCTTACGAAAGTAAAATTTCTCACAGTGGTATTGTTATGGGGATTACAAATACACGGAAAAGAGAAACGAGTGTATTTGCAATATTTACAGGTAGGTGTGACACCCCAGGGCTGCTAGGATCTCGCGCACCGAATCTGCATTTTCATCGATGCGTCTACGACGGTGGAGCCACGCCCGCTGCCTCGTAACATCACCCCCGGCGGGCGAAGCGCCGTCACGGCGCTGCTAAGTCAATCAGGACTGGCAGTGTAGTAGCGTTTTAGTCGTGATACATGAACAACATCAGTAGGTGGTGTGGCAGAAGACGAGTGTGGTTCAACGGGAGTGATGAGGTAGTCGACTTCGGTGACCTTGCGGAGAACTTTGTAAGGCCCAGTGTATTGTGGAAGGAGCTTCTCGCACAAGCCTTCACGCCGATGCGGCGTACAAAGTAGGTCTAGAGAGTGAGCAGGGTAGTCAACATCATGGTGCCAGTTATCGTAGCGGACTTTTTGTGAGGCCTGAGAAGCAGCGGGCCTAGTGTGCGCGATTTGGCGAGCGACACGGGCTCGAAAAGCAACGTCCTGAGCATACACCGTTGGTTTGGTAGTATCAGAAGGAAGAAGTGTGTCGAATGGCAACGCAGGGTTGCAGCCGTACAGAAAAAAGAATGGAAAATAGCCGGCAGTGTCATGCCTTGATGAATTGTACGCAACCTTAACATAGGGAAGCATTGCGTCCCAGTCGCGGTGTTCAGCAGAGACGTACATGGACAACATGTCTGTAAGAGTTCGGTTGAGACCGTGGTTTGGTGATGATAGGCAGTAGTAAGGTGATGTTCGGTAGAGCAGCTACGGAGGATTTTGTTGACAACTTTTGCGAGGAAGCAGCGACCCCGATCCGTCAGAAGCTGGCGCAGAGCCCCATGCCGCAGAATGACGTCATTCAGTTGAAAGTCTGCGACATCTGTAGTGCAGCTACTTGGCAAGGCACAAGTTATAGCGTATCCGGTCGCATAGTCAGTTGCGACAGCGATCCATTTGTTGCCTGACACGGACGTCGGGAAAGGTCCGAGCAAGTCGAGGCCGACGCGGAAGAATGGTTCCGGGGAAATGTCGATAGGTTGAAGCAGGCCAGCCGTACAAAGAGCAGGAGGTTTCCGACGCTGGCAGCACTCGCAAGCAGCGACATAGCGGCGCACAAATTTATACAGGCCAGGCCAAAAGAACCGTTGCTGCACGCGTTCGTTGACAGGTGCGTGAAAAACCCAGGTGTCCTGCCGTCGGAGCGTCATGCAGATGTTGAAGACTGGTGGCACGCAGGTGTCGGGGAATAACTAACAAAAATTCTGGGCCATTAGGCTTCATGTTGCGGTGGGTCAGAATTTCGTTGTGGAGGACATATTCATGGAACGAAGGGTCGGAATGTCCTGAAGATACTCGCTCAATGACCATCTTGAGAGTTGCGTCCCGGCGCTGCTCTGTGCCGATGTCGTGCAAATCGGATATGGCGAGCACACAATAATCGCTTTCATGGACAGCGAGGCTAGCAGGGTCGACCGGATAACGCGAGAGACAATCGGCATCTTGGTGTAACCTGCCAGATTTATAAATTACATCGAAGTTATACTCCTGGAGACGTAGAGCCTAGCGTCGTAGGCGACCAGTTGGGTCCTTGAGCGATGACAACCAACACAGAGCGTGGTGGTCCATAATAACTGAAAACTCCCAGCCACACAAGTAAAGGCAAAATTTCGCCACAGCCCGGACCAACGCAAGACACTCGCGCTCCGTTATCGAATAGTTTCGCTTAGATGTGGAGAGAAGGCGGCTGGCATATGCAATAACACGCATTTGGCCCCTCTGGTGTTGAGTGAGGACGGCGCCGATGCCGTGAGCACGGGTGTCTGTGGGAACTTCAGTCCTCGCAGACGAGTCGAAGTGAGCCAATATTGGTGGTGAAGTGAGCAGCTGGATCAGCGTGGAAAACGCAGCTGCTTGGTCTTGGCCCCCAGAGAAGGGCGCATTCTTTTTGAGAAGATGAGTGAGTGGTCGTGCAACTGTAGCGAAATTGTGTATAAAACGTCGGAAGTACGAGCATAAGCCCACAAAACAACCAACATCTTTCGTCGTAGAAGGCAGAGGAAAGTTCTTGACAGCGCTATACTTATCAGGGTCCGGTTGGACGCCAGCAGCACTTACACGATGACCAAGGACCGCGATTTCTCGTCGGCTGTAATTGCACTTTTTCGAGTTCAGCTGGAGTCCCGCTCGACAAAAAACGACTAGAATGATCGACAAACGAGTTAGGTGGCTTTCAAATGTTGGGGAAAGAACAATCACATTGTCGAGTTAGCAAAAGCAGATGGGCCATTTATAACCACGGAGGTGAGAGTCCATCATGCGTTCGGACGTTGCCGGGGCGTTGCACAGCCCAAAAAGCATAACCTTGAACTGATAAAGGCCGTCCGGTGTGACAAAGGCAGTTTTTTCGCGGTCTAAGTCAACAGAAATTTGCCAATAGCCCGAACGCAGATCTATAGATGAGAAATATCGCGTGCTATGAAGGCAGTCAAGAGCGTCGTCGATTTGTGGCAGCGGATATACATCTTTGCGGGTTATCTTGTTCAAGGCACGGTAGTCAACGCAAAATCTCTAACTGCCATCCTTCTTTTTGACTAAAACAACAGGTGACGCTCATGGACTTAAAGAGGCCTCTATGAATCCTTTGGAGAGCATCTTCTCGACTTCTCGTTATATGACCTGGCGTTCGGACTGGGAAACACGATATGGGCGCCATCTAACAGGACTAGCATCGCCGGTATGTATTTGATGACGCACGACGGACGTTTGACCTAAAGGGCGGTCATCTCTGTCGAAAATATCTCAGTAAGTGGTCAGAACGTGGTGGAGTTGCGCAGCCTGACAGGGCAGAAGATCAGGGGCAATCATCATCATGATTTCATTGGTAGGTGCGTTTGCTCGGCTGGCTGCAATAAGGTATGAGCAGTCTTCAGGGTCTAATGCCACAATGTTACATGCATCTAGTTGGGAAACATGGCCTAATGAAATGCCTTGCGGGAGAAATTGGGTCAAATCACTTAAGCTGAGAAGAGGAAGCTGAATGTAGTTGTCCACGATAGTCACGATGGTATGCGGCACAGCAACACTTCGCACCAAGAGCACATCCACTAATGGAGACACTATGTAGTCACCGTTAGGAAGAGCTGGTGATATCGTTAAGGCCACAAACGTGGTGGCTTGCGGTGACAGCCGAACTTAACAGCGCACAAGCGGTGTGAAGGTGAGGACGGCACAGCCCCAAGTCGAGGCAGTTCAAGTTGGAGAATGCCGGTTGTACAGTCGATGAGATCGGCATGAGTGGACAAGAAATCCAATGCAAGAATCAGGTCGTTGGGGCACTGCTCAATAACTACGAAGAGAACAGATGTGGGGTGATCTGCGATTGTGATGCGTGCTGTGCACATTCCTGTGATGGCAAATAACTTCTTCCGTCGGCGACACGAATAATGCCAGAAGCAGCCGCTGTGAGAACTTTCTTCAGGCGGCGACGAAGTCGGGCACTCATCACAGAAATATGCGCCCTGGTGTTAATAAGTTCAGAAACAGTCAGGCCGTCAACATCGATGTCGATCGAATTTCGTCGGGTCGGCAGTACGAGGAGAGGATTTGAGGTCGGGATCAAGGAGGCAACTTCACCTCTGAGAGCTGAACCGCCTAATTTTCCTGATGAGAATTGAGCGGGGAGGTCGGGCGTCGTCATAGAGGAGAAGGGGACGATGGGCGATGTCCAGGCGACGAACGAGACTAATGACGTCGAGGTGAGGGTGAGCGGCTGTGCTGCGTATCAGGGGCATCGAAGGGTGGAAGGCGGCGGTAGCTGTTGGTTATCGGCGCAGGAGGCTGGAAAAGGCGGTAGCTGTCGGCGAGGCGAGCAGTGTTATCTGTGTTCGGGACGAAGACCAGTGGTTGCGGCAATACCGAGCAACGTGCCCTATGCGGCGGCAGTTAAAGCAGATCGGCTGATCATCCGCCGTTCGTCATTCGGCCGGATTGCGAGAGCATGGAAAAGACCGTTCCTGGGGCAGTGACCTAGGGCGAGGCAGCGACCTTAAACGGAAGCCAGTTGGTCGAGACTAAGCAACGGCGCAGACATTGAAGCCCAAATTGCCGAGTTCTTCCCGCACAATCGACTGTACCAAGCAAACCTGAGGTACTTGCAATTCGACATGACCGTTCGTGAGAAGAGCAGGTGTAATTGCTTCGATTTCTCGCCGGACGATTCGCGTAATTTCAGACGCCAGTGAAGACTGCCGATGAGAGGTCAGTCCATCTTCGCAGGAGGACGTCGCAGCGGTGTTTGGCAGTCGAGTGAATGATCTTGAAATACGCCTGCTTTTGGCCTGTTCAAAACGCCGGCATTCCTGAATAATTTCTTCGACGGTTGCGCAGTTCCGTCACATTAGCAGGTTGAACGCATCGTCCACTATCGCCTTGAGGATGTGGCCAACCTTATCTGACTCCGACATGTCGTTGTCGACTTTACGACATAGAGCCAGCACATCCTGTATATACGGGATATACGGCTCTGTGGACGTCTGAGCTTGTATAGACAACTCCTTCTTTGCAGCCGCCTTTCGACCGATGGGCTTCCCAAATAAGTCTCGAAGCTTCTCCTTAAATGTGTCCCAACTGCCAATTTCCTCCTCATGGTTCTCGCACCAGACTTTGGCTGTGCCTTTCTGGTTAAACAGCACATTGGCCAGCATGAGAGTCGGGTTATACCGGTTGAGCGCACTGGTACGTTCGTAGTCGGCTATCCAGTCGTTAACGTTAACTTCGTCCGTACCGCAGAACGTTCCTGGAAGTTTCGGATGCGTCAGCACGTACGTGGGTGGGGTTGGGACCGGTGGAGGCGTTGCCGTGGATAGTGCAGGCGTCGCCGAGGCCGATGGAGAGGTGGCCGTGGGATCAGTGCCATGTTCCATCAGGGAAACTCAGATTTGACGACCACTGCGGAGTTCCGTTGTATGGCGCTTCGTTACCCAGCACGTCCACCAATTTGTTATTGGGATTACAAATACACGGAAGAAAGAAACGAGTGTATTTGCAATATTTACAGGTAGGTGGGACACCCCAAGGCTGCTAGGATCTCGTGAACCGAATCCGCTTCTTCTTCATCGATGCGTCTACGACGGTGGAGTCATGCCCACTGCCTCGTAATAATATCTTTCCATCCTAGACACCAGACAGGGCCTCACATGTGAAGTACCGCCTGGTCCAAAAACCACAAGTGTGTCTGAGCCTTCGCAGTTCTTGCTCAGGGAAGAACTTCAACCGTGAGCCTTGCTAACACATTCATCATCAGACTCCAGCCTGCGAAATGAAGGCCTGTAACAAAGTGGCGTTCCTTTTAAACACACTGTTTTAAATATTTTATAGACATTCTCTATATAGCATTTGTTTTAAATTTTAGACTAATAACTTGAAATGGAACAACGTTTGTACTGGCGCTCTTTGGCCTTCAATGCCCTTGCATCAATAAAACTTAACGTAATAATAAATAATGTGACACTCAGAATTACCAGTTTCATTTTATTTCTGCCATAAATACTATTATTTTAAATATATAGCTCATTTTGCAGCACATTTTTGACAACTTTTAAATTGTTTGCTTCTTGAAATTTACATTGGCTATTCTCTGTTGAATATATATCATAAAAGTAATAATACTTACGAGATGCTTTGACAATACTTTAAACTCCCATTAATGTATGCCAAATTTTGTAGCTCCTCAAGCACCAATAGCTGATCAAAACTAGCATTTTTTCCATTCCAAAAACACTTATGGCTGCTCGAAAGCATTACTTTTTCTGCTCCAAAGTATGCTCCAAAAAGTCAAAAGTCTCTTCCATCTCTGGTACAGCAAACAGTGAACATCCAACTGCAAATATCTGATGCAGTCTTTAGATGTTGTGCACCAGCCTTAAGTGGTGGTAGATGTTACAACTGCCAGAGCCTGAAACCTCCATAGAAGGACTTCCCCAATATGAAAATTGCTATGGGAAGGAAAACATCACTACGATATCAAGGCAATGGTTCTTGTATAATCGCTGACCTGCTTCAGTGTAACTTCCAGCAGCGACGGTCTACTTTTCTCCTGCACTCTCCTGCTAGAGCTTAACATTTTCTGGTCTTGGAAGTGCTTTGCTTCTTGTGTGATAGTAGTTATCAGTTGTGCCAAGAATTTTTTGCCTCAGCCCTGCTTATACATTCTGAGGTCACAGAGTCCAGACCTTCTGGATCATTTATGAATATTTCTATAAGTGTTGTCTAAGCACCCTTTCATTGGTGACTAATTCGCTGCTTCGTTTTTCTGTAGGAAGGTGGTGATATGTTTCCTCGTAATGAAAATGGAGATTTCATCTTTAGTGATGTGGACTTCCTTGAAACTTGGGCTGTAAGTTGATCTTGGTTATCAAGTTTGGCAAGCTCTACATAAAAGTTTCACTACCCATTTGTTTGTGCTATCCTTTTTTTTTTCTTCCTTTCTCTGTACAGGCCTTAGAAGAATGTGTAGAAAAAGGGCTTGCCAAGAGCATAGGTGTCTGCAACTTCAACAAAGACCAGCTACTTCGTCTCATAGAAGCAGCCAAGATCAAACCTGCTATGTTACAGGTTCGCACATTCATTTGTAGCATGGAAATATGTTGTACTAGTTAGAGAACTGAAGCCAGCAAGCTCTCAATAAATTACTGTTCTGTAGGAATCCTTAAACCAGTAGCTGCCAAGTTAGGTTCCCATTCTTTGGTTTTTTTTTTTTTTTTGCTTAAGTGGTCATCCCCAAATTCGATAAAAAAAAATCTGGATGTTTCTTCTCAGTGCATACAAGAAAGCCTGTAAAAACTGTAGGGAAATAACAGATGACACAAGAGTGTATCTGCACAAAAGTTTTAGAATGCTTGTCATGGAGCATGCTGGTTTCAGCACTCCTATTAAATGAACGTGCTTTGAGTGCTCATTGGTTTCAATTCCACAATTACATTTGTGCTGTTATTCACAGAAATTTTAGGAAACTTAGGCTAATAGCAGAGCTAATTGATGTTATGCATAATTTGTGATGTGTGCAGCTATGTGTAATTATTTGGAGAGGAAATAGTTGATCCTACTGCACCATTCTTCCGTTACATTTTGGCTAGTGATGGGTTGTGGAAAGAGCTAAGAATGCCTTACAGTAGTCTGCACAATTACCTGGAACAATGTTGTGCTTATTACCGAGTTTCATACACAAGGAAACCAACAAAGATGCAATAATGATGGCACTAAATGTTTGTAAGTAGTTTTCATGAACTTTATTGAGTTTTAATGTAATTATTGCCAACCATATATATGTAGACTGTGCATATGACATTCCTGCTTTGTAAGTGCTGTAGGCCCGCATGCTCAGATTTGGATGCACATTGAAGAATCCCAGGTGGTCGAAATTTTCGGAGCCCTCCACTGCGTTGTCTCTCATAATCATATGGTAGTTTTGGGACATTAAACCCCGCATATCCATCCAATCAATCAATCATCATTCCTGCTTTATACATAATGAAGTACCTTGCTACATATATAAACACATTCACATGTTTATTTGTGCCATCTACTGGAAGTCTACAGTCAAGACGACAAACGGTAATATCTCGTTGACTCAAAGTAGTAAACGGCAACCAGGTAAATTTTTAAGATGAACGGATTTTCGAAATAAGCAAAGTTGCGCTAATTGCCACGAAAAATCGGCACATTTCCGAAAAATCACTACCACTTACCAACTCTTCAGCGATGGTTTCGAATATTTCTTCTCATGCAGGTTTAAAAGAGAAAAAAGTAACATACAAGAGACTTTAACAGGCTGGGTTTTGTCGCACTACCATTTTATTTAGTAGAGAAAAACTGCCTAATGCTCGTCTGCTTTGCGGTCATACTCGGGCCTAGGAAGGCGTCCGCGAGCTGCTTGATGCATAGCATAAGTTGATCTTTTCCACCAGTGCACTCAACTTTATTTCGAAGCAAGTGCAGCAAATTTTTCGTCTGAGAAGATGTCGGCACCTCTCGAGGTGGTTCGTCATTGCCGTTGTCTCCGCCGTACCCTATATTAGGGCCCGTTTGAATTGTTTCGGTCTCCATCATTTTTTTGGTCACCACCACATCCTGCTCATACGGCGCATACTCCAGAAAAGTCGCGTCATTTTTGGTGGCACCTGTAAGCTTGATGACCTCTTGACAAAGTTCCTCACCGTCTGTGAAGTCATCTGTCACTGCTGTCTCTGCTTCTGGCAAATTGGCGGCACATGAAAACCCAGCGTGTGCAAAGCAGTTGGCAATAGCCGCTGCGCGAACTTGCTGCCAAACGCTGCTGAGAAGGTGTAATTTCGTAACCTTTGCCATTTTCATATGACAACAAAATTTTGGGGAGAAGGCGTTTTCGGTAGATTTTTCGGGCCACTTCGATGACACCTTGGTCCATCAGCTGCAGCACAGACGTCATATTTGCAGGCAGAAACTCGACTGTCACTGCCTCCAAATTTTTTATTGTGCCGTGGCCTAGGCAGATGTCTCCAATGAACGGGACTTTTCTGAGGCAGAAACTCAACTGTCACTGCCTCCAAATTCTCTATTGTGCCGTGGCCTAGACAGATGTCTCCAATGAACAGGACTTTTCTGTGGACTTAGCTTGTATTAGCGTGGCACATACGAAAAAAGGAAAAGACGACACAGATGCCAAGAAAGGTAGTCGCTGTGTGAGTGCGCCATCAAATGCACCGACATATAAATAACTGTCGTATTTTGAAATGAGACCACGTGCAAGATGAGCTGTGTTTTTACGCATGTATAAGATGGATGTGAAGGGCATGAAATAAACAGTTGGAAGTTTAGCACCTACCTTTCTTTACGTCTGTGTCGTCTTTTATTTTTTTCATATGTGCCGCGCTAATGCAAACTAAGTCCATGGATAACCAACTCGCCCGAGCCACAACACTTCAGCACTATTCTGTTTTTCTTGGCTATCTTGTTACCTATAGTGCAAATGTACTCTTCGAAAAGAGTAGCAGTCATCCACGCTGCTCTATTCGTGCGATAAATAACACCATTTGGCATTCGTGCATTTCTTAAGCACTTAGACTTTTTGCCAGTTATGAGTAATGGCAGCTTCTCTTCACCTGTGGCGTTTGCCCGGAAAAGGACAGTGTCCCAGTCCTTCCATTGTTTCACTCCTGAGCATGCTCCACTTTTCGGTGTGAAGGTGAGGCTCAGCAACATTTTATGAAAAAAAGTGCTGACTCGTCAAGGTTGAAAATGTCATTGTCGGCGTAACTCTGCGAGCTGGCTGCTGCGCCAATTGTCTGTAGTGGTTGCGTCGACAGTGCCGCTCTCACCGTGCACTGACTTGGACGCCACACTGTTCTTTCTTTGAAGCGGTCAAACCAGCCACTGCTGCAACTGAAGTCCAAGTGCCTCATTTGCAAGGCCGGAGTGTTACAAGCTGCCACTCTAGCGTCGCCAGCGCGAAGTCGGCGACGGGAATGACAGCAGGTTGGTTCGTTCCGTACGCAAGCAGAGACAGTGAAGAGATCAGAGACGTGAGAAAACAAAACAAACTTTACTATAGTGATATGGCAGCACACGGGATCTAATACAACACTTCTATACAACTAACAAAATACAACGACACTTGATACAATTAAAGAAATATATAACAGAAACAATAAAATCGGCTTACGAGAGAGAACTAATACAAACTACACAAACTAACAAGAATAGAATGACGGAGGAGAAAGTTCGAAGATATAAACAGGTGAAGGCATACGTGTGATGACCGGCAGCGTTGTGTCCCCGACGATCGGATGCGAGAAGTCGAAGAGAGTTCTGGCACCACTGCGATGTCGGCGGTGTTGCAACGCTGGTGGCTCCGGGAGGCTAGTGCTTGCAGGTGACTTCGAGCAGGTTGAGCTAACTCGAGGCGAAGTCCCGATGTCTACGTTGCAGACGTTAATATCGCGTCACAGCTAGACGAACGGCTCAGTTTAGGTGGCCAGCCGATACAGACCCACACTAAAAACTTCTAGAAGAGATGCTTGTTGATCTGTTTCTACACCATGTTGGTCAGCGACTAGTCTGCCTAGCAGGGCAAAATCCTGCGCTTAAATCCCCCTCGTGTCTCCTCGCTCTCTTCCTTGAGGACAAGAGACCTCTACCTGGGTCCAATCATGCACGTTTAATTGATGGGAAACTCCGCCCCAAAAATATTTTGACCCCACCCCTTTTTAATTGGGAGAGGGACCTCAACTAGCGAGAGTGACAACCTGTCGGGTTGTTGTCATACGGCTTGGCCACCCGAGCGTTTCCCACGCTTTTCCCCGTGGGAACGGTCAACCACTTAGCTCTCAGCGGGGGCGTCTTGTAGTCTAATCCTTGTTCGGGGTATACCGCGGCCTTCTACGACCTTGCAGACGCCAGTTTTGTTACAAAAGGATTAACCGTCGGCGGCGACGTTCTAAGAAGAGCACCCCCTTCGGCCCTTCTCGGCTCCCTTTCATGCGCCGCCGTTTCTCACGGTCAGTCGGGGAGTACGGCGCCCGTTAATTGCCGTGACGCGGTGTCGCCAAAAATGGCCGTCCGAGACACGGAGTGTCTGCAGTCTCCATCATTGTTGCTGCGGTGATAAGAAGGTTGGGCGTTCTGACATTTTGCAGTCGTACCATCAACGTCGCTTCAACTTCTGGGAACTTCGACCCTCGAACCCGCTTCTGCTGGCTGGAGAAGCTGTGCAGAAATCCATCCAGCGCCTTCTGCTTGTATTTCAGCACCGTCGAAAGCCTGAATGTCGAATTCCTGTGAGATGCTCAATTTCGTTTGGCCTCCTTTCTTCACTTCTTTAATTAGGGCAACCTTTTTTTTCTAGCATTAGTGACTTGCATTGTTTTGACGCTATGCTTGCCGCTCTAACGCTAAGTTGCCGCCCCTCACAGTAAGCAAAAAATCTGTACCACTCGGTTTGTGCAGATGAACGGAAATTGCACCTCAGGGAAAGTCCCGATTACTGCACTCACAGTCAGACAAAAATCTATACCACGTGATTTGCACAGATGAACAGAAATCACACCTCAGGGAAGATTATGTGCCCTGCACAAAGCAAACGAGACAAACTACGCCAAGCGTGGGCAGAGGGCCTCCCTGCTCAGTGCATGTGTCACATGACGTGCTACTGGGTTGCGTGACAAAGTTGATATGTCGTTGGGCTGAGACTTCGTGTTCACTAAAAGCATCGACGTAGTGGCAAGCACAGCTAAATAAGAAAAAAAAGTTGACAGGCTTCAGGCATGGCAGCATTGCGCAAATCTTGTGAAATGGTCCAGCGGCGGAATTTTTGTTCCACTCCGAGTCAAGATTTTGAGTTATCTGTAATCCTAACCAAAAATACTTCGGTATAAAGAGAAAATTATACATGGGACATATGGTAAAATGTCCGGTGCCGCGAAAAATTTTGACTTAACCGATTTTTCGAGATATGCACGTTCGAGTTAGCGAGATATTACTGTACTTTGAGCATGCGAATGAGCTGGCTAATGTGCTTCTTACTCTGAAATTGACTTCTATTGCTTCTTTTATCCATAACATTTCCCTACTCTCAGCGGTTGCCAAGCTCGAAAGTGAAAGCATTCTTTTTCACCTCATTCAGGTACTAATTACTCACAATCAGCATCATTGCTGCCTATAAGACAGTGTAACTAGCAGCAACCTTCCACTAAGTTGTTGCTAGCCCATGGTAGTTTTTAGGCTCGTGACGTGCAGTTTGTTGCGTACATGCATGCATGCATCTAAGCAGACTGTTCTCCCCTTTTAGAAAAAATGTTAAAAACCGAGCAGCTTTTGTTAAATATTACACAAACCATTCTACATATGACCAAATAATTCTGTTGCCGAGTCCTGTAATGGTGCTTATGAGGCACTCTTAGATGTTAAAAGAATCGGTGGTCAGCGTAAGAGTGTCCTTCATTTTTCAAAGCAGCACAGCTATGGGGATGCTTATAAGTTGCACTAGATGGCCAGGACTTACTCCTGTGATAGGTGCTGTAACCTGTGCACATTTGGAAAAGTGTCGCAGAAAGCTAAATTAGTGTAATGGACAGTGTGTCTGTTTTTATTTATCTGCTCTCGTCTAATGATAGTGCTTTAATTAGCCTGACTTTCAAAGTACTGTTGACTTCGAGGAGTGTTGAGTCCTTTAAACTGAATTTTTTACGTATTCTGATTATTCTTGTCTATTTTTAGATTGAGTGCCATCCCTATTTGAACCAGAGTGAATTGATCGACTTCTGCAAAAAGCATAACATCGATGTTACTGCCTACAGTCCCTTGGGTTCTCCCGATCGCCCATGGTAAACTGAATTGTGCAATTGTTTTTCTAAATTACCACTGTATGACAACCAACCAAAATATATAGTATGCTATTACTAGAGGAGCTCTTAGTATAATTGTAACCTGCATTCAGTAAAGATAAACATCTTTACACTAGATGTACCATGCTATTGTCCTCTCATGTGCGTTTCTGTGCACAGTGTCATTGACAGCAATTCGAATCACATCATGCTGTGGCTTTCCACTTTTCTGTAGAACATTAGTTCAGACTAAAAATTTGATAAATTAATTGTGGTTGAATGACTTATATTCATATAATTGTCTCTATGTGCTATTTTTTATTTGCTTGATATTCTTGTGTTGTTCCCTTTAAAAACATATTTAAAAATTTCTTTGCAGACACTTTGTGATAAACAGCCACAGCTATGTATGCTAGCGTAGGCGATGGATCAGTGAAAATTATAACAATAGAAAGTTTTCGAATAGGGGCCTAAACAGTTAGATGCCC
The DNA here is from genome assembly GCA_013436015.1 of Rhipicephalus annulatus. Taxonomy (NCBI): domain Eukaryota; kingdom Metazoa; phylum Arthropoda; class Arachnida; order Ixodida; family Ixodidae; genus Rhipicephalus; species Rhipicephalus annulatus. Next base: position 55,617 of record WOVY01003683.1, on the reverse strand, counting down.
TAAAACGCTTTGCTTGGGTCTAGCAGGAGTGGAGAGTTGTTGAATAGGGTCTGCTACGTAGTCTTGGCCAAGACCCAAGGTTTCAGTGAGTGCCGTCACGTGTGTCTGACATAAAGCTTTTGGGGCAGGCTTTGGGGCTCCGGCTAAATTCGAGAAATACTGTCCCCAACGCAAAACCCAAACCATGTCTGGGTCTTGCGCATGTGCAGTGGCCTAGATGCTATTTCTTTGGGGTCCCAAAACAACTGGGGCCCCTATTTAAAAACTTCCTATTGACATAGTATTCATTGTCTTGGTGTTCTGCCTTGTTCTCTTTACTACACTCTGCCTAACTACAGTAAAACCTCGTTAATTCAAAGTCACTGGGACCGTGAGAAATCTTTAAATTAAGCAGGTTTTTTACTTAATGGAACATCCAGAAAGTTGGATGTCAATAACTTGAAATTATTCAAAGTAATCAGAGATGGTCGTTTTCTGTGCTGCCTAGTTTGCGGCTCCAAGGGTTATGTTTTTCAGCAATACCTGGTCACAATTTTGCCGCAAACAAGGGGAAATGCCGGGCCTCACTGCTGCCATCGCAAAAAAAAAAAAAAATCAACTGAAATGCATTCCTGTGAAAACACGCTCTGCCGCGGTGGTCTAGTGGCTAAGGCACTCAGCTGCTGACTTGCAAGTCGTGGTATCGAATCCTGGCTGCGGCGGTTGCATTTTCGATGGAGGCGAAAATGCTGTAGGCCCGTGTGCTCGGACTTGGGTGCATGTTAAAGAACCCCAGGTGGTCGAAATTTCCGGAGCCCTCCACTACGGCGTCTTTCATAATCACATGGTGGTTTTGGGATGTTAAACCCCACATATCATCATTATGTCACTTGCTCCTCACTGGGTCAGCACGTCATGATGCGACCATTCACTCATTCTTTCTCGTAAAATGGACAGTGTGAAAATTCGCGATGTGTTTTGGCTGCAAAATATCACCATTCAAACTTTCGAACCGAGTTTTCGAAGTAGGTGTTGCAGGCAAGAACTCCACCAGTAGTGCAATTACGCAAATTTCTGGAGAAACCGGCACTCGGAGGTTCGCATACATCATGAATTCCTCGAGACTGCCTTTTATTAATTCAGTTTTTTTAGATATTGCCAGGTAAATGGGTAAATTATTTTGCATGAAAAACATGCGACATGCTGCCCGCGCATCACTGCTGTGTTGCAGTGAAGCATGTCTTGTTTTCTGCAGGCGTACATTTCAGTCGATCACGTGACCGTGTTTTTTTTTTTTTTAATGCTGGAAGTAGCGAGGCTGGAGTGATTCAGCTGCCACTCATTAGTATCGCTACATTGCATTGTCTTGCAACTCTTTAGGGCCGTTGTTTCTGTGGATTTGCGGCGAAATAGAAATAGGGAATTGCATTGCAAAATATGGGACTGTAGAAATGCTTAGAATTGAGCGGGATTTTAAAATAGCAGAGTTCAAATTAACAAGGTTTTACTTATTTCAAGAAATATGGACTATGCACCATGCAGTAGTATTGCTCGCCTCAATTACATGGGGTGAATTGAGAGCTCCTTTTGAGACATGAATTACACGGGGTGAATTGGGAGCTCCGTTAGAGACTTATGAAGGCTTATTATACCTGTTCAAGAATCAAGGGCAGGGCTCATTGTTCTCCTGCTTTTGTGTTTGAAGTCCCTGAGAGTGGAAGAGAACCATACGAAGGCATTCACATGCTCACGGCATGCAATCCCAGCAGTCAGTCACCATCATGTTCTTAAAGCCATATCACAGTGGTGGGTATATTTTAGTAACATAGGTATGCAAATAAGGTCTGAAACATGTGTTCATTATTTGCATTCCTAGGTATGCTACGAGCAACAATATATTGAACTAAGTTCTTTCTATAGCGTCTCGAGAAACTGACAATATTTGCAAAGCTATCTGCCACATTTCTTGGCTGTTGTGGCATGTATACCTTGTGTTGATCATATAACAATCAGTGCACAAGTAGTAATTTTGAATAAGGATGTATATCTGACTGTTCCAGTATTTTTTGTGTGTGGGATAATTTTTGTTGCCTTTCGTGCTCAATGCTGTAGGAAATACTCACCATAACAGTCGAGTAGTGTTATATCATGTTAATTGCATTGTAAGCTACTGCAGTTCTTGTCAAACTTCTTCAGCATTTTTTGATCACCAAGGTGATCTGGCTGTACCCTCTCAAAATTTATTCCCAATTTTCCTGTATGTTTAGGACAGTTTAACATTCATTAAATGATATTCCTTTATTGTTGGAAATTCTGCAGATAAGTGTCTTTGTGCATTAACAATTTATACACGCATTTCTCAGGGCAAAGCCAGGAGACCCACTTCTCATGGAAGAGCCTGCAATCAAGGCCATTGCTGAAGCTCATGGGAAAACTCCTGCTCAGGTATGTAGCTGTACTCTTTGTGTTCATAGTTCTGAAACTCACGTAAAGCTATAATCAGCCTGTCAAATTCTTAGAGGGCACCAATAAGCGTCCGAATGCAAAAACTAGTACAGTCTGTTCTTTTCAGCATCAGAATTTCATAATTACATGCTAAGATTTGAAATTATTTCTCAAAACTTTTCTTTTTCGCTGCTCTGAGCCATATATATACAATCCACTTTCTTACGCACCTCCAATCACTTGAAGTTTGCACATGCATGTGCTGTGTTTATCTCATCATACATTTTTAAATGTGTACCTCTGACATGGACTCAGATGTTTAGTAACTACTACTAATACCTAAAGAGCTCTTTAGTGTCTCATACATGGATTGTACATTGATATTCTAAATTCTACAAATTGTGCATTGCATACTCAAATTTCAAGTCCTGTTACACATGCATGCAGAGTCTAATTTTAAAGACGTTCTATCACAGAGGCACACAGGTGCCCCAACATTCCTCTCTAAACAGTTTGTCCCTTTGATTTTTAAATAACTCTACGTCTGTCTTCTTTTAAAAGAAATTTATTTTTCATATCTGTTCTCATAAGACTGCTCAATGCTATACTCTTCATGTTCCACTCCTACAGCTTATCTACTGATCTATAGTTGATATCTCTACATTCCCATGCATATAGTGTAATTTGGAGATCTGCTTTGATGGAAAGAAATCTGCCTTGGATTAATCAAACAAGGCTCTGGCTCAGAGATTCATGCACTGCACCAACCGTGTTTTGGTACACTCGTGGACATTTCGTGACAGTCAAGCGAAGGCTACAGAGCCGCATTGCGTGAGGGCATACCTGTAATAAATGTAATTCCACAGTAGCATCTGCGTTTTCTACACAAGAACTAACTTCTGCAAACATTACTTCATTTTATATAACAAGCGATTTAAAAGAGAATGCAACGCACACTAATAAGATATATATGTATATTTGTTTTACCCTACATTCTAGAATTTTGCCTCCTTGCATGTGTGAGAATTTCACACCCTTTGAATGCACCCCAAACGCTAAGAGTAGTCTGCATTTTAAGGTGAGCATCCGTCAGGTCCGGGCTCTTCTCTATACTCACCTCAGAAATTTGCGATGAACTTCACGCACAAATCGCCATTTGTGAGTGAATTTCATCGCAGTCAACGCAAATGGTATGCTATGCAGCGTTTAAGCTGTCTAGCAATTACTTTCCAAAACAGTACAAAACACACATCAAACTTTGCATGGGAGCTCATGTGCAGAATCTCCCTGTATCCTTTGTTAATTTCCAAGAAAAGTTGTCTGTATACTATAGGCAGCATGGTGCTCATCAACATGGTGCGTAAAGTTTGAAAAAAAGCTGATTTCGCCCAAAAAGTGAACCACAGATAGGTATAGCAGTGCATCTTACACCATAAAAATGTTTGTAGTTTTATTGGCCTTATATTTGGAGTAAACATTTGCATACTAATGAAGTTAATGAGCGTGGTGCCTGCACGCAGAGAGATACACTAGCACGTCTCACTCGATGACCACAAACGCTGGATTTCACAGTGTAGGTGGGATGAACATTATAAACATAAGCGATTAAAGTCATTCAGTTGTTTCTCTCTTTTTTTGAGATGACAGGAGCTTCAGCATTAAACTTTTGGAGGCCGAGAGATCAGCATTGCCAGATGCTGCCAAGCTAAAAAGCGAATAATCATCCTAAAAGCAGCTCTCATAAAGCTCTCATAAAGCAGCTTCATAAAGCTGTGTGACTTTCGCATTAAAATAAAAAGAGCCAGAAGTGTTACTTGAAAATATTTTGAATTAAAAAAAAGTTGTGCAAATACGAAGGGAAGGTGAAATAAAACTGTCGTCACTTTGTACAGTAGAAATATAGACAACTACAAACGAAAGCACATATGTACTTTTTAACATGATCTCCAGGGTAGTCTGCACTGCGTTCATTGTGCTTTTGCCAGTGCATGGTTGACATTTAATTTTTCACTCCCACAGTGTATGTCTGATTTCGATGCTCGGCTCCATAGTCATCAACAAGCATGCTAATAGTGATTGTGATGAGCACTACATTAACCACAGTATGCACTTGACTGAGGGCCGTGGTCATGCAAGGTTCACTCTCCCCAACTTGGCAATCCAAATTTTTAAAAAATCTCACCAGAAAACAGCAGCGTCGTCACGTCTCGCATAGAGCGCATTTCATGAGAACCACTGTGTGAAAGCTAGTTTTTGGATCTGGCGGTCATTCCCAGTGGTTTAACAAGCATGCAGCAACCACCAGATGTGTATATTAATAGGTCGTTTAAGGCAGAATTCAGATGACAGTACTCTGAATGTATGGCAGTGGGCCAGCATGAGAAAATGCCGACTGAACGACTAAGGATGGTGTCACTTCAGCTGGTGTGCTCTTAGATTTTAATCGTGGGCATGCGGTGTCCGCAGAAATTATTGTATGGAGTTTCAAAATCAGTGAGATTCCCAATGCAATGGGATACACTGGGGTCGATCGGACACACAAACATGTGGGTGGCCCGTGCAGTGGCGATGAGCCGAACCCAAGCAGCGATACTGGTGAAAAGATCTAGCGAGGATGTCCGCAGCTAGATGCCAGATATTCCATCGTTAGATATATTGTGTGAATAAATAGGCTTTTTTATACGTGGAACGAAAATTGTATGAAAATTTCGCACTTTTGTGAAAGGGTTGCACCCCATCAAAATCACGGAAAAAAAGTGCGACCCTTGTACGAGTCGATAAGCCAAAAAAAGCGTGACAAGTGACTAGTAAATTCGACTAGCTACTCGGTTAACAAAAAAAAAGATACCAAGTCTGCTTACTATAAGCAGAACTGGCGACTCTGCTGTAGATGCGACAGTGGAGACAGTTGAGGGTCTCAACTGCGGCACCTCCAGCACACCTCACCCACCTTTTGGAACCGCTAATCATTACTCTCAAGATAGCACACTCTCACTACTTTTTACAAACTTTGGCACTGCTGTTACTAATTGTAATAGCCACACTTACTAAATATTAAGTCGCACTTACTAAAGCGGGAGATGCACACTTCACCTGCAACCAAATATTCCACCCCTCCCCTGCCTTGGCAAGCTCAGTCACCCCACCGAGCAATGACTGCACATCCACATGCTCTGTCTTGATTTCAATGGGCTGCTTACTGGGCACGATAGAATATCGCTTTTGAACTTTCTAGGAAACATCTTGGCAATGCCAGCAAGAACGTTTTGCTTGTGAATTGAGCCTAAAAAGGGACAACAAATTGGAACACTAAATCTGCTTAGATTAATAAATAGTACCTTTAAAAATCTAATGTTGTTAATTTTACCATAATATGCTTATTAATTGTGCGAAAAATGACGTTCAAATTTTATTTTTTAAATTTCACACAGATCTTTGCATATTACATCACGGATATTAAAGTGTACTTTTCATATTTTAATAAGATTGACTCAACGAAGTATTCTGAAACTCGGTATGTTAATCCTATGGCCCCTCAGAGCACAAAGAACAGTTGTCAGTTGAACTTGTTTATGAGTATAAAAAGTTTGCAGGTATAATGTGGCAGCAGAAAGCACAAGACTGGGTTGGTTGGGGGATCATAGGAGAGGCCTTTGCCCTGCAGTGGGCGTACTTAGGCTGATATGATGATGATAAGAGGCATGCTTCGGGCAGCAATTATTGTCTTTTATATGAGATGTGGGTATGCCAATCAACCCTCAGTCCTCAGTGGCTGAAAAGCAACTGATCATGGCGACGGTCAGATCTGCGACGCAGCAGAGGGTGCTAAAAATCTCAGAGTCCGGACAGGCGGCCATTGGAACCTGAGCTTGGCAATGTTTAACGCTAGAGCCTTATCTAGTGAGGAAAGTCTAGCTGTGCTATTCAAGGAGCAAGATCGTGTTAAATGGGATATAATAAGGCTATTGGGATAAAGCTATTGGGCCTAATGGGATAAGGAAGACAGATGAGGCCTATACAGTCTAGCACTGCACGGGCCCGGGCCGGCCTGAAAGCCCGAGCCCGGCCCGCAGGCCGGGTTGGGCTGGGTAAAGGGTTGTTGGATCGGGCCCAGGCTGGGCTCGGGCCTGGAAGCATCGGGCCTTAGGCCCGAATTAGGCCCAGGTCACATTCATATCCGTCACATTCATGTCCGTCACATTCATTTCCTGCCAAATGTTCTCAAACGATGCCTTACATACCTTTCTTTTTATCTTTTTTTTTTCTTCCTGCATCCATGATCATGATCATTCACCAAGCACTGTAAATTCATTACGTTATGTTCAGTTCTCCATGTGTAAAATACTTGCATTTGTAAACTTTCTTTTGTGTGTAAATGACATGCCCTTTTCTAAATTACTTTTTTGAATGAATCCCAACTAGCCTTTGGCTAGGGATTCAGATGCATTTTTTTACACTGTTGTATACTGTACACTATTTTTATGTCAATAAAACTCTATAAAAAAACTCAATAATGGTGAGGGTATGCTGTTTTGCTTTCTTTTTGTGGGGTTTAAAGTAGCAATGGTACACATACTATTTCAAACGCTACAATTGAGAACACTTTTAGTTCATTAGCCTGCACAGTAATGGCACAATACAAGGCATCTAGCAATTTGCTCCATCGAAATGCTTAAGAAACCCTTAATATGACTTTACATCATTGAATGAAAGACGCTTTTGAGTACCGGTTAATGAAAGATTTATGATGTGGTATTGCTGCAACTGCAACGATACATTGCCTAGAGTAGCGTATTTAGTACATACGCTTATCTCAGGAAAACTTTCAACCATGCAGCTACGCTCTCTCGCCCACCGCGCCCATTTCCAGCTGCGTGACTTCGTAGACTGCTAGACACGACTAGTGAGTCATTAATATATCAGGAGCTGTTTTTCATGCACTTGAAGTTCATAATGCGGAGTGACTTTTATCCCAGGCGGGCCTATCAATGCCAATGCTGCCGATGTGATGTGCTAGCGAAGCAGCTTCATGTATGTAGCACCTGGTAATTAACTTATAATACCTAACTAGAATTTGCATCGTATACGGCCTCCTTCATCTTTGCCATATTTTGTCAGTTATTTATAAGTGTACTAATTCTTCAAAGCACAAGCGTATGGCGCTTGCGCTTCAACAAACTAACGTAAAAATGCTCCCACAGTGAAAGTAAGTAAAAGCTCTAAAGAAGGTGATGATTATGATGATGATTTGCTGCTGCATTCTTTGTAACATGAAGGTGTACTGTCACGGCTGTAGTGACACATTTGATTGCACAAATTTCCAAAGGCTCCAGTGACACCCCATACCGAGCATTTTTTAGATTCTTTCAAACTCCTTCCCCTAGCTTCTGCAGTTTTTGGATATCAAACGAAAAAGTAAAATGGATCAAAAGTTGTAACATGACCCCTGTATCTTGTAAAATTTCAATGTATACAGGTTGTACGTGCTTAGCTAATCTCTGCTTTGTGTCTGCAGAGGTCCAACTTGCTTGCCTTGCATAGTTTCACAAGCTGCATAGTTGCTGCATTATCACGACATGAGGGGGCGGCGTGCACTGCATACCATATGTTTGTTAAAAATTCCAAGAATACCTGTCACTTGGCTTGTCGAGTTGTGTTTGGTGGACACGTGGCTTTAATTTGCGAAGCATTCCTTTGCGTGCTGTAAGCACCATTAGCCTGGGTATCTACCTACCTACCTACCTACCTACCTACCTACCTACCTACCTACCTACCTACCTACCTATCTACCTACCTACCTACCTACCTACCTACCTACCAACTTACCTACCTACCTACCAACCTGCCTGCCTGCCCGCTCGCCCTGCCTACCCTGCCTTTCCTTGCCTACCTACCTTCCTACATCTATCTATCTATCTATCTACCTATCTATCTATCTATCAATCTATCTATCTATCTATCTATTTATCACGTCTGGGTGCTCGCGTGATGACCCAAATAACTAATTATGACTAGCTATTCATGACATAAAAAATGAGACAATCCCGTCGCATATGTTGTCAAACCTCTTGCAACAATGATAAGCACCCCCCACTGTGCGATGCATTTACAGTAAAACCTCATTAATTCGAATTCTGTTATTTCAAAATCCCGCTTAATTCGAAAGATTTCTGTAGGCCCGTATTTTCCAATGTAAGCGAGGGTAAATAATTTGAAGCGGTGGCTGGCACCAGTCCCGTTAATTCGAGAAAATTTGGTTGCCATGTGCCAGTTTCAGATCCCGATTTCGCCGCGAATCCGCGGAAACGACGGCCATTGATTGCCACAAAGCGATGCAACGTATTGATACTAATGAGTGGCAGCTTAAGCACCCCAGTCTCGCTACTTCCAGTGCAAAAAAAAACAAATAAAAAACAGTCTCGTGGTCAACCAAAACGTGCGCCTGCGGAAAACGATCCGTGCTTCACAGCAACACAGCGGTGACACGCGGGCAGCTTATAGCATGTTTCTCGCAACGTCACGGGGTCATGCTTTACCTATTCTTTCTGGGATTGTAAAGAAATTAATAAAAAAAAAGCTTAGCGCTAATCGAGATGTATTCGAACCTCCGATTTCCGGTTGCTGCAGCAATTCGCGTCTTCGCACTGCGGGCGCAGTTCTTGCCAGCAACACCTACTTCGAAAACTAAGTTCGAAAGTTTCGAAGATAATTCTTTTCCTGCCAAAATACATTGTGATCTTTGTCATACTGGTCATTAATAAATTTATAATTATAATGGAAAGAATGTGCGAATGGTCGCATCATTATGGCGCATCATTATAGCCAGGAGCAGGTGACATGCTGCCCGCGTGTCACTACTGTTCTGCAGTGAAGATGTCTTGTTTCTGCAGGCGCACATTTCAATCGATCACGACTGCGTTTTGTTGTTGTTTTTTTCAGTAGCAGCAGCGAGGCCCACCTTCCTTCATGTTCGTGTCAAAATAGAGACCAGGTATTGCTCGAAAACATATCCTTCGGAGCCACAAGCTAGCCGGCACAGCTCACGACGAGCACTGATTAGTTTGAATAGTTCGAAGTTCCTTGCATCCCACTTTTTGTATGTTCTATTAATTCGAAAACCCACTTAATTCAAAGCTTTATCGCAGCCCCAGTGACTTCGAATTAACGAGGTTTTACTGTACTTGGGTTCCTTTCGTGAGGAGATGCTAGAGGCAATTTTTTTTTTTCATTCCTCCGAGCAATAAACGAAATTTGCAAAAGACTTGCTATATTAACTCAACAGCCATAGCTCATAAGCACTTTATATAGAATGTGAGTAGAAATCTCTGGCATTTTTTCCACTTTATGTGGGTATTCTATTTTGCAGTCTTTTTTTGAAATGCAAAAATAAGGTAGCGAGGTTAGCATAGATGAAAAAGCCAGCTATGACTCGGATTTTATTTCATATTGCTCTAAAATTATTTCCCGAAAGTGTTACAGGTGCAGTTAACCATAAATATACACAGGAAAAGTTAGTTATGGCCCTGAAAGAAGTTCTCAAAACACTCTTTAGAAGTTACCTTGTGTGCTGCAGGTGTCTACACAATCAGCGAAGATGGGACAGTGCTTCGTTTATACCGAAGGCATATTTGGCTGAAACAGGCCGGGTCGGGCCCAAACCTTTCGGGCCCGGGCCTGGTACGGGCCGTATTTAAAAACCCCGAGCCGAGCTTGGGCGGGCCGGAGCGTTGATTTTTCAGGCCAGGCCGGGCTGGGCCCAAACCAAAAAAATCAACCCGTGCGGTGCTCTACTATACAGTGCTACAGCATCGGCACATTCTTTGCTATCGTGGCTTGGCTGACAGAATAGAACTGGGGGTGGGGTTTTTATCCACAAAAATATAGCTGGTAACATAGAGGAATACTATAGCCTTAATGAAAGGGTATCGTAATTAAACTCATTAGGATATACAAGATGAAGGTATGAAGGCTTATGCACCTATATCCATCCGTGATTATGCACTAATTGAAAGCATCTATGACGACATGGAATCGGCAATGAGTAAGGTAAAAACACAGTATATTATACCGATGGGCGACTTCACTGCTAAGGTAGGGAAGAAGCAGGCTGGAAACCAGGCAGTAGGAGATTATGGCATCGGTACTAGAAATGCCAGAGGGTAGTTATTAGTTGAATTCACAGAACGCAATAATTTACGGATCTTGAATACCTTTTACCGAAAACGGGTGAACAAGAAGTGGACATAGAGGAGCCGCAATGGCGAAAGTAAGAACGAAATAGACTTTATACTGATCGCACAACCAGGCATTATCCAAGATGTGGAAGTGCTCGGTAAGGTACAATTCAGTGGCTATAGAATGGTAATGAAGGTCTTGAATTTGCCTAGACTTGAAGAAGGAACGACAGATAGACTTGAAGAAGGAACGACAGAAACTGATACGCAAGTAGCCAATCAATGAGCTAGCACTGAGAGGGAAAGTACAGGAATTCAGTCTCGCGTCAGGACAGATACTCAGCTCTTGTTGAGGAAACCAGCCTTAGTGTTGATGCAATGAATGATAATCTGACGAGTATCATTACGGAGTGTGCAGTGGAAGTTGGAGGTATGGTAGTTAGACAGGACACTAGCAAGCTGTCCCAGGAAACGAAGAACCTCGTTAAAAAAAGTCAAAGCATGAAAGCTTCAAACACAACCGACAAAATGGAACTGGAAGCGCAGTAGAAGTTGAATTATAAGCGTAAGGTATCTGATGTAAGAAGGTAAAACATGGAGAGAATTGAACACGCTCTAAAAAACGCAGGAAGGTTCAGAGCCGCGAAGAGGAAACTTGGAATAGGCAAAAACCAGATGCATGCATTAAGAGACTACCGATACGGATAGGATAGTTAAAATAGCAGAGGAGTTTTACAGAGATCTGTACAGTAGCCGGGACAACCGCGACCATAATGTAAGAATTAGCAGTAATCCAGATGACATCCTACCAGTAATGATGTAAGAAGTCATGAAAGCCTTGGAGGGAATGCAAAGAGGCAAAGCTGCTGGTGAGGATCAGGTAACATCAGATCTACTGAAAAATGGAGGACAGATTGTGTTAGAAAACTAGCCACCCTGTTTACAAGGTGTCTCCTGGCGGGAAGAGTAGCAGAATCCTGGAAGAATACTAACATCATCTTAATACATAATAAAGGAGATGACAAGGACTTGAAAAATTACAGGCCAATCAGCTTGCTCTCCATCGTATACAAGCTATTTACAAAGGTTATTGCTAACAGAATTAAGACATTATAATTCAATCAGCCAAAGGAACAAGCCGGATCTCGAACAGGCTACTCAACAATCGGCCACATTCATACTATTAATCAAGTAGTACAGCCAACCACGATACATAGCCTTCATAGATTATGACAAGGCATTTGATTCAGTAGAAATATTAGCAGTCATGCAGGCACTGCAGAATCAGAACGTCGATAAAGCATATATAAACATCCTGGAAGAAATCTACGGGGGATCAACTGCCAGCATAGTGCTCTATAAAGAAAGTAACAAAATACCAATCAAGAAGGGTGTGAGGCAGGGGTATACAATCTCCCCAATGCTATTTACTGCATGCTTACAGGAGGTTTTCAGAGGCCTAGATTGGGAAGACTTATGGATATGAGTTGATGGAGAGTACCTTAGTAACCTACGCTTCGCGAATGAAATTGCATTGCTGAGTAACTCAGGGGATGAATTGCAATTCATGATTGCTGAATTAGACAGGGAGAGCAGAAGGTAGGTCTTCAATCTGCAGAAAACGAAAGTAATGTACTACAACCATGGATGGAACAGCACTTCAAGATAGGTAGCAGTGCACTTAAAGTTGTAAAAGGCTATGTCACTTAAGACAGGTAATAGCCTCGGAGCTGAACCACGAGATGGAAGTAACTAGAAGAATAAAGCCTAGTTCACACTGAAACATCCGCTTTCTACAGCGACCGAAATTCCCCTGCCGCCGAAACGCAGCGTCGTTCGCACTGGACGCGCCCCGCGTCGCCGAATATGCCATCTACCATGGGGCAAACACGGGATGGACGCGCTGTCACCCGGTTGTTGTCACGGCTCGAAAACGCTACTACGCTATCCGGAGGTGTATACTTGACGATTATCGTACGCAAGAAACAAGAACAGACAGTACTGCTTACTTTGCTGGCAAGTGGCTGTCATGTAATGCACGAAGAGCAGAAAAACTACAGACGCCAGCAGCGTTGGTGGGTTCCTTTTGCTCTGCAAGACCACAACAAGCTCGGTCACGCCAACAGCAAGCTCGGTCACCTCTTTCACGAAATACGGAGGCGAAGTAGGCACAGAGTAGGTTAAACTCCTGTTGGTTTCAACATTCAGTTACATGCACTGCGGCATAACAAGTGAGTAGGGCTTGGCCGCCATTTTTCAAAATTCCTTGACGAGCGCTCCTATTGGTCAGCGGCGACCGATTCGGCGGTAGACGCCGCAAAAATCGGTCCAAGAGCGATCGGCGCGGAGAGGGCCCTTTCGGCGGATCTCGCCGCCGTCGAACCGAATTTGGAGCACTTTCGGCGGCTGGAATGCTCAGTGTGAACGCGGCCTAAGAATGGGGTGGAGCAAATTCGGCAAGCATTCTCAAATCATGACTGGTAGATTGCTACTATCCCTCAAGAGGAAAATATATAACATCTGCATCTTGCCGGTACCTAGCTACAGAGGAGAAACCTAGAGGCTTGCAAAGAGGATTCAGCTTAAATTGAGGACCACGCAACAAGTGATGGAAAGAAAAATGATAGGTGTAACCTTAACAGACAAGAAGAGAGCAGAGCGGGTCACGCAACAAACTGGGGTTAAAGATATCATAGATGAAATCAAGAAGAAGAAATAAACATGGGCTGGGCATGCAGCGCACAGCCAGGATAACAGTTGGTCAATAATGGTAACTGACCTGATTTCCAGAGAAGGTAAGCGAGTCAAAAAGAGACAGAAAGTTAGGTGGGAAAATGGGATTAGGAAGTTTGCGTATATAAAGTGGCAGAAGCAAGCGCAGGACCGAGTTGACTAGCGGAACATGGGAGAGGCCTTTGTCCTGCTGTGGGCATAGTCAGGCTGATGATGTTGTTATCAACTGTCTCTTATAAGCAGGGTACCTGGTATGCATTTTCTTATCAACCCGTATTTCACTGTAGGCACAATAGTCTCTTATATCAGTGCCCCTTATAAAGGGGTTCCACTACTACTTGATTTTTACCGATTAGGAACCACATATCATCTAGTAAATGCCATCAAAATCTATGACGTCTAGGCATTTGATGCAGGAATTTCAAGGTGGCATTGCTACCCGCATTTCCTTTTCATGCATTTTCTACCTTACCAAGCGCTTTCTCATGGTGAGAGTCATGTTCTCAGTATTGTGGAATTGTAGTTCGCTTATAGGCAAAAAAAAAAGCTTTTCTCTTTAGTGTTCTTTTAAGTGGCGGAAACAGAGAACATCTCTTACCCATTTAACAGTGGACCATAATGTAATGTTACCAGATAGGAACGTTGTTGCATACCATGCAGGAAACAGCATCAGCCTCATGAATTTTCTTTTTCCAGGTTTTGATTCGGTACCAGATCGAAAGAGGAGTGATTGTCATACCAAAAAGTGTGACGAAAGAGAGGATCATCTCCAACTTTAATGTATGTATGCTTTTATAATAATGCGTATAGTTGTAACTCAGAAATTTTCATTCTGTCTGCATGCATGGAGACAAGTTGCAATACACCACTTGTTCGTATTGGACTTGTTTTTTACCCTAGCTCCCATTTTTCATCTCGGCCTCTGGTTATAGGAATATATGCCTTGAATGCCGAGTGCTTTGTATAGTATCATATGTTCATGAATGGTACAATAGCTCTGTTGCAATACAGAGGGCTGACAGCTGCGAGTTTTGAATTTTCACAGCAGGCGATGTTGCACATCACCAGATTTAGACCCAAGTTGGATGAAATGACCAATGAATATCTACAATTATATATGAAAAAAAAAGCATCCTTCATATTCATTTGTAAGATGCTTTGTTTATTGTGAGGTTTTAAATTTCGTAGGTTAAGAATTCATATTCATTAGCATGTTACCTCCGCTTTATTAGAGCAAAGCTTGACTGTAATGTCATATCTGTAACCATGAGAAAACTTGGAGGTTTGCAGTATGTCTTTACTCCGTACACTATCTAGCACTTGCTTCATTCTTAAAGTAATGTGCTGTGCATTAAATGTTCCTAAAAGTATCTCTAAGGCCCTTCACTGTAAACTTCTGGGTGCCTATGAATATTGTGCTGGCTCAATAACACGCTGCTTTCACTAATAATTATTTGTTGATTTCTCTCCAGCTTTTAAAGCAGATTGAAATTTTTTTCCAACGAAGGGTTTCATACCTGCATTCATCATCAGCCTGTCTACGTCCACTGCAGGACAAAGGCCTCTCCCATGTTCCGCCAGTTAACCCGGTCCTGTGCTTGCTGTTGCCAATTTATACCCGCAAACTTCTTAATCTCATCTGCCCACCTAACCTTCTGTCTCCCCCTACCCTGCTTCCCTTCTCTGGGAATCCAGTTGGTGACCCTTAATGACCAGCGGTTATCCTGTCTACGTGCTACATGCCCGGCCCATGTCCATTTCTTCTTCTTTATTGCAACTATGATATCCTTAACTCCCGTTTGTCCCCTAATCCACTCTGCTCTCTTCTTGTCTCTTAAGGTTACACCTACCATTTTTCTTTCCATTGCTCGCTGCGTCGTCCTCAATTTAAGTTGAACCCTCTTTGTGAGTCTCCAGGTTTCTGCTCCGTAGCTAATTACCGGCAAGATACAGCTGTTATATACCTTCCTCTTGAGGGACAGTGGCAATCTACTTGTCATAATTTGAGAGTGCCTGCCGAATGTGCTCCACCCCATTCTTATTCTTCTAGTTACTTCAATCTCGTGGTTAGGCTCTGCGGTTATTACCTGCCCTAAGTAGACATAGTCTTTTACAACTTCAAGTGCACTATTACCTATCGCAAAGTGCTGCTCCTTTCCGAGGTTGTTGTACATTACTTTCGTTTTCTGCAGATTAATTTTAAGACCCACCTTTCTGCTCTCCTTGTCTAACTCCGTAATCATGAGTTGCAATTCGTCCCCTGAGTTACTCAGCAATGCAATGTCATCGGCGAAGCGCAGGTTACTGAGGTACTCTCCATTAACTCTTATCCCTAACTGTTCCCATTCTAGGCTTCTGAAAACGTCCTGTAAGCACGCAGTGAATAGCATTGGGGAGATTGTGTATTACCACCTGCATTAGTGGCATTTAAATATTTTAATGACCTTTCCTCCTCTTTGTTGGTTGCATATTCCCCAAGGTGTTCGACTTCAAGCTCACACAAAAAGAAATGGAAACAATTAATGGTTTTAATAGGGACCACAGATTCCTTGTTCTTTCATGGTAAGCTCAATGTACCATTATCATTATATTATAAAATTTGTGTGTCAGCAAGTTTTGAAATTATGAGCTTTTGTTTTCTATAAATGTTTGCTGTTAATCATGTTCCAGACACTGAACAAATTTTAAAAGCATTCTAATAGTTTTTAATCAACAAACATTTTGAAATGTGTACACTATGCAAGACAATTCAATTCGCTGGCATTTTTTGTCTTTACCACCGACTTGCACAGCAACGCTAGCAAATCAACGCATTTCAGACACTACATGATGCACCCTGGATGTTCTTGCATAAATTGCCGAAAATTCTTAGAACATCACACGTAGGTATCATAATTTAACTCTAAAAGAACTAGATGTAATCTAGTCGGTAATTCATTTTGGCATAAAATTAAACGAGCACCAAGGTGGCGCATGCACTCATGCACACAACCACACAGTCATGCAACCAAAACACATACAGCATATAAGCAAACGCGCATAATACTACACATTTTGCCTGCACGAATGCGAGTGTGTGTGCACGAGTGAATGTGCCATTTCTATACTTTTTTAATTTTATCACACAATTCAAGTTCTTGAGCTAGATTGCTCAAAGAAGCAGACATTACTTTCATGAGAAACTGAAGTGATAATAATGACTATAATTCACGAATTAAATTTTAACTACTTACCTTATGGCATGTGCTGAAGCTTACAAGTTGTAGTTGGGGGGTTCACAAGACTGGTGCAGTCAAAAAAAAAATTTTCAAAATGATGCTAGTTTGTAAAATGTTGAGAAGAAATATTTGGGATGCCCACGAACTGTAGATGGCACGCTGTACGATTCAAGGTGGCTCCTGGAGGATAGTTAACTCGTTTTCTTAACATTGGAACATATAGAACAAGTGAACGTACGGATTGTGCTACTTCCATCGAATAAAGTCATGAGCAGCACTCAAAACATATGAGACCAAGATACTTTCCAAAGCCATGAAAGCTGGCCACCTGATTATTTGCTGCAATGTGAGAATAATATTTCAGCTCCATTACCATGCATGAACGATGCTTTGCAACATTCTGTGCTTGGTACAGAAAACTGCACAAACTTGAGTTTACATATGAACTGACGGCGCTTCGAGGTAGTATGTACAGAGCCTGCCTGACGGACTTGCCACAGCAGGCAGCTAGCCAGTAGTGTCATCGCTGCTGCACGGGACCAAATGTTTACGTGGTGATGGCTTGCAAACATATTATGCTGTCCTCATTACATGGGCTGTCAAAAACATAGAGATGCTTTCTCAACTGAGCGCAAGCAACTTCCGAATAAATAGCACCTATGTCACAGCCATGCTCAGACTCTAGCCGTGCATCATTCACTGCACTCGGATGTTGCAGGTTCGATCGGCACAATCGAAATTGAATTTCGGAAAGAGTACGCGCGTATGCTTTTCGGAACTTCGTAATTGCGAAAATTCGTTGAACAAAATCGCCGTTCGGAAGGTACCGGTAGTTCAGGAGAAGTTGAGATGTGTGAATTGTATCCATAACTGCACGTTTCATCGCTCTTAACATTTCGCTTCATTGGTCGAGCTCGAGCATGTTGGCAGCATGCGGCGCTTCATAATATCCACAGTAATTGTGTTACATGTAACGTCATCAAAACCACGTTTTTTCAACATTACTGCTGCAAGCAATCTGATAAATTTCCTCCTGCCGAACAACTTGACAACACCAACAACACTGCGTCACCACACTGCACAGAGAACATTTCGCCAACCTGTCAACAAGCTGCGCAGCGCTGGCCAATTTGAGACTGCAAAGTGCGAGCCCACGCAACTTCCCTCGTACAATGAATGGGATTCATGCACTACAAAAGCACTGACGAATGCAATATACAAGTAAAACATGTTGAGTTTGACTAAATCGGTCAGGCGATATAAACTAACCTACGTGGCTACAGAAAACTTCACAAAGCTGATATGTGTATTCTACTAAGGGCTATCATCAAAAGCGCGGGTTGCCACGTATTTTCAACTTCGTGTAGTGCAAGAACGAATCAGATTTTATTGTATCATGGATGTTCCGATTTGTTTATTGATGGGGGAAACGTGCAAAGTGCTAGTGTTTATTTCTTGCTAACGGGGTAACAGTGAGGCTAGCACAGTGGAACAAGGGAGCGTCTGCTTGCTGACCATCCTCAAGAGAATGCTCCCAAATTCCGCTTGGCGGCGCGACAGTCTATGGGCAGTGCGAGTATTTGTAGTTCATTTACATCTGTGCCTTAGTGGGTTAAAGGCGAATTTTTTTCCAATAAAGTAGGATGACAAAGTACTTGTCTCAAGTATAGTTTAATCGACAAGATTCTTTTCTGACTACACTTAGTACCTTTACACACATTTAAGTCTTGTTTTCTACTCTACTCAACTACTAAATTTTAATAATTGGCGACTTATACATATGTTTTGTGTAAATGATGCCTGTGGTATGCACCAAGTTCTGTAGAAGCTATCATTGGAGCTGCCACCTGCACTCCCACACTTTTTCACTTGGCTATTACTGCAGGCTTGCAGGATATAGTTTTGAAAGTGCAGCATTCAAGTATGTGATCTCACGTGGCTTGTTTCACAGCTTTTTTTTTTTAATTTTTGTCTGTACTTTATTTTTTCTTTTGTGTGTGCAGGATCAGCAGCCACAAGTACTACCCTTTCAAGGTTTAAGCATGAGACAACACCTTTACTAACCTCATTTGGCAAGTTTGATGTTAGTCTTCAATGACTCCATTTTACATTAAATAAAGCAAGTTTCAAAATACGGCTTGTTGTGACCCATGTGTTATTAATAAATGCTTCTGATTAAATTGCTTTTATAAGCACTATGTGGCCTTGATATAATGTAGTTGTTGCCAACTTCAGTAAGTTCTATATTCTAGGTGCGAAAATTTTTCTTTTTTTCTGATACTATAATTGTTCTCTTGGCATGTGAATTAGTATATTTAATTTAACTGATGGAATAATTAAGTGAAAAATCTACCCCACTAAGGCAGGGACATAACCTAAACGGTGTATAGGGTATAATACATCAGTGTGCATGTGTGTGTGCTGGCATGCATGTAATATTATGTATGTACTATGTTTGTCAAAATTTTAAGTTGTTTGAACCTGCCCACTTCAAGCTGCCCCAACGCCCTAATGACTGTGAGCTAGTATCAAAAGAGAGTGTTGCTGCTGTGGGCTAAACACGTGTGCCTCCTTATTCCACTGAAAATGTAGAGAAACTGAGTTCTGCAAGCTTAAACCTTTCCTTAGTTTGTAGATGGAACTATTCATTGTTGTGTCGAATTATTTGTGCTGCTGCAATGAATCACTAGCTGTTTCGTTCCAGGCGTGTCTGAGCAGCAGGTCGTGAGTTGTATCTTCACTGCAGTGTTGCATTCTGCATACACGTAATGCGAAAACACTAGTTAACGGTGCAGCACCCTTTCATACAATATAACGAAGTCATCGGGCGCTGTGTTTTTCACTTCACTAGTTGGCGAGTCACACTAGTTGGCGAGGATAAAAGGTTCCATGCATGTGCGAGGCATTGCCGCACACCAAAGAGTGCATTTGATGATCATTTGATAAGGCTACAGCATGTTTTTTTAAATGTGAAGCATTTCTTGGCAAACATCAGCAACTTTGAGCGCATCTATCTATCTATTTATCCATCTATGTATCTATCTATCTAGCTGCCTACGACTGTTAGCTGTCCTGGCCGTTTAGATGACGGGATCTATACCGAAATTTTTATGACATAACATGACTGTATGAAGAGCATAAATGGCTAGTCATAACATAAAAATCATGAATGTCATGATTTACATGTCATAGTCTTGCTGCTTTTGTGGTGGTTTTGTTCACATGACATATTGCAAAACTGGAATGGTATGACGTCACTGTATGGCGAACATGAGTGGCAGGCCCTAATATGGAAATCGTCATGTAAGTCATGACTACATGCCATACACTTATGGTGCGCTCGCGGTCGTTTCGCTAGCTTCACATATAGCCCCGCCGTGGTGGTCTAGTGGCTAAGGTACTCGGCTGCTGACCCGCAGGTCGCGGGATCGAATCCCGGCTTTGGCGGCTGCATTTCCGATGGAGGCGGAAATGTTGTAGGCCCGTGTGCTAAGTTTGGGTGCACGTTCAAGAACCCCAGGTGGTCTAAATTTCCGGAGGCCTCCACTACGGCGTCTCTCATAATCATATGGTGGTTTTGGGACGTTAAACACCGAAAATCAATCAATAAATTAACTTCCCATATACAAAGTTTGGTATTATGTGACGTGAATTGATGACAGAGGTATATGAGTGGTGCAAATACGATAATCATGACATGGTTGTCATGTAAGAACATGACTATATGCCACACTCACGATGCGCTCGTGGCCGTTTCGCTACCTTCACATAAATTAAATTTGGTATTATGTGACACGAACGGACGATGAAGGTAAATGATAGGTCGAAACATGATAATCATGACATTCGTGTTGTGTCAAACATGACTACATGCTACACTCAAAGCGCGCTCGCGGCCATTTCACTAGCTTCACATATACCAAATTTGGTATTGCATGACGTGAATTGATGACCAAGGTAAATTACTGGTGCAAACATGATAATCATGACATGTGTGTGATGTAAGAACATGACTACATGCCATGCTCATGATGCACACATGGCTTTTTCGCTAGCTTCACATTTACCGAATTTGTTATTACATGATGTGAATGGAGAACAAAAGTGACACATCCAAACATGCTAATCAAGATATTAGTGTCATGTAAAACATGACTACATGCTACGGTCATAGCGCGCTCGCGGTCATTTTTGTAGCTTCACATATACCAAATTTGGCATTACTTGACGTGAATCGACGATGAACACAAATCCCAGGCACAAACATGATAATCGTGGCAAGGAAGTCATGTGCGGCATAATTTACATGCATACCACTGCTTGGGCTGGTATCACAATCGTTTGTGGTGCCTAAGTTACACGATTATAAATAATATCTTTGCATCTTATCTAGATACGTGAGTGCACATAACACTCTCACTTCTGTTTACAACATCCATGCGCCTCATAACGTTGTGGTGATTTTAAAGTGACATATCAACCTTCCGAATTCATGCTTCGCCTATCATCGATTCCCACTTTATGTGGAATCTGCCATTTATTTATTTTTGTGACTGTGCCAAGGATGCAAAAGCTGTGCCAATCGGATACAATTTCTCATTGTCGTGCCAAGCTGAGTAAAAGCTTAAATTTATTGATATTGCGCCACATTGCGCCAAAAAACTCGACCAGCCTCAACATTTTCCCGGTACTGTTAAGAGGCACTGCAACACTTTTCCAAGTAGCCATGTAATGGCTTTTTAGAATCCGTACAGTACGAGAGGAGTTGCAAAGATTAGGCATTCCTCATGATGTCGAGCTCTTTTCTTTTTTTTTTCTTCGGACGTGTGGCTTTTCAGTGCGATCGTGCACGTGCGCAGACACGTTGCGGCCTTTTGCAGAGGCCCCGGTAACTTCCAAGTGCACCATGCTCAAATCAGCCAATGGCGTGATACCTTGGCCTATGACGCGACGATTTTTGTGTTCATTGTAGTATTCTTCAAGAGGAGAGAGAGCAATGTTTAGCTGAGAATTTATTGTAACTTCCAGGCCACGTGCTGTACTATAATATTTGGCTTACGTGTTCTCAGGAGCGACGGCTACCAATCAGCCGACTTTTCTGACCATGCTCAAAAAGTGTTGCAGGGCCTTTTTTCATTTTAGCGAGAAATGGAGAATGTGTTAATCACCTGCAGCTCGAGCATCATCATCCAGTTAAATCCAGACACACAGACCATAATCCTAACTACTAGATTACTGTACCCATCCTGACTGCAATAGAAAGAAAAAAAGGGGGGCGAGGGGACAGTGGCTATAAAATTTTCTGGCATCCTATCACGTACAGCACGCTTTTTGAGCCACTTTGGCGCAGCTCACTTTTGCTATGCGGTAAAGTGTACTCGCTGTCACGGGAGACAGGAAATTTTTTTCTTCATTACTCATGCATACATAAGCCATATAGTAACGAGTACCGAACTTTAGAATTTTCTTTTCAAAGGTGAATGCAGACAAACCTTCGCCAGTGGTCGCACACTTATGACTTATCTCAGGAACCAGAATGCCGGTGACTGTACCGGCATCGTAGAATATTTCCGATCGTCTATAAGCCAAAAAAATTTCTGGCAATTATTGAGCGCGGTGTGAAACAATATTGTTATGGTTAGATTGAGTGTAACTATGTTTATTTACATACCGCTCATACCGTATCAATATAAACAAAACCATGCGTCGGTTCTCTTTCTTTGCCACTCTCTTTCGTTCTCACTTTACAAATCTCCCGAATCGCTAAGTGGCCTGTCAGGTGGTTTGGCAGGCTCTGCAAATGCTAATGTGAACAGCCACATTGTTGGCACTGTGGGGCGATTCAGCAGACTGCTTCTTTTGAAATAGCATTGCACTAATTAGCCTATGTTAATTAGTTTGTGCATGTATTTCAAGTGCAAAGCATTTCTTAGCAAACTTTAGTGACTTTGAGTGTATCTATCTATATAGCCGCTCACATTTGGGTGCTCGCGTGGTCACCCCCTTAACTTGGCGTTAACCAAAATTAGCATGGGAGGGTAAGATGGTTCGACGAATATGTCACGCTGGTCAAAACGTGAATGTAACATTCCCGTCGCGTATGTCATCACACACTTCCCGCCAGACAGTAGCACACACCCACGGGCGAGTATGTGCTACTGATATGTGTGTATACACCACAGGTGATTGACACTTAGTATCTACCGAGGAACAACAAGAACACACATGGGCAATTTTAACGCACAAGCATTAAGAAATACCTGACATCAGTAGCGTAGACCCGACGAACGCAAAGAATAAATGTAAGGGTCCTAGCTGGAATCGCACCCAAGCATTCTGCGTGGCAATGAAGCATTCTACCACAGAGCTACACCAGGGGCGCTATGCAGGATCAGCCGAGTTTCGCGAAACTCGGGATCTTCCCGAGCTCTAAGGACACCCCCTCATGAATAAGCCAACAGTACGAAGACATCAAATCCACTCCCAGGGTGCTGCGTTTCATTGGTTACGATGGAACCAGTCATCGCGTCAAGGACAGTTGACTAAGTTAGGCGGTGTTCTCAAACCAGAGGCATCTTCTTACATTTGTTTGTCCCTCCACTGAGTGCAGAAGTGCACCCTGTCATGACTGGGGACTAGCAGTGCAAGAAACGCCCGTCAGCTGAGCTCTCTCAAGCGGTGTTCGTCGACGAGAATCTTGTCCATGTTCCACAAGAGCACGGGAACACTCCCAAGTGCACTGCAAGAAACACGCACCAGCGTGCCAGTGACACGCGGTCCGGGTCGCACAGGAATGCTGTAAAACACAGTCGCGTTTCAGGAGAAGTGTGTGTACGGGCACAGAGGGCGATAAAAAGCGCATCGTATGTGCGCAGGGGTGCTCTCTCTCTTTGGCCACGTAGCGTTCACCGCATCAAACGCTTGACAGTCACACCATAGAGTAAATGGTCACACTGGCACCATCACAGTCACAACTTGATCGCGCAGACTCCGCGCAGACATGACATGACAAGAAGTTTATTTAGGTCCTGGGGGACAGATATTTGGAGGAGCCATAAGCCTCCCACCATATCAAGTCTGTGGCTCCACCCACAATGGGACCGGAAGTCGAATTTCCATCGTGATGTCATGGGTCCTATGTACAGCCTGGAGTTGTGTGTGAAGGCTGGTGCCCTTCAGAGATGCATCCCATTGATCTTTCGTGACGGGCGAAGAGACGGTAAGGGCTGAAAAGACACACAAGTCGTGGCCACATTTTGGGCACAACTGCGAATGGTCGGGGTCTATCCGGTTAAGGAATCGGAGAGTAGGATACAAAGAGAAATAATAAACTTTCTTTTTATTCCATAAAAGGTTTCTGGGCAAGTGGTGGGGTCCTCAGTCTAGGGCTCCACTGGTCTTTGCGGCTCGCTGGGCCTGGTCGAGCAAAGCCAGCTGACTTTCTGGCTTTCTTGATCCTTGCTAGCAAGCCAGGTATCCTACAGCCTCGGTCGAGTTGTTGCCCCCAAAAGGGGAGAATTGACATTTTGGGGCCATGATTTGCATTCCCACATAATGTGCGCGAGAGTTGGCTGTTCGCCACACCACGGACAGCTTCGTGCGTATACTGTGGGATTTATGTGGTATTTTCTTTGTAAGCATGGGTACGTGTTGGTCTGTACTCGACGCCAATCTCGCGCCTGTTCTCTGGTAAGATCCGGATGGGGATGACTGTATCTTTTTTGATCTCCTCTTTGGTTTTCGAGGATTTCGCGTGGAGTTATTGGGGGTTCCTTGAGGGTTGCGACCGGTGCTTGGATGCTTATTTCACAAGCAAGCCGGTCGGCCCTTTCGTTGCCCTCAAGTCCCACATGTGCGGGGCACCCAAGTATTGCATGCTTATTTTGTAGTTGCATTCCTAGAATTCTCATAGCTGCCCTTGGAATCGCCCCGAGCCTGAAAAATACGGCAGGTTGATTGACATTCGGTAATAACAAGGGCTGAGTCTCCTTTTTGTTCAGCGCATCAGATCGCCAAAGCATGCTGACTGACGGGGTTTTAATCGACACTGCTATAGTTGTAGTTCCGCTGGTCGCAACAATCATGTAATTATTGCCTTGCAGTCTACAGGCATCTGGGTAGAAGACGGTTGAGTTGTTACCGTAATGCTTTTGTAGTGTTCTTGCTCTGGCTTGCCGCCTACCACTAAGCACACACGAACGCAGAAGTAAAGAATAGGGAGTTTTAGAATAATGTTTGCGGGCGTTGCGAGCATAATGGGCGCTATATGAGTTTTACAAGTTTTTCCACCAAATTCAATCCAAGCGCCAGCAAAATTAATCTAGGCACCAGTCAATTTAATCCAGCTGCCACTCAAATTAATTCAGGTGCCATTCACTTTATTCTGAGTGCCAATAAAATTAATCCAACTGTCTGCCGATTTAATCCAGATACCAGAGAATTTGATCCTGACGACATCATGACTTCAAAGCGACTCAGAATTTTTGGGAGCACGTGGAGTGAACAGCTTCAGAGTGAATTTAGGAAGAGATATTATCAAGATGCGTAAAATAAATAATGAATGAGTCACTACTGACACAATGTGACTTGTGTTACTTCATTGCACCTATCACCTGCGTTCGCACTATTCACACCTTCGACGTGCATATCAAAGGAAATGCCGTTCACACTGTAATAACTTGATACCTGTTGCCCAGGCCAATGATCTGATCACTAGTGACTCAGGTGACGCCATCACGCATATCACCCACGCGCACGCTGTCCTAACCTTCCGTCATGCTTATCAAACGAAACGTCTTTGAAAGAGCAATAACTTGAATCCTGTCACTCAGCCTAGTGACCTGATCACTAGTGGCTCGCGTGATGTCATCACGCCTATCACACACGCACGTGCTGTCCTAACCTGTCTTCATGCATATAAAATGTATTGTCCTTGAGAGGGTAATAACTTGAATACTGCCACTCGGCCTAGTGACCTGATCTCTAGTGACTCGCGTGACGTCATCACGCCTATCGCACAAGCACGCACTGTCCTAACCTGTCTTCATGCATATCAAACGAAACGTCTTTGAGAGGGTAATAATTTCAACACCGTCACTCGGCCTAGTGACGTGATCACTAGTGACTCGCGCGACGTCGTCACGCCTGACACCCACGCAAGCACTCTCTAACCTGCCTTCAGGCATATCACACCAAACGTCCTTGAGAGAGTAATAACTTGAAATCTATCACTAGGCCTAGTGACGTGATCACTAGTGACTCACGTCACATTATCACGCCTTTCACAAACACACGCACTGTCCTAACCTGCCTTCATGCATATCAAACGAAATGTCTTTGAGAGAGTAATAACTTGCAGGCCGTCGCAGGCAGCGTCTGCTAGTAAAAAACTGACTGCTCGCGCTGTACAGTCGTTCACCGGCAAACTCGTATATGAAGCAACCGGATCACACGTTTTAAATTCAGTCAAGGGCGTCTTTGCATGGCTTTTGCTTGACTTGACGCTTTGCTTGAATCGAGTAGATGCGATGGAAGCAACAGTACCTTTAACCAGTAGTGATTTGGCGTCTTTGCATGGCTTTTGCTTGACTCGAGTAGATGCGATGAAAGCAACAGTACCTTTAACCAGTGGTGGCGTACAACCCAACATCAGCGTCCCATCACTTGTTGAAGGCAACACTTCTCCGCCATTCAATAAATAAGAATAATTAAGGCAAAATAACAATTAAGCATTTCCAAACCATACCCAATTACGCCGGGCTCGCCGTGGACACGGTGGACCCAGCGCGACCATGGCACTTAGGTGTATGTTCTGCCTCATGCAGGGCATTCTCAGATTCTCCCAACAGCAGACTGTGTGCGAATCAGCAAACTGTGTATGAGCGATGCGAACCAACGGATGCCAATGCGTCATCCTATAGAGCCATTGTCACTAAATGATAAGGCAAGCACGTCAGCGCAACTTACTGCGCACAGCACAAGAGGCCGTTTATGGGTGCGCAACGCAGAGCCACTTCATCGTTGGACATCGCTATAAAAAGATCACCGCAAGCCTTCGACCTTTGTGGGCGCGGCGGACCCGGCGCAACCATCGCACTTACGTCTATATTCTGCCCCGTGCAGGGCATTCTCGGATTCTCTATATTCCCAACAGCAGACTGTCTACGAATCGGCAAACTTTGTATCAGCGATGCGAACCAACGGATGCCAATGCGTCATCCTATGGGGCCATTGTCACTAAATGATATGGCAAGCACGACCGCGCACAGCACAGGAGGCCGCCTATGGGTAGCTACCTGTGCGCAGCGCAAAGCCACTTTATCGCTGGACATCGCTATAAAAGGATCATCGCAAGCCTTCGACCTTCGTGGGCACGGCAGACCCGGTACGACCATGGTACTAAAGTCTATCTTCTGCCTCATGCAAGTTAGTTCCAACATGGCTTCATTTCGTAGAGATTTTCGCTGTATCTTGATCTTGGCGTGCCCTCGGCATTGTCGGAATATAGCATGAGTGTTTTTTTGCTTGTCGGTTGATTTTGTGCGGTGATGTGGAAACAAACCCTGGCCCCACTCAGAAAGAACTATATGAAGAAATGCTAAGCGGCCAAGCGAAAATTCACGAAGACAAACTTGAACTAATGAAACAGTTTATTGAATTGAAATATATGGTACATGATTTCATTACGGCATAAAAAGACACCCAGGAACGCAGCATTCCCGTTCACAGGGTAAAGGTGGAAAAAACGTTAAAATCACTGGAACACATTATAAACTTTCAAAACAAAAAGCTTACTGACCTTGAAGACTGTTCCAGACGGTAAAATTTCATTATTCATGTGATTTCTGAATGCCCTAATGAAACTGATGTAACCCATATAGAAAGTGTGGTTAAGGAAATATTCACAGAAAAGCTTGGTGTGAAATGTGATTCCATCGGACGCATTCACTGAATAGGAAAACAAACTGGTAAAAGACCCTACCGTCCTCCACGTTCAAGATTTCAATTAAAAGAAAGTAATATTAGAAAATGCCAAAAAACTGAAAGGATCTATGGTATCTGATGTGTTCAGAACGATTATTCCCAATTGACACTTAAGCAACGAAAATTGCTGCGGGACAGCGCTTTGAACGAAAAGTTGCAAGAAAAAAGAGTATTCTTAGTGTATGACAGGCTTATAGTTGATAAAGATACATTTTATTGGGATGAATTGCAAAACAGGTGAATAAAAGAGAAGACCGTCAATCTTCCAAACCACACTCGTGACCTATGCCAGCACCAGGTAACAAACAGCTAAGGCTACTATATATTAATACCCGAAGCGTTGTGAATAAAACTGAAGCGTTCGAAGTGCTTCTGCTGCAGCATGATCCACATATTACAGTTGTTACCGAGACTTGGCTACACGAGCGTTTGCCTGATGATGACGTCTCCCCCCCCCTCGTCCTACACTGCTTTTCCGTAAGGACAGACGTGCTATGGGAAGAGGGGTGGCTATATTGGTAAAAGATTGTGCCGATGCTGTTTTGTTGGATGATCTTGTTGACTTGTATGCTTATGTATTAGGGCTAGATGCTGGGGTCATAGTCTTGTTGTAATTGGGTTGTACAGAACCACAGACGTTACTCCAAAATACCTTAGCCCACTGAAAAATTGTATGGACAAATTTGAAAATAAAAAGGTAGATTGGTGACTTGAACCTAGCTGGAGTAGACTGAGAGCGCCTTGACGCTGGCATTAACACTTCAAAACATGTTAACATAGTGTTCGACATTATGCTTATACATGACCTATTGCAGGTAGTTCACGTACTCACGTGCGTACAGGGTGATTTGGCTTCAATATTAGATGTGTTTCTGAACCGCAATTTCTCTGAACATACAGTAGAGGTGGGACAAGGTTTTTCTAATCATATTTATGTCTTCGCTTCTTTTCCTCTAGCTCCAGTAACTGGCCATAAAAACAGTATTTCGCTGCTTTTTCAAGAGCTATCTATGTAGACATAATCGAACACATGGAAACATGCCTTACCGATTTTGATGACACCGAAGTTAGTGTGCTCTGGAGATGATTCAAACAAATGTGTCATTTTTGCTTAGATAATTTCGTGCCTTCCAAAAAAATTAACAAACAGACACCTTAGATAACTCGGAACATCAAAGCGCAAAGTTAAGCGACTGAAAAAAAAGTGGCCACAGCTGATTTGATACACGATCCACACAACAGCCTCGCTCAAGCTGTGAACAACTGTAGAAAGTATTACTTTAAAACCGTATTGCCTAACTTCATTGCAAATGACCCCAGTAAATAATGGAATTTCATCTGTGAAGAGACAAAACCGGTATCGCAAATATAAATTGATGGAACCAACGTGACCGATCAGAAAGACATTGCTTGGCATTTTAATCAGTATTTCCAGAGTGTGTTCAACACTTCTGATTTCAACTGTATATCTAATGCGACAGCCTTTCTTTATGATGAAGCACTCTTTATATTTTATCCCAGTGTGGTATCTATGCTGCTAAATTTGGAAAATCGGACATCTTGTGGCACTGATAATATACTGAAGGTATTTCTATGACCATATGCTTTATCTCTAGCAAAGTTCTTGGGAATTATTTTTATCTGTTCTTTGTTGTCTTCCCGATTGCCCAGTGACTGGAGGACAGCCTGCGTTGTACCCATCTTTAAATAGAGAGGCCATTAAGCACTAGGAAATTACCATCCAATCTCACTAAGTTCACAATGTTGCAAAATTATCGAACACATAGCTACTATGGTATGATGAAGTTTCTTGAGCGCTGAAACATTTGTGTTTGCTGAAACATTAGTAATATTTGTGTTTGCTGAAACATTAGCATTTGTGTTTGCTGAAACAAGTGTTCGCTGAAACATTAGTATTATTTTTATTGTTGCACACGTGTACTCCACTCCCCTCTAGAATGCCAAGGCACTCGACTGAATTTCAGGTTTCAGGTAAACGAATAAATGAACGAAAGCCTAAGCACATCCAAACATCATAAAAACTGTGTATCAATCATGTAATCAAGCTTGCGCATTCTAGTTACATAAGTGGCTTGTCTGCACCATCCCCATCACGAGCAACATGACTATGCTATTTGCAGGGTACAAGCCACTCCCATGTTTCTCCGATCAGGCCGGTCTTGTGCATATACTGCACCCACGTTAACCACTAAAACTTGGGAATCTCATCTGCCCATTCAACTGTAGCGCTTGCCTTCTGTTACAATCCATGCTGTCCCTTTTCATGGCCACCAGTTTTCTGGCCTTCTCGCTGCATTCTTATTTTTAACTAAAATATCCTTGGACTCATCTCTTCTCTCACCCACTCTGCTGTCTTCTAGCCCATGGTAGGGTTACACCTATCACTTAATTTGCATGGCACTTGGCGTCGTACTCAATTTAAGTTCAACTCTGTTCGCCTTTTCGTAAAGCTTCATGTTTTCCCATATAGGTAAGTACAGGTAAAATGCAGCTGTTATAAAACTTTTCTAGCGATGAACTTTCCTTATCTCATAATAACTGCCAAATCTATATCACAACATTCTCAATTATCTAAATACTTCTATTTGATCATTCGTGTCTGCAATCAAAACCATTCCTAACTTAGACGTATTTATTTACCACTAAATAGTGTCTCCATCAATATCGCAAACCACTGTTTTCTTCCAAGGCTGCTCCACATTACTTCAGTTTTTGCAGTTTTATTTTTCAGACCCACGGTCCTGCTTTCCCTCTCTATTCAGTAATCATGATTTGTAATAGTTTCCCCGAGTTACTCAACATGTTAAATCTCATCAGCGAATCACAGTTTACTAAGCTACTCTTCATTAACTGTTATCGCGTGCTGTTCGCAGTTCAACGCTCTGAAAACCTCCTGTAAAAATGTGGTGAACAACATCGGAGATACCGTACATGCCTTACACTATTCCTAAATCAAATGTTATTCTGTTTTTTTCGTTTTTTTTTTTTCATTGAGGGCTATGGCACGACCTCCTCTATAGATTAGAGGAGGTCGTGGGCTATGGTGTCTGTGTGGACACTGCAGATATGCCATTGCGATAGCATAGCGGCTATGGAGATCGGCGGCTGGTTACCCGAAATGTGCAGGTCTGGTACCGGTCGCAGTGGTCGCATTTCGATGGAGGTAAAACCTTAGAGCACCGGGAACAGTGCGATATCAGTGGACGTTACAGAATACCAGGGGGTCGAAATTTCTGGAGTTCTCTCTGGTGGTCCTCATTATCGCATCGTGGACTGCCATGTGAAAACTTTGATATTTGTATTGGTATAACTCGAGTTTATTAATGAAATCATGTACAAACGAGCATTACAATGACATTATTTTTGTAGTGTTTCTTGCTTCGTTGAGTACTTTGATGAATGAAGCGAAATAACCGACAGATAACACGTGCGTGCGTATATGCACCAATCAGTGTGTACCGCGAGCCAACACCTTGATTGATTGATATGTGGGGTTTAACGTCCCAAAACCACCATATGATTAAGCCAACACCTTCTAGAACGATGACCTTGTTCTTCGACAGCCATAGTAATTTTGGGGGTTTAACGTCCCGAAACGACCATATGATTATGAGAAATGCTATTGTGAAGGTCTCCAAAAATTTCGACCACTCGGGATGCTTTAATGGGCACCTCATTTAGGCACACGAGCCTCAAGTATTTTTGCCTTAATCAAAAATGCGGCTACACTGGCCATACTATCTGCTTTGAGCAATATGTTGGCTGACACCGCGTTGGTTAGGTCGCGTGTTATCTCGATTAGGTCGCGTGATATGTTATACTAACGTTAATCAGCTAATTGACCAAAATTAGCACTGAAGTTAAGCTCAGTCTTGACTAGTATTAGACTAAGCTCCGCGCATCTTACCTTGCACGGAATAATAGGCATACAAGAATTTCCTCTCAGCCTGAATAGAGCTTGTTGCATTAATTTCACTAGGTGAGTCATTCGAGGCTAATTAGGTTTTCAATGCGCAACAATGCTTTACAATACTTGCCTATGGTTACATTGGTTTAGCTAGGCACAGCTGTTGTTAATATTGCTTTACGCAGGCGCTGCGCCAGCATGATCATGGTTTCTTTTCTACGTCGCGCACCGCACAGACGGCGGGCATAACACGTACCGTTTCTGTAAAGAAGAAAACAAAGAAGTGCGTCTGGCTGACTTTTCAAAATTCGCGAAGTAGTTGGGCAGCGTTTTTTTTTTTTTTTCTGGTGCGTAGAACGATTCGTCGTCGTACAATCGCGGAACGGCTAGCCTCTTTAACGTTACAACTCGCCTGTCTTATCTCTGTCGCCATTAACGATGAACGGTGGCAAACCAAGCCACGTCTCAGACTTTTTTCTTTTGTTTTTCTTCTTTCTTGCAGTGCCGCATTCCTTGCCATCGCGCGAGATTTATAAAGATCGAGGTCATGCTCCACGTGGCGAAAGACAGGTGAACTGAACGCCGATGTCCATAAAAGCTGGATCTGTGAACTCTAACGTATCTTAAAATCGATGTTTTCTTTTGTTCCAACAATACCTTCCCACATTATTTGGAGCACTAAAGGAGTTTCGCGGGTCCAGTTATTTAACTTCAAGCAGCAGGCGAATCGAATGCGATGTGTTTGCTAGTGGGCAGAATCCAGAAAGCACCGAGTATTTACCAGTGACAGGAGGTGCAAAATAAAGATATGCTTGGTGAAAAAAAGATTTAGTCGTACATTTTAAATGATACTCCGATCGCCTCGAGAAAACTAGTCCTCAGCGTGCACCTCTAAGTTCAGCTGACATTTCGTCTGCTAGGTGCGCACGTAGATCCATGTGTTCGTCACCATGCGCCGCCCCTCGTCGTCGCCGCCGCCACCTATGACTACGAGTTATAAAGCACAGAGAAATTGAAAACCGCTGTGGTTCGCGATGCCAGGAATTGTTTTGTTTCGATCATTTGCAAAGCATCGATTGTAATATTGACCCCGGTCCTAGAAGACCGGAGAGAGCTTCTGGACCCGCCCGCTTATGCCGTGCTGCTGCTACCAGAACACACAGCTAAAAGGGAGGAACTCTGTGGAGAGGCCTTGGATTTCATAAGACCACTCAATTCTCGGCCGATCTTCCACAGTGGGTATGAGCTTCAAGTGAAGGGGAACAAGAACAAGGAATGATCTTGTTGACTGGCTAACAATCACAAATAATTCGTTGCTCACCGCGCTGCGCACCACGACTGCGCTAGGGGGCTGCGTGTGCTCGGTAGAAGATGAAGAAGCGAGCTCGGTCTCACGTGCAGCGTATTTCTCAGCGTCGTCGTGGAGCTCGGAACGCAGTTCGGAACGCTCGAACACGCAAGTAGCTGGTCGTGCTTGCTCTGGGGTTTTGGCCTAAGTTTGTGTAGTGGCTGTGGTTTCTTTGTCTTTATTAGGTGTTCCTATAGTGCTTTTACAGCTACGTAAGCGCTTTTAGCGCCAGAAAGTTCACTTAGATGCAGTTTTCTTCACCTGGACCAGGGGCTTGCCTCTGGTCTGCTTCACTTCCGCCACAGGAAATACCAGTGGATCAGTTTCTACGCAACGGCATTCCCGCAGTTCCTGTGGCCCTCGTCCCTAGCAATGACGGCTTCATTAGGATGAAGAATCCGAAAGTGATTCAGGCGGAGCTTAGAGCGGCGACGTCTCACTTCCACAGCATCACAGAGGTCCGCCAGTTCGGCAGAGGTGGTATTCTATGTTTTTCATCTGATCAGCTCTGTGTCCAAGACCTATTGAAGTGCTCGAGTTTCGCGACCAATCCGGTAAGCGCCTTTATTCCCCCGCATCTGGCATGTGTGAAAGGTATTGTTCGCGGTGTCGATGTTAACTTGACTCCGTCTGAGGTATTAGAGATGTTTGCCGTGACTGGTGCTATTTCCGTTTATAGGTGTGCACGACTAGTAGAGAAGCAGAAGACACCCACTGAGTCGGTAATTGTAACCTTTGCTGGAGCGAATCTCCCAAGCGAAATCAAGGCATGGCCACTAATATACAGAGTGGAACCGCTATCACCGCGACCACTCCAGTGTACGAAGTGCTGGCGATACGGTCACACTATTAAAGGATGCAGGTCAGAACTCAGATGCCGAGTGTGTGGTGACAACCACGAAACAAATTACTGCAAAGCTAAAGAAGAGAAATGTTGTCTCTGCAACCAACAACACTGTGCAGATAATCCTGATTGTTCAGCAAAGGCTCGAGAAATGCAAATTCTTGAAATTATAGGGCGTAGGCGCTGTTCTCGACGAGAAGCCCTAGCGGAAATACAGACAAGAACTCAGGGGTATGCCAGTGTTGCAGCACGACATCTCTCGGAAATAAATGGGTCGATTTCCCTGAATATAGCGGAGGCCATAGAAAAGGCTCTAGAAAAAGCCATGGAACGACTGACTTCTAACCTTTGCGATTCTCTATCTCAAATTTTGGCTAACCAGATGACTCGCATATTTGGTACAACTGGAGAGTCAGGCCTAGTATCTTAACATGTTGAGAGTTCACGACCAATAGCTGACGGTGAATCTGAAACTGCACCATCGTATTATCCGCCAGCAGGAGCCTCTGCAATAGGCGTCCACAGCCAAAATGAGGAATCTGAAACCGCACCCTCGTATTTTCCGTCTACAGCACCCCCTGCAGTAGATATACAGAGTGTAAGTGAGTACAAAGCTACATATACAATAGATTCCGATGACATGGATTTGGACCCTAGGTCCCTGAAGAGATCTAGATCCCCTGTGTCAAAGAAAACTAACTCACCGAAACAAACTAAGAACAAAAAGTATCTGAAAGAAAAGGAGAGCCTTTCGAAGAGGGATTTCTTGAAGGAAGACATTCTAGAGAAAGCTATAGCGGAAGCAGCTCTTTCGAAACCATAGGGTCGCTTAAGATTCTCCATTGGAATTGCCGATCAATCCATTCTGCATCTACGGATTTGGTATACTTGACTTCTAAATTCGCTCCGGATATTATAGCATTACAAGAGACATGGCTATCTGTACATAATTTGTTCTATTTAAATAACTTCCAATCCTTTCGATTAGACCGTCCATCGAGAGGTGGGGGTCTAGCTCTCTTTATTAATAATAGAATTAGTATGAAAGTCAAATGCTCATACAAACATATGTCGCCAGAATGCGAAATTTTGGCAGTAGACATTACACTGCCCAATTGCACTCCTTTCACTTTAGTTAATATGTATTTTCCGGATGGAGTTCAAGACACACGAAGTTTGGATCTAGCTACAAAATCATGGTGCAAAGACAAAGTTTTAGTTGGAGACTTTAATTCTCACCACACGAGTTGGGGTTTTAGAACTGATCTTAGTGGGAAACGCTTGTGGGAGTGGACAATGGCTAATGACCTGACGTGCCTCAACGTGAGAACCCCCACATTTATTCGTACTCACTACAGGTCGGCCTTAGATTTAAGTTTTGTCAGTTCAGCCATTACTACTTCTTCTTGGAAAGCGCTGGACTGTGGCACCAACAGTGACCACTTACCGATAAGTTTTGAAATTTCTTGTCCGATAATTCCATCTTGTTCAAATGTAAGAGTATTTGTAAATTACACTAAATTTAGGAATGACCTGAAGTCAGCACTGGCTACTCACTCGGAAGAGAGCGATGATAAAAAAGCACTGAAAATAAACGCAGTCATTAAAAGATCCTACAAAAGAGCCGAATTTGCTGTTGAATCCACAAAAAGAGTATATAGCCGTTGGTGGAATGATGAATGTACAAGAGAGCACCGACGACGTAAGGCAGCTTGGAAGCAGCTCTTACATAATCAATCCCCACAAAACTGGGCCGATTATAAATTCATTGCTGCGGGCTTTAAAAGAACGGTAGCTCAAGCTAAACAAGATTATGACAAAAGACATTATGAATACCTGTCGAAGCCTAAACATATGAAAGCACTGTTCCGATATATGAGAGCTCGGAAAATCTTGCCATCACCAGTTAATGTAGCTTGTGATAATCTGTCGGCACAAGAATTGACCACTACCTTAGAGGCAATAGGTAAAGGTCTGGAAAGCAGATTCACTTCAGTAGTGCCAAACAACTGGCACAAGTCTACGACAAGGTCTGACTTTGAAGAAGTGACACAGACTGAAGTATCCAACGTGATTAAACATTTATCCTGTGCATCTCCTGGCCCAGATGGGATCACAGTAGCCATGATTAAAATCCTGTTCAATTTATCGCCTCGAGACGTCGCCAATGTTATTAACTACTCCTTAAAAAACTCATGGGTGCCGCAGGATTGGAGGATAGCAAAGGTGATTCCTATACTAAAAAATCCGGGTGGAGGATTAACAATCGATAATATCAGACCAATCTCTCTAACATCTAACATGGTCAAACTAGTAGAGAGGGTCCTTCATAGCCGAGTAAGTATCTGGATGACAGACAATTTAGTAATAAAACCGAACCAAATCGGCTTTCGTAGTGATTTCTCAATTTGGTGTGCCCATGCTGATTTAGAGAGCCGAATACAGCTCGCGCGTAAAAGAAGGCAATACGCTGCTTTAGTAACGCTTGACATATCCAAGGCGTATGACAGTGTGGAGCACTTCATATTGTTAAATACGCTAGCGAGATTGAACTTCCCACAATATTTTATTGAGTGGGTGGCAGAATTTTTAAAATCAAGAGAATTCTACTGCGTCAAGGATGGATGTTCCTCATCTAGATTTAAACAAACGCGCGGAGTTCCCCAAGGAGCAGTCTTATCTCCAATATTATTTAATGCTTTAATGAGCACAATTCCAACAGATCAAGAAGTTACTGTCTACATTTATGCTGATGACATCGCACTCTTTGCTGCTGACTGTAATATTTACTCTCTACAACTTAAATTACAAAGGTATATTAACATGTTAGAAATTTGGTTGCAGTCGATTTCGTTATCGTTAAATGTCAACAAAAGCGCGCTCATGGCTTTTCCGCTTGCAGAACCAATTTCAATTTCAATTCTATATAAACAGGAACCCATCCAGCAAGTAGACTCTATAAAATATTTGGGAATCATTTATAATGACAAGCTTAACTGGAGTCCACACATAGAGTATATAACTACCAAAGCACAGCGGGCTTCAGGTTTACTACACAAGCTAAGTAACCGGAAATATGGATTACGGAGGCACACCTTGATAACGTTGTACAAGATGTACATGCGCCCCATCATGGAATTTGGCTGCATATTATTCTCGGGTGGCCCTGCTTATAAAACGAAACCTCTAGTTGTCTTGGAGCGAGAAGCACTGCGAATGTGTCTGGGACTCCCTAGATTTGTGGCTATTAACGTACTGTACCAGGAAGCGCGCCTGCCTACACTACTTTGTCGATTTCGAATTTTGACCGTACAAGCATTTTTAAAATTTTATAGCTTACCGGCAAGAAGATCTCAATATGCTTTTATCGCAAACCCAGACGCCTTCTTTCTTGCTCATTGGCCACGGTTTCACACACCTCAGATAATGTTTGTACAAAAAAATCTACAAAGTATAAATGTAATTGAGACTAATGACTCAAATTGTCATGTTATTATTGAGTATGATGATATATTCCCCCAAAACGCCAATTTACAATCCCTCAAATTTTTAAATAACATATTATTAGATTACTTGGAGCATGCAAAAACTAAAAATATAATAGCCACAGATGCTTCCGTAAATAATCAAAAGGCAGGTGTAGGCATTGCGTCTGATTTGCTTGACTGGTCCTTTTCAGTGAGACTGCCTGATTTTACTCCAGTTTTTGAAGCAGAGCTCTTGGCGATTATTTTAGCTCTTCGAAAACTTCCATCAAATCAAAACAACGCAGTAATAATGACGGATTCTCTTTCAGTTTGTGCAGCTCTGACGGCTTCAGAGAACTCTCGAATCCTAAGCACATTCAAAACATTAGTACCCCCGCAGTTGAGACTCCTGAGATTACTATGGGTTCCGGGACACTGTGGATTAAGATTAAATGAATTGGCCGATTCCTTAGCACGAGCCACACTTGATGGGCCAGTTTTGTCCATACTGCCAGATGTTGAATATATCACGGCAATAAGATATCGAAAATCAGCAATCTCCACTGATACGATAGAAAAAGTAATTACACGGACAGACTATAACCACCTCATGTTTCCATGGCAACACCACTGGAGTCAGTCCAGAAAGCTCGAAGTCTTAATTACTAAATTTCGATGTCGTGTCCCCCCTCTAAACCTGTATCTACACAGAGCTGGTCAGACAACATCACCCCTCTGCGCATTCTGCGGAGAAATGGAATCACTAGATCATTATTTTTTGTATTGTCGCCGCTACGAGATACTTAGAAAAAGGTTACTAGTTATGCCATTTCGGAAAATAGGCCTTAGATTAACGGCGGAAACGGCGCTAAGCTTTGGCGCCTCAGCTTTGGGACATTGCCATAGGGATGCTTTCAATGCCGTTTGCAATTATATTCAGGCAACCAAGCGTATACCATTGTGATCTTCAATCAAAAAAAAAATTATTTATTACTCCTCAGGGCAGAGTGAAGTAAACGCAGCTGAGTGCTAATCATAACACCTCAAATCTCAAAATTGCTCAACTTGATTTTTTTTTCGTTTGCTCTTTTTTGTTGTTTTTATTTTTACATTAATCTCATTATAATACCAATTCATTAAACATTGCTAAAATGATTACAGAAAAACTGCACTACACTTTCTTGGCCAATCCCCCTGAGTGGGTATGAGCCAGCCTCCCAGGGAAACAAAACAAAACAAAACTCACGTGCAGCTCGCGCTGGTAGGTGTTCTGTGGCTCTCGCAATTCCAGCGGCAGGTCGTCCTTGTGCTCAGGCGCTCGTCGGAGGCTTGACTTCACTGCTGTTCGGTGCCAGTCATATCCGCAGCCAGAGGTAAGCATCGTCCTCCCATAGGTTATAGGCGGAGCATTTGAGCGCCGCCATCGCCAGTGTCCGGGCTTCCTGCATATGCCGCGTGTTTGGCATGTGCCGCGTGTTTCTCAAGACCTCCATTGGCGTTGACCTTCAGCTCCTGAGAAACACTCGGCGTATGGGAAAAGCTGCCTTGACGGCTTGCGAGCAATCCTTCGTGGATCGATCGATAGTCACTGTCTATTTCCGAAGGCGATATTCCGGCCCATTCGGGTAGTATTTTTTGTCTGTGTGAAACGTCACGCTACTGCGCGAGCGCGCCGTCACGAGAGAACCCTTTTCTCTTGCTCGTGCCAGATAGCACGCGCAGGCATTCGAAACCACGGTTCCTAATATTTCCTTTTAAATTTACTGGCCGAGTTTTTCCGTCACAACGTTTGACGTACATTGGCGGGCGCTCGAAATGTGGAAATGAGGCATGTCTCACCGCGTGGTTCTGGTGGTGCGGTTTATTTCCTTCGCTCTCATCGTGCGCGCGCTTTGTTCTCTGTTTGGCCCCTGCTCTGGTGCCACAAGTCATGCCACCTCTTCCTAGTATAAGCATTCCGCTTGTTATTCACGCTAAGCCACTTTCTCGCCTGGAGCTCTTCTTCCATGTGGTCTGAGCTCTTCTTCCATGCTGTTTTTATATCGGCATTGAAATGCGATTTCGGATCGCGTGCAATTTTCGTGAATAAAAAAAGAAAAAGTATTCCGGTCGGTGGTGGTAACCTGCGATTTTTCAGTTACACTCTCCTCTAAAGGGTGCGTGGCTGTCATATACTATTTTTTAAAGAAATATAAACTGTGGAAAACGTATAACAGATATCTCCTGTAACTTCCAGCTTGGGCTCTCATTTCAGAATTCCACAGCGTAGGATTACGTCGTTCTGGCATGTTGAAACTACAGGAGACCTTGTCCAGTCCGAGTGGTCTTTCTTCTGGCAAAAATATACGCGCTGTACTCAAGCTTCGCCGATTCTTTTCAGATCTATCTTGGATACAACTGAAGTCAACTAAATTATCTTGCCTAGCAATACCTACTTCTAAGAATAGTGATACATGAGTACCTTGTCCCCTCGTTCTATAGCTAAATTGAAGACGACGCTATTGGCGGTGCAACAACGTAACAAATAGATAAACTATACGCCAAATCTTTGAAAATTGGTTCAACACCTAATTAAATGACCACTTGACATACAGAAAACGCTATAACTTTTATTAGTGTTAGATTTAGGTGTGATATAGTTGTTCAAATAGGCTTAACCACAACAAAAATCCAATAATTTTCTATTTTCTGTCATGGCGCCTTAGGCCATATCTTTGAAATTTTGTTCACCACATATTGCAATCGCTGCTTGATATCCAGTAAACGCTATTCGTTCTAATAATGTTAGAGATAACTGTGTTATTCTCGCATTGGTGCTACTACAAAAAGAAATTGCATTTTTCATTTATTTTCTTAGATGTCGCAGGCCCCAAGTGTCCGCCGCATTATCCGGCGTTCGTGCCGCAGTGGCAAAGCCTTGCGTGTCCGACAGTCCTTCTTCGTCAACGCCCCGGAGTGGATTTGAAAGCGGCCTGCTGGTTCCTCCGCACCTGATCGACGACCTGCCTGTCCCCGTCCACCAGACGGACGATGTTGATCCGAACTCGTTGCAGCGGTGACAACTGCCGCTACGGGTCGACTTACGCACATCGTCGAAGCAGCAAGGTTCTGGCATCTCGTACGCCCCAGACCATCGTAGCGGAAAAAAATTTCACCGGTCACAGTGTCGAGCTGAAAGCGGCGAGCTGAGCTTGGTTTTGTACTCGCCACTCGGACACTCGACTTCTCTGAGGCCGCGAAACTCGCTGCAGGTGGCCAGAGCTACGAAAGGTACCCACCTCTCGAAGACTTGTCCCTGCTGTATTTGTGAGGCGTCAACAAAAGTCTATGGGAAGGATGGGGCATTCATGTGCCAAAGAGCTGCAGGCGAAACAGATTCGCTTTCGCCCCTCCGCCCCGACACGGCCTATATCGCGATTTAACGAGTCGCAACGCTGTTTCGTAGGTCATGTGCGCCTTAAGGGAGGTCTCAAGCATAGCGAAACTGCAAGAACACCGAGCATCTTGAAAGCGCCTTGACGAGCATTGCAGCAGCCTACGGACACATGTGGCAGCACCCATAATGAAATCGTTCTCTGAAATATGATATCCTTTCGCAGATGGCCAGCATTTATGGAAAGCACAAGTTTGTCGCCTGGCCCAGACATTTGTCGGTTGATGCAATAACATCAACAAAGAAGCGTGCTATCAAGTTTGTCAGTGCTCGCATGTGCTAAGTTCTGCAGAGAATTGGGTTTTGAAGACATTAAACAAGGGCCAGCCCTAGAAGTGGATGGTGAACGATGTCCTCTGAAAACACCTTCGATGTATCTCACTGGACATTGAAGGTCGCGGTGAAGTGGCCATGCGAGTGTACGAAGGCAGTGGCCGCAACAAATCCGAAGCAGCGGCACTGGCGGCCTGAGCCCTAATCCAATCTGTCGTGACGAAAGGGCACGTCGACAGCGACCTGAGGCCGAAGTGCAGCGATACAAGAGCCATCGAATTGCTCCAGTTGCCGTAGCCCTGCCCGAAGCCTCAGTCCGGGAAATAGAAACATCTTGAAGGAGTTCGAGGATCTCGTGACCACTGGGCCACGCCTTCACAACGATGACCCTGAAGACGAAGGTGCCTAGCTGCGTTGACACGTCACTGAACGCAGCTAAAGGCGGGCAGCAGGCAGCAAGGAGATGCGCGACATCATGACCGGCCGACTGCTCAGGTCACCAGACGAACACCACGT
The DNA here is from genome assembly GCA_013436015.1 of Rhipicephalus annulatus. Lineage (NCBI taxonomy): Eukaryota > Metazoa > Arthropoda > Arachnida > Ixodida > Ixodidae > Rhipicephalus > Rhipicephalus annulatus. The sequence continues at coordinate 14,276 of WOVY01003683.1, read as the reverse complement.
CCGAATTGGCTGCCTGGTTCGCTGCAAGCGACCGATATTTTTGCGTAACTTATGCGAACATATTTATTCGCGATTGACCTATTGTTGCGTAAGTCAATATAGATTCGTAAAAATTCGTATATTTATATTTCCTAATACGTAATACCACAGTAAGGCGTCATCAATGTTTTAAGGATTCCGTGTTGATGCCTTCCTCGAGTGCCGCCTCAGGAGGACACCTGGTATGTTAGTTCAGCGAATCTCGCCGCGCAACTTGGTATGGACCCCAACGAAGAAGCGAAAGCATGTTTAAGACGTAGATTAGCATGTACTGCATGGTGACATTGCCGAAAGACTCCATTAGGCAGGCACTGCGCGCACGGGTGAAGGACATTCGCAAAAAACTGTTGCCGGAATCAATATTCTGGCGGATCTCCTGTACGTCGACAAAGGCCGCACCGATGTTGTCGCCCTTGACTGTGTTTAGCTTGTAATATCTGACTGTTTCGCTCGTAAAATATTTCGCTCGTAATATCGGAGACTTGAGCTTATAGCCTCACGCAACGAAATAAAACGTGAAGTTGTCACTTTAGTGTGTTAATTTCGCCAGGAATGCAAGCATGCCTTAGCAACCAAGGCCCACACCAAAGTAAAAATTAATTTTTTCTCAATGCGCCCCGCCGTGAAGGCATAGTTGCTAAGGTACTCGTCTGCTGACCCGCAAATCGCGGGATCAAATCCCGGCTGCGGTGGCTGCATTTCCGATGAAGGCGGAAATGTTGTAGGCCCGTGTGTTCAGATTTGGGTGCACGTTAAAGAACCCCAGGTGGTGGAAATTCGCGGAGCCCTCCACTACGGCGTCTCTCATAATCATATGGTGGTTTTGGGACGTTAAACCCCACGTATCAATCAGATCAATTTTTTATCAAAGCGATGAAATGCTAGAAAGCTTTTTTTTTCCCTTCACAAGAAAATAATTGTTTTGAGCAAAGTGGCTGAGGAGTACAAGTTTGGCAAATAAATGTGCCATTTTAAGTTAGCCACGCTTGCAGATTTATAGGTAGAAATGACATAGCCCAAGTACTAAAAAAATATTGATAAGCCCATCAGCTCATTCTCTACATTAAGTAAAAAAATCGCAAAGGCAGTTGCACTAACTTTATAAAAGGTCCAACTTCAATCAAACCTAGACTTCAATCAACCCAGGTTAGCTTACTTCATGGGGAGATGTAGAATGGGCCATCGTTTTTCAACTAATTCAGCGATAGAGAACTATTTTGAAAAACTCATATATATCCGACGTTCATGGATGCGAAAAAGCCATCTACCCAAAAAAATCTTTATTCACTGCCTCGCAAAGAGAAACTTAGACATGTCTGAATACCATAACCGTTATCTGCTTATCTACAAAATCTCCGATATACACATATTTTTGAAGGAAAGGTAAATGTTGCGACGAAAAAGGATTGGCCGACAGGGATGCTATCCCCCCATTATTTCCTACATGCATTTTTAGAAGAAAAATGACTGAACTCTTGAAATAGTTAGAAATAAAAAATTAACTCTGAATACCTCATCGTTTACAGATGACATCCTACTTTTCACCAATAATGGCACCGATTCACAAATATTTCTTGTCGAAAAATACGCTACAGGAAAAGCAGGATTACAGATGGAGCTCAGTCAGACCCACTCCGAAACAGTACTGTGTGCTTAAGACTCACTCGGACATGGACTCGCCAAAGATTTCCTGAGCCGAACTCGCTCAGGCTGACTCACGCTTACGAAAAACATTTTTCGACCGGACTCCCTCGGACTCGCGGCTCGCTCTTAGTCGGAGTACGAGTAAGTCGAGTAATGAGTCCTTAAATCTACAATTGGCTTTTGTATGATAGTGTCAATGCTATTTAACATCAATAGCTCACGTAATCGGTGCTCGTCTTGGCGTCTTTTGAGATAGTACCTTTAAGTACGAATTACAAGGTGTTGCAAATCAGCAAACGCATTTTTCTTGACACAGGTGACAAGATAAGATGTATTTATCGAGAACTCCCTGGGTAGAGTTGGCCGCGGAACGGAGTACATGGCACCCCCTACGTAATTAACGCCTCTAATGAATAGATAGATAGATAGATAGATAGATAGATAGATAGATAGATAGATAGATAGATAGATATGTGGAGTTCGACGTTCCAAAACCACCACATTATTATGAGAGATGCTGTACTTGAGGAGTTTGGAAATTTAAAGGGGCCCGCAACCACTATTCAAAGCCGCATGTAATTTATTCGTGGGTGGTGTATACTGAAGCACATACAGACTAATGCAGACAAAATTGCAGTTATAATGGCACGCAGTCTGAAGTTATACTTACAAAATTTGAAATACAAGAAAGCCGACCCTCAACTCGAGTTTCGCGGGTCACTTGACCAGATTTCACTATCCCGTGACGTTGGAGGGCTGCCGTAATGAAATAAGCTGGAAGCACCTACTTAGTAGGATGCCACACCTCATTGCTGCTTTTTTTGTTGAAGTGTTGTTGACCTTGTTGCCACACTAATAAACGATCTGACTGAGGCACTTCTGAACGACGGAGCCGTCTATAGGATCTTACGCTCGGGCCGTGCATCCAAGCGCTTCCTAAGGTCCATGGTCATACACTCGAAGAGCAAGTGGGCAGCCTCAGACGCCGTCATGACAACGTACACGAGACGCACTACGTTGTCGTGTTTTAGCTGCCAGTGGATGGACACCTCTCGTATGAACGTGGCCGGCAAGCCTTCCTCTTTGCCCTTGACTCTGACCTTCTTCCCAGGATTTCGCCGTTGAACTTGCACTTTGCCTTGCACACGACGCAGTACGCACCGTGCTTTCCCGATGTTCTCCACGACGACGTAGTTCATTCTGCTCGGGCTGGTCTCGGACGCCGTGTTTGCAGGAGCTGCAACGGTACACGAACGTTCATGTGAAGCGAGTTGTAACTGGACCAGTTAACGGCCCCCCGGAATGTTCAAACAAGGAGGGTGCGGATGGCAGCTTATGAAAGCTGACCGCGTGGTTTGTCTGCTCGCGAAGGGGTACATTAGCACCACATTACGGGAAAGACTGCCGGCTTTTCAAAAAATATATATTGAAGTAACGGGCTAGCATATTTTCTTTTTTAGTAGGAGTATCTTTCCCCGAGTATGGAGAAAATGGATGCGTGAATTATGACCTAGTTTTCCGTAGGCAGGATCTTAACCTGGCCTTCAAACTGGAACAGCGTAGAGAAGGCGACCTTGACAGAAAGTTAAGAACAAAAGGATGACGAAAATGAATTGGTGTTTAATACTTGTGCCCAAAGTACTTTCATTATTTATTAATTTCTTTACTTATTTGTTTACCTATTTATTTATTGTTGTTGTTGTTATTGTTGTTGTTGAAATCATCTACTTGATTTTCTATATCCGTAATTTTTATTGGTCAATTTCTAATATTTCATCATTTTTATTCAGGTCTTTCATCATTAAAAACATAAGCAAACAAAATTAAAGTAGTGTGTTAAAACCACCCATTTCTTGGCAAATCCCCCAGCGTGGGTATGCGCGGTGGGCCCACACTTGCCACGCTCAACTGTGCCAAGGTGGCCGGTGCCTTCACACGACAGATGTGACGAAAGGCCTACGAAAGGCATGCCGCTCCACTGAAACTTGCTCCACCTCATGAGGCGTAGCACTACCTCCGGTGTAGACACATTTTTGACTGATCTACGATGTTGATTGATGACCTAATCATGCGACGTAATGTGGTAGTGATGTAACCGCATGACACTTTGAATACGTAGACGTAACGATGATATCACAAAGTTAAGAGATACGTAATGACGTTATTCACTTCAAATGAGCTCACGTGGGGTTTTTTTTTTTGGAAATGCAATGACGCCACAAATCCAAGGAGGTGTGCCATATACACATCCGCTGCAACAATTCAGAGCACTGTATATACAACTATGGAAGCTGTTACTAATTAGGGTGTCGATTGCAGGGCCACTCGTATGACCTCGGTCGCCCTTTCGCTTCATATTGCGGCCTATTTTATACCCAAATACGAAGTGTGCAGAACTCGTATCTTGTTTTTGTACTGAGACACCAATGTCGAAGCCTTTGTGTTAGCCTTCTGACATTCATTTCGTGGAAAGAGAGTATGGAGGAGGGGGAGGGTCGGAAGCTCATAGACGCTGTTTTTCGCGGTCACTGGCGTGATTGACAACGAAGATTCCTCTGTTTCTTAAAGGAGCATATATGCGCAGAGCTATCATCAAAACAAAACAAATTTTTGTCTGAGTCCTTGTACATAGCTAAAACGCGACAAGTGCGACAGAGATAATTATCCTCCTAAGTGAATTTAAAGCCAAAGCTGTTCTGAGATCACAAAAAAAATGACTGTTTCTTGTGCCGTATTTGTCCACCACCACCCGCGCTATTTTCTGTACCCACAATCGCGCGAAAAAAGAAGAAACTAAACAAACTGAAACCAAGGACAGGACTTTAGCCGAAGCTCTGCGTGACAAGCAAGTGCTCTACCACTAAGCTACGATGTTGTTTCTAATTCCGTTCCAGACTGACCCTATGCAGGCTTCTTGTCGCCTGAGGAATCACGTTGATATTTCTAATAGCCCGTTTTACAAGAATAAAGTACGATGCCCAGGCGACACGTCGAGTTAGTCGTTGAGTATTGGCCCCCACCTCCCTCGTCACAAATGTTTCAGGTACCATCCTTTACTGTCGTCCACCACGGCATCAACAAAATGCACATGATGCCTTACAAGTGTGAAGCGAATACCACGCTTTTCCGAAGAATGACGAATAATGGCATAGTGCACTATCTACTCAAAAAATGACGAGTAATGGCGTAGTGGGTACCATACAAGTGTTGTGTAATTGTAGTAGTTGCCTCAAGAGTGTTTAAAAAATGTGCCAAGTCCACTCTTCCAGTTTTCGCTATAGTGTCGCCATGTTGAGTGAAGGGCTGATAGTTTTAAATACGAGGCATTTCTTCACGGACTGCAGGGAATTTCGCGAGTCTTTAAATGTATATGCGTATCTATCTATCTGGCCACCTACGATTGGGTGCCCTCGCGATCACCCCCTTCACTTGGAGTGAACCAAAATTAGTTTGGTAGAGTAAGATGGTTTGAAAAATGCGACAGCCTCGTCATAACATAAATGTGACAATTTCGTCACGTACGTCATCAAACTCTTTCTTCCAAATACGTATGGTACGTACCAGTATAGCACAAGTGGCTATACACCATATTGTCATGTCATACAAGAGGGGGAACACACACAATGATTTATTGAGGGCGAACTTGTGCTCAGAAAAGTAGCTATGTCACAAAGAAGAGTCCGCTAAAAGTGTTCCGCCTACGTGTCCCTTTCTGAACAACCACTCCGTCAGTCCACCCAGCTCGTGCTCGTCCATCCGAGGCATGGGCTGCTCTGCCCAAGATGCGTGAGCAGGCGCGAGGCACAGTTGACGCCCACATAGCGTCTCGTCGGTTGCGAGGCACTGCAGACGCCCACATAGCGTCTCGTTGGTTGCGAGGCACTGTAGACGCTCACATAGCGTCTCGTTAGTTGCGAGGCACTGTAGACGCTCACATAGCGTCTCGTTGGTCCTCTTTGTAAAATAATTAGTATGAGCAATCTATATGGCATTACTTCCCCTCCGAAATGCGCATCGTCTCGATGCGTGAATTTGGAAGGTTAATAGTTGAGGGGGTGGATGTTTCATTCTATTTCGTGGTATGGCTTCATGCGGACAACGTGGATGACCTCCGCATGGTTTTGCCGTTTCGAGCGCTCTTGTCCGTCAGGGATTACTTCATAAGTTAGGTCACTTAGCCAGCGAAGGACCTTGTATGGACTAAAGTACCGTCGAAGGAGCTTTTCTGACAGGCCGCGTCGTCGTATTGGTGTCCTGATCCATACTTGATTACCTGGCTGGTACTTGACTCCCCTGCGGTGCAGGTTGTAGTAGTCCGCATCCTTGAACTGTTGTTGACGTATTCGGTGCCTTGCCAACTGGCGTGCTTCTTCAGCTTTCTGCAGAAATTCGTCAATGTCAGATGGCTCGTAGTGGTCATTGTCGACTGGGAGCATGGCGTCGAGAGTTGAATTGACTATGCGACCATAGACAAGCTGAAATGGGGTGACGCGGGTGGTCTCTTGGAGGGCCTTATTATAGGCGAACGTTGCGTAAGGCAGGATTTCAACCCACGTTTTATGCTCCAAGTCCAAGTACATCGACAGCATGTCAGCGATCGTGCGATTTAGGCATTCCGTTAACCCATTCGTTTGGGGATGGTACGTAGTGCTTTTCCTATGGCTGGTGTTCGTCATTATCATCAAACATTGCATCAACTCTGACGTGAAGGCTGTTCCTTGGTCGGTGATTACTACCTTTGGGGCACCATGTCGAAGAACTATGCTGTGCACAAAAAACTTGGCTACTTCAGGTGCCGTTCCTCGCTCAAGGCAGCCGGTTTCAGCATACCGCGTTAAGTAGTCGGTGGCGACTACGATCCACCTCTTGCCCGATGATGACATTGGGAAGGGTCCAAGAAGATCCATGCCAACTTGTTCAAATGGTGTAGCAGGCGGTTCTATGGGCTGAGCAGGCCGGCCGTCTTCAGTGGTGGTCTTTTTCGCCTTTGACATTCGCGACATGTCTTCACATATTGCTGCACGGACGCCAGCGGCTTGGGCCAGTAATACTTCTGATGAATTCTGGCAAATGTCCGGCTGACGCTTAAGTGACCAGACGATGGTTCATCATGACAAGCTTCTAGGATTTTGGGTCTCATTGCTAACGGAACGACGAGTAAGAACTTCTCTTTATTATGCCTGAAGTTCCTTTTGTATAGCACATTTTCACGAAGACAGAATGAAGATAATGTTCTCTTAATTACACGAGGGACCTGGCCGGCAGGCCCTTCGAGGTGTTCGATCAATGGGAGCAGTTCTGCATCAGCTCGTTGATGCTTCGCAACATCTGAGGCTTCCATCACACAGAGAAGTGTCGAGTCGTCTTCTTCTGAAGGAGTAGTCAAGTGGCGAGCGTGATGAGGAATCGGCATCCTTGTGTTTTCGCCCAGACCGGTATACAACAGTAAAGTCGTATTCTTGCTGTCGGAGGCTCCATCTGGCAAGACGTCCCGATGGGTCTTTTAAGTTCGCCAGCCAGCAAAGTGAGTGGTGGTCGCTGACGGCACGGAACGGCCTTCCGTAGAGGTATGGTCTGAACTTGCTGATAGCCCATACCACTGCCAAACACTCTTTTTCAGTCGCGGAATAGTTTTTTTCGGCTTTTGAGAGGGTACGGCTGGCGCAAGCTATCAATTTTCTTCTCCATTTTGCCATTGTACGAGTACAGCGCCGAGACCAATATTGCTTGCGTCTGTATGGAGTTCCGTGTCAGCGGTCTCGACGAAGTGGGCAAGGATCGGCGGGCTTTGCAAACGTTGCTTTAATTCGTTGAAAGCTCTTTCTTGTTCTGCACCCCAAGTGAATGATTCTTCGTCTTTTGTGAGTTTGTTTAGAGGTTCGGCGATTTTCGAGAAATTTTCTACAAATCGTCTGTAGTAAGCGCATAAGCCCAAAAATCGACGCCCCTCTTTCTTGTTTCTGGGCTTTCGGAATCCTGCGACCACCGCAGTCTTGTCCGGATCAGGGCCAACACCTTCCGCGCTGATTACGTGTCCCAGAAAACGAAGCTTGTCGGAGCCGAACTGGCACTTCTCTGGTTTGATTGTCAAGCCAGCCGACTGGATAGCCTGAAGCACTGACCACAGTCTCTCTACGTGTTGGTCAAACGTCGCAGAAAATACCACAACATCGTCCAAGTAGACTAGGCATGACTGCCACTTCAGCCCCGCGAGTACACTGACCATCATGCGCTGGAATGTCACTGGCGCACAACAGCGGCCGAAACGTAGCGCTTTAAACTCGTTCAAGGCATCCATGGTTACGAAAGCGGTCTTTTCACGGTCTCTTTCATCCACTTCGATTTGCCAATATCCGCTTTTTAAGTCGAGCGAAGAGAAATATCTGGCATGCCGTAGCCGATCCAATGTGTCATCAATACGCGGTAAGGGGTATACATCCCGCTTGGTTATGCTGTTTAGTTTCTGGTAGTCTACACAGAATCTCAACGTGTTGTCTTTTTTTCTCACGAGAACTACAGGCGATGCCCACGGGCTGCTAGATGGCTGAATGACATCATCCTGCAACATCTCCTGCACCTGGCTCTTATAACTTCTCGTTCTTTCGGCGAAACTCTGTAAGGGTGTTGATACGCTGGCCTGGTTGTTTACTCTGTTATAATCCTGTGCTTCACGATCTGCGTGCCACGTACTTTTGATGAGGTGGAAAAACATTCTGCGAATTCATCCATTAGGTCTTTCAGGATTTTCCTCTCGGCTGGCGATAGACTTCGGCTGATTGAAACTGATGTTCCAAGGTCATGCGTAGTCATGCATATGCGGGTATGCGCCACAGTTGACTTAAAGTACTACCCTAGAACGGCGCGAACAAACATGAGCTAATTTTGATGCGAGAGCGTTAAGAAAAGCTATTTTATCGGCAGCGTCGGCCCCACAAATTCAAAGAATTTATGTCAAGATCACAGCAGAGCAGGACTCAAACTCAAGCATTCGGTGTGGCAGTCAAGTATACCACCACAGAACCCCGCCAGATCTCGACACGGATTTCGAAAAAAAGACCCTATCCAGGCGTAAAGGCCAAACGTCAATTGTGGTTGCAGTGCTGCCTATCCAGTTTTATGAATGTTTCATATGTGAGTTGGCCGAAAATTTCAATTCATTGTACGGAAATGTTTACCTGACCGGAATCGGAACTAGTTGCGTGCACGACACAGATGTATATTGGCAATATTTTAGGTTATCGTGGTGTATCCTCCCCAGGTACTCTTGAAGAATTCATTGTACTGCTTAACAATTCCCAATATACAAGTTTAACCATCCAAATTATTAGACTAGGTTGGCCTGAAACTTTAGTTTACCGCGTATCAATTGGGTGAACTATCAGGAAGGTCAAAATGAACAAGCTGTGTCTCGAGTTCTTTTAGACCTGGCTTTCTTCCTTGATCTAACACAAATTGTCACTATATAGCTACGTGAATCCACAAATAGGGAGAATTGATGCTCGACTTTTGCTCAGTGCTTCGATCATTTGCAAAGCATCGATTGTAATATCGACCCCAGTCCTAGAAGACCGGAGAAAGCTTCTGGACACGCCCGCTTATGCCGTGCTGCTGCTACCAGAACTCAAAGCAAAAAGGAAGGAACTCTGTGGAGACGCCTTGGATTTTATAAGACCACTTTTGTAACACTGTGGCCGATCTTCCACAGTGGGTATGAGCCTCAAGTGAAAGTGAACAAGAACAAGGAATGATCTCGTTGAGTGGCTAACAATCACAAATAATTCGTTGCTCGCCGCGCTGCACGCCACGACTGTGCTAGGGGGCTGCGTGTGCTCGGTAGAAGACGAAGAAGCGAGCTCGGTCTCACGTGCAGCTCGTGCTGGTAGGTGTTCTGTGGCTCTCGCCATTCCAGCGGCAGGTCGTCCATGTGCTCAGACGCTCGTCGGAGGCTTGACTTCACTGCTGTTCAGTGCCAGTCATGTCCGCAGCCTGAGGTAAGCGTCAACCTCCCATAGGTTATAGGCGGAGCATTTGAGTGCCGCCATCGCCAGTGTCCCGGCTTTCTGCATACGCCGAATGTTTGGCATGTCCCGCGTGTTTCTCAAGACCTCCATTGGCGTTGACCTTCAGGTCCTGAGAAACACTCGGCGTATGGGAAAAGCCGACTTGACGGCTTGCGAGCAATCCTTCGTAGATCGATCAATACCCACTGTCCATTTCCGAAGGTGATATTCCCATACGGGTAGAATTTGTGTGTGTGTGTGTGTGTGTGTGAAACGTCACGCTACTGCGCGAGCGCGTCGTCACGGTACTCACGAGAGAACTTTTTTCTCTTGCTCGTGCTAGAAAGTACGCGCCGGCAATCGAAACTACAGTTCCTCATAGTTCCTTTTAAATTTACTGGCCGTGTTTTTCCGTCACGAAGTTTGACGTACATTAGTCGGCGCTCGAAATGTGGAAATGAGGCATGTCTCACCGCGTGGTTTTGGTGGTGAGGTATATTTCCTTCGCTCTCATCGTGCGCGTGCTTTGTTCTCTATTTGGCAACTGCTCTGGTGCCACAAGTCATGCCACCTCTTCCTAATATATGCATTCCGCTTGTTATTCACGCTAAGCCACTTCCTCGCCTGTAATATTTACGGTCTGAGCTCTTCCTCCATGTTGTTTTTATATCGGCATTGAATTGCGATTTTGGATCGCGTGCAATTATTGTGAATAAAAAAGAAAAAGTATTCCGGTCGGTGGTGGTAACCTGCGATTTTTCAGTTACACTCTCCTCTAAAGGGTGCGTGGCTGTCATATACTATTTTTTAAAGAAATATAAACTGTGGAAAACGTATAACAGATATCTCCTGTAACTTCCAGCTTGGGCTCTCATTTCAGAATTCCACAGCGTAGGATTACGTCGTTCTGGCATGTTGAAACTACAGGAGACCTTGTCCAGTCCGAGTGGTCTTTCTTCTGGCAAAAATATACGCGCTGTACTCAAGCTTCGCCGATTCTTTTCAGATCTATCTTGGATACAACTGAAGTCAACTAAATTATCTTGCCTAGCAATACCTACTTCTAAGAATAGTGATACATGAGTACCTTGTCCCCTCGTTCTATAGCTAAATTGAAGACGACGCTATTGGCGGTGCAACAACGTAACAAATAGATAAACTATACGCCAAATCTTTGAAAATTGGTTCAACACCTAATTAAATGACCACTTGACATACAGAAAACGCTATAACTTTTATTAGTGTTAGATTTAGGTGTGATATAGTTGTTCAAATAGGCTTAACCACAACAAAAATCCAATAATTTTCTATTTTCTGTCATGGCGCCTTAGGCCATATCTTTGAAATTTTGTTCACCACATATTGCAATCGCTGCTTGATATCCAGTAAACGCTATTCGTTCTAATAATGTTAGAGATAACTGTGTTATTCTCGCATTGGTGCTACTACAAAAAAGAAATTGCATTTTTCATTTATTTTCTTAGATGTCGCAGGCCCCAAGTGTCCGCCGCATTATCCGGCGTTCGTGCCGCAGTGGCAAAGCCTTGCGTGTCCGACAGTCCTTCTTCGTCAACGCCCCGGAGTGGATTTGAAAGCGGCCTGCTGGTTCCTCCGCACCTGATCGACGACCTGCCTGTCCCCGTCCACCAGACGGACGATGTTGATCCGAACTCGTTGCAGCGGTGACAACTGCCGCTACGGGTCGACTTACGCACATCGTCGAAGCAGCAAGGTTCTGGCATCTCGTACGCCCCAGACCATCGTAGCGGAAAAAAATTTCACCGGTCACAGTGTCGAGCTGAAAGCGGCGAGCTGAGCTTGGTTTTGTACTCGCCACTCGGACACTCGACATCCCTGAGGCCGCGAAACTCGCTGCAAATGGCCAGAGCTCCGAAAGGCGCCCACCTCTCGAAGACTTGTCCCTGCTGTGTTCGTGAGGCATCAACAAAAGTGTACGGGAAAGATGACGAAATCGTTCTCTGAAGTCTGATATCCTTTCGCAGATGGCCAGCATTTATGGAAAGCACAAGTTTGTCGCCTGGCCGAGACATTTTTCGGTTGATGCAATAACATCAACAAAGAAGGGTGCTATCAAGTTTGTCAGTGCTCGCATGTGCTAAGTTCTGCAGAGAATAGGTTCTTGAAGACATTAAACAAGGGCCAGCCCTAGAAGTGGCTGGTGAACGATGTCCTCGGAAAACACCTTCGATGTATCTCACTGGACATCGAAGTTCGCGGTGAAGTGGCCACGCGTGTGTACGAAGGCAGTGGCCGCAACAAATCCGAAGCAGAAGCACTGGCGGCCTGAGTCCTAATTCAATACGTCGTGATGAAAGGGCACGTCGACAGTGACCTGAGTGCGAAGTGCAGCGATATAAGAGCCAACGAATTGCTCCAGTTGCCGTAGCCCTGCCCGAAGCCTCAGTCCGAGAAATAGAAACCTCTTGAATGAGTTTGAGGCTCTCGTGGCCACTGCACCACCGTCTTCGCAACGATGACCCTGAAGACGAGGGTGCCTGCGTTGACACGTCGCTGAACGCAGCTACAGGCGGGGCAGCAAAGAGATTCGCGACCTCACGACCGGCCGACTGCTCAGGTCACCAGACGAGCACCACCTCCGAATTGGCAGCCTTGTTTGCTGCAAGCAACCGCTATTTTTGCGTAATTTATGCGAACATTTTTATGCACGATTGACCTAATTTTGCGTACAGTCAATATAGATTCGTAACAAATTCGCATATTTAACTTTCCTATTTCGTAATACCACAGTGCGGCGTTATCAATGTTTTAAGGATTCCGTGTTGATGCATTCCCCGATGCCTTCCCCGAGAAGGACGGATGGTATGCCTGTTCAGCGTAATCTCGCCTCGGAGTGACATCGGGGTCCATACCCGACGAAGGAGTGACAGCATGTTTAAGACGCAGATTAGCATGTACTGCATGGTGGCATTGCCGAAAGACTCCAGCAGGCAGGCACTGCGCGCACGGGTGACGGACATTCACAAAAAAATGTTGCGGGCATCAATATTCTGACGGATCTCTGGTACGTCGAGAAAGGTCGCACCGATGTTGTCGCACAAGACTGTGTTTCGCTTGTACTATCTGACTGTTTCGCTTGTAAATATTTCGCTTGTAATATCGGATACTTGAGCTTAGCCTAACGCAACGAAATAAAACATGAAGCTGTCGCTTTAGTGTGTCAATTTCGCCAGGAATGCAAGCATGCCTTAGCAACCAAAGCCCACACCAAAGTAAAAATTCATTATTTATCAAAGCGCCCCGCCGTGAAGGTCTAGCGGCTTAGGTACTCGTCTGCTGAACTGCAAATCGCTGGATCGACTCCTGGCTGCGGTGGCTGCATTTCCGATGGAGGCGGAAATGTTGTAGGCCCGTGTGTTCAGATTTGGGTGCACGTTAAAGAACCCCAGGTGGTCGAAATTTGTGGAGCCCTCCACTACGGCGTCTCTCATAATCATATGATAGTTTTGGGACGTTAAACCCCACATATCAATCAAATCAATTCTTCATAGAGGAGAAATGCTACAAAGTTTTCTTTTCTGTGCACAAGAAAATGATTGTTTTGAGCAAAGTGGCTGAGAAGTACAAGTTTGGCAAATAAATGTGCAATTTTAAGTTAGCCACGCTTTCAGATTTATAGGTAGAAATCACATAGCCTTAGTACTAAACAAACAACACAATATTGATAAGCCCATCTGCTTATTCTCAACAATGTGTAAAAAAAATTTGCAAAGGCCGTTGCACTAACTTTATAAAAAGGTCCAACTTCAATCAACCTAGACAATTAGCTGACTTCAAGAAGAGATGTAGAATGGACCATCGTTTTTCAACTAATCCAGCGATAGAGAAATATTTTGAAAAAACTCATCTATCTGCGACGTTCATGGATGCGAAAAAGCCATCTACCCATAAGAAGCCTTATTCACTGCCTCGCAAAGAGAAACTTAGACATGTCTGAATACCACAACCGTTATCTGCTTATCTGCAAAATCTCCGATATAGACAGATTTGTGAAGGAAAGGAAAATGTTGCGACGAAAAAGGATCGGCGGACGAGGTTTGATCCCCCCGTTATTTCCTACATGCACTTTTAGAAGAAAAATGACCGAATCCTTAAAATAGTCAGAAATAAAGATTAAATCTGAATGCGTCATCGTTTCCAGATGGCATCCTACTCTTCACCAATGATGGCACCAATTCGCAAATATTTCTCGACATATATTACGCTACAGAAAAAGCAGAATTACAGATGGAGCTCAGTCAGACCCACTCCGAAACAGTACTTTGTGCTCAACACTCACTCGGACATGGACTCGCCAAACATTTCCTGAGCCGAACTCACTCAGCTGACTCACGCTTACGAAAAACATTTTCGACCGGAGTCACTGGCACTCCGGCTTGATCTTAGTCGGAGTACGAGGAAGTCGACTAATCAGACCGTAAATCTACAATTAGCTTTTCTATGATGGTGTCAATGCTCTTTAGCATCAATATCTCACGTAATTGGTGCTCGCTTAGCGCCTTTTGAGATAGTACCTTCGAGTACAAATTACAAGGTGATTGCAAACACAGCAAA